>OX376308.1:13236718-13883259 GCA_947369205.1 Cantharis rufa
TGTACTATGGCGAGTAGATGACCTGCAAAAAATTATCTCGCTTCGAATAAAATAAACAAAAAATAAAACAATTTCGTTCTTAATTTTTTTGCGTGCCAGCACCCCATTTGCATTACTTTTATTGCCGGCGACGGGAGCACTAAAAGTAAAGCAGTGCCGGCGACAATGGACATTAATACTTCAGTAGGGACACTAATAATTAATAAATATTAAATAAAGGGACACTTACTTTCTTCGAGAATTGTATATTTTTTGATGTGAATTAGTTTCGACAGTAATAATAATTGAATCAATTAATTTATTGTTTAAGAGTAAACAAAAACGTTTTTTACATTGTCATTCACAATTTCATCAATTGATGATTGATTACAAATTTACAAGTGAGTTGTATTATCTGTGAATGATTTGTAGTAAATCAAGGCAGCTCTTATATAATATATTTTTTATTACTTCAATAATAGATGTTCAAATTGCAAATCAAATAAATATTTGCCTGTCGAATTTTTTTTTCGTTTACTTTTCTAATTTTTGTTGAAATACATAAATATTACTCTCTCTGAAATGAAGTCGCCCTATAACGAAGAATTCTTTATTATGTAATCCCCCCCCTTATTATGGCAGGCATGGCCCTAACCAAACCAGGGTATAAAGTAAATTAAGCTAATAATTTTTTAATAAAATGCTTATAATAATAAATAAAAAATAAAAGGTTTTGATTAGTTTACATGAGTAAAATTATGTGAATCCCATTAAAAGCAACGCTGAGTGAAACCCTAGCAAACATTATTCGAGTAAATTAAATGGGATTATTGCATCCGAAGTGGCAATAAGTGAGTGAATCACAGTTCACTTTGAAAACGAATAAAAAAAATACAAACTATGCATATCTCGAGGAAAAATAAAAGCTTAGTTATTTGGTTCTACGTGGTTATATATATTTACTTGGATATATATACATAATATATGGTAGTGTCTGTGGCATTGAAAGAATCAGTTTACATTTCATTGTTTCTGCATTTGCCATTCAGCAATAATATTTGTTTTTTCGTATTTTAATTATGTCGACGATGTTGTAATGCAAGTTTTATAAGTAGATATTACTTTTTAAAATCGATCGATATCACAATATTATATTTAATTCAAAATTAAAGATAGAAGTTATTAAATAGGTTCAAGTTGCCTGAATAATGTATAAAATTTTATAATTTCATCATTTTAGATTGGATTGGATTTTGTAGTGGAGATAAACTCACATGCACTTATAGTCCAGTTAATGAGGGTATTTGACTCTGAATTCTGTCCTAAACCATCGCTTTACTTGAAATTTTCACAGTAGGTAGAAAATAGCTCAAGAAGCAAAGTCTAGTACCCTATGCGGAAGTATGTTTTTATCTTGGGGATGGTTTCCACCCCTTCTCGAGGGTGGAAAATTTTTTGGTCAAAATAACTACGGGAGTCGATAAAGGATCTAAATTTAAGCAAAAAACGTTCTATAAAGTTTTTTCGAAAACTCAATACTGTTTGAGTTATTCAAGATTGAAAACTTGCCATCTTCATTGAAAAATTATACTTTTTTGAACGGTTTTTTACGAATAACTCAAAAACTATGCGTCTAATGAAAAAAAGTTTTAGAAACATAATTGTAGCTTAAAAAAGCAAAGAGATTCGTTTTTTTAGAAATATCCTAGGTACAATACAAAACGAGATATCGTTGACGAAAGGAGACTTTGTTTTTTGTGAATGCTCAAATCGATGCATTCAACTTAAAATAACGGAAAAACGACCGATTTTACGGGTATAATGCTAAGAACATTTTTTGTAGTACTTGAAAAAACCTTTAAAATGAGTACTGCTAAAAGTCGATTGCGTTTAAAGTAAGAGAGATACAATTCAAGAAAGACTGACCTGCCAAATGTTTAAAGAAGAAATGAGCAGTATAATTAACCCCATGTTCACCAGAATTGAAATACAACGTTTTCCTTCTACAGTACCTTTTATTTTAGTGTTGTGTATAAGCTGAATTTTGACTGGTTTAAAATGCATACTTTTTGAAAAAAATACGATCAAAGTATAGAGCGCATTTTTCGAAAAATCTGCCCTTTTCTTCGTATAACTTAAAAATGATAAGAGATACGTAAAAATTTATTCTGTACAAAAATGTAGTGTTTTTTCTAACAAAAATTTTGTTTTTTTTTTATTTCTGTAGCATGAAAATTAATGGAGATATCGACACTTAGTTGGGCAGATAGCGCGAGTACCACCTTTCTTGCGCCCTGTAACCCTTTACCTTTTAAAAACTGAAGGTTTTGAAATAATGTAATCAACTTGTTTTTGTAGCTCTTGAAATTTCCTTTAAAATGGTTTTTGAATGGATACAGTATCTTTAAAATGAAGGAAGTTATTGTAAAAAAAACCAAACAACTTTTTTTTATAAGTATTATTTTTATTTTTTACGCAATTCATTTTTTTTACTATATACCTACATTTGAAATTTCCGAAGAAAAATTTTTTGATTTATTTTAAGCAAGGCTCTTTCTTGCGCCCTGTAACCCTTTACCTTTTAAAAACTGAAGGTTTTGAAATAATGTAATCAACTTGTTTTTGTAGCCCTTGAAATTTCCTTTAAAATGGTTTTTGAATGGATACAGTATCTTTAAAATGAAGGAAGTTATTGTAAAAAAAACCAAACAACTTTTTTTTATAAGTATTATTTTTATTTTTTACGCAATTCATTTTTTTCTCAATTTATATATTTTTTATCATGAGGGGTATTTTTAAGGGGGTGAGACATTAAAAAAATATTTTTATTATAAATGATAAAAAAAATATCAATTTCATGTAGATAAAGTGATAAATAGGATGCTTTTAAGGGTTGAAAAATTTTAAAAATATATAAATTATGTACACTTGGATTTAATATTTGTCATTTAAAATTAATATTCATCACATGGATTGTATATTTATCACCAGGATATAATATACGCAAAAAATGAAAAATAACAAAGACTTAACTATATACCTACATTTGAAATTTCCGAAGAAAAATTTTTTGATTTATTTTAAGCAAGGCTCTATATATGCAAATAGCTATTAAATTACTTTTATTTCTGCGATTGTCAATAAATCCAAATTAAAATGGTGCAACAACTTCTTTATTTATTTTATATTGATCATCGATAACAAAACTATATTTAGAAATTTATTTATGGATTAATGTATTTGTTATTCTAATAATAACACGATACAATACTTTAGGTACACTATGCATTATTTATTTTTTCATCGAATAAAAATTGATAAAACATGTTTTGTGAATTGGCCCGATTTAACAAGACTCAAACAAGACTTTTTATTCGAATAATTTAAAAAAAAAATATATTCTTTTATTTCACAGACCAAATTCAGTATTTGGCAATATTTATTTTAGCTTTATATTTTTCTGATCTTTAAAAAGGGAAGTTATTAAATAAATTAATATGGAAACATTTTTAAAACTTGAATTTGATAAAGTTAAAAATATTTAAAATATAATTGACCTTATCTTGTTAATAATAAAATAATTTCATTTGCGGATGTAGGTCCTACAATGTTGTAAAATATTTATATAAAGAAAAAAATCTTGGACTAGCAGAATGTGGAGTTCCAGACCACGAGAACTAGGCTTTAGCCGGTGGTTCCCGTTCTTAATAAAATTTATTGCAATTTTGTTCTGCGTATAATAATTTAAATGTTTATCGATGATTTTGTTGCAATTTATAACAATTGATTGTTAAAAAGAATTGTGTCAATTTAACATTGCGTCGGAAGATATGAATTAAATTGTTTGTTTAATTTAAATGTCACATGCATAATTATGTTGGTCGATAATTTTAAAATTTTAATTCTTATTTGTGGTCGCCAAGGTCGGCGGATAAAAGAGATTGCATCTGACCTATATCTTGATTGATTTTTATTGTGATTTTATGTTTTAGAGGTGTTTTGATGTTACAATATTCGCTGATGCTGGGCGATCCTGCTATGCTGGTGGTTAATGCGGCCGCCATAATTTTAAATTTGCTGTACACATTCTTTTATTATTCCTATTCGCAAAACAAAACCACGGAGGTGCATAAACCGTTGGCCTACGGCGTTGCATTGGCGGCCATTCTTCTAGGATATACACAGTGGGAAGATGAACAATTGGTCGAACACCGCTTTGGTTTAATTCTTACAGTATTGATGTTATTTTTAATGGGAAGCCCTTTAATCGAATTGGTAAATATGGCGTTTTCACATTGAAATATGATCTGAACGAATTTTTACAGAACCAAATAATAGCGAAACAAGATTCGTCTTCCATTCCATTTCCCATAACTTTTACTGCAACTATCGTGTCGTTCTTGTGGCTAGTGTACGGTGTAATATTATTGAATCATTTTATGGTCGTAAGTTGCTTTGAGTTTAATTTGGTGGCCAATTTTAATTTTTGTTTGCTTTCAGATACAAAACATTCTGGGTTTATTCATATGCGGTATCCAGGTTGTATTATGCTTTGTATATCCATCTAAAGTAGCTATAAAAGTTGATTGATGTTGGAAGTTAGGTAAACTTTAAATGTCATATTTAAAAAATCTGACAATAATAAATGTTACTATATTTTTATTAGGATGTTGATAAAACTAAATATTTTAGAAAATTGTTTTCCATACAGCGTGATATTTTTATTGTTGCATGTGAAATAGCATTATTTTTATTACAATAAAGTTTAGACTATGTTAAATAAGTTTTTATTTTGAAAAGTCAAAGGATGTTACATCAAAAAAAAAAATCAAATATTAGAAGAATTATTTTTATTCTAGTAATGTGTACATTACAATGAACGATTGCGTTAGGTACAGTAAGTGATATATTAAGCTCGTATTTGGACACTGTTTATTAGTTTTGTACATTTCTAATAGGCATCGTTTGCTAGGTAGGTACTTATTTTAATGGACGTGTTCTTTATACATTAACCAGTGCAATAAATACGCACAAGCATCGATAAAAGTACATCCTTCAAGGAAGACATCATTTCATAAATTCATTTGAAGAAAAGATTACAGTTGTGTTCAAGTATGGAAAAATATGAAATGAAACTCTAAAAGTTGCCGATTTCCTTTTAGGAATATTAAATTTTGCAATATACTAAAACGTGACAAAATTTTACCAAGTTTAAATTAATATATAGATCACCTTCAGCGCATAATCTCTTTTTTGGGAAGTGGAATGGAGTAGATAGTAGAACCATCAGAGGGTTTTCTCGGAATAAAACAAAGTTGTTATTAAATTTGATATGTAAAATCACTAACGTTTTTTTATATAAGTAGCATTAAATATTAGATTCAAATTTATGCTAATGGTAAACCGCCAATACCAATTTCTGGTTGTGGAAGGCCATCAAGCAGAAATTTGAAACGATTCTGTCACGTTTTTACATTGCATCTACTTCCATTGATTTACTATAATGGACTATAAATTTTGAAAATAGTTTATACCAAAGTATACTTGGCCCAGTATTCCAATTTGGAGTTTTTAAGTGTAAGAGCTATTTTTTTTGCAAGATATAATAATTAAACTACATCAGATAGTCTAAGTCTATGAAAAAATTATTGTTTCAAATAAGTGTGTTTGGAAGCAATTGAAGATTATTTTGGAAGGCATTTCACTTAGACACTAAGATAAATTGTTTCAGCATTTAGTGAAATAACTAACTTCCACGTTGAAGCCAAAAGCTCTACGTCCGATAAAAGCAGTGGCGCAGCCAAAGGGGGGCTAGAGCCCCCCCAAACACTCTTCCCTTTTTTTAATAATATTCGTTTTAATAATAATTTCGCTCTGAGTTATTTCGGAAATGCCGTCCTTTAATTCCCACTTCAATTTAAGGTAGGTAACACAATAATTATACTCGAAAATAAGATGACCACGCCCCCTTTTCCGAAAAATTTTTGCCTGCGGCGCAGCTCGCATTCCTTAGCCCCCCCATAACAAATTCCTGGCTGCGCCACTGGATAAAAGTATTACTAATCTAATTGCAAGTGAAAACATTTTTAGTTCATTACTCATAGTCCATTTGATAGTATATCAATACCTATCCTACCATCTGTAATATTTTTTATTTATATATTTCACTACCTTGGTCTGTTTAATTATTACAATTTCATTTAATCAAGTGCAAACTAAATTCTACAAATTTGAATTACTAGTAAGTGACCATATATTGGTTTTACAAATCACAGCGTTGAGCAAGCGATTTTAGATATTGAGAATAAAATATGCTTAATGCAAGGAAAGCTCAGCTAAAGGAAGAAATTGGGGTAATTCAGGATCAAACAAAAAATTCCAACTTTTTTAATTGTAAATTACAAATTATTTTGTACCAAATTTTCAAATAATTTCAATTAAGAGTAATGTCTACTACCATCTTATGCAGTCGATTCAAACCTGATTTTTTCAGGTATAAACTTTACGTCCTGTTATATTTTATAATAAAGCTTGAACTAAATAAGATGCCAGTTGGTAGACATTTCTCTGGAGGATTAGCATTATGGAATAAAAGTTCTCCTTTAAAATTTCAGAATGTATGTTTGACTTGAATACAAATCAGCTACAGAATAGTAGCAGTACGAAAAGGGGAATGATTACCAAAAGAAAAATAAAAGTTGTTCTTGAAAAATTTATTATGCCAAATACTAGAATTTAAAAATTCAATTATTGGTATTGCATTATCTTATCTTTTGAAGTTTATTTGAACGTTTGAGTGCAAAATTTTACGTTTTGACCCTGATATAAGTTTGTGATCAACTATTCGCAATTCAAATTTATTTTCCTCCAAGTTGACTAGCGATTTTCTAGCCAATAGCAAGCCTGGTATAAGGAAAAATCTCCGATGCGACGTCAGTTAGCAACTGTTTGGAAAATAGATTTGAATCGGGAATGACCCCCAAAATTCAAGAGTGAAACAAGTTAAAAGATTAAAATTGCTGCGCATATTTTTCCTACAAAATCCAAGATACATACATAATATAATTACGGAAGGTGTTCATTTATTGTACTCAAGTCGAAATTTGATACAAATTCATTTATATCAACTAAATTATTTAAATTTAATGTAAATAAGCAATTTCTAATAAGAAATCTTTTTTTGATTTTCAAAATATTGTCCAAGTGACATACTTTAAATTTTTCATTTTTATATTGCAGGTCTACATTGAGGTTTGCAAGCTTTTTTTCAAAATAGAATTCAATCCAGTTTAAAAAAAAGACCCAACGTTTCTAAAATCTGAAAAAGTTTAACGTGAATGGATAACAAATTTAATTTTATTCTGGAGACCAGCAAACCCCTCTAAAAAATATAAATTTGTAGACCTGGCCTATTTCTTTACTTAGTACTTAACTAGTACTCCCTAATACAGATTGTCAATTCTTATACTCAAGTGAAACGAATTATAAACTACATAATAAATTATTGCATTTTCTATATCAATAAGCAACAAAAATAATATAATAAATAATATATTTAAAACGAACTCAGCCTTAAAATTGCAATTAAAATTAAAAAAATAGGTTACGATAAAATATTTTTGTAAAAATTCAACAGCAAAAATAATTTTATAAATACTTTCGCATTCATTTTTCGATACATTCCAAAACGTAATTTCACTTGGAAGTAACAATAATTTCAGTTTTCTCTTTTGCGCTTTCTTCTTTTTTTCCGCCACTCTTAAACAATAGGGGAAACATACCCAACAGACATCCAATGGTGACGCCCAAAACTCGACCGAGATTGGCAAATTGTCTCGAAATGGGCATTTCCATTTGGATCGGCGACAACTTGGGCGGTCTGTAACCAATTTTGTTGGCTAATCTTTCAACATAAAATGCCGATCCAATTCCTAAAACGTCCGAAAAGGTATTGCCCAAAGCCGCCGCCGCCATTGTAGACATACAAAAGTAGGAACCCAAATACCAGTCTATGTAATCTCCCTTAAATACTCAAAAATTAAAAAGAATTCTTCAACGAAAAGTTTTACTTACAAACAAAATCATGAAGAAATTGTCCAAAAAACCAAAACCAATGAAAGGTATGGAATTTGCAACGGCAACTGAAACAGCAATTATAAGCAAATATTTAACTAAAATTAGATTGACAAACTTACTGTTGATTAACTCGTTCATCAATGGTACCGGAACTGACTCGGCTATGGAAAAATTACAAGTAAATCAGTTGGATTGAAATAAATATAGTATTTCAATAAAAGGATTAGTAACAATGCTAAATTATATACAAGGAGTCGGGGAGGGGGAGTGTGTTAGTAATATTTGGAGAAATTGTATAAACCTGAACCCTTGGTTTGAGCATAATGAAACATACAACAAAGCTTACACCTCTAAGCATAATTTAGGAGAGCAGTAGAGAAGAAATCTGGTTTATATTTTAACCTAATTACTGCATCCTGCGTCTGATGTTCAAAACTTAAATCAGATGCAAACTACACTGCAATCCAAGGGCGGACTGGAACCAAAAAGTAGAGAGCTGATGGCTGATATTTTAGTGCAAATTAGATGTTGGAAAAATATTTTTATCAAAATCTTGAATTATAAACTAAAATAGTTTTTTGATTTTTATTAATGAAAATATTTTTACACCCAGTGCCAGACGTTAAACGCTGGCATCCTCTTTGGACCTTTGCCATAAAATTTCAATTCAATTTATATTGTGTAGATAATAATGTAGATTGTGTATTTATATAATCAATTGTTTATTCAAAATAAAATTTTAAGACGTAAATATTCCTTTTGGTCTAGACATGAACTCTAAAGTTGTAGTAGATAAATTTATTTAGAATTTTTTTATTGCATTTATAGGTTTTTCTTTTTTCTAATAAATTCCGAGATTTTTCGCACTGTCCCATTGTGACAAACCAGTCCACCCCAGGTGCAATAATACAATAAACCAACCAACTATAATAATAAATTACATTAACGTATAAATATTTCAAGAACCTTCTAATTTTTATCTATTTAACCAAGTAAATTAAAGCCCCAATACCATGCAGCTGCTTTACCAAAAGCAGTCTTACTACACTAGAACGAACCAAAGCAGCCTCCACCTGGTTAATAAGCATTAAATATCGTGCAGAAAACAAAGACGATCAACATTTTGTTAGTAATTTTATTAACTCAAAAACGTCATTAAAACTGTTTTCCTACCACTCTTCTTCATGAGCCAATCTTCCGGTAGAGCACAATAAGAACCTGTCGGATCAACATCGCCTAATTTTGGTAACTTGGCCGGTCGTCCAAATTTACTTCGCCACCTCGAAGCAGCTAACTGACCTTTAATTTTAATAAAATAATTTCCACATTGTAACTAAACAAACAACGACCGAACTGAGAACCTCATATTTCAATTTATCAAATGAAATAATAACTCAACGAGAAGGCAACTTAAGACTCTAATTTTGTGTAGGTAGGTATTTTACATTATTATGTCAAGTTGTTGTTTGGAGTAAATTTAAACTGAATCTTTACCTTGGTACTCATCTTTAACTAATTTCGATTGATATTCTTGTAATGCCGAATACAACACGGTACGTTCCTCACTATTTAATCTCAAAACCAATTCCTGAGCCTGCAGCTTATTGAGTCCTTGCGTCGTACTGGTAGTCTCGGCATGAGCTGCAGTGCCTCCCAATGGCGAACTCAAACCAAAATTGCACACACATTCTAACGAACTCAATAAATTAATTTGATTCTTCAACAAATTGCTATTTAAATTTTTTGAAAATTTACTAGAACTTGTTGATCCTAGGGATCGAAAAGAGAGGTTAAGTATGTTTTGATAATTACTCGCAATTTTGAAAGACAATTTATTCATTCTAATTTGTTGATTCACTCTGATGGATTTAGGTATATCGATTTGATAAGTGATAACTTTAAAATTTAGTAATCGCAAAAGAAAACATTTTTATTGAAATCTAATAACCCCACTATCGCCCTTTTTGACGTATTGTGACTTTGACGTCATACTTCGAATTCCAAATACATACCCATTAATGAAAATACAGTGGAATTTTGTTCATATGATTCTGCTCTTAATAAATTTGTCGTGTCTACCGATAAAAATGAATTCAAAGCTCACGGAAAACTTCGTTTTCGTCTCATTTTAATGGCAAGTTTACGCCCGAGAAAAATAATTGCAGAGTGAAAGAAAGTTATTTCTCTTGAGTAGTACACAATGGAACGTCAATACGTTTAAAATTACCGCCTTCGCCAAATCCAACCTCAACGATTTCTAATGTAATTTTAGTTACTTGACAGTCAAGGTTGACAGTAGTGTATGATTGTGTGCAGATGTGCGGTATTGAATGATACCAGTGTACCATATTTTCTATTAATATACATTTTTTGCTACAGAAGGTAAGAAAATAATAATACTAATGTAGGTATAAACTTCTAATAATTTATGGATTATTCGTTGATTTATAAATTTAACCAAATATAACCTTAAAATTGATTTAATCTAGAACTAGTTTTCAAAACAATATGTGGTACACAATGGTACATGTTTCATTGTGCACCACAAATTTAACAAATGTGCGCTATAGCTGAAAATTGGACATTTATTAAAATTACTATTAAATATCAATGAGGTTCAGGGCCGTATATAAGGGGGGGGTTTTTGGGGGTTCAAACCCCTCCCATGGATTAAGTAATTCTCATTAATTACTACATTTAAGAAATGTTTCAATGTAAATGTTTTTTTTAATTCCATAAAACCCCCCCCTTGGTCAATGTCTAACTACGGCCCTGATGAGGTTATTTCGTGTTATATTATATTGACGAATACGCTGAAGAAGGCACGTAGCCGAAACTAGTCCGTAAAATAAATAATTGCTTGAGGAAAGTGTGACTTGATTATTTCATAAAAAATATTGCTTGTTCAATCCTGCTATTGAAACATGTCGTTTCTTACTTAGATACGCAACTAGAAACCTTTTGTTTTACTCACTCAAATTATTTCTAAGGTAACGAGTGGGCGAATAGTATATTGTGCAACGAGTGCGGGCAATTGACATCACCGCACGAATTGCAGATACTATTTTATTTTACTAATGTGGTTATAAGATGATAATTGATAAAACATGTAAGTCAATGTCAATTGTTTTGCGCGCGATCGATCTGAATTTTTGCATATGCCTTCTTACCGAAAATTCACGGAGGGTGAAGCGAGGGGGGAGAATTTTTTGCTCAGTTTTTTGATATCTAGCACCGTTCTCGAGTTATTGCTAATTCAAATCATATAGAAAAAACACTCTTCGAAATTAATTTTAATAGCTCAAAGCGACTGTCACTTTATTGTTATTATTTAAAATAACGATTTGAGAGTGTTTCTTTTTTTCTTATGTTTTCACTTATTTTTAATTTATATAAAAATCCAAGGATGGCCTTAGCATCGATTCGCGTGCACTATGGGAAATTTAGGTGCACTAAGTAGAATTACCGCACGCAAATTATTTATAAAAATTATGTAATAACAGTTGAACAGGCAAATGGCAACTTAACGAACAAAAAAGCGTGCACTAACATACAACTTATACCGCATGTGTAAAATAAAGAATTTTAACCCACTAGTGAGTGAAAAATGCAGTCGTTCATTGTATTTGTTTATGCAAACTATAGCAACTCAACCTGCCGTCTGTTGATTTTATTGATCTAGAATTTTGCATAAGACTTCCTACCACAAATTGCTGGGCGGGGGGGTTGAGTACAAACAAGGGGGGTAAATATATTGCTCAGTTTTTCCATATCTAGCGCCGTTTTTGAGTTATTGCAAATTGGAAATCTCAAATTTAATTATTGATGACACGAATTATAATAAATTATAGTTTCATAAATATTTTAGATTTATAAGTGCAGGATTAAACAAAACGCTATACATACATCACTCGTGGAGAAACCCTTTCGCTCACTTATTTGCGTCTGCACACTCGACTATAACGGCTCGCGTTCAAAACTCGCAAATGCGTGAGCGAATTATTCGGTTTCTCCACTAGTAAAGTAATATACTATTGTATCACAATTTGTGACAGATAAGACGAATTAAAACAATGTCATTAGAGCAACCGTATTATATAATATAGCAACGCGTATATACCGTGAACGTGAGTTCGAACCCCACGTGGGTCAAATTTTTATAATAGCATTTTTTATAATATAAATGATTTAACATGCAGAAGTAACAAAATCGACCATTAATGAAAACACATTACCAGTCGATTTTACATTACTAGTCGATTTGTGGGCTGATTAGGAATATCTTGCTTTGGCTGCCGAGCGAACACTCGGAAAGCGTCGCGTCGCTTTCGTTATCTTTTGCGATAAAGTAAGTTATCAGATTTGGCAAATTTATTAGTTACATATGTTTTGTGAAATTTACATTCATTGTAAACTAATTACAGAAACAGATTAATAATTTATAATAAACAATAACCAGTATAATCTTGATGATCGATACCGCGATTTAATAAACAAAAATATTGTTTTTAAAAAAAGTAAAAAGTGTGGTCAAAGTCGTTTCTACGGTAACTGTGAGCCATTGGCTCTCTTTTACCTATCTCTGATTACGTTTTACGCTGTGCTGCTACGTAATTCTGGACTGATATATACAGTGTGTAGTACATTCGTTGAGCGTATGCTTTACTTTGTCGGATTCGTCTGCTAAAGTTACACCACCTAAAGCGACCTGACATGGAAGGCGAGTACAGTTCTGCTACACTTGTTCCGAGAAACTGCGGACCACACTGAATGTATTAGCTCACTTCTTGTATATATCTTTAGTACTCCATGTTCCACTGTAGCATTATATAAACTTTTAGTTATTTTATCTCAACATACATGCATCTGTTTTCATTTTTACTAATAATGTACCATAAACCATTCATTTTCAAATAATATTGTAAAAGATTTTAGAAAAACTTAAAAAAAAAAAAAAGATTTTTTTTGTTTTCGTGACGGTTTGATAGGAAACCCATGCAAATTTTTTCTCTAATCATTTATTCGCGTTTTGAGAAAATTGGTATTTTATTTTATCAAGTGACCTTTACGTGGCCATAGCCCAGAAAATATTGATTTTTCGGTAAAAATGGATTAGTACCTTTTTAGAGCGTGAAATAATCTCCCAGATAGCAATTTAAGGTTTTTTCAAGCTTGCATCAACCTTGTCGGTGACAAGCGATAAGGTTGCTGCAGGCTTGTCATTATAAGCCTGCAGGTTTACAAAAAGCTTACTATAAGCGTACTAGTTGACGCTTGACAAGATTGCATTAAGCTTATCGCGACAAGGCAAATGACTTTTCAAAACTTGTCATTTGCAAGCTTGCCACAACCTTGTTATATGCAAGCTTTTTTTAAGGCTGTTATAAATATTCGTGTAAGCTTACCATAAGCGTGCTAGTTGACGCTTGACAAGCTTGCATTAAGCTTATCGCAGCCTTGGCGTGACAAGGCAAATGGTTTTTCTAAAGCTTGTCATCATTCAAACATTTTTTGTCTAAAATCAACGACTTTCGAGTTATGAATTAAATAAGTAAGTAAACAAATGTTGAAAAATTGGAACTTTTCTAATTTCGGTTATTTCAAAGCCCTATATGTTTTAAACGAAACATTTTACAAAAATTCTGACGCCTCATTCCGGATAGGAAATTTAACGGACTACAACTTCTGTCTAGTAAACATTTTTTAAAGCCAATCCATTTCACATATAATCAGAAAATAATAACCAACGTAGTTACAAAACAAAAAATTAAATTCAAATGCTTACTTTAATGTATAACTCGAAAGCCGTTGATTTTAGACAATAAAATGTTTGAACTAGTTTGTAGATTATTTCACGCTCTAAAAAGGTATACTAATCCATTTTTACCGAAAAATCAATATTTTCTGGGCTACTGGGTCACTTTACAAAATAAAATACCAATTTTCTCAAAACTCGAAAAAATGATTAGAGAAAAAACTTGCGTGGGTTTCCTATCAAATCGTCACGAAAACAAAAAAAAATTTTTTTCTAAAATCTTTTACAATATTATTTGAAATTGAATGGTTTATGGTACATTATTAGTAAAAATGAAAACAGACGCATGTATGTTGAGATAAAATAACTAAAAGTTTATATAATGCTACAGTGGAACATGGAATACTAAAGATATATACAAGAAGTGAGGTAATACATTCAGTGTGGTCCGCAGTTTCTCGGAACAAGTGTAGCAGAACTGTACTCGCCTTCCATGTCAGGTCGCTTTAGGTGGTGTAACTTTAGCAGGCCAATCCGACAAAGTATGAAAAAATCTTTCCGAAAAAGTAACCTGGTTCTACACGTACCAGTCCAGAATTACGTAGCAGCACACAGCGTAAAACGTAATCAGAGATATGTAAAAGAGAGCCAATGGCTCACAGTTACCGTAGAAACGACTTTGACCACACTTTTTACTTTTTTTAAAAACAATATTTTTGTTTATTAAATCGCGGTATCGATCATCAAGATTATACTGGTTATTGTTTATTATAAATTATTAATCTGTTTCTGTAATTAGTTTACAATGAATGTAAATTTCACAAAACATATCGTCGGCTTGGAGCAAAAACAAGATAACTCCATTTTTGGACAAAATGAGTTATCTACACGATTGGATACAAATCATACTCAACTACGTTCTGGCAAAATCAGATAATTGTACTAACACTAATAAAATTTTTATTAAGATATTTAGTTCTGAATTTGTATACTTTTACATTGTCAGCTCAACATTCAAGTCGCATTATCTCAAAACTATCATTTTGGAGTTATCTTGTTTTTGCTCCAAGCCGACGATATGTAACTAATAAATTTGCCAAATCTGATAACTTACTTTATCGCAAAAGATAACGAAAGCGACGCGACGCTCTCCGAGTGTCCGCTCGGCAGCCAAAGCAAGGCTGCCCACAATCAGCCCACAAATCGACTAGTAATGTAAAATCGACTGGTAATGTGTTTTCATTAATGGTCGATTCTGTTACTTCTGCATGTTAAATCATTTATATTATAAAAATGCTATTATAAAAATTTGACCCACGTGGGGTTCGAACTCACGTTAACGGTATATACGCGTTGCTATATTATATAATATGGTTGCTCTAATGACATTGTTTTAATTCGTCTTATCTGTCACAAATTGTGATTTAATAGTATATTACATTACTAGTAGAGAAACCGAATAATTCGCTCACGCATTTGCGAGTTTTGAACGCGAGCCGTTAGGCGAGTGTGCAGACGCAAATAAGTAGTTTTTAGTTTAGTTTAAAATATTTATTTAAAAATTAAATCTTTACAATAAATTGTTCGACCAATGAGCACAGCAAGTGCCAATTGGTCTTACATAGAAATTTTCGTAAATATTTTGGAGCACCTCGTATGTTACATATCTCCAGATAACTTTGTGGTAACCTGATTGGTTGAACAGTAATTCTTCGTGTGGGATTTGATAATTTGTTGTTGGCGTATTAGGTTGTTGTTGTGGGAGCTATTTGTTGGAAAAATGTACAAAAACCAACTTACAATTAATAATGCAATTAAATATACAGATAACAAAAATAAACAATGAAATATAACAATAACAATAATAATAACAATATAAACAATGATAACAATAATAACAATTAGATAAAATAAAATTTAAAAATAAGAAAACTTAACAATGAATATCATAAATAATGATATATAATATATAATATAATCCAGTTGTTAGCGTAAGTAATTTTTGGAACGCTAACGGTTTTTTCTCGCGTTCTCTCAAGGTTCAGGTATACTTCTTCCATTGGCGTAGCAGCTAGTGGTCTTGTCATGTGTCGTCGGTAGGGGTTAGGGGTTGAGTGAGAATTTGGAATTATGGTAGGGTTTGATGGGGAAGCTTATATTTACGGATGGTGTTGTTGGTTGGGATATTTTTAGTGAGCAGGCTGTTGTTGGTTTGATGGGTATAAAAGTTTTCGGAAAGTCTGGTGATGTGGTTTCCAAGGAATTCCACTTGGGCGTCGTCATGTATGGTAGTAAGGCGTGTATATCTATCTGCCCCTGTAACGAGCCGCAGGCAGCGGTTCTGAAACACCTGCAAGGGCCTGAGTCGGGTTTTGGAAACACCCACCTATGCAGGGCAAGCGTACGTTAGGATCGGTCTTAGCACGGTTTTGTATAACGTACGCTTGTTTTCGGAACTCATCTGCCCACTTTTCAGCAGGGGATATAATTTACGTTGGGCGCCATAGGCCAACTGTTTCCTTAATTTTAGGTGGGTGTCGAAATTAAGCCTGGAGTCCATCGTGACTCCCAGGTATTTGACGTTTTGTTGGGGTTTTATGGTTTGGCCGTCCAGGATCAGATTCTGAAAGACTCGGTGGTTTGTTCGCTTTCGTGCAAAGACAATTGTCTCCGTCTTTCCGGCGTTTAGTTTAATCTTCCATTTATGGAAGTATTTCTTAATCAGATCTAGATGTATTTGGGACTGTTTCGTGGCAACTTGCGCACTAAACGAATGCGCTTAGATAGCAGTATCGTCCGCGTACAGCGCCATTTTCGTTTTGGAGAAGGTGGGGATGTCATTAAGGAAAAGGTTGAATAGCTTGGGTGCTAGTACGGAGCCTTGGGGAACTCCGATTTCGATATCTTTGGTTTCGGAAATTGTAGCATTTACTTTCACCGCGATAGATCTGCCCGTGAGGTATGAATGTATGACTTTAATTATGTGGTTACTGAATCCGTATTTGATCATTTTATAGATTATTCCGTCGGTCCATGTTCTGTCGAAGGCCTTCTCAATATCTAACAATGTCATGACGGTGACTTTATCGTTGTTGAACTGAGCTATCACGTCGCTAACGATTCGGGCCACCTGCAGGGTCGTGTTAAGACCCGCTGTGAAGCCGAATTGATGAGGGTTCGTGATGTCGAGTCGCTTTTGTTCATCTTCCAGTCGTAGTAGGATGATTTTCTCAGCTATTTTGGCCATCGTGTTGAGTAACGTGATTGGCCTGTAGCTGAGAGGTAATGCAGGGTCTTTATTCGGTTTATGGATGGGTATCGTTAGGCCTTTCTTCCAGGCGGTTGGAAAATGCTGAAGTTTGAATATTGCGTTGATTATATAATTTAATTGGACTATGGCTTTGCGTGACAGATTTTTAAGAATTTTGTTTTCGATTTGGTCCGGCCCAGGAGCTTTGTTGTTGGGCAAAGTTTTTAGAAGGTGAATTATTTCGGTGGGGTTTGTGAGTAGGTTTTTGAGTTTTTTGGTCGGAATATTGTAAGATATGTTTGTGAAGGAATGTACGGATTGTTTAATGGCTATTTGTTCTGGAGTGTCTGTGTCCTGAAGGGTGTGGATTTTTTGATAAGCGGTGGCCAAAACTTCAGCTTTTTGGGCATCGGTCATGGCTATGGAGTTGTTGTCACGTAGGGCCGGAATGGGTTCGAAGGATTTTCTGAGTTGTTTGGTGAGTTTCCACAGTGAATTGTCTGAGGGACGCAGGGATGACAGAAGGGTTTCCCAAGTTTTGTTTTTATGTAGGGTGATTTTAGTGTTAATTTCTCTGTTCAGGTTTTTCATGGTTTGTTTATAATTAATGTTAGCCGTTTCTTGCCAGAGTTTCCGGTTTCTGTTTCTTTCTCCGATTAACAACTGGATGTCTTCTGGGAAGACATCCCTGTTGTTTTTCGGCTTGAAAGTTTTGGAGTTCTCGGATTTGGCTGTGGAAATAGCTCGTGTGAGTTTTTCGATTTCTGAGTCCAACATTTCCTTATCGGAGATGTCGGAATTTATTGTGATGAGGTCGTCGAGCCTTCGACGGAACCTGGACCAATCGGTGTCTTTATAGCTGGTGATTTTTCTAGGTGGGCTATTAAGAGGGCCGGATTTGAGGAAAAATTGAACAATATTATGGTCTGACGTAAGTTTGTGTTTGACGGTGGGAGCAGATATGTTTGGCAGGTTTTTGTTTAAGAGCAGATCTATCGTAGTTGCAGTCATGTTATTGGTGGGATGATGGGTGGGGGCAGTGGCGTGGAGAATTTCGATGTGTTTGGTGAGGCAGAAGTTTAGAAGGAGGTTGCCGTTCGGGTTAGATTGGTGGCAGCCCCAACGTGAGTATTTCGCGTTGAAGTCGCCAGCCAATAGAACCTTGCCGTCTAAGCCGAACAGCGTGTCTAGATCGTGATCGGAAAAGCGGTTGGATGGTTTGTTGTAAACAGTTATTAGAGTGATATCGTTTTGGAGTTTTATCCCCAAGACTTCCATACTATTACCGGTGGGTATCTGGATTCGTCGGTGGGGAAGTCGCTGAAGGCGTCGCCCATATTTGGTTTCGGTTGTGTAGGTGGCATGGATGGTTGCGCCGTCGTGCGCGTTCCTCTGGGTGCTCGCAGTGGTGGGAAGGCGGTATTACGATCATTTGTTGCCGATGGTGGTTGTGGGAGTGGTTGCGATTGGTGGTATTCTGGTATGACATCTGTTGGCGGTATTTGTGGTCGTTCGTAACTTGTTCTTGGTCTTCGGAGAGGGGGGAACATAGCGGCGTTGTTGATTGGTGCAGGACGCGGTGCTGGGAATGGTTGAGTTATTGTTGCGGATTTCGTGCTATGCCAAGCTGATGTTGTCGGAAGGGGGGCCGGGATGTACTTTGATTGGTAGGTTTTTGGTGGGGCCGATTTCATTCGTCTCCTCTCATCCAATTGGGTAAGTTTGCGTAGGTATGTCGGACATGTGATGCTATTGGCTGGGTGGTTTATTTATCTTATTAATTTATTAATCTTATTATTATTGTTTATTTATCAATTATTTCATTCACTTCAAATCTTCCAACAGATGGTTATTCAAAACTTAAGCCATCGCAACATTAACCACCATATGTCGAATACAGAAAAGATTTCCAATCTTGATAAACTCATAATGTGCGGCGACCATATTTATATTTCCAAAACGAATAATTATAATTAAAATGAATTAACCAGTAACCTGGGTACTAAAAGTAATTTGTTAACACAAATTAATTAGTCAGAAAAATTATATTTACCCGTTAAACGGCAAAACTAAATTATAACACATACATGACGAAATTAAAAAATGAACTCGAACGATTACACGCAAATCCTTCAAGAAATCTACGCGCAATGGCGTTCCTATTGATAACTCCGTAGTTACCAACTACAAACAATAAAAAAACACAGTGGCGTTTCAGTCGGGAAGCTTGTAAAAGAAATGTAAATGACAAAATGCATTTTGTCATGTTACAAAGTACAAAATGTGGTATTTTTTGTGAGATTTCTTGTTTTTGCATATTTCTTATTTGTTATTTTGTCTTGCAAGTTGCAATTGAATTATTGAATCACCAAGTCTTGTTTTGGTCTTGTGTTGTTATCAAGACAAGACAATACGAGATAAGGGATAAAATTAAATAATAATATAAGAAAAATAAATAGTTGAGATAGAGGTCGTTATAATCTACAAAGTAGATACATTTCAAAATACAAATTCGTAGTAGGACATCGGTAGTCAGGACCGTATTAGGAATCAATAACGAATAAAAAAATAGCAAGAAAAAAATTATTAAATTCAAAAAGCCTTAACGAACGACATGTTTCGGACTTATTCGCGGTTTTACCCAACGAAATTGACCTCATCAGGTTCGTACTGACAATGAAAATATAAAATTAAACTTACCATTTTTTCAAACGATCATAAAACCTTCCACGTGCTCTAAACTAGCCGAATGCCATACTAAGAAAATGTATTTTGAAGGTTAGTAAGCGTCCACAAAGGATTCCTAATACGGTCCTGACTACCGATGTCCTACTACGAATTTGTATTTTGAAATGTATCTACTTTGTAGATTATAACGACCTCTATCTCAACTATTTATTTTTCTTATATTTAGTTTTTACGGTCGACAATAGGTTTTTGAAATTTTATTTTATTTACCGTTAATTATTTTAAATAATAATAATTATAATTTTTTGTTTCTTCGAACAATAAACCGGCCCACGCTTCACCGGCCCACCGGGCATTTGCCCGGTGTCCCGGTTGTCCCATCCGCCGCTGAATATTGTAATTAATTCACATTTGCGCGGGAATTATTTTTGGGTCCGTTACTTTGGCCCCCCCCAGTTAAAATTTTTGGCCAAAAAGCTAGCTCCCGAATCTATGGAGCTAGCACCGGCTAGCACCCAAATATTAAAGCTAGCACCCTTACAGTTTTCGCAGAAATCCACATTGAAACTGGGGGGGGGGGCTAAAGTAACGCTAGCCCCCCCCAGTTAATATTTTGGCTCCAAAAGCTAGCTCCGTAATCTATATAGCTAGCACCAGCTAGCACCCAAATAGTAGAGCTAGCACCCTTACAGTTTTTTCAAAAATCCACATTGAAACTGGGGGGGGGCTAAAGTAACGCTAGCCCCCCCCGTTAATATTTTGGCCCCAAAACCTAGCTCCCTAATCTATATAGCTAGCACCGGCTAGCAACCAAATATTAGAGCTAGCACCGCTACAGTTTCTTCACAAATTAGTATTTAATAAAAATGTCTATTAGTTTCATTCCACTGCGCATGAACCAAAATATATTCCACACGCTCCGCCTACTCGAAACTTTACTAATAATTTTTTAACAGCTTATAGGGCTTATTGTTAATCTACATTATGTAATTTATTTAAGAACAGAAAAAACTAGTTAAAATAAATTAACATAATATTATATCGCTTTGTGCGTTGACACTGTTTCTTTTCATCCTTAACTAAAAGCTTTTAAAAATAAAAATGCAAATACTGAAATCGGTACCTCTCAATTTTATTTATTTGCTGTATATAATTTACAGTATACAAAAACTATTAACTACTAAATAGATCGGGTCATAGATAAGATAATAAGATTTGATAATGCCCCCCCCCCCCCCAAAGTAAATAACTCGCATTTTGTATTTAAAAGATACAAAGTTTTGAAATTGTAAGGGACATTTTTTGACCTATGGGAGACGACACATTTACAATGACTTGTTAGAGTATAAAAAAATAAAATTATTTTATTTTGTCTACTATGTATATAATATTATAGTAATTAAGGTGAATTTCACCAGCCGCCCCCCTCTCCCCCATTTCGAATGTTGGATCCAAAGTAGTCTAAATCGTTTGTACCTCCTTTGTACCTTCCTTATATTCCGTTGTACCTATTTTGTTTTTCAGATATTTTGAAATATATAAAATAGGCATTTCGCCAGTCCCCCCCCCCCAATTCGAATTTTGGATCCAAAATAGTCTAATTCGTTTGTACCTTTCTTTTTTTGGTTTGTACTAGTTTTGTTTTTGAAGTATTTCAAAATTTCTAATAATATTTCGCTAAATCCCTCTCCTCCGGATTTAAAATTTTAGTTATAAGATAGTTTTATTGGTTTTTACCTGTGTGTTTTTTTTTTAGATGTACAGAAATTAATTTTTGATATTTGAGGTATTGTTCTAAAAATCTAAATAGCTATTATTGAAAAATAAAAATTAAAAATTTTAAAAACTCCTGACTGTAAAAAAATTCCAAAAATAATAATTAATAATTAAAGCACCTTACTTTAAAAACTATTGTTCCCTTTAAAAAAAAACAAAATAATACATTTTTTCTTCAACATAAATTCTCGCACTTCACTCGAAAAATTAACTTATCATGCTCTCCACCCCCCTTCCCAGTACAAAGTTTAAACATTAATTTTAAAGTAAAGAGAAACGGAGAATTTTTATTATAGAATGTATAAATCGGTTTCGTAAGTGGAACACATATTCGTTTCCCCTGACTTCAAAATTAATGTTTAAACTTTGTACTGGGAAGGGGGTGGAGAAGATGATAAGTTAATTTTTCGAGTGTCAGGGGTTTTTCAAAGTTGTACTAAAGTTTGGAATGGGCGGAGCGTGAGGAATATAATCATGGTTCATGCGCAGTGGAATAAAATATTTAGAGATTTTTTATGTAGAGGAAACAAAGGCGCAATTGCCCCCACCCCCAAGGATGACTTGGATTGTATCCCTGAAGCCCTCCCTGCACCCTGATTAGCAAATCAGAGATTGTATTGTAAATATAAATTATAAATAAATTGATGCTTATTATAATGTAATATGTTTATTACTAATTTGTTCGTATATGCTTATAGCTTGAATTTTTTTGATTTCTGGAACATATGTTTAGCACTGACGCTCATGAACGGATTAACGAGATTACAAAAATTTATATAATTTTCTTTAAATTTTCCCCTCCCAAAAGCATTTTCTAAATACCCCTCTATTGATGCTAACTGTAATATTTGGGTGCTAGCTATACTTAGATTAGGGAGCTAGCTTTTGGAGCTAAAATATTAACTGGGGAGGGGCTTACGCTACTTTAGCCTCCCCCCCCCAATTTTAATATGGATTTGTGAAGAAGCTGTAAGGGTGCTAGGTTTAATATTTGGGTGCTAGCAATTTAGATTACGGAGATAGCTTTTGGAGCCAAAATATTAACGGGGGGGGGGGCAGCGTTACTTTGCCCCCCCCCCCGTTTCAATGTGGATTTCTGAAAAAACTGTAAGGGAGCTAGCTTTAATATTTGGGTTCTAGCTGGTGCTGGGAGACGACACAATGATAAATGGGAAATTTATAATGACTTGTTGAAGTATAAAGAAGATGTTTTGCTAAAGCCCGATTTCTTCACCTAGAGATATTAAGGAATTAAAGGAATCCGGCCGACAAATTAATCAAGTAACCAATCAGACAACCTGAAAATAACAAATAAACAATTTGATTGGTTACTTAATTAATTTGTCGGCCGGATTCATTATCCGATAGATATCTCAAGATGAAGAAATCGTTAAATATTAATTTATTTTGTCTACTATTATTTGCGTATTTACTATTTTTTTATATACGAAATACGAGTATCATAAGGTATCATGAGTATCATAAACGGAATACATCGAAACAGTGTCAACGCACAAAGCGATATAATATTATGTTAATTTATTTTAACTAGTTTTTTCTGTTCTTAAATAAATTACATAATGTAGATTAACAATAAGCCCTATAAGCTGTTAAAAAATTATTAGTAAAGTTTCGAGTAGGCGGAGCGTGTGGAATATATTTTGGTTCATGCGCAGTGGAATGAAACTAATAGACATTTTTATTAAATACTAATTTGTGAAGAAACTGTAGCGGTGCTAGCTCTAATATTTGGTTGCTAGCCGGTGCTAGCTATATAGATTAGGGAGCTAGGTTTTGGGGCCAAAATATTAACGGGGGGGGCTAGCGTTACTTTAGCCCCCCCCCCAGTTTCAATGTGGATTTTTGAAAAAACTGTAAGGGTGCTAGCTCTACTATTTGGGTGCTAGCTATATAGATTACGGAGCTAGCTTTTGGAGCCAAAATATTAACTGGGGGGGGCTAGCGTTACTTTAGCCCCCCCCAGTTTCAATGTGGATTTCTGCGAAAACTGTAAGGGTGCTAGCTTTAATATTTGGGTGCTAGCCGGTGCTAGCTCTATAGATTCGGGAGCTAGCTTTTTGGCCAAAAATTTTAACTGGGGGGGGGGGGGGGCCAAGGTAACGGACCCATTATTTTTAAGTTTTCTAATGGTGGGCACCGGGGTAGACACACATAATGCGTGTTTATTTTATTCTTTAAGTTTTTTTTTGAAACTTATATAGGGTTTTCCAATAGGGACGCCCCAATTTCGAATTGCTATTTGGGACACTTAAATGACATTTAGAAATGTCATTTGCTGACGTTAGTGTTATTTAATGTCTACCATTTCATCATGGAAAGATACACGCTGGAACAACGCTTGCAAATAATAAAAATTTATTACCAAAATTCTTGTTCAGTTACGATTACTTTACGTAAATTAACACCAATTTTCGGTCGTTGTCCTTGTCATTTGTGATAAAATCCTGACAAAAGGACAATTGAAAGATTAGTGAAAAAATTTGAATCAACATTTTTTCTCCAATAATTCCCGTGCCAGTGAGACAAAGAAATGCAAGAAGTGAAGAGAATATTGCTGCTGTATGAGAGAGTGTTGCAAATGATCCAAATGTTTCACTTTCGCGCCGATCTCAGCAATTAAAAGTTTTCGTGAAGGGCATTTAAATGATGTTGTGTTCCATCATTAAGGGTATTAAATGTACTTTCAGAAAAAATATATTTCACCTTGAATTTCTAATAAAATCCTTGTTTTATTTAAAAAGAAAGTTAGTGCGCTCTTAATGGAAAACCCTTTACTTTCTGTGATATAGCTACTATTTTAATTTTGTATAGAGAAATAATATTAATTGATGTTGTCAAAAAAGGTCACGGTTCAACCAACGATGGAAAATTTTCAGAAGATTTTTTGCCGACCCACATGACTGCTGAGAGTAAGCACCTGATCAAGCGATTTTCCGTCATTTTAGAATCGATATCGTCAGGTAACCGCATTGACGTAGTCAACTTTCAAGAATATGCTAAAGCCACCATGAATGCCTTAAATGAATGCCATAAAGTTCTTGTGCATGGTGCAGCTATTATTGAAAATTTTGGCCTTATACCAATTGAACAGTTATCCGAAGAAGCAGCCGAAGCCAGAAATAAAGACTTCCGCATGTACCGCCAAACTGAACAATTTTAATTGGGCTGGGTTTAAACGTGGATTAGGCCTATAAGGGGACACCATTATAAAAAAAAATCGGGCATAGTTCTTAACCTCTATGCGCTATGGTGGGGTGGAATAAAGAACATAAGTTGAAATTACGACTAAATCGAGAAATATCGAGGTACGAGCATAGGTGTAAAAATAGGATAAAAATATGTTGTATACATATATAAAGTCAGTTCGTTGAGAAAATTTGAGAATTCAGAGTTTTTAATTTTTTTATGTCTTTCTCCATACAAAAAATATTTTGAAAATTAATAACTCCGAAAATACGGAGTAACTTGAAAGACTGTCATAACAATAATTTCTTATATTTAATAAAAGAGTCCAACACAATATTTTATATTTAAAAAAATGTTTTTTTTTTTCAATCTCCTAAGTCCATTACCGGTTCATTTCAGCCCACCGTGCGGCGCCCCTTCAAAAACGTACTGTCAACAGAATGAAGCTCGCTTAAAACAACTGGATGCTTCTTACGTGAATTGATATTTGAATTTTGAAATTATACTCATTTGAATCGATTCATTTTAATGTCATCCATATCAAATCAAAACCAAAAAAATGTATTGTGAATTATTCGTATTGTTAGTTCACCTTTTCAGGAAAACAACAAATGCAGAGTAAAAAAAAACTGTTGCTCTCACATAATTGATCTCACGAAGTGAACTTTTTCTTATAGCCTTATTGGAAAGGAGACAATTTTGTAAGCATTTAAAAAAAATTCAAGCTGGATTATCCATTAGTTTTCGAGAAAACGGCATTTAAAAATCAAAATTTTACATGCATTTTAGATGGGGATTAATTCACGATTTCTACACGGGCATTCTGTTGCCGGTCCGTGTGCTCAGATATACTCTTAAAGATAATTTAAAGGGCGAAAAACAGCAATATTTGAAATGATAAAAAGAATTGATACATTTTTTTCATTAAAAAATGTTGCTTAGTATATCGGAGATCCAATAAATTTTTGGGTTAAAAACATTATCTTATCTAAACATTTTTGTCTTTTGCTCTGACATAAATTTTTGTTAAAGGAATAAATGGTTCGACGCAGGATTAAGGAACGATCGAAAGCTCGTTTTACAGAAAAAATGATGTCAGGTGCTGTTAAATCGGTCGTTGAAGAAGGTTTATCACTGCGAAGTTCGGCACAACTGCATGGAGTAAAATTTACAACTCTACAGAGGTACGTTCGTAAGAAAAAAAGTAATCCAGAAGTTAATGTCAGAATGGCACCTAATTATGCAGCACGACTTATTTTTTCTCACGAACAAGAAGCCGAATTATCCAGATACTTAAAAATATGCAGTAAAATGAGTTACGGTTTGACTACACGCCAAGTTAAAAAATTGTCCTACGAAATGGCCATACGCAAAAAAATAAAAGTACCGACCAGTTGGGATAATAATAAATCCGCAGGAAGAGATTGGTTGATGGCCTTTATAAAAAGATGTGGTAGATTAAACATAATAAAACCTCCAAGTGTCTGCAGCTTATCGCGCTTACCCTTGATTAATCCACATTACGTAAATAAATATTTTTCAAATTTGGAAGAAATTTTAAGTGCAATTCCAGATTTGATAACAGATAAGAGAATTTACAATTTAGGCGAAATAAGCCTAACGACTGTTGAGAAGCTCAATCAAGATATACCCGAAAATGAAGTTCAAGGCATTTCTGGCGACGAACCAGGTGCAATAGTAACTACTTGCCCTATTATTTGTACCGACGGTACTTTTTTACCGCCAGTAATGTTATTCCCCAGAATATATTTAAAACAAAATGTAATGATCACCCACGGCGCCCCAGAAGGGACGTTTGGTTATCCTACTCCGGATGGTTGCATGACTCCGAGTTCATTCATCATAGCTTTAGATCATTTCATACGTCTCTCTTGCAGTTCGAAAAACAATCCAACTCTTTTGATATGCAACAGTCAAGAAAGTCATATATCCATTAATGCAGTCAATCGGGCGATGGAAGCAGGAGTAATCCTTCTTACACTCCCACCTGGCAGCAATAATAAATTGCAACCTTTAGATGTATCAGTTTTAACACCATTTAAGACTTCCTACAATCTGGCGATGGAATCATGGGTATCAAATCATGCAGAGAATCCATTCACGATCAATCAAGTGGCTCCATGTGTTGGTGAAGCTTATTCTAACGCTTTCACATCGGATAATATTTTACTTGGATTTAAGAGCACTGGCATTTTTCCATTTGATAAAAATATTTTGGAGACCGATACAGATTTTCAAACGAGTTCAGTGAGTCATGCATCGAGATGCCAGGACGAAGGACAAAATACAAGATCCGAATTTGACAATTTTGATCAACCAGGACCATCTAATTTAAGACAGAAAGATGCCGAACCAAGAATATCTTCTCTATATTTCACAGCGCATGAAGAATTTAAAGTTGCTGATTTTGTTTCCTATCCGGAAATCAAAAAAGATCCAATAGAATTCGAAGATATTTCAGATGATTTTTACGAATTACATGCCAAACGACATTTCTCTGACGTGTATAAAAGTCGCCTGCTTTCTAAAAAAGTAAGTTTTATTTATGTTCATTTTTTAAATAGTAGTTTGTGTAACTTGGTTTGAAATCGCTGACGTTTGTTATGTATTTTGTCCAATGCGAACGTAGGGAAAGTTTTTGGGTAAAATGCAACACAGAGTTGCGTTTCAAACTGTTGCAAAAACAAGTTCTTTTTTATCTTATCGCGCCAGTTGTGGCGTCTTTTTTGATTGACATTCTTGCAATTTGGTGTTTCCATAACTTTTTGAAATTTAGACCAATTAATCGAAATATACGATCGTAATTTAATTTTTGCGGGTCGTAGTCCTTAAAAAATTGCGAATTTGACCGACTTATTCGAATTAATTATGACGTCATTTGTCGTAATAATCTAATAAAAGTTTGTCACTTGTGCCCACAAACTATAACTTATTGTAAAAATAATGTAAATGTATATTATTAACTATGATTAATTTTGCAACAATTAATTCAGTGTTTCATAGGTTTTATGAAATTGGTGATTATCAAGTAAGTGTAAGTGAACCTGCGCTAACCTAACTTCTTAATTTTGAAAATATTGAAATTTAATTTTTTACGATTATTACTTCTAAAGTGCATTCTAAAAATTAGTGTGGAAAATGGAAAAAAAATTTCGAAAAAAATATTGCTTTGTACTGGAATGCTGCAATACTAATATGAACAGTACAAAAGTGTTTGTGTCAGTTCCAACAAATCAAGAAAGTAGGTCGAAATGGTTTCAAGCAATTAGGCGTACCGATACATCCCCAAAATTAAAGGTATTCTGTTGCGGAGATCATTTTGACGTAAGTATTTTCAGTGTAGGTATGACACCGTACGATACAATCTATTATTGATTTCAACAGTGGCGACTCGTCAGGCATGGCAAGGTAGGCATCAGTGGCAGCTCGTGGCACTTTATTTGAGAAGGCTAATCTTAAGATATAGTCGGGGTACAGTGTAAAAATGTAACCTCATCCTAACTTTTTTTGCGAAAGTTTCAGTCGGTGCATAGTAAATGGGGGTTAATTTGTCAAAACTTTGCAATTCAGGTGATGATTAACCATCTGCAGGTATGTTCTATGCTGAGAATGCTGCTTCTGCGGTAGTTTCACTTACTTCTTGGATATATACTGTGAAGAAGTATCTATCTTTTGATAAATTTACGATCGAAAATTCACTTTTTATTATTCTGAAAATTTTAATAGCCCAGAATTTTAGAGGAGGCTAAGCCTCCCTTGCCCCTTCTGACGAGCCGCCACTGGTAGGCACTGCCTACACATAAAAAATAATTCAACTTATTAATTCTACATAATAATATTAAATTAATCAATCATTTTAATTTTATACTTTAAAGCTGAAAGTAGGTCCTGACTATCCTGATTCGTGAGACTTTATTTCAAATTGTTTACAATCAGAAATTAATGATCTTTCTGCCAAGCTTCTGTTAAGTTCTACCTTAATCTCGAACATAACACATTACTCTTTCTTATCTATGCATATGCGGAAGGCAACGGGAAAGCACCCCCATTAATTAAAATTCCCTAGTAAGTCATCTTGGCTTTAGCCAAGTGATAGCTTACATACATACGCACTGCATAGTGTATGGCACTTGCAGAAGAATTTGTTTAACTGCTTTCCTTTTATAAAAAAATTTCTTCCCATTGTTCAGTAAGTTAGTTGTAAATGTGGTATTTTCGTGTATAAATAATTAATAGACAAATATTCTTGTTAAAAAAACCTAAAAAACGAACAGTCTTTTTGCATGGCAAAATGAGTTAATTAATTAAAATATGAACCGACCACAACACATTTAAATTTTGTGTGTGCCAATATTGATTGGAGATGAAGTGTAGCAAATTTGGTTCGTAGCCGGGGGGGGGGGGGCATCTATACTACCCTCGGGCAAAATTTTAAATGCTGAGAAAATGACCACCAACTACTCTGGTTAATTTTTTTACCAACAAAAAAATTTATCGAACCAACGATAATAAACTCTGTCTGGTAATAATCTCCCTGACTTCTTCTTCAGCGTTTTCTGTTCACTACAGGACAATCGGCCTCTTTCTCTGAGAGAAGGGTTAGACCCCACGGTTGCTTAATCTGAATTGGGGTATGCCTGTGAACCTGTTTTTAATAATTGATGGCGGCAATCAACAACCCAGGGAGCCACCGGATTTAGGTGCCCTCCGATGCATGGGGACGGTCATATGGAAGTTTTAGACTTTCTGCAGTGTCTGCATGTGCTGCCAAAAAGTGGATTTTCGCTTTCAGCTCGAAAACGACCACTTTACATCCTTGATACTTAAATATCTATTTTGCCAAAGCGAACGTAAAGTATCATTTTTTGACGGTCGTAAAGTGCCACTTTTTCGCTCTAGGGCGAAAAATCCATTTGCACTCTAGGGTGGAAAAGTAGTTTGGTGCCTCTCTTTCTTCTTTCTCATACTATTTTTGCGACCTCCACGGCAACAGATCTAAAGTTGCGATATTGGCGGTTCCAAAAACGTCAAATGACCTGGCGGCAAAGTTTTCAAAATCATTTTGTATTTCATCTATCTTATTTTGCAATATCACAAAAATATTATTTTGTTTTTGACCATTCTGTAAGTCAGCACGTATATACTCTGCGTCCTCCTTCGGCTCGTGCTATAACATTCACGCAGCGGACCAAAAACTACCACTTGATGCTTTTGGTACATAAATAACTATTATAGCTTAGGCTTCGATTGATCAATTGATGATCTTCAAGCGAAAACTTTGAACTTAATTCAAACTGACGAACTACAAATAGACCAGGGAGACCAAACTTTGAACTTTGCCTCCCCCTCCCTCTCCCTCCAATCACTAATCCTGGATTCGCCACTGTACCCATGCCTTGCATTTCTTTTGCCAAGGGATCACCGCTTACTCTCGAGCGCCTCCAACTTAATATACCTACAAATAATAAATATTTGTTTATTTGCAGCTAGAGAACGACATGGAAAATTATATACGATACAATTTGATTGGTGGAAGAATTTTTATTAAAAAAAACGTAGTACCACACATTTTCGATTGTTGGAAAGATAAAAAAGGAACTGCTTTAACACCAATAGGAAACGTAAGAAAAATTAACCCAAATTTGAAATTCACGCGGTAACTTGAATATCCTGCAGATCGCAACAGAAATTTTATTTTACAGTAATATTTCGTAGAAATTAAATTTTTAGAATAAAAATATTGGACATGCATCGTAAACGCTTGTGTGAACTTAATAACCTACTTAACTCTCTTGTTATATAATATACTATTAAACTAACATTTAAAGCGGGAACGATCTACAATTACGATTACATTGACTGTTTAACGCAACCGATTAGTTTGCGGATTGATCCCAAAAATTACGTTCACAAAATATACACGATTTATTTCGATTTTTTTATTATGTACTGCACCTAGGTATTTCTAAAACATAAAAACGCGACGACGCTGACGATCCAAACTCGTTGAACGCCACTGGTATTGTAAATATAACAGCATTATCCCCACCAAATATGGCTGACCATTGCATGTTTGGGAGCTCGGGAGGTAAGCATTATATAGTTTTGCATCGTGTTTGAAATTGGTTTGCGTTATCGTGAGTTTTTAACACGTGTGTCTATACCATTCTTGGTTAAATAAAGACTTTTTGCCGTGAAATTAATTCAACAAAATAGTACGTATCTATTGTAAACTTCGATGTGAATCAATAACGTAATATAACATGTATTTTAATAAATTTTAGTGCCCCATTTTTGCGGAGTGGTTGGGTGTGGGCACAATAGTATGCGGGATACTCAATTTCGATATTTCCGAGTCCCGTCTGAAAAAGATACAGGTGGCTTAATTGTTCCAGAAAAAAAGAGGCGACGAGAGCTATGGATCGAAGCTTTACATCGTGTTGATTTAACCGAAAGTAAAATAAGAAATATGAGAATATGCTCTATACATTTCAGCAAAGGTATCTATAATGTTGTTTCTGTTAACTTTCTAATTCGTACGCTCGTTTTATTTACAATTTATCTTCATACTTTCCAATATTCTTTTCTGTACGTGAAGGTAGCCCTGCGGATGATGGAAATACTGCAAATCCAGATTATGTACCCCATTTAAATATGGGCGTTGGAAACCGAAAACGTCGACTTGGAGAGTCAAAAACTTCAAAGTGGCCTAATCGGAAACGAATTTATAAACAAGTTAGTACAGTATTAGTGTTATTAATGTTTAGATGTTTTTGAAAAACTAAACTTGGGACAAAATTGCAGGTTGTAATGTAGGAAAGTAGGGCAATTAAAATCTACTCGACTTATTTATTAAATTATGTCGATAGTATACCACCAAACTCTTTTCAAAAACTATTTCTGCTGCAAAAAACCTGTGAACCATGTACAGTAATTTATTGTACTGGATGTGATTCACTGCGTTGACAAAAATTTATCATAATATTGATTTACCGGTTACCTTTCAAACAGCTGTTAGACGCCATGTTGTGGTGAGGGGTATGGAAATAAGAAAATATGTAAATATATTTACAAAACCATTGAGATCGTTTGAAAAAAAAATTTATTTATAATTTTGATTATGTTTCTCCCTACTACTGTTTCCCGCCCAGGGAGAAATATAATCAACGATAAACAGTTTTCGTTTTAAACAATGGTTCCAGTGGCGTAGCAGATACCGAGGTTCAATCGATTCAGAATCCGTAACTGAAACGGACCGTCTAAAAATTGAGGTTATTCCATATTTCAATAATATACCTTGAAAAAAAAATGCCTCAAGTGGTAATAATTTTCAAATAAACCGATAAATAATTAATTATTTTTCTCTCGTCGATAATTAAATTCGATTAAATTTTATTAATTTATTTTTTTACTATAAATTAACGATACTTCGCAATTTCAATAGTAATTAAAAATAAAATACTTTGTGTACTAGCTGCTACGGTACGTAAATAACTCACCACATTACTGTTTTAAGTTACATAATGAGCCACTTTCACGTACTAGTACGGAAAGTGATTTACTTTCAACACCAGAGTTGAAATCACTAATAATGAGGCGTTTAAACGACAGAAGACGCGGCGGCTCGTCAGAGAAGGCATGGGAAGCTTAGCCTCCCCTAAACTATACCATTAAAAATTTTTTTTTTAATTAAAGCGGATTTTTGATTGTGGATATATCAAAAGATAGATACTATTTCTGAAATACAAATAGTAACGTGAAGGTACCGAAGAAAAGGCATCTTCAGCTGAAAACATATCTGCAAATGGTTTAGCAATAACATGGACAGCAAAGTTTTACTATACTACTGTTTTCGGTTTCGAGATTATTTGAAAGAGATTTTTTAGCATCAGATTAACCCCTAGTGACTATGCATCAAATAAAACCTCCGAATAAATTTTAAAGCCGGAAATCTGGTGTACAAGTGAAGGGAAATCCGAAGAAATCTTAGAAAATCTTTAAAAAATCTTGTGTACAAAAATTTTTAATTGATTGTGTTGATATAATTATGAATGTTCGATGATTTTAATGCCACCACTTTTTCGTAAGATTGTGCTCTCTGTAGTACCAGTTCAGTAAGCAAAAATCAACATCATCGACTTATTTCTGTTTGTAAGAATTAGGGGCTGTTCACAAATTACGTAACGCAATTTTTTACGTTTTTAACCCCCCCCCCCCCCATTGTAATAATAATAATGCAATAAATTGCGTTATGTAACCGTTATGCACCGTAACAAATTGTCAATCCCCCCCCTAAGGCCGTTACGTAATTTGTGAACAGCCCCTTAGTTTTAAATTTATTAAATAAAAAACCAAAACTCTTCTTATTTTTTTATTAAAATAAGTAGTTAATATTGATTGAACTACTACATATTGACAATAAAAACTGCCGTTCTGGAAAATTTAAATCTGTAATTTTTTTCTTTTACAGGAAGTTCAAGATAACAAAGACGCTACTTATGCAGAAATTGAAAGTGTATTTTTGAATGAAGACTTAGGCTTGCCGTATGATCCAATATCACTCAACTGTGACAATGGCTTAGAATCACTACAAACATCCGAAATTAACCAAAAATCAGAAAAAAATCGAACATTTGTAGAATATATTTACCAGGTTTTGGTAGGACTACCACCTTCAAAAGCAAATCAAGTCCGACAAAAAATATACAATATTTTATTTCAAGCTGAAGAAGAAAGTGATGTGGTTGTAAACCAGGCCGGTGCAAGCAACAGTATATCATGCGACAATGAAATGGAAGTGAAATATGAAAACCCTTAAGCAATTCAAATGTAAACCTTTTGGTTTTATTAGATACTTTTGTAATTCCTACTTTAATAAATAAAATTACATATTAATGTCCTATTTTGAAACTTAAATATGCATTTATTGGAAGTGAGATTTTCAGAAGTTTTCACCAAGAATATGTTTTTTGAAAGGAGCAAAGGAAAATAAAATGCAATAATCTTCAAATAACAATTTTAAAAATTGTACAACAGATTTTGGAGCCAATTTTTCTTACAAATATAATTTTAACTCCTCGTAAGACAATAAGAAATGAATTTATAAATCAATACTGAACTGACTATTGTGTTGGTCCACTCGATGTGCCAGGTTCTTTCCATTTGATCTTGAATTCTAACCTTTGTAGCTTTGTCAATTTGTGCCTCTAAATCCAAAACTTTGTGAGTGGCTAACGATTCGATATATTGTGTCACTATGAAGGGCTTAAACATTGGTACAAAGTTGAAATCTTCTATTATTTGTGAAGTGCGAGACAACCAGTCCATTGTTGGATTTGTCCACCAAGCCCACGATTGAAACTCTTCCACGTCTGAAGATTTGTTTTTAGAATTATTAAATTTTGTATCACAGTGAGATTGGTAGCAATTTTTTGGAAATGATTTAATCGAAGCCAAGAAAATGCCAGTCTTGAGAACGTCGGCTGCATCTAAACATTTTAGGTTGTTTTTGCAAGCTTGAGTATCTTCCAGATTAATGTTAAGGTACAAACTTTCATTTTGATTCGTAATATTTTCGTTTGAAATGGGTAGAAGTAAATTATCGCTCTTCGACTTTTGTAAATAGTTTCCAGGAATGTTGCTGACGATGAAAATGGAACCAATTACTGCAAATATTCCAAGTAGGTATGTACTTGCTAATATGGTAAAACATGTGGCGATATTTTGAATCAAATTTGTGACGTCGACCATTGGTAGGGTTTGAAATTCCGTGTATGTGTACCAACCCCTCCTTGTGCCCATTCTTCTAGCTAGTATCGTTTCCATTTCACCCAATTTTTTCCAAAAAGTTGATTTTTGTATGAAAATTTCCCATTGCTGCAAAAATACCAAAGTAAAACAACTGCAATAGGGTATTCCCCTCAGAACAAAAAATCGAGAGATTTTAAAAAATGTAACTTACAATAGCATTTAGGAATTCTTTCTCCAGCTGAATCATCTCTTTTCTAGAAATCCCACCTGAATTTGCCCATTCGTCTACAATAACATTATCTTCTGCTCCATCGTCGTGCAAAAATTTACTGGCGACCATCTAAAATTAAAATTAAAAGATAAATCTCGATGTGGTGGCAGTGCGGGGAGTATAGACTTTCTGCCCCTTATGATATAACTACATAGCATTTCTTTTAGGACATTCTTCATCTTTTGTCTGAGAAAAGATAGGTCATAAGAGCAGCAGATTACGGAATTTTTGTCGATGACTTCTGATTGGTGGAATATTTCAGATACGATTTTATTTTCAAGGTATTACTAAAATTGGGGAAGGAGACAAACTCTTGGCAATTGGGTATGCTTAATCCGTCCCTGCCTGCTCTGCAGTGATACTTTAATCACTTTCGTATAATAATAATGACTCAAGTAAATATTATGAAAACAAAAACCCACCTGTTTACTGAACTACAGTAACCTAACAAATGTCAAAATTGTGAAGTTCAAAGTGTGAAGATTAATTAGGTCAAATAAAGATAAAACCCATTTAAAGTACAGTTCTACTTACAAGAGACACTAAAAACAGTTCAGATGGTGCCACACGTTGCAAGTATTCCTGATTTGAAGCTTTCAACTGTTCCAAGTACAGCATTGCTAGGACGAAAGAACAAGGAGATACACAAGCGTTCCTAGATATTTTTGCAGCGTCAGAATGAAATAATCTATCCAAAGAGTGACCATGTTGAGGTTCCGAAAACAATTCGGCAGCTAATTCTGTATATAAAATAGTCATCAGTTCCAAAGATCATGGTGACCAATATTAATCAAAACACTTACCAGTCATAGGTAAACTTAAACGTTCGGTAGATGGTAATTTGCCATAATATAATGTTTTTCGGATTCTGTCCAAAAATTCGTCATCGTCCTCATGCACCTGTAAACAACACAAGGTTATTTTTATCCAATACATTACTTGCTTCTTTTAATGTTACCCTGTAGTTCTTATGTCTATCTCGACCTTTTGTTGATATTTTGGACATCTTGAAAATTATTGAAATCGAAAATTTAATTACAAGTGTGCGTTTGATTACGGAATTTATTTGACACTTCGCTTATATGGCATGATTTGATACGTATGCGCGATGTTGCCAAAGCAGTTCAATAATGGCGGTATTTTCAAAAAGTTGTCATTATAAAAAAATTAGCCCTCTTTTTATTATATTTGGTGTTGTAACCAATAATAAAAAGAAAATTTGTTAATTAAATACATTTTGATGACATAAATAATTTAATTATAATTTGACATTTTAGTATTAAATTTTAAAAGTGTTTAAACGTCAAGGTGACAAGGTGTGAGTAGGTAAACCACGAAATAATTGAAAATTCAATAATGAATCACATGCTAAATTTTCCTCGTAATTGCAAAAAGTTTATGTATGTTCGAATGTGTTCGTCCCTGTATGATCCTCCTAGCGGTTAATGAAATCTTGCGCAGTTTTGTGTTTATAAAATTTTGCCTGCGTGTTATTAAATAAATAAATAAATATAACCAATTATTTGACGACACTTTGGAAATAAAGAAAATCGTTAACGAACATGAAAAATGTTAAATTTTTGGAGAAAGTCGAGTGAGTTTAACAAAAATTATGACATAACTCTTGTAGGTTATGTTTTTTTAATTGTGTAATGTTTAGGTCGACAGAACATAACAACGGAATTGAATTCACCAACATTTCAAGCTTCAGATGGTGTTTTAGAATCGAAAATAAATGGAAATCATTGTTTTGAGTCAAATCGTCCAGGGCCTTTGGCGTCTTTCGACGATGAAGAACTTTTCGATAACAGTGAGTTTTCTGTTGATTTATTTCAGTGACGGACTTAAGATTGTAGCATAGTATTCCAATAAGAAACCCTACTTCTAATCTTGCGAATGTATTGATTTTATTGTCTAGGAAGTTTAAAAGTATTCCAACCACTCCTTTGTGTGTAAGTTACGACGAGTAACATTATAATTTAAGCTTCCCAACATGCAAAGGTTGGATGGAAAATATTGTGGGGCAGGGTACAAAAAGTAATGAAACATAATATTAATAATTGTTAAAAACAAAATTATTTTGTACAAAGTCCCCTTTTTTTAACATGAGGTAATTATTATTATGCCACAAAATTTCTTGGTATAAAATTGTACCAATTCCATTTATGTCAATTATAAATTGTGAAAAGAGGTATCACCTTGCCAATTTATTTATTCAATTTATCTCTGCTATAAATAAAATTATGGGTACAAAATAATATTATCAGCTGACAATTTTTGTAAATATAGTGTGTAACTGTAGGTACGACTAGAGTACCTACTAGGAAAGAGAAACCTATTTTCTTATCTTGACTACGTGATTTCTATTGTAATATAATTTTATATCTAAACTAGACACTTTTAAATCGATTTATTTCCAAGTATTATTAAGTCCCTCAAGGTTTAAAATATAATAATATAAATATAAAATAATATATTTTCTGCAAGGGGTAAATATCTTTAAAAATGTTGTACACAGGACTGAGAATTCCAACAATTACCATGAAATTCCAGCGATTTTAAAGGAATTCTACACTGAAAACAATGGTTCATCATATTAATAACAAACAATGTACAAAATTCATTATTTATCAAATCAAATCGATTTTTATATGACAAAAAACATAGGAGTGTCTGAGTTCTTGTGCGAGTAAATCCCTTCTATTGTGCGGTGTTCTTACAATGCTTTGTTTCCATATAAAGCATATTCAAATATCAAATATTACAACACTTGGAAAAAATACATTATATTTCAATGTAAACAAACACCTGTTAACAAGCCGCCATGTTGAATTCAACTGACGTTTCGTTGAAATACCAACTCTAATTGCCCAATTATGGTTACCACATAACGGAATGGGACGATTCGGCGCAAAGACTTTTCGGTGCGAGAATAAAATATTTGAAAAAAGAAAGAAAAAGCAAATCATGGAGGAGTACATCCATTTTTATACGCGCTTCTTCCTAATAAGCAAGCTGCAACATATACAGCAATGATAATAATAATAAACGCGTAACATTGCTGTCGGAATTTAGCGAGTCTTCTGGGAGACTTTACATATCCGTTTATTGAGATGGATTAGTCCTCATATTCTATTACATTTTTATATTTTTGTGTCTGTTTTTGAATTTTTTACAATTTCTCTCCATTTCTGTCTATTCATTGTCTTTTGTTGCCAGTTCTCGACCCTCATGTATCTCAAATCACTCACCACCTGCTCCCACCATCTCACTCTGGGTCTTCCTCTGTTGCGGTCCTCCATTGGTTTCCATTTCGCTATTCGTTTAATTGTCGAATCTTCACTGCTTCTCATCACGTGCCCTATCCATCTTATTCTGAGTGACTTAATTGTTCGTATGATATCTTCATTATTAATTTCACGCATTAACTCGTGGTTCATCTTTGGTCTTGTTTCCAGTGCATTGATTCGGTGAGGTCACAATATTTTTCTCTTAAAGATTCTCATTTCCTTCGTCGAAAATTTGAAGTCCAGCACATTAGCACCACCAACGAATCGAGTTGGAACTATACCACTTTGACAGTTGATTTCAACCATATCACTATTTTAGAAAACGAAGGGTTTTCTAAAATAGTATATTCCACCCTCTGTTCTTAGATTGCATGTTTCGCGCGTTGTTTTTCTTTGACATTTTTCATATAGGTATTTTGTTTTATCGCGATTTATTAATAATCCCATCGAATCTGCTTGTCTTGGATGTTCTCGACAGTTTCAATCAGTTTTCTTAGAGTTCTTGATATTATGACCACGTCGTCAGCATAGGCAATCACTTGTGTCTTTCTTCTACTTATGGTATCATTGATTTCCAGGCTTCTGATTATTTTCTCTAAAAATAAGTTAAACAGGGTTGCCGACATAGCATCTCCCTGTTTTACGCCACTATTCACCTGAAAGTTTTTCGTATCTCTGTTTATCGTTTTGACACAAACCATGGTTTCTTCAAGGGTCATTCGTATTAGTCTTATTATCTTACTCGGAATCTTCATTTCTTGCATTACTTTTATTAATTCTTGTCTGTTGACTTTATCAAACGCCTGTTTAAAATCAATGAAGACCATATGCAAAGTCTATGTTGTGTTCGTGACTTTTTTCCATTATTTGTTTCAGCACATATATTGCATCTACTGTTGATCTTCCCTTTACAAAACCGCATTGATAATCACCAATTATTTCCTTTGTATATTCCTTTAGTCTTTTGTTTATTACTGATGACAAAATTTTGTAGGTGGTTTCAACAGTGTAATACCTCTGTAGTTTTCACATTTTTCTAAGTCTTCTTTCTTTTTATTGTTACTATTACACCCTCCTTCCATGTTTGTGGCATTCTTTCCTCTACTCATACCTGTTTTATCAGTTCATATTTCTCCTCCATTCTTAAGTAGTTCGGCATCTATACAATCTTTACCCGGTGATTTTCTATTCTTGAGCTTTTTTATTATTTCTACCATTTCTTCGTATGATGGTATTTCCGTTCATTGGTCTTCTTCGTTTATTATGTTAGGGTAATCTCTTATTTGCTCTTCATTTAATAATCTTTGGAAATGCTCGACCCATACTTGTTCTATTTTTTCCCTTTCATCCACCAACTGCCCCTCTCTATTTCTTATTCCTGTGCCGTTTTGTCCCTACTCGTTTTCACATGAGTACATCATTGTATATCCATTCTCGCTTACCTCTCCTTGTCCTTTCCATCTTATTTCCTGTATTGCCGCTATATCAATTGCTGTACCTTGCCAGTTCATTGGTTAGTTCATTCATTTTTCCTTCCTTCAAGAGGGTTCTAATGTTCCATGTTGCGATTCTTGTTATTCTGTTCTTTATTTTCTTTTTCTTTTCGTTTCTATTCCATTTACCTTTATCGTAGTTATTTTTCTTTGCGGTGTTGTTTTTATTGTCCCAGCACTACTTTCTGGAGCCTCTGCCTGGGACGTTCCAGCTGCTCCTTCTTCATCTTTTTCTAGTTTTTTGGTAGTTTTAGTTTATTCTCTGCCTTGTCCCATGTATATGTTTTATCTTTCATATACATTTTTTGGAATCCTACTTTAACCTTGTTTCCGTTCCTTATCTCGTTCTTGGCAGCTTCCCATATTTTGTCTTGTATTATCTTTTCGTTCTTGGTAAGGTAAACTTTCGTAAGGTAAACTTGGTAAATGTAAACTTTCGTGCCGTTCAGTTTGTTTTTATTCTCCATTATCTTTGTTTTCTGGTTACGGTCTCTCAATTTTGCTACTATTATCTGTTTTCCTTGCGTTTTCCCTATCTTGAATGTATCTGTAACATTGACCTGCATCTGAATTTTCTGTTTTAAAAACTCTCCCACCTTCTCTTCAGTTACATCTCCTTTCATTGGCATGTTCTTAATGATTATGTTATTTGCTCTTTTTCTTTCTCGTATTTTTCTAACTGATTTTCGAGGTTTGCTATTCTGATCTCTTGTTCATTTCTTTTCTCTTCGATTTTTTTGACTATTCCTTGAATTTGTTTCATTTCCTCGTTCCACCTTTTCTCCATTCCGGCCAGGTTTTCCTTGATTTCTCCGACATCTTCATTAGTTGTTCTAACTTCTTGTTTGGTTTCTCTAAAGCTAGTATTTACGGCTTGTGTTAGATTTGACAACATCTCTCATAGTTCTTCCATTTATTTTGAGGTTTCCTTATGTTTAATATTTACTTCCGTTACCTTTACTGGGGATTTTGCTGTTAATCTGCTTGGTTGAAATATATTTTCTTCTTCTTTTCCTGCAGCTTCTTCTCTTTTTCTTTTCATATAGTCCCTGACAGACGGAATATTGCTATATTGATATGCTAAAAAATTTGGAACCAAATTTGAATCCAGGAATCCAGCACATTATATCATGTGATTTTGAATTGGCTTCAATTTCTGCATTCAAAAACGCGTTTCCAACAGCGGAAATGCATGGATGTTTTTTTATTTGATAAAAAATATGAAGAAACAACCTCGGAAACAACTTAGTATCTTAAACTTAAGCAGGACTTACAATACAGATTCCAATTTGGCTCCGTAAGCTAGAATGGTGATATCGCTCGCATTTGTACCGACTTCTGATTTAGACGAAGCCATAGACTGGTTAGCTGGAGTGTTGCCTGAAGAACTTCAACCCCTACTGCAATGGTTTGAGGATTATTATGTTGGGCGAATGAACCGTCGAGGGAATACTAGAAGGCCTGCAGTTTTCCCCCCAGAGTTGTGGTCATTATATAATCGCGTATTAAATGACATGGACAGAACCATCCCATTTTATGGAAATTCATCGAAGCATGAAGAAAGTTGAAAGAAGACGTGATATGTTCTATGAACACCTACTAGCAGGCCACGAACCACCGAAAAAGTAAAAAAATATGAGGTTGCGGATAAACGCGTAAAAACGATAGTGAGCGATTATGCAAATCGAAATATAATCGACTACCTGCGAGGATTATTATTTTATTCTCGCGCCGAAAAGTCTTCGCGCCAAACTGTCTCGCGCCGAATCGTCGTTGACCGCCACATAATGCTGTACAGATTAATGTGATTTGTACTAACTCTAAGTTTCTTACAATGCGGTTTCCATGTTCAGTATATTATGATTTTTGAATGCTACTAGCACAGTAAAAAGCAGCTAAAGGGTTTTTATTTCTTAAGTCCGTCTATGATGTTATGTCTCTCTCTGTAATAATCCTTTGTAATTATAAGCTTATTTTTTTCAGGTGATAACGATGCCAGTAAACAACGCTCTCGATTATCGAAGACATTAAACGAAGTGCTGGGCGATAAAGTGGCGCTCGGATTTTTAGAACAATTTTTACAATTGCGCAGCGCTTTGTGTTACGTTCATTGCTTTATAGACATCGAACGATTCAAATTACATGCGAACAAGTTTTACGAGAACACGCGCGAAGCGGAACATGACAGTCTGTCCGTTAGTACGGATTGCGATTCTTTTACTGCCGATTCGTCAAGTTTATGCGACTATTCGGACATAAAGGCGACAGCTACTTTACAGTGTGATAAAATGGCAAAATTAGACCTAAATTGTGATAATAATGATACTAGTCATAATAGTGTTAATAACAAAAGTACTAAATTAGATCGCCATCAACAAGAACTGGTGGATGACGCTTTAAGAATATTTAAGTGTTATGTTTCGTTGGATGCGAGCGACAGTGTCAAGTGCAGCGATCAAGTTCGTAACGATATTGTCGAAAGTATTTGTGATACCTCGAAAATTGTAAAGCCCAACTGTTTCGATTGTTTGGAAATCCACGTGCGCGATGTTTTGGAGAGGGACTATTTTCAAGCATTTTTGGGGAGCGACTGTTTTTGTAAATATCAAATCGATGTGTTAACGAGCGGGAAAGTTGTGCTAGACGACATTTTGTACAACGAGACTGCGTTATTTTACTTTATGGAATTTTTGGAACAAGAGAACGATCGCGGTCTGCTCGAGTTTTGGATAGCGGCGAGCAACTTTCAGTTACAACTCGACCAACAGAGAGAATTTTGTGATCCGGTCGAGTTGCAAAATGATGCCGTTGTTTTGTACGACAAATACTTTTCTTTGCAAGCTCATTGTCCACTCGGCTTCAGCGATAAGGTTAGATTCGCCGTCGAACAGAATATATGTGGAGAAAATGGTGTAACGTTAGACTGCTTCAGTCTTCCATTAAAGATCGTGGAGGAGGTTTTACGTAGAAATTATCTCAAAAACTTTCGAGTTTCGCAACTGTTTTATAAATATCTTTCTGAATTGATAAACTCTGTTAATAGTTGCGGTTCTTATTCCTCGCCCGATAGTGATAAATACGCTCAGTCGGATGGTAGTAGCGAGAAAAGTTTCAGCATGAGCAGTACGTTTTTGGCTATGCAAATACCAAAAGAGAAGAAGAGGAACGAAAAGACGGACATGAATATCGATACTCGACAATTGTACGATCCCGATTCGTTATGGAAACGTAATAAGAGTCAAAAGTTATCGTTTGGCAGAATCACGGCGTTAGGGAGGTACGAAAGGAACTTCGAACCGGAGCCGGATAAAGGTGCGGCATCTCGTCTTAAAAATGCGGTTAGGAAGTTTGTTAATATTGAAGAAGACAAAAATAAAGAGGAGATGGCGTGGAAAGTCGCCGAAATGATTGTTAAAGATATCACAGATGTTACTTTACCGGAAGAAATAGTGTTTGAGTCTTGATTAAGGGGACTTGTTGTTTTTAGCCTTTTAACATTTTTAAGGAGTAAGTATTCTATGTACAATTTATGGAAAATATATAGGATGTTTCAATATTGAATTCCACTTGAAAACAAAATTTTCATTATTGTGATTAGATCGAGAAATTGCACAAAATATATATTTATGTGGCATCAACTGCTATAACCATTATATGATTTATATATTGCCATTGCACTGGCCTGAACATGACTGAACTTTGGGGAAATTCAATTGATGTAAACATCTTGTATATTTGAATGTGATAATTTTGATATCTAGGAAGTTTTAGCAAAAAAACATTTTGACTTGATTTTATTTTTCAAACAGTTTGCGTGGTTTGTTAGTTGTAAAGGATATTGAAGATGAAAATATATATAATTTTATTGTTACTAGTCATAATATTTTGTACGTTTGTAAATGACAAAAGTGCCCTCTTAAGAGAGAATTTTTTTTAACCATTTCAATCTTGGTTGCGGTTCATCAGTAATGATAATGACAAATTTGTTAGGTAGTAGGTTTTCTTTTGTACGTAAATAGAATAATAATAATTAGTGTTTTGAATGTTTAATGCACGTATAAGTTATTATCGTTTTGAATCTTTACAATTTTAAGGGCATTATAATTTTTAAGGTTTATTTGACAGCAACGAAATTTTGATAAGTTATTGCAATGAATATATTAAGAAAACAATAATCTTTGATATCTCAAAAGTGGATATTTTGTTATCGATTTAACAGAGGTACACTATCTGTGATACAATCTTCTCACTTAAAAAATTATTATTTTTTTAAAACAAGGTCATCAGCTATTTGTGAAAAAAAAATGAAAAGCTTAACGTTGAAATTGCCTTTGAACCAACGTGTTTAACGTGTTACACCTGATATAACGAAATAACGTGACATATATTAATGACGAGGCACAAACAATTAAATGCTAGAGTTAGTGCCAAATAGAAATAGAACTGTCATTCAACATAGGCTATGCCTCCAAGATATCTTCAACCAATTAAAGAACGCTAAATCATTCAGTAGCGCACCGTGGCTTTCTAGCAATATGTTACATAACTTGTTTCACATTTCTTATTTGTATAGGTGTTACAAAATCTGTATGTGATAAAGTAAAAAAATGTAAGCTGAATTTATAGAAAATGAACATTTCCTGGATGCGCACATAGACGATTTAATTATAAATTTTGATTCAAATTCTTCCAATAGTGAACTAATATTTAGTTCTGACAGCAAAGATTAAAATTATCAAATTAGCCAAATAAACAAATACGTCTTATAAATAAGCGGAAAGACAAATATCTGATTTAAAAATAAGTAAAATAATTTTATTTTACTACGCCAATGATGATGTAAACACTTCGTATGCGTTACATTTTTAAAAACAGTTGACCATATTACTTTTAAACATCTTTTCATCTCATATTAGCGACTAATGAAGTGGTTGACTACATGGATGGTTCTTTGCATACCTTGAACCCTTGTATTTTAAGCGGCAATGCAACTCTCGCTTATTTAGGTATGCATTTATAGAAATGCATATTTTCACCTTTTAAAAATAATGTTACCAACTACTATGATTGACGGTTCTATTTCTATTTGGCACAAACTCGAGCAACACGAGCATGAATGGTGGCTTCTCATGAACATAGACTCTTTCCGTATTATGTTGGGTTTGCTTCTTGAACAATTCTTGTTGTCACCTCGTGAACTTCACGCCTATCCACAATTTTGATTGGCAATAATATATTTCGTCAGCTTAAGAACTTTTCTTAGACTTGGTTTCCTATTCTGATCTCATCCATGAACATTATCATACTCAACCAAGTCCCTAACTGTTTTTACGTTTGTTTAGAAGAATCTGAATTAGGAATTGTATTCGATAAGTCTTCTATGGAAGACGAAAATGAATTGTTTAGCTACCACTCTTTAGATAAAGAAGTTGATCTAAATAAAGCTAAGATGTGCAGTTGAGTTGAGCTCTAAGTAGACATGAGAGAACTTCTTAAAATTTTATCAATCCCACACCGAAACCTCTTTTGCACAAAATTGGGATTGCAATGAATCTGAACGATCACTAGCAATAAGAGTTACTATGAATTCATAAATATATCTAGCCAAGTCGGAAAGGAAATCTTTCTAGTCTTCTCGACAGGCATTTCAGATCTGCTTTCGAGTGGAGTTGAAAAGCTATTTGTGACAGAAAATAAGTAACAACATAAATCTTTCGCGGATGGTTTGGTCATCCTTGAAAATTTTGCCATAAACATACCAAAAACTGTATATACTGCCAGAACGTTTCTTGTAAAACGAAAATAGGTGTTAATTTTTACATATCTCGACCTTATTTGCAATCTGGTTAGGTGATGGTGTATCAATACGCTAAGTGGTACCACCGAATCTTCCTCGAGTACCTTGCCTTTTAGGTCAGGCACGTTGTAGATATTTACCAGTTATTAAAAAGCCAACTAAAAACAAACAAAAACAGAAAAATGATAATTAATATATAAAAATGTTAAAAAAATCTATATAATATATTTAACACGTTCACTGCAAACCTATCTAAGAGTTTGTTGCGCGTGAGCCAATTTGGCATTTCCATAGAAGTTAGTTTTATTTTTGTATTGCACTTTGCCACCTGTTCATCGTCAGTGACTGGTGGTTGCTAAAAGTTTGTAGTAGTGTACTCGTGAATTTTTCTACTAGTAATCTTGATGTGAATGCTATAATGCCCTCGGCTGGAGACGAAAGTATAATTTCTCGACTCTCAGTTTTCTCTTTCAATTTGTACTAATTAATATTGATACGTAGGTGTAGTAAGGACAAATATTTTGTAATGATACAAACGTAATTTGTATTTAACGCTTGATGTACGATTTTAAATTATTTGAAATTTTATTATTATTTATATTATATACCATATTAGAAATATTCTTCATTACACGTAACATGTAATAAAGTAGCAAGCCAGTTTTCTGTTATATTTTGTGACGTAGTCTAGATAATCTAGAGGTAAATTAAATTTATGAATATTATTGCAACATTGCTGCATGTATCTTCAATTGATGAGGGCTAAGTATGGAGCGACTTCTAATTCAGGCTAATCTTAATTAATTACTGACGCATTATGCCTATAGGGAAAATTTACAGAAACAAATTACAAAATATCAAAATCATTCTTTTGTTTTAATTATGTGTGGGCTTGCTTGCGTTTCTTTTGACTCATCAGTTCGAAGTTTATTCTTCGATTGTAGTGTCGAGGTTAGGTGATTTAGTACACAACGCAGGTCTCCTGGTATTTCAGGATTTGGTGGCCTTCATGCTTGAGCTTAGGTTTGGATCAATTATAGGGAAATTTTATTTTACGATGCGACATTACAAGTTATGAACTTTTTTTATAATCCAAGTAAAATACTCATCGACAGTTCTGTCAACTATAGTGCACCGGTACTGCAGTATTAATTGTTACACCTATTTTTTTAAACAAAATTAGGCACCTTAATGTATTCATTGCTTTATAATCAATTTATTTGTTACTTATTTAAATGAGATATACTAATATTTTAACAAACTGTGCAATACAATATTGATAAGAAATAATGTTCTATTAAAATTAATAGTTTAGTATATCCGATATTCTATAAATTAATGTGAGAATTTTTAAAGTAGACCAATTAAAATGTGACCTTTAATAATAGAAAATCACAAGCGCATTTACTTATTGACAATGTTGTAGTATCTGAAACAATGATATTTTGTTATTCTTATTGACACTTTTACGTTTGCGTTATTTTTTTATGTAGTATTTTTATTTGTGTTCTAGAAAAATTGATGTTGATCTTCGCACGTCAATCTTAATGTGAGTCATGGCTTGTGCTTTATAAAAATAAGTTAAAGAAATGCTTTATTTAATATCATCAGATATATTTGTTATAAAAAAATTGTACAGCATTGTTAAGATTTAATTTTTTAACGAGTTCATTATAAATATCAAGTTAAAAATTCCAGTTAGTAACTATGATAAATTTAAATACACATTATGTAAAACTTACTATTTTCTGCGAAAAATGCAGATCAATAAATTATTTTTAAATAATTTTAGTATTATTGAACACATCAGGTAGTTGGAATTTTGTACATTTTTTAGGTGTAACTTTTGTAGGTGTTGTCACGATATTTTTCCAAAAGAGGTAAACTGTCTTGACTTAACGCTTCGTTTAACGACGATCGAGTTTTAATAACTTCTGTATTGTTATTATTTCTGTTCCACGGTAATATAACAATTTCGGAATCGCTGTTCCATCTTCTGTACACCAAACAATTGAAGAACGCTTGAAGGGGATTCATGAACGCCTGCAATAGAAAAAAATTCTAAAAACCGTTACGACTTAATCTTTACGGCTGGCTTTTGCCAGTATTTAAAATAAAATCGTATTTACCATTATATACCAAGTAGTGGAGACTAGCGGAAATGGAAGATCCATCCATAAAAACCACAGCAGGAATCCATTTATGAGGTTGGCGAACCAGCAGGCGTAAAACACGAGGTTGATGGCTGCAAATTTTATTTTGATGGAGTCGATCAGTTCTCGTTCACGTTTTGTAAACTGTCCTGCCGTACAGATTATGATCTTCTCCAAATCTTTGCAGGATTGTCGATATAGTATTGGATTGGCTATCATCACTCCTGTTATAGGTATGTATAGGGCAAAGTAATTGGGGAAATTTTGCATTATTATGTTATTCGATGTTGTGCGGCTAAAAATTAATTTATATTATAAAAAACATGATTACCTAGCTACCTACTACTTACTAATTGGTGGGAAGATAAATTAAAATGATTCCAACCATGGTAAGAATCGCTGGAAGAATCCATGACACTAAATGGTAATATTTCAGTTTTTGCTCTCTTTCACGAAGTATAAACCGCATATCAATTGCGTAACATAAAGTCCACAGCCACGTCGCTGTATAAAAATACTGTATCCAGGCCTAAGTTGAAAAATCATGTAAAATTAATATAATTTTTTTAAATCAATTTTTACCGATGATACTGTGCAGAAGCTAATGTGTGTGTCTCCAGTTAAAGGTAGCATCAATGTTTTATTATTTAACCATAATCCTGCTCTCAGGAGGACTCCTGAAATAGGGCCATTGTTTATACAAAATTTAAGAAAAGTTTGTGAATGTTTGTAGAATTTTTGGATTTATTTAACTTCACCATATTACGACGTATTTTTTTGATCTACTTGTTTATCTGTAAAATTTGTTTAAATTTCTATTAACCCGTAACAGACTTAGCGATTTATACACATAGATAACAAAAGTTTGCAAAATTTGTTTTTGTGTTAATGTCACCGAATTATCTTGAAAAAGTTTTTGATCAAGGAATTACGTTATACCGAGATATGGTCCATCAAATTCGTTCAAAATGATTTGGACTCCAACCAAGTTATTAATTATAATGTTTTATAATAATCAAAAATCGAACTTTTCGTAGACATTTTTGTTGATTTATTCGGAATAAAATATGCTATAATTGCATATTAGGGGGTGGGCAGGGGAAGCAGTGCCTCATCACCTAAATTTTTCACAAGTCGCCACTGCAGGTAACGTTAGCTCAATCAGACGATTACTTGCCTAGTAGTAAGCGAAAGACGTCGTCGGTCTTCTTGGGTTGATCATTGCTTCTATTTATCACCAATATAATGGGGTCACAGGCACATTTTCAATCCAGTTTTAACTCTTCATCATCAACACCTACATAAGTCATCTATCGTCAGATATAAAGGCTAATTACAGCCTTTAAATTTAAAGATTCCGTTTTTTTAATTAAATAAACTTCCACTGTTTTGCCATCTTGTCCGACTTTAATTCGACATACTCACAAAGCACTTCCGATTGGTTGAATAATATACAAACGTTAATTTTTGTATTAATTCAGATAATATGTTAATTTAATCTATTCGATTGATTAGTCTGTCACTAGCTATAGCCGTTTTATGAAATTGTAATTTATAACATTCATATTATTTTTTACAGTCGAGGACATTTGAACGAGGCCGTTTGAACGCAGGGACGTCTTACAGGTACTGTATCTAAAATCGTAAGTTATATTATATCAGTTTTGATCAGAGTATCATGATATCTCCGATATGGATTGACGGCATGACATTCAATAAGTAACGACTAACGACAGTTAATTTCTCAACTACGAAGAGCAGCTTTGCAAATTTTCTGTGCATATAGAACGGTGTCGTTGGATGCAGCGTGGGTTCTATTGGTTTTGCCATCTAGAAACGACAAAGAAGGCAGGAAAACACATATGAAATAACTGGAAGAGGTGTGGAAGGCATATGCCAAAAATAATAATTCTAACCATAAAACCACGGATAAGTAGAACTCGTAGAGAACTAAATTTTCACCTCATCCAAGCACTGACCGGACACTGATACTTTCACAAATATCTAAATAATATTTTGTTATCAAAATAGGTAAAAATTGCCTAACTCAAACTGTTTTTTCTACGAGCAAGAAGACGACGCGAGGCACGCAGTATTCGGATACAGAAAATGATAGATATAAGACGGAACACCGAAGAAAGAACCAAAATAATATTATCTCCTCAAAATCTGGGATCAACTATGCTTGTTTCTGAATAAAATTGGAACTCAATCAATGAGATGACGTGAGTAAAGGAAGATGAACAGAGGAGAATATGCTGAGGATAAGAAATACTAGCTTCACGGCAATTCCGATTTTTTCCGATTGCACCACGAAGAAATGTGTAAGATATTCCGTGTACAATTGTGAACTGGTGCAAATCATCACTAAGGTGACAATGGTGACAGTAAACTGCACCCATTACCCAAACAGGTAAAAAAAATGGTAACTGCACTCCGAGCAAAAATGTTGCCTCTAAACCAAGCGATAAACTGTACCAACAAAATTGCCCTCAAAAGTGCCTGCAAACCCCTAACAAAGTAAAAGCAATTGCAAACAGGGCCGTATTAGAGGAGATTTTCAGGACCGGTTTTATAAGAATTAAAAAAATAATTAATTAAATTAGAAAATTGATTCGCTTCACAATCACACATTAATGTGATAATAATGATTGTAAAATAATTATTACCTCTGAGCCCTGACCTCAAAATTAATACTTAAAATTTGTAATTTGGGGGGGGGGGCGATAATTTAAACTACTTTGGCAAGGGAGAGCGTCCATAAATTACGTAAAGACGATTTTTGTAATTTTTGACTCTCTTCTCCTACGCAAGGGTCCGCAAAATAACTGATAACCCATAGATCTCTAGATTTTAGGGTGGATCCGAGATTTGCCGTGGTTGCGTTCTGGTCCCGCTCCGCTCCGGGCCGTTTTGACAACCGCCATACTCGCAAAAAATATTCATCTAGGCCGGTCCTATTCGGCAAAGTGTGCTGCCAGGAAGGGGGGTGGATCTCCCTCGTTCACTTGTTGTAAATGTAATTCCAGACATTGGTAAGGTTCTCGAAATTTTCCGTATTCTCTGTTAAATCCAATTTTATTTTCATTAATTATTCAAAAATTAAAATTTATAAAAGGATTATTTTATGGCATGAAAAAATTTAATCGTATAACAAAAGATAGTTGTTTGGGATGCAGTTACCACCCAGCTTATTACAACCTTTTTGCTCAAAGTGCAGTTTACTATTTATGGTCAAATTTAAAGTGCAGTTTACATTTTCCCGTATTTTTAGTGAGTAATAATCTCACTTATTGACTATTGGGGAACAGTTGGGATTGAAATGCTTATAAGTAATTAATTTTGGATTTAAAAAAATAAATGTTTACCGAAAAAATAGTGTTTATCATATTAAAGAAAAAAGTAGTTATTTTTACGCCGATTAATAAAATTCATTATATTGATAAACAAATTCATAAATTCAATGATTCTTTTTATCAATAGGTATTATGACGTTTTTTATCGATATAATGAATAATTTTGTTCACCAATTATCAAAACTGATGATACAGTTTTTCCACCGTTGAAAGTGCACTTTTCCGAACGGTAGTAGATAACATTTTTTTGAGCTAAGGGGCTGTCCATTAATTACGTAAGGGTTTAGGGGGGGGAGGGGGTATAAGAAATCTTACGGACCCTTATGTGGGGGAGGGAGGGGTCCAACGCAGTCCTTACGTAAGGTTTTTAAACCATTTTCTTAAATTAAATTTAAAATTTAAAAATATTCAAAATTTAAAAATACCCAAAACTCAAAAAACAGGTTTTTAAATTGTAGATATACATACCAATAAAAAAAATGATTAATAATTTTTAATAAAAAAAATTGACCTTCCCCTAACCCTAATAAAAAACCATAATAAAAAATTTAAGTCTTTTGGTTTCTGACTGATGAATAGAATTCTTAATATTATGAATTATCTGAAGATGTACGACCTTGACAGCTGATTCACATTTTTTTAGTAACATTAATTAATTATCAGTTGTAGTTTCTTTTGCATATCACCGTTTGTGGATAACTGCCTTGTCAGAATAGTAGAACTATCGAATATGAAAGTCTGGAGTGAGGCGTTTATTTGCATAATGTATGTGTTTTGCGAAATTGCTCTTTTGCTACTCATTTCTATACAATGTTACAATGTATGCTATTTCAAATTGGACGAAATTTTCAGTGCTAATGATCTTCAATTTAATCTTTAGTTTAAATTGAAATCTCTAGTTTGATCCACCTCGCATTTAATATGCCGTTTAATCTCCTCGTTAAATAATATACTATTATTCATTGCGTCTGGCGTCAGATCAACGTCAGAATTTGTTTTGCCATAGTTCTTTATAAGTAAGTATTCGCCCTTTAGCGCATTTGAATTAATTCAAATGTTAACTACTTATACATCCGATAGCAATCCGAATAGCAATTTCCAATGAAATTTCAATAACCGTACACAATACGCACACAAAGCTAGGGTTTTCAAACCGGGAGGTCTGGGGGGTATGGAATACCCTCCAGTACACCAGATATTGTACGCAAAAAAGTGTTATTGTATTTATAAGTTTGAAATCTAAGATTTCTGATTTGAAATTCAAAAGCACATTTTCTTTTTTTGAACACAATCACTAATGTGCTGGGGGGTATTTCATACACCCCAGACCCCCCCGGTTTGGAAAACCTAGCTTTGTGATTGTGTTCGAAAAAGAAATTGTATTTTTGAGTTTGAGTTTCAAACAAAACATTTAACTTTACATCCATTTATATTCTAATTTCTATTCTTTATTATTAAGAATATAGGTAATATACTCAGAAATCTATTTTTTTTTAGTTCGGGAATAATTCTCAATGGAATTTCCATGATCGCTACTGTAAATATCTTTTGCCTTATCAAATTATGGAATAAATTTAAAAGCAATTTAAATTAAAAATTTGTAAATTTAAAAGTGATAAAGACTGGTACTACATCCCCAAAATCATGGAAAAAACATAGTGATATATATACTTTTTTCGAATTTCTTATGGTTTTTCTGAAGTTTTGAGTGGAAACAGTCGGTTTTAGAACAGTCTTGCAAATAAAATACAAATAATAAAAAATATATACTGAAATGCAAACCCAATAATGGTCAATGCCAAATTCAATATACTCTTCAATCGAACCGCTTTCATATTATCTGTTTAATTTTTCCTGAGATGGTTATAACAATTATACTAAATCAAAAAATAAGGAACATCCGGGATTATAAACGTAGCATTATGGTAAGAAACGAATGCAATTATTGGAGTTTTTATTGCCAATTATTAAGATGTTGATAATTGGGCACGTCATGTTGAATTTAAATCATAAGATAAACTTAGAATTTACGCAATTTATTATTTGCGTAATTATTAATGTAATTAATTGTTGCTCTCATTCGCACTTACACAATAAACTGAAAAGTTAAGGAAAAAAGTAAGTACCTAATGCAGCCAACAAATCGGATACGCTTAACCAGAGTATAATTTTTCTACCCCTTTCGGCAGAAAACGATATCCATCTGTGATTTCTTGAATATTCTTTTCTTGGCAATATCTAAAAAGTTTTTCCAATTAGCAAAGGTGAAATTTATATTTACAATGGCTCGGTATAGGCTACGTTTGGGGTTTTTCATGTTCATTTCGGAAACGGTTCTACAGATTGACTTCAAAATTTAAAGAAGAAAAACCAAGAGCGCATTATATTTTGAATTTGATTTTTTTTTGTTAAAATGCCCAAAAATAGGAAAATCTCGTTCAGTTTTGCAACAAAAGTTTTTCAAATTTAAAAATAATATTTTTTATTGGGAAGTTCAAGCGTCATTTTTTTTTTTAAATTGGAAGGTGATACTGATACCCTAACCCTCATTGGCAACAATTTAATTTTAATATTTATTATTGTGTCTTACCTGATACAATGCTCCCAGTACTCCAATAGTAGAAGAAAACAAACTAACAGAATTATAGGAACTTGTGTTGAATTCCCTTATTAAGGTAATAGTCCGATCAGTGGTATTTAAATTTATATCACAAAATGCTTGAATTGTTGGGTCAGCCATGTTTTCTTTTTTTTTTTTAATAATATATCGAATTAATATTATTTTGCCCACATTAAATAAATTGCCATTTCACTATTATACACATCACCATTTCACGTTGACCCGATATTGTTTAATATAAAAGGTTTATGAAAGGAAGTTTTGCTCTAAAACATTTATTATACACTCAACTATTTATAAATAAGATATTTTTAGATATCTAAATTATCTTTGAACTTCATTTGACCATTTATGATAATTTTTAATATTCAGTATAAAAGTTCCGGTGTAAAGTGAAAAAAAACCAAGCCGGACTGGATAAATGCAATTTGATACGAAACGATGTACGGCTTCGCTCGACGCGATACCATACCAATTTCTTCACTGTCACTTGTAATATTCGTCGATATTTTAAGATAAGGAATTGATAGTGGTGCCTGGTCTACTTAATATTTGAATTTCTTATCTTCGCACGATTTATTGCTTATTTAAAAAAAATCTTTTTAATCTATGTGAACGTTTATTTACCTTTGGGCAAAACAGTAAAAATTTACCCCCCCCTAAATAATTTTATTAAAATATCGAAGACATTGTGTTTACATAAAATGTGAAAATATTAAAAAAGTATATCAAATTAAAGGGCACACGAGAAGAGGGAATTCAAGATGTTTAAAAAAATTCTATTTCGCTCATATCTCGACTCTTATCATTTTTGTTATAATTTTCCAATTATGGTACAAGAACCTTTGAACCAAATTTGCGGTTTATAAATTTAATTAGGACTACTGCTGGCTGGAACTTTTACAAAGTTATTTTAGAAACTTTATCAGAATTTTAGTCGGGCTATGATGACATTTATACTGCTTTTTTGTAAAACAGCGCTGTTTTTGGGAGGAAACGAAGGGGAAAAATTTGTCGAGAAAGGTCGAAAAGTCACAATATGACGATCACGATGAGTACAAAACAAAGAAATTAATTTACAAAATTATCAAAATTTATTTTTGTTGACTAAAATTAAGATTAAACTGGAAATTTATATTTATATAAATTTTCAAAATGACTAAAATAGATTCAAAGTTGAACCTTAAGTTTATTCAATCAAAATAAATATTGATTATTTTGTAAATACATGTATATTTCTTTGTTTTGTAATTTTCCTCGAATTTTTCATAACTCGAAAGCCGTTGCATTTAGACAAATAGAGGATTAGAATCTATTCAGTAGATAATTACAATATATTAATTAAAAAGTCCCGCTACGGGCTTTTAAAGGTAAAAATAAAGAAATTATTTTAAAGAGTTTGGATTCAGATACAATTTTTGGTAATAATTTTATTCATCGATATAGTTAACATTTTCACTTCACCCACGTTTAGCGATGCCATTTTCTATGTTTTATATCAATTCGTCGATGCAATTCAAATTTAGAACAAATATTGCAGGAACTAGTTTATAATAATTTATTGTTTTGAAATTAATGCATTTATTATTATTATGTTCCGATGTTATCAATAAATTAGTAAATGCAATCATTAATAAATTAATTTATAATTGAAAAATACAGTGAACTTTATCTACACTATTAGCTATACTATAAAGATAAGCGTGCTTGATTTTGATGCGTAGTTTATTAGATTTCTGCCAGTTAAATTCAGCAAGGTTTATACGAACCATATAATTTATTAATTCGACATCTGACCCCTCACCTTAGCGAAGAGGATGATTTAAGTTTCTCCTTAGGACTCGGCTGACGGCACGTGAAATCTTCGCTAGTGATTTACTTTCAATACCGATATCATAAACTACTATTAACTGGAATATTAAAACCGTAGGGGGAATCACCGAATAATCTGATGTACAAGTAAAAATAAATCGGAGAAAATCGATGGAAATTCGAGGAAATTTTAGGAAATTCTACAGATTGATTTATGAAAAATGGATAATTAGCTGTTTTTGCAAGTAACAGGTTAGAAAGCAAATCTGTTGGTTGCTGTTAGAGCTAATAATATACTATTTATTTACAATTTGTTTCTCATAAATTGATAAAATAAAATGTAATAAAGTTGAACAAAGAAACTTAAGTATTAGAATAATTATAAATTACCTAATAGACAGCCACGTGTTATTGGAATGAAATAATATAATTAATAGTTTAAATTAGACATAATGAACAAAACTGTTTTATGTTTTATTGATGCGCATCGATTATCTGCAATCTACTTACTCGCACTCAATTAATTAGATAAATTTGAATTTTTGTATCAATTAAACAAAAAAATTTGATAATGTTTTAAAATAGCCGTTTCCTCGTACATCATAATAAATTATTTATTGTAACACATTTTAATTGTGAAATTGGTACTTATTAGCTCATTTCTGTAAGTAGTTTAAGTAAATATTTTTTGTCATCTTTGTTAAAACAACACTATTGTGCAAATTTAAATTCCAATTATAGATATTGCAAATTGGCCGAGGATACAATTATGCTGGAAGTGCTAAATAGTTGAATAATTATCTACGGTTCGGTATGTGACTCAACAAAAAAGATCAGACTGAATTGATAGTAAACGTAGTAAATCAGTATTGTCTTACAATCGGATCAAAAAAAAGCAATTAAAAATAACTGGCTTCTCTGGGCTGGAGGGAACTTAACTCCATCACCCCTGGAGAATTTGCTCGAGGAACCCATAAAAGTTCGATGTAAATCGAACGAAGTGAATAAGCAGCAATAATTATTGTTTATTAGTATATTTGGCTTTGTGGAGTTATCTTTTATAGAAATGTCCCGGTAGCGAAATGTCCGGGTGCGAAATATCCGGATACAAAATGTCCAATAGCGAAGTGTCCTAAAACCCAATAATTTCTATAATAGATGACACCACAATGCCAAATATACTAATAAACAATAATTATTGCTACACAGAGAAAATATTTTAATCCAAATCCATCGCGAATCACTTTTGAAGTAAATATTACTGCAGTTGAAGTAAATTTTACCACAAATTTAGTAAATTTTACTTCAACTACAGTAATATTTACTTCAAATTGATGTGAGATTAATTTGGACTTCAATTTGAAGTAAAAATTACTTCAAAACACCACCAACAATTTTTCTCTGTGTAGTGATACCGAAATGTCCGGGCACGAAATTTCATATAAAGCTAATTGTATAATAGAAGATTAATTTCGGATCAAAGTTAACCCGGGGTTAATTTGACTTTGAGCTCTTTGATTGGATCAACGAGATCCTAAGTTAACTCGTGCCGAGCTTTATACAACTGGTTTTTAAGGCAGTGTTCTAGTCTAGAATTTTGAAAAAATCGATTTTTTGTTTTCTGCATATTCTTAAAGTTTAGACATTGAATAATATATCCTAGAGAGAAAATTGTAAAATTCCAATAATTTATGTAGTTATAGCTATTTTAGTGACGCACTGTAAACCCTTCAAGCCGGAGCATATGTGGCAATGCCTGACAGGTGACCATTTCAGCTATAAATTATATAAATGTACAAATATAGGTCAACCCAAAACACTTAAAAATCGTAAATATTTTCGTGTTTACTTTTCATGTCAGCTCAGTCTAGCTTTTAAAAGTTGACGATTAAGGTACAAGTTTATTACAAAACTTCATTTTTCAACATGATTGGCATGATATCTCAAGTTATATTTACCCGATTTACTTCCAATTTGGTGTCGACCTTCAGTGTATGTCTATCTATCGCCCTTACCACTTTTATACCAAAATTATATTTGTAACTATTTGAAACTTTTACTCAAAACTTAAAATTTTTAAAAAACTTTTAAATTTTTCGACCTGGTTGACATGATATCTCAAGTTTTGTTTGACAGAGTTACTTCAAATTTTGTAATTATTTTATTTTATCAAAATTATTTTGCTAATTACTTTAAAAAATTAAAAATTATGGAAAAAGCGGGTCAAAAACTGTTTTTTGTTTTCAGACAGCTGTCCTTTCGCGAAAATTTTTTTTTCAGTTTTCTTATTGGCAGGAGCTATAACGACATTTTTAGTAATAATTATGAATATTTTTTGTAATTTTGTTTCAGATGACCTGAAGCCTGAAGGGTAGTAATCGTGTCAACCAGCACACCTCACTTTTGTTTTATACTCAACTTTAGTAGCTGATAACTGATAAGTCACTTAATTTTAATTTTTTTTTGTAGATGGTCAAAATATCAATAAATACGTAGTAAAAAAATCAATGGTCAAAATATTGTTTGTTTCTTTTTTATCGAACTCGAAAAAACACCTAAAATTTATGGCTCTAAACTAGAACACTGCCTTAAGCGCATGAAGTTATTTTTTAACAGTTAACTACGAGACAACACATGAAATACACGTTAATTTAGAGCAGCAAATCCAAAATATCCAGCTAATTAATTGCATTGGACGTTAATAATAGGTGTAACTCTTGGAAGCTATTTACAAAACTTCTCAAAAGGCAAACATGGATTAATTGTAATTCTTTGAAAAATTGAATAGACAACATTGTTTTTTATCAAATAAGAAAAAAAATTGCTAGAAAGATATTACTTTCTTCACAATCAGAAAACCATGGATCAGTTCATCTTATTGCATTGTCTGAAAGAGGTGTAAGCTGATGAATTATTGCGGTCTGAACGTGATTATCGCTCATCAAACATTCGAAGACAAAAAGTCACACTGAACTATGAAGCAAAAGCTTCGAACCTTTGATGTGCATATGCAGTGCACGTATATATTGTCGTGTTCCAAAATCTCCATTTGATTGTAAATATTTATTTTGTAAATTTATTAATTCTTGTGGGAATTTGTTATTTTTGATTTTTGTAAATATTTTGTATTTTCTCGCTTTCCCGCCTTCAAATTTGAATTATGAAAACGGAAGGAAAAATTGAGGCCTTTTGCCAAGATGGCCGCGGGAAGCGGCACGTAAGAATTTTTGTCTCCTGAGTTTTGACTTGAAGTTATGGAGAATTTGCATTTTTGAGATATAAATTAGTATTAAATTGAGTGAGTAATATTGTTGATTATTGTTGAGTTATAAATTGTCCCAATTTGGGCCTTTAATGTAATTGAAAAGTAGATTTTTGGACTATTAAGTTTTAAAATATTATAATTTATTGGAGAATTGAAGATTAAAGTGTGGAAAATTTTGAAATTTATAATTGAATATTAAAATTTGATTGATTGATTTTCATTTTATGTTGCAAAATTGGATATATAAGTTAGCCGGGCACATTTTCTAAAAATTTGTATTTTTTTCTGGCAGATTTGAAACCTGACCACATAAAAAATGAAGAAATCTATTAATTTATAGCAAACTGCGCAGAATCGTAAAAGAAATATCGTTTCAAATATTGTACAGTGTCATACAGGTTGATATCGACAACAAAGCCACTTCTGGTTTAATATATTGCACAATTGATTGTTTCAAATCTTATTCAATAATTCAATATTTCATGTAGTCTAAAACAAGCTTTACGGTGTAGATTTGTACAATAAATAGCAAATAGATATATTATTGGCTTTAAGCTTCATATGGTCACTAGACAACCAAGCGGTTCAGGTAAGTACTTCGTTGTCCGCCCTTAAGGCCAGGTCACCCTTCATGAGAAAAATTAAAATTTATTTTTATTTACATACTTTGCATCCTCAAAGCTTTTAGAATAAGGAGGTAAAAGGATATTTTCATATCTAAAGTATTTTAGAAATTACAAGCTGTCGAATGGAACCGTCCTCAGTTTGCCGGCTGAAAAACATGTAACTGTAAAGAAACTACATTTATCAGTGCGCGGGGCGCACAGCTTCAACGGATGAATCAATTCACATGAATATGTACTCAATTGAAAGGAAATCAATTTTCAGAGCACCGACCAATCGATTTTGGTCAAAAATTGATTTAGAAATTATTTTTTCGTTGGTTGAATCAAAAAACAGGGCAAAAAATTTATTTTTTTCAAACGGCTACCATTTTGCTATTCCGGAGTTTTCTTTAGAAAACTAAAGCCGACAAGGCCCCCCAAATTTAGTCTAGTTTAATAAATTTCTACGATATTAAATTCAGATGAACTGGCAAAGCCGTAGAGCGCCCCGAGCAAATCAATGCACGCCGAATACGGCTTTATTTTACGGGAGATTGAGCCGCCGTTTTTGATTTTTAACATGGAACATGTTTTTGCGGTCGTTACCTGCAAAAAAAAGACAGTTAAAAAGTCTGAGGAAGGTATTTGGCAGAGCCGGAACTAAGGTATGATGCGCTCGTGGCGACTTTGAAATTTGCTCTCCTGCCGGGGGGTTTGGGGGTACCCCTAGCTCCGCAGCCGAAAATTTTTGAAATTTTCAAGGTCAAGCGCTGTATTGTAAAGTTAAAAGGTATAAAAATATATACAAAAATAAGTTTAATGAAGCAAATTTATTTAAAAAATATATTAAAGGACTAAGCACGCAGCAGCAGGTACCTGATCTACGCGTGGTAAAGGTCACAGGTATCCCTGTGGTCCCCCCCCGCATAGGCAATTAAACGACTTTTCAATTTTGGTGCGTGTATAAAAGACAAATCGTGCACTGGAAGGTATTTCTTACACTCACCTCCCCGGATGTGCATCTTTTATTATAATTTATATTCTAGGATTTTATATCACGTTTATTTCGTTTGGATCCCCAAAACCTCCCCTCAGATACGGCCCTGTCAACCAGGACCATAAATCGCGGGGGAAATTTATTAAAACTGAAAAAAGATGTTTCATAGGATTTTTCCCCTTTTTTGAAATCGTAATAATCGTTTTTTAAACATAAGATTGAAGTTTTGTTATTAAGCCCCTCGAGGTAATTTATAAATTAGGAAAGTGTCTTTTATTTTATATAAATTTTTTAAATTTAATTTTAAAATTGAAAATTTTGTTCGGTACCAAAAAACATGTTCCATGTTTAACACATTAGTTGGAGACATGGTACTATTATACCAGTATAATAGTACCATGGTTGGAGACTAAAATAGAAGGAACCCGGGGTCCAGGGGGCGGAGCCTCCTGGGCGAGGCGCGAAGCGCCGATTTTCTTTTTATAAATAAAATTTGAATTTACTGTTAATTAATAGATGAATAAAATACGTTAAAACCTATTTCCAAAAGTATTTATTTTACAACCAAAAAAAATTCCCGAAATTCATGCACTTTTGATTTTAAATTATTTTCAAAATTTTTCTCTAGGTCTTCTTCCTGGTTTTTCCTTACGAAGAAAAGGTTATAAATATGTTTCGGTTATATAATAGTAGTATGAAATACCCCCCCCCCCCCGCATAGGCAATTAAACGACTTTTCAATTTTGGTGCGTGTATAAAAGACAAATCGTGCACTGGAAGGTATTTCTTACACTCACCTCCCCGGATGTGCATCAATATTTTGGGTCTTTCTGGTCCATTTTCATAAAAACAGATAAGTTGGGCACTAAACAACATTTTATAGTAGAGTTGTTCTACAGCCATCAATTTGTGATTTCTGTTAGCACTTGGGAGTTAAAAGTTCGCTTGATACTATAAATAAGAAGGTCGAGTCTCGCATGCAATTAGACCAGAATCGTTTCTTTAAAGTCAATTTTTATTATTAAAGGGGGGTGAAAATGGGCATTAGAAAATAATATCCTGGAACCAATTACAACTCAGCTCCAAGGTGCTCCAGATGTGGATGTTAAGACTTACATGAGTTTTCTCTGTTTTTAGTTCTTTGAAACACCCTATTTTGTAAACCATTGCCCCTACAAAAAAACTTTCAAATAACTTTTTATAGAAAATCATATTAGCTACAAATTAGCTTTAAATATTATTTTCAATCAATACCTCCGTTCTTGAGATATATGCGAAAAACTGTTTTTCGCCACCTCTTTTTTTTTTTTGAAATCGACCCATTCTTTTGTCTATTTTTCTTGGACTATCAGTTCAATCGGCGTAATGCTATTATTTAAGTTTATTCAAAATATTTTACTTTATGTACCTACTAAATTTTAGAATTTAGACAAAGATTAAAAAGGTACAATACTTTGATGATGAAATTTCTAAACATTAAATTTTATGGATCATTCAAAATTTCGGGCCTTACATCAAACGATTTTCACCCTAGGTTATTTTACCTCCATTAGTGCCATGTTTTATGCCTGTCATTTTAGTCCTGAAGATGGAGAGAATATAGTCCTCCGAAACGTCGTCCTGACAACTGAGTTTGTTTAATTGCGTTCCAGCACTCGATATCCCATTTTATCCTATTTAATTACTTATTTATGTTTACTTCTAAAGTTTGACTTCTCTGGGTTTTTAACCTGTTATTATTTGGGTTTACTTCTTTAAAAAAAATTTTGTACCCCGTCTCGCTCCGTTAAAATGTGTTTTTTTTATATTCTGCGATCTAAAAACTTTTATCCCACGTAAAATTTCAAATAAAATACCTCGAAAATAATTAAGGAAGCAAATAATTAAAAGACATGTAGATAATAAATAACTCGATTGATGCTTGCACAAATTTCAGTAATATATTTGTGACGACTTAAAGAAGAAAAACATTCATTAATAAAAATTAAAAAATTAAAGTTTTGGTTTTGATTTTTGAATATTTGTAAATAGATCTTCTACTGTAGGAGTACCATGGGCTACGGTTCTACCATGTGAAAATCTATCGTTTCGGTTCCGTCCAGATAAAAAATTTACTTCACTTTGAGCTCCTTTTATTCCAGGACTGTGAAAATCTGAAACGTTGAAAATTGAACCAAAAATGCAATAACAGCACGCACTGTCTTATTCTTTTAATAAATAATAATAATAATAATCTCACCATATTTGTTTTTTTTAATTCGAGGAGATTTTTCTGGATTAAATTGCCAATTTACACGATTTTCCACTTTAGTTTTCACATTACGTAACCGATTAACTTGTTTATCCATTTGTATAAAATTTACAAATCCAATTAATAACAGGAGGAATAAGCACGTGACGGAACATATCCATGACATCCTCATCATCTTACGGACGTGTTGGTATACAGTATAGCAAATAATTGCCAATTGAAATCACTTAAACTTCATTAATCCTTTAGGAACAAAATTGTTTACACAAATACAGCGCATCTGAGAGTTTGGTCTTGTAATCATCAGAATGCTCAGCGATTTTCTAGACGTATAATTTTTCATGCAATTAAATAAACAGCCCCCCATTTAGAAGATCCGTATCAAATTTTGCTCCATTATAAATACATTAAGATGTCTTTGATCTTTGTATAAAATTTTATTATTGTTAGGTACTTGAACACTTAAAAAAATACAAAAAGTTGTATTCTCATCTTATAGTTGAGTTAAATAATAATGGTAATAATTAATAATAATTATGTTGATAATAAATTATAATCAATTAATATTTAACACTGCGTTATGCAACAAGCAAAGCAAGATAAATAACGAAATATAGTGGAAAATTGTTTATTGAAGATGAACACAGGATGGACATACTTGAGGATGAGACTGGAATAAAAAAAATAAGCCAAAAATTAACCAAAGTAAAAATTTATATTTACTTACTTCTATGTCTATTATAGGCATTTGAGTTTCTCTCATAATCCAAATATCTGTAAGTACCTCCAGCAGCACCACCAGCTATAGCGGCAATGCTGCCGCGTCCAGCGACGCAAATCAAACATTTCAGTGATAAAATTATGAAAAATCCACAGCATATTTTGAGAAACATGATGATAAAGTTTGATGTATACTTTCGCTTCGAGTCTATAAGGCTCTTAACAGTCGAGAAAATATTTATATTGACTTGATCAAATTTAATTGGAATTATGACGTCGAAGAACAACTTCCGTTCCATATTTTTAAGTTGTTTTCTTTGAAAAATACGCACCAAAATTTGAGTGCTATTTATTAGTCACACGTTTCAAATTATTTCAATAAGAAAATTGTGACCTAAAAATTAAATGAAAAGAAGAAATGTTGCAACACACTTTTGCTGTTTACTGATATCAGTTGATTCTGGTAACCGATAAGAGTACTGATAGCTTTTCCAGTTTTCACTGATTTTTGTTATAGGCTTTTCTCTTTGTTCTTCATTCGCGTTGTGTTGACAAACCTTAATATGTAGCAGACACTTGACTGCCAATCGTTTGGACCGTTCGTAGTTGTAATATTGGTGTGATTTACCTAATTATTATTAGTTCAGAAACACAATTTTTTTGATTTTGTTTATTTTGTCATTGCACTTTTTTTGATATCGATTACCGAGCCTGTTTTATAGTTTAAATGCTATATCTTCCTCTAATTTATTTTTATTTTTGAATATTTTTTTTCCTGTCTGTTTATTTTGTCTTTGAATCATTTTCTTCTTCTTCATCTTTCTTCATCTTTTTATTACTCACCACTTGCATTCTTTTCCGTATAATTTATTATTTCTTTTCAAAACTATTTTTAATTCGTTAAATTTTCAAATCTCATAAAATCCTTAATGCAGCTGATTGAATTGTAAAGGTGTGTAGAAGAGCTGAATTGAATTGTGTTGTGGTTGTTGCTTCCTAGGATTTGCTCTAATTCTCCGGATATTCCATTTCCTAAGATTTCCTGAAATTTTCCCGGATTTTTTCAGATTTCTTTACCGGGTCCCATCTCAACTTATTTAAATTAACAAAAAACTTAACTATGATGATACTATTTATAGATACAGCGAACCCTCTTCTAACGCGGTTAATTCGTACCGCATTATATTAAAATCGCATTCTAAAAAAATTAAAATTAGCATTACAAATTAACTGCGTTATATGAGGGTTGACATAGTTACTGCGGAGTAATCTCGAAATAATTTATAATATAATACATTATATTATAAAGTAGTAGCTATCGTTTGGCAGTTCTTACAATCAAAAATCCACTTTTTTAAAAATTTTAATAATTTAATTATTAATACTTAGTTCAGAATTTCAGCGGAGACAAAGTCTCTCTTGCCTCCTCTGACGAGCCGTCCCTGCTACAGACAGAACTATAATTTTCCTTCTATTATTATCAAATCACACTCAACGTTGTCGTATGATTTAAAATCCCTTTAAAAGTCATTTAAAAGTGAGCTTTACACTCCTTTCTAGGTCTGCTGAAAAAATGCAATTAGGTTTGTTATATTGAAAAGTAAAAATAAAATCAAATTTTCCCAATAACCCAATACCGGAATTTAACCCAAACTTCGCAAGTCCAAAATATAATGGCCACTAATTCGAAAAACCGTATCATCTAATACAAAAAAGACCTGACTCTATGCACAAAAAATTACCTACCCGAAATACTACAATCTCAGTAGATCTGATTTTTCATACAGAACGGTAAACTTGAAAGTAGCTGCTGAAGAGTCCGAAAGAAGCTCATGCGAACATACACATAATTAAACACTGCAATGGTTTTGATGTTTTATATAATTAGATAATTATGTTTTTGTTACATTTAACAGTTTTGATGTTTCCGTTACTTTGGCTCCTCCCCCACTTAAAATTTTTGGCTAAAGACCTAGCTGCCGAATCTATAGAGCTAAAACCGGTTTATTTAGCACCTAAATATTCAAGTTAGCACTTTTACAGTTTTTTACAAATCAACATTGAAACTAGAGGAAGGGGGGCTTAAGTAACGCTAGTCCCCCCCTGTTAATATTTTGGCTCCAAAAGCTATTTATATAGCTAACACTCAATTATTAGCGCTAGCAGCATTACAGTTTTTTCACAAATCCACATTGAAACTGAGGGGAGCTAAAGTAACGCTAGCCCCTCCCCCCCAAGCACACATTAGATTTCAGATGTCCACTTGGACTGACCTGCAATTTTACTATGTAAATAAAATATAATAAATAATATAATATACAGTAAAAGTCATGGAAATTGTATCGGTAATTATTTGCGAATTAAAATAACAATTCGCAATGAAATTTCAATAACCGCACACAATATAAACACAACACGCATACAAAGCTAGGTTTTCATACCGGGGGGTCTGGGGGGTATGGAATTCCCACCAGTACACCACAGATTATGCGCAAAAAAAGTATTATTAAGCTTATGGGTTTCAAACCAGAAATCTGACTTCTAAAATTCAATAAAACATTATATTTGTATACACCATCACCGATGTGCTGATTGGGGCCCCAGACCCCTCGGTTTGCAAAACCCAGCTTTCAAAACAGAAAATGTATTTTTTGAGCTTATGACCATAGATTCTTATGACGGCAGCCGTAACTACACCGCTGCTAGTGTTCTAGCAAAACGTGCCTTTAGGGCTCTCATATTTGAGTCAATCAAAAACAATTTTATCAAAATAAAAAGTGAACCTCGAATAGATTATAGAAAGATTAAAATATAACTCCTTTTGCCTGACAATCTCATTTTTTTTTCGCGCGATCGATCTGGATTTTTGCATATGCCTTCCTACCGATAATTCGCGGGGAATGGCAACAAGGCGAGGAGGGAGAATTTTTTGCTCAGTTTTTTGATATCTAGCGCCGTTCTCGAGTTATTGCTAATTCAAATAATAATTATGACAGTTGTTACCAAGGGCTACTACACACAAAAAGCTACATCGAGAATTTAATCGCCTGTTGAGAGTGAGTTTATTCACTTGCAAAACTTCAAAATGACATGTGATTTGTCGAAACAAAACACATTTGTGAATGTTGATTGGTTGTTGAACTAGGAATGTATTAATCATAATAATTTAATTCGATTAGACGAAAATTCGTACCTTTAGTTACAAATGTAATTAAAAATATAAATTACCTTATTCGGCTTTCTCTCAACCACATAATAAAAATATATAACATTGCAATCAATTTTATAACAGAAAAACTGGCTTGCTACTTCAAGTATGTGTTGACTGAAAACCTAGAAAACTGGGCAAATCCCACTGGGCGACGAACAACTGGGCGATTGGTAATCTGGACGACGGTCAACTGGGAGACGGACAACTAGGCGACGGGTAAACTAGTAAATCAAACTTCGGGTTTTCATTTGCGGTTTTTTTAGCACCGAGAGGTTGAGATTATCTTGAGAAATAAAATCTCTGGCTGATATGGTGTGGGGATGTTTATTGGGGAGGTGGAAAGTGTCTTGAAAGTTAGATTCTCTCTGGGTAGGGGTTTTTAGGATATGTTTGTTGTATCCTTTAAAGCAGAGTTTCTGAAAATTTTTTATGCCTTCTCGATAAAATAATTTATTATATTTTCACCCAGTTGCTCAGTTTACCGATCGCACAGTTGGCCGCCGCCTAGTTGACCGTCGTTCAGTTTACCAATCGCTTAGTTGACCGTCGCCAAGTTGTATTGTCGCCAAGTAGGACTTGCCCAGTTGTCCGGGTTCGTTCTAAAAGAGCGTCATCTCCAGTGTTACCAGATGTTTCACAAAATTTCGGCAGATAGATAAAAAAACTTTCACTATATTTTTGTTAGTACATTACCCGGGCCCGGACAATTGGGCGATGTAATATAACTGGGCGACGGACAACTGGGTGATTTTTTAATAAAAGCAAAAATTCCCAGATAATCGTATATTCTTCAATACCTTAGTACAGCGGTTCCCAATTAGTTTATTAGTTTTGGCCGCGGAACCCATTTGTTGTTTTCAGAACTGGCAGGTATTAAAAATGGCGAGATACCCTGAAAACGGTTATGATTTGACACTTAAGTACCTACGTCGATTGCTAAGCCGAGATATCAGATTCGATTCCGAATGGAATTAGAACTTTATTCTGACCATTTTTCTCGGAGAGTAAGGGAAAACTATTGAGATACTTCTGTAACGCAATTTTTTTTTCGTTTTTTTCCCTGAGCGGTAATTCTGCATAAGACGAGAAGGTACCGCAGAAGGCAAGACATTGATACTGTTTTTGGAGGATTTTTTCTTTCCTTTGGAAAAAAGTTAATTTTACGGTTTTATTGCTCATGTCTATCTCAACTTTTGCCTATTGAGAGTTGGCTTGAAATCTGTATTGTAGACAAATTAATTGATAAATGGGCAGGAATTGTAAATCGAAATTATGTTTTTCTCTTGGTTTGCTTATTCTTTTTTTTTGCGGGGGAAGGAAAGTTGTTTACGAAAACTTTTTTAGGAAAACTTGAAGAAATTTTTTTTTATTTTCTTTTATATTACAGTCATCTATGTTACATTAACTAATTGTAATTTAAAACTTAATTTCTTAATTGATTACATGATAGATACTTACCTATCATGGAATTCAATAAATTTTTCATTTTTATTTAAATATTCCGAATTAATTATTAATGAATACAACATAATTATAAAAACAATAATCCTAAACCATCCAATTCCTTGTTTTCATATAACATCAATTGACTTAGATTATCTAAAAATGAATAATAAATTTCCCGGTGATGAATGATGCAGACGTGTTGCTATAAATTAGTTAAATGTTCCATACCTAAAACATAAATGACACACTTTTTTTTTAGGATATGTTGTACTCCTTACCTATTTACTATCTTCATTTTGGCTTCATCTTATTAGTCTTCTGATTTTTTACTACTGGTATCATCTATTATTGGTGTCACTGTCGGTGTTGTCGATGATGCTACTGTACTGGAGTCGTTCGAACAAGGAACCGTTCCATTTTGACCTTCTGTATTTTTATCCACACACAATGTTTTATTTTGATTTACTTCTTCAGGTTCCGGAAGAGCTAAAGTTGTAACACACAAATTCGTCGTACCATCGTTGCTCAATATATTGCCAGTGCCAGAAAACGATATCGTAGTGTTATCCACAATTTTACCAATAATTGTAGCATTTGTAACACAAGGTATGTTAATTGTTGAAGTTTTCTCTTTACTATCTCCACAAGGATTATCGGCGTCATTCGTACACGTAACCGTGCTATTAACGCACTTCTGAGCGGAATTTTCACCGCACGGAACTGTTGCTTGCGCAAGTACCACGCATAAAATTTTATTATCATTGGTGCAAAGTGGAGCAGTATTTGGTGCGCACAAAGAATTAACGTTTTCAGAACACAACACGATCATATTAGCAGGTAATGGAATTTCCTCTGGAACTTTTTCAGGATTATTGTAATAATTGTAAACGTGGTACGGACGACGGGTAAAGCCCGAAACTAAATTCCAAACGAGCGCTCCGATTAGAACATTTCTAATTGCATGTTTGCCAAAACCACTTCCAAAACCTCCACCATAACTCTTTCCATACCCTCCCATTCCAAAACCGCCGTTTCCACCACCAAATCCACCAAAACTGTTTCCGTATCCTCCTCCATATCCTCCACCACCATATCCTCCACCACCATATCCTCCACCACCATATCCACCGCCACCATATCCTCCGCCACCATATCCTCCTCCACCCATTGGAGCATTGCCGTAACCGTTCATATTGTTATGGTAAGGACCACCGTTAAAGTTTTGTTGCGGGACACCTCCCATATTAGAATTTGGATACTGTCCTTGAAGAGGTTGGTTGAAACTTTGTTGTGGATGGTGAGCACTTCCATAATTATAATTATTACCAGTACCGTAGTAACTACTAGCACCGGTGTTTGGATAACTTGCATGCGGAGTATAGGGAGGTGGTGGCTGTTGATGTCCTAAAGTTCCTGCATGAGAAGTATAAGCAGGTGGAGGGTGTTGATGTCCTGAAGTTCCTGCATGAGCAGAATAGGGAGGTGGTTGCGGTTGATGTCCTAAAGTTCCCGAATTCTGATTAGGATTTGAATTTCCAACGTTCCATCCCACATTTTTATTCACTTCACCATCCACCTTTTTATTTTGCCCAGCATCCCATCCGATCGGTCTTTGTCCACTAGTACCAGCACTTTGAGTACCCGCTTGATGACTTCTTTCATGTTGAAGAAAATCATCAGAACTTGAAGGCTTTTTATTGTTTGCGTTAAGAGATGGACTTTTTTCCTGTTGTATTAAATCGGAAGATGGGTTCTTTTGTTTACTGCTTGGTACCTGGGCTTGATTTTTTTCATGATGGATAAAATCAGCAGAAGCCGCTTTGCTATTAGTCGCAGCCGGAGGTGCCGATGGTTTATACAATTCTGGTTGGGGTGCGTCGGGCGATTGCTTAGCTCTTCGTCCATACGAGTCATAGCCGGATTGCGATTGTTTGTTTCGACCCCAAACACTTGAAGAACCTCTGTAAGTTCCACCTCTTCGACCACCACCTCTTTTACAATCAGTCACATCAATTACGAAAAAAACAAAAACTGTAAATATTATAGCACAAAATGTATGTTTTAACAGCATTTTTATTAACTTGTTTGTTTGCTGGAAGTTTTTCCACTAAGCATCAATGACGATCGTGTTATATTTTGTAGTAATTGAATAATGAGCATTTATTAAGCTTCGTTCAGTGTCCTAAGAAATGTGCTCGACAATTTACATTGTAAAACTTAATAAAACATAAATTGTTTGTTCCGTAGGTACGTGATTTACAAAGTGAATATCAGAATTTTCGGGTATTACATTATTATGACGTCATCTGACATCAAGAATGTGGTAATTAGGTCTCAAATTTACCACTAAGTTTTCCAAAAACCACAAGACATTGCTTTAACTGTTTATTAAAAGTTGAAACAATTTTTCAATTAGGGTAAAAAATGTAGATTGCATTACCTTGAAAAAAAGGTTGAAATTGAGAGAGGCTCCATGTTAGGGCGTTGAAAGCTTTTCCTTGAAAAAGAGATAATAATATATTTTTTAATATTTAATTTTTTTTATTTGAAATTAAGTTTTTGAAAATGTAGACCGAACAAAAATAAATCTTTTCATTTTTTTATGAATGTTTACTAACTTAGCTAAATACAATCCAGGTATTATTATGAGATTCAGATATATTCTTGAATGTAGATTCGAACTCAAGATAACTGGAATGTAAAAATATGACCGTGGCGTAGTTCGTAGCGCCGGATCAATACGAAGCAAATTATTATTTCTATATTAAAATACTTCTTGTCCTCATAGTGTTTTTAATTTCCTCTTGATCTTTCTCTTACTTCGGTATGGGATGGTTAACTATCCCTAATCGCTGTTCGTCCTTTCTCAAGTTTTGATTTAAAATTGGTATTACACCTCTATATAAAGAGCCACTGGTGGTGGTCAAATCTAGATCGGCTTCAGATGTGCCCAAGATCCGGCTTTATTGTTAATAATACCAATTTAACAACTACTAGAATCAACTGCTTTACGTGCCTCCTAAAAGCATAATCGGGGTTATAGGTCATGACCTATCGAGGTGATGATCAGGAAATCATGGGAACTAAAACAAAAAACGGTTCTTTGGCTATACATCAAAGTTGCGATACTCACAGTAACATATGCATTTCTTATCTGGTGGCACAAAGCTAAGAAAAGGGGTAGCATCATAATGTTAATCAAGCTACAAACAATTGCCTGCTTAGGGATAACTGGGGCAATGGCAACAACACCTACCAACCATGGAGGCGCTTTTGGGGGTTTCTTCCATTGCACTTGGTAGTGGAAATAAAGGCTCTACTGGCGGCATACACTCTAAAAATAAATGATCGTGGAGGAGTAACCCCCCAGATTGGGTCATCATACCATGATCTTCAAATCCATCAAAAGTAACAATATGCTATCCTTGCAATCTCACAGAACCACCACTGTAAAGAATTCCCAAAAACTTTTTAGGGTCGCAGCTGGGAGAGTAGTAGAAGGCACCAAGCAAGCTTGCTTGGTATCATATCGATTCGATATGATATCTGGTATATACAGATAGATCCAAAACGGATATTATCACTGCAGCAGGGATCAGTAGACGTAAAACAGGAAATACTTTCAGCATAAACCTTGGCTGCCACGCCACTGTTTTCCAGGCAGAAATATCTGCAATAATAGCCTGTGCAGAGGATATGACACAAAGGGCTTATGCAAATAAGCAAATCTGTATCAGGGCCGATAGCTAGGCAATACTGATACCCGTATTAATAGTCACGAATTAATCCGAGATTCAAGATAATCCTAGGATTTACCAATTAGATTACTGGAATTTAGACCGTATCGTAGCAACAGCTGCTATTTCGAGAATTAATCTTGAATCTCGGATTAATCCGTGACTGTTAGTATGGGCATACGGGTCTTGGAAGGAGCGAAATTACAATCCGAGATTGTAAAATACTGCCTCGATGTGCTAGTGGCACTGGCACAACGAAACAACTGAGGTAGGTGAGGGGACAGGCTGGAATAAAAGGCAAAGAAAACGCAGATGCCTTTCCCAAGACAGCTGCAATACGACATTTAATAGAACTAGGAACCAACTTGGGGGGGGGGCAAAAATTTGTACTTGCAACTTTTTAACAGGACGCGTCAGCGGGTTGGGTATGCCAGAATCGAATCGGCCGTAAAAATGATACAAGAAACTTCACTGCTTGCCCCGATTGACCGCGATATGTTAGGAGTTATTGGTGATTTAACCAATTCAGCTTAATCTACATTTAACCATGGATTATGATAAAAGTGTAGATTGTTTAAGAACTATTGCGCATTCTAAAGAAAGACATGCTAGAGGCCCAAACTCATGTTTCATTTAATTTGTTTCTTAGTGGTAAACCTCATGAAGCACTGGACGATCTCTTGATTGGCATTGAAAAGAGCGAGAACAAACTTATAGTCCAGTCAAAGCGGATTTTTGAATATAGGGTAACCCAAATGAAAGCTATACCAATCGATAGCTAATGGTTCCCTTATGAACATATTAAAATGTATCATCTCAATTTTCCCGGCTTGATTTGTAATTAATGAAAAACTATCGAAGATTTTTTGACTAATAGACTTTTACACCCCATTTCTGCCAAGGTACTCAGCATTTCATATGTCTATATAGAAATGTCTCCCAAAAAAAAACCAAAAACGGAAACAAGGGAAACAATGATTTATTTAAAGATTGTTGAAATACATTTCAAGGTTTTACGGCCCAAACTTTTCAAAAAAAAAATTATGTTCGTCAGAATGAATAAGATGACTCAATGGGTAAATTAAAAAAAAAAGTAAAACCAAGAAAAGATTTATTTTGTATGAAAAACTTGAAAACAATTTTGATCAAGTTTTTTATCAATCAACAATTTCAATATACAAATGCACAAAGCAAGTGCCATTTTTACATCTTGTGCCGTCTTTACTTTCATCGAATAAAGGCAAATGATCTGTTTCATCAAATCGAATTTCATTATATATTATATAATTAACATTATATATTATATAATATATATTATAATATAATAATAATAATAAATAATATAATAATATAATATATTATATAATTATATATAATATGTATATATTATATAATATGTAGGTATATAACAAATTTTATATTTAAGAACAAAAAACAACAGAGAACACTTACGAAAACAACTTGATATCACTATTAAGCCATTATAGTGTCATCTTGATATCAGCAGAATAAATTGCCAATATTCTGCAAAATCTTGGAAGTTGTTTTCATGTTTCCAAATCGATGTTATCCATTCGGTAGACCTAGGCGAAAGCGGGTATCCATAGACTACGTATTCACGTAAAACCTAACGGCTATGTCACCAAGCATAGCCTAGGAGCCTAGGCTTCTATTTTTACTTTCATCAACACTTTATTTTCCTATGTTAAGGGAAAGTATTGTAATCCACCCAAAAATCAAAAATCGAAATTTTGGTATTAAAATGTTCCATGCTCTGATAAGATTGTAATAAATTTTAGTTACATGTTTGTAGAAAATAAACTCAAAAGAATTTCAAGTAGATTTTGTGGTATATTTGTATGTATTTGTAAAATTCAAGGTTAAAAGAACTAAACAAAACATTAAAATAATAAAATTTTAACAGTAAAGTAAAGAAATACATACGTAGAAAAGTTGTTACTATAAAAACCAAAAAGACATTAATTAATACCACTTGACAGGATTAAAATAGATATTTTTGATACAAGTTAGGAAAACTAACATTTTTCCATTCAAGGCGAAGGTTTACGATCGACGCAGAAAGCCGATTTTTTAATACTTAGCTTGTTCTTCCGATTTAGCAAGGGGTCCAACACGGCCATGGCTCCTTTTGCTTTGTCGGAAACTTGTTTGATGTGGGTGCCTCCCACCGGTAATCCGGTGAAACCGGTAATCCGTAAGCCGATGAGCAGATAATTCGATGAGCATATAATCCGAAGATCTGATTATCCCATTATGACCGTCTATAAAGGTCGAAGATTGCTATAAATCATCATAACTTCTAAATTTAATCAATATTTCCAGCACTGTAAATTATATAGAAACATGTCGAAAATTAATGCTATTACTGCAAGCCGTGATAAGGAAACAGACACCGCCGATAAGAACTTATATCGACACCAAGTATTGGAATCCACCAGCGACCAATACGAAATTATTGAATTTCTCGGAAGTGGTTCTTTTGGAACAGTCCTAAAATGCTTTAAAAAATATTCGAACGAGTTTGCCGCTGTAAAAATTTTAAGCAGTGATCCCAGCCATGTCCAACTAGGTCGCAGAGAAATGTCCTTTCTGGCAAACATAAACCAAGTTAATCCCGAAAAATATTGTTTTGTGCGAACTATCGAATTTTTCATGTACGGCAACCACATCTGCCTTGCATTTGAAATGTTAGAGCAGAGTTTGAGTGACTTTCTTCTGTACAACCAGTTATCTGCAGAAAACGTGAGTTACATCCTCAAACAGCTGCTGACGGGCTTAAATAAGCTAAAACAATTGGAGATCATTCATACGGATTTAAAACCCGAAAATATCATGGTTGTGGATCCCACACGATCACCATATAACGTCAAAATAATAGACTTCGGTTGTGCTCTCACAACTAGGGAAGCCGTTTGTACCGAGCACATACAAACGAGATGGTATCGAGCTCCAGAGGTACTCTTGGGATTACCGTACGGACCGGGGATTGACATGTGGTCGTTAGGCTGCGTAGCAGCAGAATTCTATTTAAGGGCTCCTTTGTATCCCGGATATCATGAATTCGATCAGATTAGATATATTTGCGAAACACAAGGTTTACCACCTCAAAATATGTTAGACGATGGATTGAACACTTCCCTGTATTTCAAATTAGATGTGGAAAATGACCAATGGAATTTGAAAACAACTAAAGAATTTGAAGCACGCACGTCGGTCGAATGTCGCGAGTATCGTAAACATAAATTAAAATGTTTAAAAGACATTTCAAATGTTAATCTTCCTACACGTTTGAAAGATAGCGAGTTGTTAAAGGAGAAAATAGGTAGAGAGCAGATTGTCCAATTAATTTTGGAAATGTTACAGGTGGATCCCGGTAAACGAATGACACCAGAAGTGGCTATAAATCATCCGGCCATTCGTGAGCTTACTGGAGTTTAAAATCCCGGATTGTTACAAACACTATACATCTGACGATTAATTGTCCTAATTAATTTTTTGTATAAAATAAAGTTAATACCAATGTACATCCTATACTTATTTTTTTTTCAATTTCAGTAGTTCTTGTTTACCAAATCACTTGCATACATTTATATTGGGAAATGTTCTAATCTGCTTATTAATGACAAGTGGAAATTCATAAAAGGATAATCAAAGTAAACAAATTTTCCCTTGAGATTCGCCAAATAATAAAAATGCTAATAGATAAAGTACGATAGTTTGTGGATATATGAGGAGAAGAAGTGAGTAATTAGTTAGTTTTGGAGTATAGTCTTAAAAAGTTTACCATAAAGAATTTAATTAAATTATTTAATGCCGTTAATCTGAAAGTTGACCCACCACCTTAGAACCTCAAATGCAAACCTTTAACCCAAAACATTAAGGCCCAATGCGCGACATGGTGGAGGTATTAATCGGTCTCGAATAGCTTAAACCATCAAAAATTTGTTAAAATATTTTAAAATTAAGATTTTCTATTTAAAATGAAGTTTGGGAAAATAAAAATTGTGTCGACTAATTAGAATAATATAATGTGCCAAATGTAATTAGATTTTTTTTATAATATTATAATGTAAGAAATTTTGAATACTTTTAGAAGAAATTATTTAAATTGGTCAAAAAATATAACTATAAGTTAGAAATTCAATTATTTTGACGTGAATACGTCTATAAAATCGGCAGCATGTTTAAAAATTTAATAAAAATATATGTAACGAAAAGTACGGTGTAACGCTGTTTGTGTCTATCGGATAAGGTCGGGTAACTTGAATATACGTCTATAATATTAGTAGCATGTTAAGAAATTTTATAAAAATATGTAACGAAAAGTAGTGTAAGGTTGCCAAAGTCGTACCACCGCTTAAGTCGTACCTCTTAAATATTAGGCGTAATTTCACACCAACTGCGCCCCTTCCGGCAAAACGAGTTACTCCCTAGTCAACCATATTGTTTTAGGGTCTAGGACGAGTCGTTTTGCCGGAAGGGGCCCAGTTGGTATGATATTACGCCTAATATTTAAGAGGTACGACTTAAGCGGTGGTACGACTTTGGCAACCTTACTGTGTAACGCTGTTTGTGTTATCTTTTAAACCTGTTACCTGTTAAATTTTTAGTACAACACAATACTACTTTTTGTTTCTACTTTCAAAAACTAATAACATTATTAAATAAATAACAATTACCACTAAACAAAAAAATTACAATTATTCGCAAGGAAAAACACATAAATTACACTATTTTAGCTCAGAACACAACTGAAACCAAGAATACACTGCGACTACCTAACTGCCCTGTCACAATCATGTTAAAGTAACGTAGTCGACTTAACCTTGAAATAACTCTCGCATTTGATTGGTAGATCGTCGGAAAGATGGCTTTAGATTGGAGCATTTGTTCAAGAAGTTAAGTCGACTACGTTACGTTAACATGATTGTGACAGCACAGTAATACAGCGACCGGCAATGGAATGTATCATAGATTGGACAATGTGGACCTACGAAATTTCTACCGTTCGTTGGTGTATGCAGAGTTGCATACAATTTAGTGAGGCTATAATTATTTCATCTAGTCTTTAGTGTATAATACTGGATTACTAATCATAATACCTTTATGATATTATGGTTGGTAATAAAAATTTTTATTTGGTAATTGGTAAAAAAAAGGTTAGAACATCGATTAAAAGTTGAAATATTCAAAATTATAAACATAATTTGCACAAATTTATAGATCTATAATTTCATTTATAAGTGACATCATTAGTTTTAATTTTCACTGACGCTGACGTTTAGTTACAAACCTTGTAAAACAAAATATTGCGTTTCATAATAATGTTCATTCATGTTCGATACCCGATACGCGATTGGGTTTCAGAATGACTTATGCCCGATTTCTTCACCTTGAGATATCTATCAGAAAAGTATAATCAATCAAATTTTAGATTTGTTATTTTGAATTTGAATTGCGGTTGTCTGATTGTTACTTGACTAATTTGATTGGTTATATTTATACTTATCCGATAGATATCTCAAGGTGAAGAAATTGGGCATTATTTTTCGACGCAAAATATAAAAAATATTTTTTGCTCATCTCTGAGTTCTTATATCTAATACCTTTTAATGGACAAGTGCTTCAAAAACACCACCCTGAGCTATTAATTTAATTCAGAATCGGTGTTCCATGCTTTAAGCCAATTAGATGTTTCTGAAAAGGTGCTTTAAAAGCACTGATTTTGTATTTAATAAAGTCTCAGGGGATAAGCCATTTTGATGTTTTCAAAGAGATGTATAAAAGCTTTCTTTTATAAAACTATATTGTTATGTTAAAATTTTGTTTCATTTGTGAATGATTTATTTTGATTTTCAATTTTATGATTTTGTAAATACCAATTTTAAAATTTGTTTATTTTCGCACCAATAAGTTAAGGTGGCAATAACGAGGTGGGAAAAATGTTGCTTCTTCAGATTTAGTTTTTCTATTTTATATTGAAATTTATTTTGTATGAAATTATATTAAAGTAATCCCAAACTTATAAATTAAAAAAAATATCACTTCAACTGGTGCCCAACTCGAGTCTTCAGAACAACTGTACTCACTTCTGACCCTGAGATTGATTCTTGGACATTAAAATTTTAAGCCAGAGGTGAAAATATTTACACAAAGAATGATGGGACTAGATTTTCGGATGAATTTGGCACAGATGGGGAAGATATTGGATGAAAAATTAAAAGAAACTCAAAACAAAATAGAGAAAAGGTTTGGAGAAAAAAATTTTGTTATTTTTTATTTTTATTTTATTGTATTTTATTTTCACTAATATTTACTTTTTTGAATTTGTTCATTTTCCTACCAATAAATCATAAACATGTTTTAAAATAAAAATTTTCAATTTTGAAAATAATGATTCCAATTTTAAAATTGGAACAAAATTCAAAATAATAATAAAATACTACTCACAGTAAAATCAACCTTATATTTTACTAACTCTTAAAATTGAGTCTTAAAATATAAAATTCCGGAAACTTCTCTCTACACATCCGCATCGGCGGACAGTCACGGCAAAAATCATGGATACAAACGTATTCTTGATATTATAAATTCAGCATAATTTAAGGTTTTGATGGAATACTAACCTAAGACCTGTCCTGTTTTTGACCAACTATTTTCAATTGATTTTCAAAAGATTACAAATTAGTGATTGGGGATTAAAGAATAAAGATTAGAGATTAAAGATTAGTGATTAACGAATAAAGATTAGTGATTACAGAATAAAGGATACAAACGTTTCGTAATGAATTCAGCATAATTTTGGGCTTTTGATGGATTACTAACTTAAGACCGGTTCTGTTTTTGATCAACCTTTTTTAATTGATTTTGAACAGATTAGAAGTTAGTGATTAAAGATTAGTCATTAAAGAAGAAGTATTAGTGATAACAGAATAGTGATTACCTAACGATTAGTGATTAGAGATTAATGATTAGTGATTAGAAATTAGTGATTAGTGAAAAGAGATTAAAGATTAGAGATTAGTGATTTAAGAATAAAGTTTAGTGATTACTGATCTACCAACTTAAATTGTCGGTGCGAATAAAAAAAATTTAAAAATATTTACAAATTTTACAAAATAAATATCAATCTCATAAAAATAATTCAAAATTCAAAATGATTTACAAAATAATTTCAAAATTTAAAATTCAAATTTAAAAAAAAAAATTTTGGAACACGACAATTTACTTACAAAACATCGCAACTGAGCAGTTTACAAATTAACAAAACATTTTAAAACCATCTGGTTCCAGTTCTACAGCCCCTTAAGATCGAACAGAATCTAACAGCCAATTTACCAGGATTGACAAAATATACCTTTGCCGGGTGTTTATATAACTATTAATTTAGTCTACTCACATAGATAAAATTAGCTTCAAGGTAAATAAATATCTCATTGTTGCTCTAAAACATTTATTAACATAATATTGGTATAATAAAATTTAAATTTTATTTACATAAGCAGCGACAGGTATTTAAATTACATAGTTATCTGTATTTGTACAATCAATTAATTTTATTTAAATTAATGCTTTACCTGTCCTATAAAATATTCCGTATTCCAGAAACTGAAGAACCTAAACCTAATTTTAATAATATTTCAATACAAACAAATTATTATTCGAAGGGTTCCACAATATTTCCTTTATGATCCAAAAATTGACTTCGCAATGGAACTTGGATAACATTACGTTTGCACCTGGATTTTGCCACTGGTGGATTTTCCTTTTTAACACATACCTCTTCGGGTGCTATCTCCGGTTTTTTATTGGTGGAAGATTTATTTTTGTTTTGATCATCTGCCATTTTAAAGCGATTTTTTTTTATTTGCGTATACAGCACAGGTTTGATTTCTACTGTAGTTTATCGAACACTAGATTTTGACGATAATGTAGTTAAACAAGTTTTCAAATAGGTATTCTGCGCATTTAAAAGTTCTTGCAGAGGTTGAAAGTTACATCTTTGCACGTTAGAGCTTTATTTTTAAAGTTCCTCATCTCAATTTGATTCAATGGTCAAAAACTATTTATTAGGCCAATGTCATTAACGGGGTAGTTTACTGTTATTGCCTTATCTTTATAGATAATTTTTAGAATCCATCGCTGAATCTAGAAATTCGGCAAACTGAGTGAGTTGGAGAAAAACAATATTGCTGTTAAATTTCAAAATAATTTTTTTATGGAGTTATTTGGAAATGCATTTGCTATTTTTTAAAATTATTTTTAAATTTAAAAATTTAAAGTGATAAATCTATACCCTATCCTTAAGAAAAAGAGGAAATGCACGATTTAACCACATTTTTGTACTTGCACTATAGTTTTGTCACACCCTATAACATGGTATCCATTTCGAAAAGTTAAAACTGTCACATTTTAAGTCAAAAAGCTAATATGACATCAAGCCAACTCACAGCTAAATGTCAACGTGACATGTAGAATCAAAATTTCTAGTGAATTTGAAAAAAATGAAAAAAAGTTATGGGAAACCACATCAATAGGTAAGTTGTAAATTTTAAACGCAATCAAAATAAAATTCATTTATTATTCAAACATCTTAATGTTTATTTCATTTGCTAAATTTAAAAAAAAGTATAAAAATAATTATTAACAAGACATTTTCAAAATATGTACATTAACAATTCCATGTTCCATTGCGTTGTTTGTTTCCGTTAACAGGTATGCAATATGTTACCATTTTACGGAACCTTGAGGTTTAGTTTTCTTCCATCATTTGAGATGCAGCTGAGCGGGCAACATTTTTCCATTCTGACAGCTTGTTTGTTTTGTCTTGAATATTTTCTTTCAAACCTTTCCAGTCGCTAAGAGAAGATGTGTTTTCATTGTCAACAGGATTTCCCAACATCGCATCAGGTTTAGATGTTCTGGCAGACATGTCTTCTTTCCAACCACCACTGGATAACATATTCTCGGCTCTTAGAAGTTTATCTTGGGTCCATCCACCACTTAAAGGTTCCATCATATTTTCTGCGTTTCTTGCTGTGTTGTCAGATTTCCATCCTTCATTGGTTGTTGTTCTAGCGGACATATCCGTTTGCCATTTATCTGGAGTGGCGCTGTTTGAATTCCAACCATCGTTTTTGGTAATCATTAAATCGCTGTTTGATGCTCGTGCAGCCATGTCGGGTGTCCATTTATCTGGAGTAGCGCTGTTCGATTTCCATCCATCGTTCTTGGAAAGCATTAAATCCCCATTTGTTGTTCTGGCAGCCATATCGGGAGTCCATTTATCTGGAATAGCCCCATTTGATTTCCAGCCATCATTTTTGGTGATCATAACATCGTTGTTTGTTGTCCGTGCACCCATACCAGGTTGCCAACTTTCTTGAGTAATTGATTTCCAACCATCGGATTTGGAAAGCATTTGGTCGTTGTTTCGTGCAGACATGTCAGATTTCCAATTACCAGGGAGAACATTGGTGCTTTCATCAGGCTTTTCCAAAGGCATTCTAAGTTTGCTGGATCCATCTTCCAATTGATTGTTACCTGAAGAAGTTGGTAATGAATCTTTTGGTTTTGATTCTGATTCTTGTAGTTGGTGCATAGCAGTGGATAATCTAGCATTAGCTAAATCTGTCATTCGTTTGATGGTTTGCTTGTTTCTATCATCTTGTCCATTTGTAGGAGGCAAAACTGTGACACTTGTTTCCGAAACTCCATCAGCCGTTATCACTCGTGAGCTTTGATCGTCATTATCGGCAGAACGATAACTAGCAGGTGGAGAATATGCTGGAGCATTGTACTTTGATGGGTAAGCTGGTGCTGGAGCAGGATATGATGGTGCTGGTGCTGGAGCAGGATATGATGGAGCTGGTGCTGGGTACGATGGAGCTGGTGCTGGATAGGATGGTGCTGGTGCTGGATAAGATGGAGCTGGTGCTGAGTAAGACGGTGCTGGCGCTGGGTAAGATGGAGCTGGAGCTGGTTCACTGTACGATGGTGCTGGAGCTGGGTATGATGGTGCTGGTGCGGAGTACGCTGGAGCTGGAGCAGGATATGCTGGAGCTAGAGCTGGTTCACTGTACGATGGAGCTGGAGCTGGGTATGCTGGTGCTGGTGCAGGGTACGATGGGGCAGGTGCTGGGTAAGATGGAGCTGGTGCTGGGTACGACGGGGCTGGTGCTGGATAAGATGGAGCCGGTGAAGGATAAGATGGTGCTGGTGCGGGGTATGATGGAGCTGGAGCTGGTTCACTGTACGATGGTGCTGGTGCGGGGTATGCTGGTGCTGGTGCAGGGTATGATGGTGCTGGAGCTGGGTATGCTGGTGCTGGAGCTGGGTAAGATGGCGCTGGTGCTGGGTAAGATGGAGCTGGAGCTGGTTCACTGTACGATGGTGCTGGAGCTGGGTATGCTGGTGCTGGAGCTGGGTAAGATGGCGCTGGCGCTGGGTAAGATGGAGCTGGAGCTGGTTCACTGTACGATGGTGCTGGAGCTGGGTATGCTGGTGCTGGACCTGGGTAAGCTGGCGCTGGCGCTGGGTAAGATGGAGCTGGAGCTGGTTCACTGTACGATGGTGCTGGAGCTGGGTATGCTGGTGCTGGAGCTGGGTAAGCTGGCGCTGGTGCTGGGTAAGATGGAGCTGGAGCTGGTTCACTGTACGATGGTGCTGGAGCTGGGTATGCTGGTGCTGGAGCTGGGTAAGATGGTGCTGGCGCTGGGTAAGATGGAGCTGGAGCTGGTTCACTGTACGATGGTGCTGGAGCTGGGTATGCTGGTGCTGGAGCTGGGTAAGATGGTGCTGGCGCTGGGTAAGATGGAGCTGGAGCTGGTTCACTGTACGATGGTGCTGGAGCTGAGTATGCTGGTGCCGGAGCTGGGTATGCTGGTGCTGGAGCTGGATATGCAGGTGCCGGTGCGGGGTACGCTGGTGCTGGTGCAGGATACGCTGGTGCTGGAGCAGAATATGAAGGTGCAGGGGCACTGTAAGATGGTGCTGGATAAGCTGGTGCTGGCGCAGGGTATTCTGGGGCCGGTGCTGGAGCTGGATATGCTGGAGCTGGATATGCTGGTGCTGGAGCAGGATAGGATGGAGCCGGTGAACTGTAAGATGGAGCAGGAGCACTGTATGATGGTGCTGGGGCAGGGGCGGGGTAAGCTGGTGCGGGAGCAGGATACGATGGTGCAGGTGCACTATACGATGGTTCCGGATATGCTGGCGCTGGGTATTCAGGTGCTGGAGCTGGATAAGATGGTGCTGGAGCAGGGTAAGATGGTGCTGGTGCAGGATACGATGGAGCTGGGGCTGGCGCTGGATATGCTGGTGCTGGCGCGGGATACGCTGGTGCTGGCGCGGGATACGCTGGTGCTGGCGCGGGGTACGCTGGTGCTGGTGCGGGGTACGCTGGTGCTGGTGCGGGGTACGATGGTGCTGGTGCTGGGTACGATGGTGCTGGTGCAGGATACGCTGGTGCTGGTGCTGGGTAGGCCGGTGCTGGTGCTGGGTACGCTGGTGCTGGTGCAGGATACGCAGGTGCTGGTGCTGGGTAGGCCGGTGCTGGTGCTGGGTAGGCGGGTGCTGGTGCTGGGTAAGCTGGTGCAGGAGCGGGATAAGCTGGTGCTGGTGCCGGGTAGGCCGGTGCCGGTGCTGGATAAGCTGGTGCCGGTGCAGGGTATGCTGGTGCTGGGTAAGCTGGTGCCGGTGCTGGGTAGGCTGGTGCTGGTGCAGGATAAGATGGTGCGGGTGCACTGTATGAAGGAGGACTGTAAGAAGGTGCTGGCGCGCTGTATACTGGAGCTGGTTCACTGTAAATATCTTCTTCATAAGATGCTGGTGGTTCGTAACTTAGAGCTGGATAACTTGGTTTTTTCGGATACGATGAACCGGAATACGATCTATAGCCTCCGTAACTGCTTCCATAACTACTTCCATAGGATGGTGCTGGATATCCTGCTAAAGAAGGTTGGCATGATATAACTAATCCGGATTGTCCGTTGCCTTTTTTATTACCCTTCTTTTTACCTTTTTGCTTCTTTGGTTTTCCATGTGGTACGTATGCTACAGGAGCGTATGCATCACCATATCCTCCATAACTACTGCCTCCATAGCTAGGTGCGTAGTCGTATTCCTCATCATAGCCGGAAGAACGTAGCAAGTGGGATTCCAAATTTTCATCCTCGGTGGGTTGTTCCATTTCGTGGCCGTCGTTTGATCGATATGCGGAAGATTGGGATGCGGCATCATTTTGAGAGTATGCAGATGATGATCCTCCATTGGATGAATCTGATCCATAAGATGGTGCTGGTGCTGAGTATGATTTTTGTGGTGCAGATTGGGCTTGTTGAGATGAACCGGAATAAGCTGCAACCGAATCAGGTGTATAAGACGAAGATGAAGATGAACCACTTGATGAAGTTTTTGATTTATAAGCAGGTTTTGGATATACTGATTTAGAAGATTTATATAAATTTGATGCACCATTAGAATAAGATGGCGATGCTGGAACAGGATAAGCCGGTGGAGATGGCGCTGAATAGGCTGGTGGTGCTGGAGCCGGGTAAGCTGGTGCTGCTGGAGCCGGATACGAAGATGGTTTTGGAGCAGAAGAATAAGCAGGTGCCTTTGGTGCTGAGTATGCGGGTTTGGCTGGAGCGTATGATGGTGCGGATGGAGCAGGATACGATGGTGCAGATGGAGCAGGATACGATGGTATCAGCGGTGCAGATGAGTACGATGGTGCCACAGATACAGCATACAAAGGCGAAGCTGGAGCTGAACTTGCAGAATAGCCTTGTTGACTACCATATTCTTTAACTGGTCCTGATGGATAGCCTTGATTGGATTCGTGGTCTGGTTTGCAAACTTGGAATGGTTGTTGGTAAGGGCTACTGGGTCTAATTTCCAAACAGAAAGTAGTTGTAGCCGATTTCTTCGCTCGTGTCAGCACCTTGGTGTCCTGGTTGGTATCTTGTTCCAATTCTGCAAGTTTCGTGTTGGCTTGACTGTCGGATCCTAGTGTTAATCCCCATTTCTTGTCACCTGGACCATTGGAAATCGTCAATTCATCTTGCAAAGGTGTCTTCTCCAACGATAAACTTGTGGCAAGACCGCCCTCGGCTATTGCTACGGCGAAAGCAATGCCCAAGTAGACTGCAGCTAAGACTTGCATGCTCTTGCTGGTCATGGTTGACTGATTCAATTGAAATTTGTTTCGCTATTTATTGCATTTAATTGCTGAATTTGCAACCTCGTTGAATTTTCAGTTTTCTTACTCTAAGAATTAAAACTTGGAAAATTAATTAAAAATTTTGTGTTTTTGAACTTCTTTGCGCTGGAAATTATTTTACTATTTATTTTTATTAGTCAATGCCATTTTTGATTTAAAATTTTGAAAAAAGTATGACGTTTACACGGTGTTTCTCAACCGACATTTTATTTATAGTAATAAGATTTTGTATCTAATTTACCGTCAAACTTTTAGTTAGGGGCTTAACAGCAGCGAATTGTGGATTTTTTACGTGTGAATTCTGATTGGGGAATAAGACTTTATTTCAATTTTTTTTCAAATTTTTGAAATAATCAAGCGATTCGCAAGAAAATCGACAATTTGCAGCTGTCAGGATTTATCTTGATGCCCCGTCTCACGGTCAAAATTTTCATCAATATTTTGATAACAATTTTGATTACAGTCCGTTTAGACCGTGAGACAGGTCGTTTTAATAGAAATTTATATGCCGATCACAATATTAAAAAAAAAATGGTGGAAATTTTGACCATGGGTGGAACAGGAGCATTTATTAGGAGTATAGTCATCATTTAAAAATTGTCAAAATTTAAACAAAATTAATTAAATTTAGAAATTGTAAAGTCGTTTTGAAATTATGCTAGAAACGTAGTATTGTTCTACTTTTGAAGTCGACGACATATTATTTATTATTTTGTAAGCACAAATATAAAGGAACAACGAACTTTGTCTTTTAAAAGCTTGCACTTCTAATTTTTGCAAATTTTGTCCAAAATCGGCTGGTGGAAAATTTTTAAATCAATTTAAATTACATTTCCTGTTTGCAGAAAAATTGTATCAAAATTTCGTATGCAGTTTCAAAAAGTTTTTTATGTTAAAATATTTCTGTGGGCAATTTAACAATCGAATAATACTTTTTTAACTTGAAAAAGACATTTTGAAGCTCACTGGTATTTATTTGCATTCCATAAAAAATAGAACACAAAAATGCTTATTGTATATTTTTATTTAAACGCTCGTGTCGATTTACAATAAATAAATTAAATAAATTATAATTAAAAATTCAAGTTTCAAAATTTTAAATAATTTGAACTACAGCCCCACTTTCAATTGGCGTTTCTTTCCCATTTGAGGTATTTGCGGTTGATTTGCTTCCCTCGTCTGATTTTGTCGAATTTTGATCATGAAGACGAAATTCCAATTTTTTATTTTCCTCGGTGTCATCTTCGTCGTCATGTAATTCCATGTCGTACGCACCCTCCGAAGTTTTGATTGTGTGAACAAGAATTTCGTGCACTTGTTCTTTTTTGTCGCCGAAAAATTTTTTGTTTATCTTCTCGATACCCTCGGGTCCAACTTTTAAGGTTTGAGATTGCTCGACCGAAAACGTACTAGGAAAATTGTTCAGTAATTTAGTCTTATCTGATAAATCAAAACTTTCGGAATCGTAATGAGATCCGGCATTTTCATGCGGTTGGTCGAAAATGTCGTCGACTACGAATTCGTGACGAGATGGCTCTTCTGGTTTTAACGGAGCCAGTTGTTCGCCGACCATGTAAAAGAATTTATTATTGATATTAGCATTTTCTTCATTATCTTCTTCTTCCAACAGTTTTTGTATCGGCTCAAATGTATTGTACGTCGATGGCAAAACATTTTTATTTGGATTCGATGTTTGTCTACAATTTCGATTTTCGTAGTTTCCAAAATTGAGATCCAAACTTAAAATTGGAACGTCTTCCTCGTCGTTGTTGTACAATGGAAGGTTCTTACTTTTTTGTGAACAAAATTGCGGCGACGAAGCGTCGGACGATCTCCAATGATTTTCATCGTTCCATTGGCCACCACAAATTTTAGTTTGGGCTATTAACAGCAAACACGAGCACAAGAATTGCACACCCGAAGAAGACATTGCGAATTTTGTGATTAATTTCGGTTAGATTGGATTTATATACCCCAATTTTTTCCCATTACTACTTGCTCAGCTAAATCCAAGGTTTGTTTGGACAATTTGGACTAACAGCAACCAAAAGCGTAAAGTTTGTTTATTTTAAAATGTTTTTAAATTTTAAAGGTTACAATAATTGAATTTTGTTTGTAGCTTTCAACTTTTATCAATATACTTTTTCAGATTGATGACCAAACAAATTATTACAAGAAAATCTCTAAACGCTGTGGAAGAATTGGTACTCTTCATGAAGCAAAGTAGGTACATAGGGAAAAAGTTTAAGTTTAAAAAAATAAGGTTTCCAATGCATAAGTAATTTATCGAAATAATTAACTAAATGCTTTGTTATGCGATTGCTGCTTCCGCTTTAAGCAGTGGTTCTAAACTTTTTTTTTTCTAAAATTAACTTTTATTTTAGGCGTCAGGCATAGAGAAGCATTATTTCAAGGACCTGGACACAATGTCACCGTACGTCAAATTGCAAACGAATTACAAAGAGGTGGAAATAATTTAAGGATGCTACTAGACGATGGATTGGTAACGGAAAGCGCAGCAGCATTGGAAAATTTTCTAACGAATCTCAAGTATCCATTTATTCCTATTCACATTCAGGCTCTGGCTCTTGGTAAGCAAAGCACGTCTTAAAGTCGATTAACCAACTTAAAAATTTAGACGACAGCGAGGGAGTTCAGCCTGAAATTGTAGCTCAAGATATTTTGGGATTGTTAAAGCAGGACGTGTCGGGACGACATTACCGTTTAATCGTCATTATATTGGATCTTCTTCATTATCTATTAAAGCATACTCCGGCTGATGAATTGACTGGTTACAATATTCCTATTTCTATGCTGCCAGTATTTTTTAACTTTCAGGTTCTAATCCAATTTCATAAATTTATAAAATAAAATTTTATTGTATTTTAGGCACAACATCTTGCTAACTGGCGGAGGGTGGCCACGGTTTTTGTGGAATTAATACGAATGGCTCCCACGTATTTACAATTTACCGTTGACACTGAGTATGGCGATGATGTTTTCTTCGAAAATGTTCGTACGTTTCTATTTCTAATTTAAACAGCAAATTGAAAAACATCTTTAGGGGCCTATTGGTTAGCCCAATTGCAAAATCTTATAAATTGATTTTTCTTTGCAGTTTAAAAAAGAAATTATGTTCACCGGTGCCGTGCGAAACGTAATTAGTTGCATAGGTAAAAAATATATGATTAAATATTATTGATATTCAAATTTTTTTCTTTTTTCTTTTGTAGATGCACTCAACATCATACACGTGTTAGATCTGCATCCAAAGCGAATCAGAAATCATAAGCGACATATCTTTAGTAAAAATGTGTAAAGGAAAAATAAAAAAATCTAAAACAGTAATTTAATTCATTTTAATTAAGTCTTGGTTTATCATTTGCAGGATTTCAGTTGCTATTAAAGTGTCCTCCACTAGCACTAGCAGTTCTTACAAATTAAAAAAAAAATTTTTTTCTTATTCTTGTTTTAAATTTATTGTTATTTAAAAGTATGATAAAGTTATGGGCATGGCCACATCCGATTTTTTTTATCTGGCATTTAATTTTCAGAAAACAACCGGTAGGGCCCGCACTACAGATGCAGCCTAGGGGTCTGCATAATATCTTAAATACGACCCTGAGTCGTCTGGCCTTTGACACTAAAGCTTTCGTGCACTCCTCGGGATGAAGTCTCTGAACTAAAATATAATAATAGGGCTCATAAATGAAAAACTAGACGGGACATTTAATAGCACATTATATATTAAGGAAGAAAAGCGCAATATTATTCACTAAGTGTAAGTTTGTAGCCAGAGAGCGGAGCCCGAGGGCTACAATGCAACGAGGTCCGCCGCCGGACGGCGCACTTTTTAGAAGCGGCTTTTTTTCTAAAAAAATTAATAAATTTTGATAGTGTTATTGACAGGTTTGCGCAAATAAAGGCAAGAAAAATTAATTTGTAATAAAACAATCAAATAAAATATAAAACAAATAATTATTTCTCCTTTTCTATTATTAGAATTTTCCATTATTTTTTGTAATAAATAATTTGATGGGTTATGTGTTGAGCACAAAATTTTGGTAGAATAATTGGCTTTTGCCAAGTAGGGGGTGCAAAATTCAGGGACCGCCCCGAGCGACAAAACTCCTCTCTACGCCGCTGCGTACAGAAAATGGGTATGTTGGGTATTTTAACCCCATAATGCACACATTAATTTCAAATTTTCGGTCAAAAAGATTGGATGTTTTACAAGTGAAAATTTTTGATATTTTTAAAAGCATATCAACTAATCTAAATTATGTACCTAATTAAATTAATTTCATTGTTATCTTCTCATGTCATATTATGTTGAGAACCCCGATTCTATTTTTGCAGGGGCATTCAAGTACTTTATCATGATCACTAAAAACAAGACAACATAATTATATAATACTAGCAAGTAATTACGGCCGCAAAACCTTAGAACTCGATTAAGGCGCAACTCGATTGGTTGGCGAGCTGGATTGATGTACATAACTCAGCTGATGCGCAGCGTGCAAATTGAAGGTTGATTTATGTCAACGCCGACGCACTCACTTCACGCACCGCAACTAAGTTGAAGTATTGAATTTCTGTGAGTATTTACATATGTATAAACACTTCTACAGAAATTCAATACTTCAACTTGGTTGCGGTGCGTGCATAAACCAACCTTTACGGATAGATACACATCGCTCGTTATTATATTTAATAATTAATATTTTGTATTATATAATATTAATATTAATAATTTTTGTATTATAACGCGGACCGGAATAGATTGAAAGATTTAGTGCCAGTTTTACAATAGTCCGAAAAACTTGGTATAGTGTTATTTCCAGTTATGACGATTGTTGGCAACAATGATTATGCTAGGTATAATGGCGTTATACCAGGTTTATACGACTATTGTAAAACTGGGTATCCAGTCATTTGGCCGACAATCATTTGGCCGATAAATTATTTGGCCGACACATCATTTGGCCGAACAGTTTTTATCCGACAGATTAATTAGCCGACATTCTATGACCCACAGTTATTTGGCGACAATCATTTATACCAATATTTGATGTGCTTAAGGGCCGTTCACTACGTAAGACATTTTTTCTATTTCTAGACTTCCTCCATACCATAATAAGTAAAATTAAGGAAATTTATTATCCCCCCCCCCCACAATAATAGTACGTAAGATTAATTGTTACCCAATGAGAAGCTAGATCGTATCGGGTCAAAAGAATTTTCGGTATCTATTATTATCTAATCTATAATCTATATCTATTGAAGTGAAATTAAAGAAGATATTATGTTTATTTTATAATATTTAAAGAAAAGACTCTGGGATTGACCTCATCTTCGGACTAGAAGCCCAATCCTCCCAAGAAAAAATACGTCAAACTGGCGGACAGGCTCAAAGAACTTGTCCTAGATTTCCACAACAAAACTCCAGACGACTTCCTTCGTGGCATTGCTCATAACCTTTAGTTTAAACCACACGGACCTTAGAAATATTTCGTTGATTTTTATTGAATATTTCGTATTATGTATATGAATTTTTAGTATGATTGAAATAAAGCAATATTATGTATTTAAATTTTTATTTATTTTCCAATAAATAAAATGTCGGCCAAAAACTGGTCGGCCAAAAAATCTGTCGACCAAATGATGTGTCGGCCAATAGAATTCGGCCAAACGACAGTGATTCGTAAAACTGACTGTTAGCAAAATAAAATCAGAACATAAAAAAAGTTAAATTACTTGAAATACCAAATTATTAATGAATTTAAATATAATAATTTAATAATTGTGTTATTGCTGTCAAACTTAAGAAATGAATGTCACGTCATATGACAAGCCACCTAACAAATTTTCACAAAAAATAGATAAATTAAGATTTAAGTTAATATTTTTTGTAATTTTCTTGCTTTTACATTTGGCTCAATTGTTTCTTCACCAATGCTTGTATTTTAAAAGCTCTATTAGCATACAAAATTTTATAACAATCGGTTCAACATTTCCGGGGATACGTTGACATTTTCAAATTATTTTTTTATTTTATTGTGATAGTCCTGGCAAATATTTCTTTGCCAAAACCTTTTTTCACCACTAGAACCCACCAGATAATAGTCCAAAAGTTTAACTGCCCTCGACGCCAGAGATGCCGAAGAAAATCGAGGGATAAGTACTTTTTTCAAGTTTTCGCAAAAAAGTACATTTTTTTAAATGTTGAATTCTTGATTTCTATCAAATGATTTTAATCAATTTTTTTTATCTGCATGCTGTCAATCCTGTGGGGGCAATGCTCCTACATACAAAATTTGGTTGAGATCCCATTTTTATTCCCAGATCCCTGAGTTATTCACTCTTAAAGTTTCAACTATGGAGGGTAGAGGTAAGGAGGACAATCTCATATGGCTGTTTTATTCTAAAAGTGGCCACTGAAAAGCACTAAATAAGGTTTCAGAAAACGGCCAGAATGGCGCTGGCGTACCGAGAGGGTATGGTTTGAACTATGGAAGGTAGATGGCTCTATATTGCATTAGCTGAGAATTAAACTTAAATAATAAATATAAACTCCTGGCTTGACATAAAAAGTTTAATTTATCAAAATTGTGTAAAAAGCAATAAATTAAAATACTACAAAATTGTTTATAAAAGTTTAATAAAATATAGATTGAACATTTTTATTGATCTTTCAAACCCTGGCCTGGAAAAAAGACAATGACGGCGATATGTTCCATAGTTCAAAAACCATACCCTCTTGGTACACCAGCGCCATTCTGGACACTTTCTGAAACGTTAATTACTACTATTTGAAGGACACTTTTTGTACACAGAGATTGTCCTCCTTACCTCTACCCTCCATAGTTTCAACTTTGGCAGCTTGTAATTTTTGACAGATGACAGATAGAAAGTTAATTTCACCTATTCTAGATAAAGCTTTTCAAGGACTTTAAAATAACCTATCACAAGACAAAATCGTTTTTAAAAATCTTGTGTTATTTTCTTGTAGTGGCACTCCTGATTGACAGATCGCGACGAAAACCTAATTTTCACCTTTCTACCATAAACCCTACTACTATACCAAATTTGGCCGTGATTGGTTGGACGGTTCCGGAATAAATCGCCGGACAAAATTTGACGACAGCCCGACACAGAAAATTTTCTTTTATTGTTTGCAGATCTTTACGTTTCTGAACACGGTGATCTCGAGAATGTAAAAAAAATGAAATTTTATCTCGATTAAGGTAATACCGATTACCTTAACTCAAAAAAAAATTTTTTTTCATTGGAGATAAAAAAAAGAAGAGAAAAAGGTAAATAGTCAATTCAAATAGAACACATAAATTAAAAAAAAACATAATAAAATAAAATACATGTAATCGAGTTTCAAAGTATCAAATAACTTACATTACTGCTAAAGGCTGTCGTATTCCTACAAAATCTTTCACCCACCATACGAATTAAAAACTAACATTGCTGTACTCCCGAATAAGAATTTTACTGATATCATTCACTTAGCTTTTTCGTAAGAAGACTTCCTAACTTTCAAATTAGGGGGTATTTATCCCTTTTCCAGTATCACCGATAAAATCTATAGTTGATAAGTTTCCTAATTGAAATAAATACAGTGATTCTAAACCGGTGAATAAGACCTTGTCATTTTTATGTAAATTATTAATAAAAGTTGAGGGTCACTGGTTTTTACAAAATTGCTATAGTAGTCGTCTATATATCTACTACTATAATATTTGTAATAATTATCATATTGTAATCATAATTATCATATTTGATAGTGACGTAACTACCAGTGTTCGATGTGTTCAATCGAATAAGGGCCTGGACATTAAAAGGGCCCGGATATCACGACCAGAAAAAAATTCAAAATATCAATAAAAACAATTAGCTCAAGTAGCGCAGCTCTGTCGGACCAAGTTAGACGTCCCTGGGACGCCCGTGCGTAAATCTTAGTTTAATAAAACGGTCAAGATGTCGCTTCGTATGTCTATCGGAGCTACGCAATTAGCGTATTTCAAAACATTTAAGGCAGTGTTCTAGTCTAGAATTTTGAAAAATTCGATTTTTTTGTTTTCTGCATATTCTTAAAGTTTAGACATTGAAGAATATGTCTTAAAAACAGTTCCAAAAACTATATTCAAAAAGTTTCCCATTAAAATTCTATATTTTAAATATTAAAAAAAATTTAAAAATATTAAATTTCTTCATCAAAACAATGAATTTAATTTACTAGTGCAAATTTTACTTTCAGTATAACTTTCTCGAATTTCTTACTGAGTTTCCGTTAGTTCCTCAATAATTCTTCTCGAGTTTCCCAAAATTCCTTTTGAGTTTTCTTTACGCCGATGGCGGATTCACGGAAGAAATCTGGTATACAAGTGCAAGGAAATTTAAGGAAATCTGGAGAAATGTGAGGAAAATTTCAAGAATACTTAAATTTTTTTTTTCAGTTTTTCAAAAGGAAATCTTAAGGCAATTCAGGAGAAAATTCGAACAATTTCTCAAGAATCTCGTAAAATATAAATCCAGTGTACAATGATTTTGCCACTGGCAGCAGTTTTTAGAAAAATAGTTTTGGTTAGATGCAAGTGGGAATCTCTCGGGAAATCTAGTGTGTAAAGTGAAGGGAAACCTGAGGAAATCCAAAGAAATTCGGAAAATTTGACAAAATCTCAAGAAATATTAGAAAATCCGAGGAAATCTTAAGAAATAGGAAATCCGAGGAAACGCATAAAATCCCAGGAACTCCAACGAAATCATTTTTTTTTCTTTTCAACTTTTCGAAAGTAAATATTAAGGTAATCCCAGGAAGAAATCTTTTAAAATTTTTCTAAAAATAAAGTGTAGTACAAAATTTTGCTGCTTGTGACTGGCCCCTGGTCCTACGATTTTAATTAAGGAAAAATACAAATTTTGCATCCAAAAAGAATTCGGTGGTTTTAGTGAACTTTTTTCCTTTGCTATTCAGTAATTGAATAGTTCACATGTTTTGTTTACCTCGGATGGATATTAACTTAGGAAAAGAAAATTTCAGTTCGCATAGGCGAATAACCATTTACGAGTAGTATGGTTTTGTTTTATAGAAATAACTTACTTCTTGAGGCTTAATTCTATTCTACCAAACCAAAAGCTACGCATCGATCAGTTCTTTGGAAGTTTTTAGTGAAATTTGTTGGAAAGTAGCTAAGGAACTATATTAAAACTGGCACCAATAATGATTAAAAAATTGTAATTTTGCCTTAATTTTCCTGGCGAAAGAGAAAGTATTTTCCATCTTCTAAGCAAGGAATGTGGAGGATGTGGAAAAAAGGAATTTTTCATTTAGAAAAAAAATCACTTATTTGGAAACTCCATCAGAGCGTAAACCAACCCATTATGAAATGATACAGAAAAAACCAGACAAGATAAACGTTTTACAAAAAATTATTGTAATTTAAATAATAAAGGTCAGCAGACAGTTTTAAAAAATTTAGATAAGTAAAGCAATACGGAACAAAGGTTCAACTTCTTTACATTCTATCAAAAACGTGAATTTTTATCAGGTTCACTTTTAACAAACAAAAAATCAAGTTCAAAAAGTTATAATAAAAATAATAATATATCTTCAATTGGTAACAACAATAGATGAAAAAAATTAATTCAGAAATAAAATAAATTCATTAAAAGATGAATTTTTATATTAAATCCATTTAAATTCTTAAATGAAGCAGGAGCAAGCATTCTTTAACCTTGCAAAATGGTTGTTATTCTGAAAAAAATAATAAATTTTTCTTACCTTATATTATTTATTTAAATGCAAAATATATCAAATTTTCGCAACAATAAAAATTTACTTATTAATTCTAAAAATATTGCTAACTATTTAAGTATTTGTAAATATATTGTATTCCATATAAAATAAATATCTCATTTTATCATTATTATTAACACATTGTAAAAAAGTAAGTAAATTGAATTTAAAAACTTGTAATCAGATCTTCGATCGAATATTAATATCGGAATAGCTATCAACTTTTATTTCACGCCACCAAGCTGGTCTCGACATCGCTCCAGGGTTATTAAAAAATTCGGCTTGAATATTTTCATACAACTAAAAGCAGTAAAAGATTATTACACTATGCCTTTAGATATAACGGAAGACTACCTTTCCATCAGATTTTCCTAAATAAGAATTAATTACAAAGTCAGGATGTGCTAGTGAGTCGATAATAGCAACTATATCATTTTTCAGACTTGCCGACATGTGCAACACTCCTTCTTTGACCAGTGCCGCTAAAGGATGACCATTTGCATAACTTCCCTGATAAAAGTAAATACAATGTTTGTCCAAACACGACAGACCATATAAAATCCCTAAGCTTTCCAAAACTGGCTTTAAGGTAACATCCACGTCGTTTTCGTTGATTCTCTTCCAATAATACATCAATGCCATGTATTCGCCAAAAACTCGCGATAGCACTGCAGCTTTGTACACTTGGCATTTATTTCGAGCAGTAAATCTACATTGGTTCTCTTTTAACAAAAAACTGAATTTCTCGCTAGTTATTTTTGTTAAATATATTATTAGCCAATGGTAACTTTGGTATAAAACTAAAAAAAATAATGTTTTGTCCCAGTTTCCATTAGTAGACCTCACGACTACTTACATTTGATATTAGTAACGTCCTTGACATTAGTTCCTTGAAAAATTAAATTTAATATTTTGGTGTGATCTTTTAAGAATGAGCAACTGGCAAGTGGACATTGAACTTGTCCATTTTCAATTAGATTACCCCATTGTCTTAATAACCAATTACTAGTTTGTTGAACTAACACGTTATTATCGCCCTCATAAGTAACAGTTGGATCGACCGTATTCCTAAGATCGCCAAATCTGGACGATTTTAAATATCCGTGACCGCCACACGCTTCGCGACATTCCTGTATCGCATCTCGCGACGTCCACGTTATGAGAGGCTTGGATGCAGAAATAATTGCGTGCAGTTCCGCTGCCATATCTCTCTGAAAAAAAAATTCATAAGCTTTTACTTTCTTTCCAAACATTTTTACTTACCACTCGATCAACATCTTCGCTACCTCTGTTGGAAGTTTCTAAAGCGTTTAAGTAGTCGGTCGTCACGGATGCTACAAAAACTTTTAACACTGCAGCTGCTGCTACATAGGGAAACAGACGCCATTGCTAGAAAATAATTTATAATTATATTGAAAATATTTTATTTTAAAAACCTACGTGTAATTCGTATTCAATTATGGGAAGCTCCTCACATCCATTCGGGCCAAATTGGGTTCTCAACGCGGCATACCGAATAGCAATTGTGACCGCACTGACTAAGTTATTTGTGCATTCCTGCATTATACCAATCCGACCAGCAGATAGATTTTCGAGCGCCGCTCCTAATATTTTTCCAGGATCCGTAAAACTGCTTTCGTATTCACCTTCCGGCGTTACATCCGCAGTTCTGTTGAGTAAATTCTCCCGAGGTATTCTATAGTTTTGGAACATAATAAACCTAAAAAAAAAAGATATAGGCTACTTTCACCAAAAAATAAATCTCTCCAAGTTTACCCGTTATCTATTCCATTTAAACCAATTTTTTCCCCAATATCTCCAACTATTATCCCGGGATAAGGCAACAGTGTGCGCGGATTTCTTATTGGAACAATAAAGGCATGTAAACCATAGCACTGCCCTTCGGTGTATAATTGAGCAAATAATAGCGTCACGGTGCACGTTTTCCCTAGTAACATTTGAAATAGTTATTTTTGTTGATTTCGAAGAAGGTAGCTGTTACCTAAATTTCCAACCCAACATTTTGCAGCTTTAAAGTCGGGAGTATTGACTACAAATTCCTGTGTGTTTTTGTCGTAAGTTGCGGTGGTTTTCATATTTTTTGCATCACTTCCATGTGCTACTTCTGTTAAAGCTAAAGCTGACAGCATCTGAAAAGTTAGTATGAGTGTTATAAATTTATTGTCAAGTGCAATGCAACTAGCGGTTCACACATGGATGGGTGACCGTTCTGAGAGCATTGATTGAAGGGTGGTAAAATTCAAAGGGACTAGAGGAATGAGGAAAGAGAAGAGAATTACAGTTAAAACTCTTACTTGTCTGTCCCATAAGGATTCAATTACGTGTTGATGCCGTTCTGTCCCCAACGTCGAAAGAGTATTTTGGAATAAAAATACTCCTAACGCTTGCTTGATAGATACATCTGGATAAGCAGCCGCTAGAGCTTCGTTGATTGTCATCAAATACCGTGCCTAATAAAATTTCACAATAAATTAATAATTGCGATTTCATCAGACCGATCGTTATTACCCTGTCTTTAATTGATGCCTTCTGTCCGTTTGTAGGCATAAATGTGTATTTTCTAAATTGTTGTAATTGCAAAGCTGCTAAACGTTTCTGTTGTTCCACCAGCAATTCTTCGTTCGTTCTTTCGAAGAGGGGGTCCTTTTCCAAAGTTTTCCATACATTGTGCTGGTAAAATAAAAATAGTGTGATACCACGAGAAAGTAGTACTATTGAATGTATTTTGCAGGGCCCCCAGCCAGGGGAGTGGGGCACGTGTCACCAAATGTTTAAAAAATCAAAATTTGTTTGTACCAATAAAAAGTCCCGGAAGGGGAACTCCGAAAATTTTACTTTTTACAAAAGGATTTTTACGAGCCCCCCCCCCCCCAAATAAAATCCTGGCTGCGGCCCTGGTATTTTAGAATAAACTGGGTTTATAAATAAAGAAAAAATTAACCTGCCCAACTGATAATTCTTTCTAATCAATAATTGAACTAGAAGTAAATCTGGCATCATGAAGCAGAGCCGTAAGAATTAAGTCGTAGCGCAACTCGAGCCAATTACTAAAAATACAATATGATTCCTTTTTTTTTTCTCTTCGTTATGTTTACAAAATTGCATAATTAACATAAGTTATGAATGTACTACGATAACCTCTGATAGGAGTCACAAGTGCACATTCCATACATGAATATTACGTCAGTGATGAGACATTGAACCTGTGCATCAATTAGTATAAAAAGTCGAGTCTGACGTACCTACTGTAATTTTATATAAAAAATTGATTTGCACAAAAAATTAAATATATTTTTAATAACAAAAATATATGCTACTATATTCAATTTAAGTAAAGAAATTAAATTAATAATTTCGAATTTTTAACAATAAATCGCCATAACAATGCCAATTTTTACCATGGAAGAATAAAGAAATAAATAAATTTATAGAGAATTAAATTATCATTTACATTTTGCTGTTTACCATTTTTTTTCTAAGACCCTTACCTTTCAAGCAAAATTTGAGTTTTACAAAAAAAAAAAAACAAAAATAACTCATTTCTTTAAAAAATCATATCTTTTCTAATTTTTCAAAAAACTGAGAAAATTTTAACATTCAGTAAACCTTAGATGTATTTGAGTTAATTTTCACTTTACAATACGTTTGGTTGAATTTCACCAAATTTTTCTTAATATTCAAGTGACTTACGCCCTTAAAACCACGACGGCTAACATGGGAAGTCTTGGGAGTTTTAGTAAGTTGTTCAGTAATGTTTGATGATCATTTAAGCCAATTTTCAAACTTACATTTTATTTCTAGGTCAAATGCTAAAAATCCTGAGCTAGAAAAAGTGAGCTAAAAAAAGGTAAAATTGTATCTGCTGGTGAAATGAAGCAGATGTACAATTACCAGTTACTCGAACACGAATTGGAAAATTTAAAAAAAATTCCAATCCTCTGCAATTTGTCAAAGGAATGCTAAAACCTGCACGTGAAGTACACCATAAAAAACCTAGATTTGATATCTTTTTAAGTTATTTATTATTTATTTTATAATTTAAATATTTTATATTTTATTTTAATAAATGTATATTTTTTATAATAATTATAATATTAATTTTATTGAAGATAAAAGGTTATCGCAATCTTATGATGGCTTGATAGTCGATGAAGCAGTGTGTGTCTGTCGCTCTTACTTAATTGTGTTTTATTTTTTAAATTTTAAATTAATTTTATTTTTATAATTTTAATTTTTAATTTAGTATATTTTAATATTTTATAATTAATAATTGTAACTATTTTTATTTAATTTAAATTATCAATAATATATTTTAATTTTAATTTATTTTAATTTTATAATTGGTAATTTAATATTAAATATTTATTTAATTTTAATTTTAAGAAATGGGGATAATAAAAGTGTGTGAAGTTAGCCTCTATTTTTTCGAAAACTAGAATTGTTTTTAATGTATTATTTCGTATTCACTTGTATTGGTTTGTATTGTATACATTTTTTTTCCATTTCGCGAAGCATAAGGTTTTGCGCTGGCCCCCCATTTTCAAAAATGCTGTAATTTTTTTAACGTGAATACGTTTATAAAATCAGTAGTATGTTTAAAAAATTTATAAAAATATGCAACAAAAAGTGTCTGCGATGTCAAGTGTACAGGGTACACCATAATTTAATAAGGTCTATAAAATCGGTTGCATGTTTAAAAATGTTATAAAACTATGCAACGAAAAGTGTATGTGTCTGGGCAAAAACGGGTATCCCGCGACGACGTATTCACGTAAAACCATACGGCCATGTCTACACACATAGCCTCGGATTCTGTTTTTGTATTATGTTGTATTCAATTTGTATTATTTGTATTTTTAAAAATTAAAGTTCTAAGTTTAATATTAGCCGAGTAAACCGCGAAACAAAAATTCGCGCTAGCCCCGCTACTGCATCTAAAGCTGCTTAGATATTAATTGAATTGGTCATTACAAAGCATGGATAAATCGTGGTATGAATTTAATGACTTGTTAAAGAATCATCACGTCATCAGCCTACAGAAAAAACTCCCCATCTATGTATTTATGTAGAAATTTACATTGTTGTTTGTTTATTAATTAAAATAAAAATAGGTTTAGTTACTAATGGTTACTCTGGTATGACTAATTACATTATATAGTTTCACTATAATAGTCAAAAATTTAATTTTTACGATAGAATGCGAAGAAGCAGTGTGTGTGTGAAGCAGTGGTGGGGGCGGGCCGACCCGGGCGGCACATATTTAGGGGGCGGCAGATTGCGGTATGTAAAAATTGTAAAAATTTAAGTAAAATTCTTTTGGTAGGGGGTGGCAAAATATCAGACCGCCCCAGGCGGCAAAAGCTCTAGGTACGCCACTGAGTGTGTGTCTGTCGCTCTTAGTTAATTGTGTTTTATTTTTTAAATTTTAAATTTATACTGGCAGGATTGCGATAACCTTTTATCTTCAATACAAACAATATTAATTAAATACAACACAATACAAACAAAACCTATTCAAACTTTTAAAAAAGGGGGGCCAGCGCGAATTTTTGTTTAGCGATTTAAGCGGCTAATATTAAACTTTAGACTTAAATATTTAAATAATGCACACAATCCAAATTGAATACAACATAATACAAAAAATTTTTTTAAATTTTTAACTTAAACTTGAAGCTTGAAAAGCACTTTGATGCTACAATACAATCCAATACAAGTGAATACAACACAATACAATAAAAAAAATTTATTTTCGAAAAAAAGGGGGCTAACTTCACGCATTTCAAGTTATTAATATTTGCTCATTTGATTTATAAATTTTGTTTTGGATTTAATTTTTGTAGCAATTTCCTCTAAAAAAATATGTTTTCAATTTTTTCTGTTAAACTAAAAGAAAATATTATGTCCTTGTTCAACTGAAATTTATTTTATCTTTTCAAAATATATATAACTTGAAGCAAAAATATCTATGTTGTTATCATTATTTCCCTGAGTGTAAATCCTCTATTGTCCTATAATAATTAATTTTTTAATTTCATTATAAATTACCAAAAAATGTGGACAAAGAAACAAAAAAAAACGTTTAAATCTAGTTTTTGAAACCAGATCGTCGTACTTTGATACAGTGCAGCTAAACGAACAATTTGATGGTAAAAGTTAATCAGACCATTTTTGTAGATAATATTCTGCTCTACAATAAAGGTAGGTATGGTTGGTTACGCTATCTTGCTTAGTTTTCGAGATATTGCAGAAAAAACTTAAAAAGACGCTTCATTTGTATGTTTAATTTTTTGAAACAAAATCAATTCAAGTTATACTACGTAAAACGGACCCGAATAATTCGGAGCTTAGAAATGCATCTAAATAAAATATATTTTCAAATAAATAATAATATCAAATTCATAGTCAAATATGAAGCACAGGTAGTATACACTGCAGGGGTTCTGCGCCACAATATAATAATTATGCAGTAATGAGGCTACTTGCTGCTACATTACTTACCAAATCAGTAAATTAGTAATTTCTTAATAATAAAAATAATTTTAAATAAGAAAGCTATTTCCTGCATAATAAAAAGTTAACCTTTATATTTTATAAAACAAAATAAGTTCAAGATAAAAGGTAAATGTTGTTTTCGTTATCAGAAACGAAATGCATAGGTTTTATATTTTTAAACAACAAAATGCAAATATAAAAGTAAATTTAATTTAGATAAGAATATTGAAATGAAAATAGATGTATAATATGAAAAGCTTGAGTTGGAGTAAAAAATTGATTTTTAAATAATTAAAAATTCGATAAAATAATAATTTAAATAAGTAGCAGCACACCAATACATAAATTAGTATTAATTAATAGCGATGCTTAATGTGATATAATTTTAGTTTTTAATTTCAACGAGAAAAATAAAAATGAAACTCACCTTGATTTGTAATAACGAAGGATCTTCGAACACTAGCCTTAACTTTTTCCAATCGAATTTTGCTTTTCTCCTATATAAGTCTAAAGGCCCCGCGGGAAGATCGTCTATCATGGCACTAGTTAAAATCGGCATTTTCTGTAAAAGAAAAACGACTCGACTGAAATTTACTGCGAATTGTTCTTGTTTTAATATTGCATCCCAAACAGAAATTCCCGAATACCACTATCACATTTTATACTTCTTGTGTAATTTGAATATTTACTCATAACTGAAGTTAACGCAGAGGTCAATGGATAAAAATTTTCCTGATTAAAAATTGAGTTTTTTTTATTAACATACTTTTTGTAATAAAATTAAATGTTTGTATCTTCCAATTAATTAGGCGCGGTTCGTCATATCATAAGTATACGCTTGCAAGCGACCCAGACAAATTAAAAATTAGATTTTAACGTCGAAAATAATCTATTTAATTATAAATAATAAAAAAAAAAAATGAATTTGACAATAATTTTTTTTTATTTTATTGTAAAAGGGCCCATGTAGGATATACAACACACTAACGCATTCCACGTGAATAGTTCGACCCTGAACCTTTATTAAACCATATTTATAATCAATTTAGGCAAGAGCTAATTCAATAAATAGATAACACATCAACTGAACCGTTTAATTGTTACAAAATAAAGCAAGCAGAGATTCCCCATAAATTCCTGATATAATTATTATCGTCGAACATAATATTATCAATTCATTGGATAATTCCACGTCAAGTTAGCGTCTTTTTAGCATTTTTAAATTTTAGAAACACTAATATAACCCGATAATAAAAATTGATAACCCAAGTTTGCTTGGGCATTTAAAAATTTGCCATTGTTCAGTTTTAGAACATTTAATTAAATAATAGGCCAGTAGCTAGTTTTCAAAATCAAACACAAATATTTGAAAAAAAAAAATAGGAAGCTATACATATAATAGGTATGGAGATCAACGAACAAGAAATGCTTGTTTTGAAGTGATATATTATAAAATATTCATAAGAGATAACATTTTCAAAACAAATAACAAAAAAGCAGGATATAATGTTACTTATTTATCAATCCAATGGGAAATTGAATCGAAATTACCAAATTATTTAATAGATATTTAAAAAAAAAACCAGACTCTTGACCCCTAATAGTCATAATAAACCTTGTATCCCCCGTAAAATTAAGAATTAATTAAATAAATCGATTATTCAAATATTCAAATTTGAATTACTAAAATGAATATGGCAAAGTAATGAAAATGTCAAGTTAGTGGAAACTACCTTAATGATAATGTCATAATTTAATAATAATACTAGGAAGAAATTGCTCTTACTCTTGCCCTGCCCCCCCCCCCCCGTTTGGAAAACTATTTAAGATATTTACAAAAATTTTGCCAAATAAGTAATGTGCTCAATTAAAAAGTTAATTTTCAATGAAATTCGTAAAAATGAGTAACCATATAGTTATTATACCTACTTGAGCCTTTCTGTTCGTGGTGTACAGCAAACGGCTCGTAACTTTAATTTGTCGATCTTATTGCAAAACGCAGTTTTTGTTTGAAACTATTGAAACTACTGGGATATTAGGGGGCATTTCATTCCCCACCCCTAGACTCCCGGTTTCAGAAACATAAATTTGTGTATCTGTTATGGACTCTTTTTACTCTAATGGAAAGAAATAATTTTTTTTATTGTCAATCAATTACCAAAGTTAAAGAATCTCTTTGAGTGAACGCAATTTATTATTATAAAGCAAAAAGGATGCTTCTAGGACAATAAAAAAAATCGTCTGCGGCGCATTTCGCTGACGCGGCCTAACAACCGCGCATATTTATTCAGGCCTAATGAATATCCACTACCTGTGAGCCCCCCGTCGCCAAAAGTCTAGATCCGCGCCTCAATCTGTGAGTTGTTAGTAATAATAGAACGAAGTTTGAAATTAAGAGCGAAAATGATATTTTTTTTTTAATTTTCAGAAAAAATAATAGATGATAAAATATGTTTTATTCGGAGCTAATGTACCTTTTGTGGATCGTCTGTAATCTCAGACAAGCTCGTCCATTAATCATACAAACTCTCTCAAAAATTTTGTTCTCTCCTGTGTAATTCTGATTAATATCTAATTCCAAAACAATATAGAAAAAAATCGGTTAAAAATTAACCGTAAATTAATTAATTAATGCAGCCATATTCGTACAACATAGAAGTTGCCCAAGTATAAATAAATTACAATAATTACTCACAGGCACGTAACTACGGGGGGGGGGGGGCATGGCCCACTTAGAAGTTGTGCTGGCCCACCCTGGCAAATAAAGAATTTCGTTCCAATAATTTCGTGATTTATTTCCGACTAATTAAATTTAAAATTTTTTACATACGCATTTTTAAGATAATCGTATTATTGCATTATTTTTTGTTATTAGTCACGTACATTACCTTCTTTTTTTTTTTAGCTTTTTTAAAAAACATTCTAGGTTTCTCCTTGGCCCCCTTAAAAATAACTGGGCCCGGCTTCGGCCCACTTAGTCTAACAGGGCTAGTTCCGTGCCTGATTACTCAAGAATAAGCTCGTTCTTCAAACAATTTCCACAGTTTACAATTGGAATCTCGTCAATTCATTCAACAGTAATAGGCAGCGGCGTTACGAAAGGTTTTACCGCCAGGGGTGGTTCCTGAATTTGACGTCGCCCTACTTGGCGAAAGTCAATTATTCTACCCAAATTTTGCGCACAACACATAACCCATCGAATTATTTAGTACAAAAAATAATGAAAAATCCTAATAATAATAGAAAAATAGAAATAATTATTTGTTTTAATTTAATTATTTTACTACAAATTAATTTTTCTTCCTTCATTTATGTAAATATGTCAAAAACACTATCCAAATTTAGTTTTTATTAGAAAAAATGCCGCCCCTAAAATTTTAAAAATAATGATTATTAAAAAATTTAACAGCTTTTTTACTTCATATCTAGTGACTCAATCATTAGTCATCTGGTGACTTCTTTGTTTTTATTGCGCTAGGGCAAGAAAGTTTAATTTTACACCCGCAAATCGGGGTGTAAAGTAAGTACTTTACCTCCGGAATTGCAAAAAAATCGTTTTTATCCCCCGCGACAGATCTTGTCAACCATCTTATAACCTGCGCCAAATCAGTATAAAATTACAATAAAATATAACTTCTTCATTTCGGCCCCCTTTTTAAAATTATACTAAATTTTATGTTTGTAATAAGTTTTATTATTACATATTTGCAAACAATCAACAAGATTAATTTTAATATTTTAAGTACAACTTAAATTTTGCATTAAAATATTAGCATTAAAAACAATCTAATCGGTCCTATAGATTATGAGAAATAACTGGAGTTTTCGGCACAAATAAAAAAGTCATTTGATTATCTACAAACAAACTGCCACAAGGTTAATATTTATATTTAAATATTTTAGTAGGTATAATTTATTATGATATAACATTATCATAAAAAAAAATGAAGTCGGTCGTATAACTTTTGAATAATTTGAGATTTCAGCATAAATGTCGAAAATTTAAAAACAAATACAGCAGAAGTTATGGAAATTGCATCGCTGAATATTTCCGAATTAAAATAACAATTCCCAATGAAATTTCAATAACCGTACACATTTTGCTAAAGGGTAAATATCCGGTAAAATTTCTGTACACAAGACTGGAAATTCCAAAGATTTCCAAGAATTCCAACGATTTCCTAAGAGGAATTCCAACTATTTCCAAGAATTCAAAGGATTTCCAACGAATTCCAATGATTTCCAAGAATTCCAAGGATTTCCAAAGAATTCCAGTGATTTCCAAGGAATTCCTATGAATTCAAATGAAAGTGCAATCTAAAGAATTCCAAGGAATTCCAATGATTTCCAAGGGAATTCCAAACGAGTGTACACAAAATTTTCGGGATATTTACCCCTTGCATTATGCACACAAAGCTAGGCTTTTCAAACCGGGGGGTCTGGGGGGTATGGAATACCCTCCAGTACACCAAAGTTTCAAATAGCAAATCTAATTTCTAAAAGTCTAAAATTTCTGATTTCAAATTTAATAACACAGATTTTTTGAATGTTCAAAAAAGAAAATGTATTTTTGAGTTTATGAGTTTTAAACCAAAAATTTAACTTTTTATCTAGGTATAGGTAATTTATAGAAATCAATTTTTTTAATTTGGGAATAATTTCCAACGCAATTTCCATGGCCGCTACTGTATTGCTTAACTTATGAAATTTTTAATAAAATTTTCTCCAAAATGCAGTTTGTCTGTTTCGCAGGTTTGTATCGATATCAAGCTGTATCTACCACTTGGTCAAAATTAAAAAAAAAGATTAATCTATAATTTCGTGCCAATTATGTGCCATACTCGCGATGTGTGTGCTTTAATCGATTTGCGAAACAATGAATTATTGGTGTCCTTAGCAAATCAATCATAATTTTGTGCTTTTCAATGAGACTATTTACGAATATTTTGCTCAAATCATTTTGCAAAAAAATGAATAAATGAAAAATTTAATTTCAATAATCTCTTAAGCTGCACGAAGATTTAAATTTTTTTTAGTAACTTTACAGTACAGGGTTACTATAGTTATTGTTACGGAATTGTTCCTAATTTTTTTAATTAAATTTTTCAACTTATTACCCCGTTTTTTATTGCCAATATAGTGTGGTTTTCTCTATTTTCTATTAGAATAAGTTCATCATTCTTTGACATATTATTTAAAAATAAATTTTGTAAAAATATTAATAAAATTAAGTTAAAAATAAACTAAATTATGTAGTGAATTCTTTGAATATAAATATAAAAACCATAATTATTATAATTTGAAAATAATCTGATACCATCAAAACGTTAGGATCTAAAGAGCGATAAAATCCACAACTTACAAGTGGAATATACCTATACTTGAAATTATTTATAAATAAATAAATATTTGTTTAAGTTATCAACTTGTTAGTATTATATTATCAAAATAGGAAATTAACTTTTTTGAGGGTCATAAGATAATAAACGAAATACAATACGAAATCCACTGTTCATAGTCAAATAATTTTTTTTTTTCAAAATTAATCTAAACTTTTCAGACTTAATTATAATAATTCTCAATTTAACTAAATGGAAATTGAAATAATTTTTAAAATTAAAAATAGGACAGCTTCTAATATCTAATAAGATCTATAATAATTTTTTTTAGGAAAATCCATTCTTTGCTATTCGGGGTCGGGTCGAGATCAACTGGACGGACGCGGCAGACGAGGCGCAGACAAACTGAAGTTTCGTGGTTAAATTTTAAGATACGAAATTTGTGCGGTTACAGTTTTGTGGATTTGGAATGATTAAAAATAGTTTAAAAATAAAATTATACTAATCTATATCTTTTCAAGTTCTAGACATCCCACTTATTGCATTGGAAAAAATAATTAGCAGATTCATTCAAATAATAATCTCCCTCGATATAACCATACATCATATTATTATTATTACTTGTAAGAATCTGATTAACCTTGAACAATTTACATTCGTTAATAAATCCATGGCAACCAAATAAATCTAAATTTCATGGCCAAATTTATAACCCAAAAATAAAGTTTATATTAGAAAAAGATGTAGTACTTACTAAAAAATAACTTCAGTGGATTTAATTGCATCGGCATATTAACATTCATTAAAAATGTTAATTTGAGATTTTAAATCATTATTTTTAAATTATCTACATGATGAGGTTATGCCGCATCAATGCAATTACTATTTTTCAATAAAAATTAATAATATAGGTGTTACACGTATCTTTTTTATCAGGATTATTGTCTTATCCACACTTTTTCCACTACCAAGGGTAGCATAGAAAGCCTCGTGTCTTCAATTAAAAGGTTCTTAATAATTTTTGAGAATTATTGGAGTTAGAGTTCCTAATCGATTGTCCCGTCGCTTATATGAAATTTCTATTCTATACCTCCCAAACCCCCCGATACCGTGACAAATAGATATATTTGTTCCGAAAGAGTAAAATATTTTTTTAATCAATAAAATCAATTTTGCAATAAATCTTGAGTGTCAGAAACCTAGAGGTCTGAAATATCCCTCACTTTCCAAAAATTGCTTTTAAACTCAGCTGGAATCATTTTGTACCCATTTTGAAAATTTAAGAAAAATAATTTTAAGAACTGTCTAGATGTGAATGGTGTAGATTCAATAAGTTTTAAATTCTTGGGTTCGAAACGTCATACCCCATCACCCAGAGTATTGTATTGAGATAGTCAATATTTTTAAGTGGTCAGTATATTACACTGATCAGTACAAAAGCTGTCTGTATTTATAATGATCATCAGAACATAGTACGTCTCAACAAAAACTGTAGGTAGAACCTCCAAGAGTCTTTTTTTAATTTTTAATTTTTTTTAATTATTACCCTTTTTATAATTAAAAAATTTTTTTCTTTTAAATTAATTTATTAAAAACAGTAAATTTTTTAATTTTAAATAAAATAATAATAGAGGAATAAAAAAATGTACTGACTAAAAGATATTACTGCAATTTTATATTTTATACTGACTAAAAGCCTAAAAGTTACTGACCAAAATACAAAAAATTTTTTTCGACAAAGGGCATAGCCCAATAAGATAGTGCAAAGTCCCCCGTCTAGGATTTTGACTGGAACTAGGGCATTTGATTTGGTATCAAAAAGACCAAGCCCCCCAAATTTTCAGCCCGTCTGCTACCGCCGAAAAAGCCACTTTTCACCATTTTTACGATAACTTTCGCTAGAAATTACATTTTCACACCCGGTTTTCGGCATTCAAAGGGTGATTTAATGAAGAAGACGTCTGAATTTTTCAGATTTTTTGGGCTCCATAACCCAAAAATGACACCCATTTTAATATTTGGAACGTGATTTTCAGAACTTTCTCTCTTCCCGGCACAAAATTAAAAAACGTCAATTTTTGGCATTTTTTATTACCTTTCAGATGGTGTAATGTGAAAAAATTTTTATGTGGGACCCAAGGTCGAAAACATGTGAACTATGTGATTTTGCACATTTTTGCAATTTTTTTTGATTGTTTGATTGATTCTCTTGCGGCCTTTTTTCGGAACATTGAGTTATCATGAGGTTTACGAGACATTTGAGCCCTAGTTCCGACCCCTCGTGAACGATTCTGCCCAAAAATGAAGCTCCAAAATCAATTCAGCACCATAAAAACCCCTCAACTTCCACATGGGGTTTTAAAGTCTAAGAAGTTGAGTTTAGCGGGCGAGTTTAAATGAATAGATTGCATTTGTACCTGACTTTTTTCACCCCATATTTCCCAAATGTTTCTTCTAATAGTGTTTAATTGTGGATTTGGGACAATCGATTCATTTTGGGAGGGACAAAATTCATTTTACATGATCAATAAGTATACATGTTGAGAGATTGGCATTGGCGGGCAAGTTCAAAATTTGAACTTCAAATGAATAATCCATTGTTTACTTGAGCTTTCTAAACTCCAATTTTAACATATTGGAAAAATTATTGTGGTAAAATGGACTTTTTCATGGCCTTTGCCTATCAAAATGAATCAATCTTCTAAAAAGTCAGGTACAAATGCGATCAATTCATTCCAACTTGCCCGCCATACTCAACTTCTCAGACGGTAAAACGCCATGTGGATTCACCCTTACCGTCTCAGAATTCACCAAAACTTTCGATGTCTATTTGCACAAATTATGGGGGTCAGAGAGTGGGAGTTGAGGGGTTTTTATGGTGCTGACTTGATTTTGGAGCTTCATTTTTGGGCAGAATTGTTCCCGAGGGGTTGGAACTTGGGCTCAAATGTCTCATGAACCTCGTGATAACTCAATGTTCCCAAAAACGCCGCAAGAGAATCAATAAAACGGGCCAAAAATAGGCCAAAAATGTGCAAAATCGCATAGTTCACATGTTTTCGACCTTGGGTCCCACATAAAAAATTTTTCACATTACACCATCTGAAAGGTAATAAAAAATGCCAAAAATTGACGTTTTTTAATTTTGTGCCGGGAAGAGAGAAAGTTCTGAAAATCACGGTCCAAATATTAAAATGGGTGTCATTTTTGGGTTATAGAGCCAAAAAATCTGAAAAAATTCAGACGCCTTCTTTATTAAATCACCCTTTGAATGCCGAAAACCGGGTGTGAAAATGTTATTTCTAGCGAGAGTTATCGTAAAAATAGTGAAAAGTGGCTTTTTTGGCGGTAGCAGTGGCTAGAGTTGCCCTAGCGGGCTGAAAATTTGAGGGGCTTGGTCTTTTTTGATACCAAATCGAATGTCCTAGTTCCGGTCAAAATCCCAGACGGGGGAATTTGCACCATCTTATTGGGCTATGCCCTTTCGGCATTTTGCGAGTTGGCCCTCAATTTTTAATATTTTGTGAATGCAACTTAATTAATTACTCGATAATAAGTTGAGTAAAAGAAGAAAAAATTCGGATAGTAAATGAAATGACAGACAAGTCTCTCTGCCTATACTATTTATATTATTTTGATTATAATATTGATTTGGACTATAATTTCAATAAAATAATAAAAACAAAATTAACTTAAATAATTTTATCATGCATTTTTATAACTTCGAGACTGATTAATTCTAAAACTTTTCATTTTATGGTCAGAAAATTGTACTATATATCCAAACCGTCAAGAAAAATAAGGGTTGCTATTTAGAAAATTTATTATGACGTCACAGATCAAGAACAAAATGCGATTTGCTCTAGAATTTTATGAGAAAATTTTTCTAAAAAATGTTATCGAATTAATTCCATACTTGACAAGCCCACTATTTATATTGTAAACAGTACATCATATCACAAAATATGCATTAAAATTCCGTTTATTTTCTCGTAAATTCTTTTCATTTCTTTCTTGTTTTATATCTACCTTGTTTATTATTTTCTGATTTTCTGCGAAAATGATTGGTTTTTCATACATTTCTACTAGACAGAACTTGTAGTCCGTTAAATTTCCTATCCGAAATTGACCGTCAGAATTTGTGTAAAATTTTTCGTTTACAGGGGTTTGAAAAACAACAAAAAAAGAAAAAATTTAATTTTTGATTTTTAACATTTTTTTGCTTACTATAATTTATAACTCGAAAGCCGTTGATTTTAGACACTAAAAGGTTTGAATCTAGTTTGTAGATTATTTCACGCTCTTTAAAAAAGCACTGATCCATTTTTACCGAAAAATTAATATCTTTTGGGCTATGGTCACGTGAAGGTGGAAATTAAAAACAATTCTTTAAAGAAGCCCAACACTCTCGAGAGCTTGAATTAAAAAAAAAATTTTTTTGTTAAAAATGTTTTTTTAGAAAAGTGCCCTCTATCACCACATAATAGTAAGTTATGTAAAGTGTATCCGGACACCCTGTATACTGGTTCAAAAAATTGATGGCGCAGTTTTATGTTAGCAATGTAATTTAAACCTTTTTGACACATAAAATCGCCTTTACAGCAATTATTACAGTGATTTCAAAAAGGCTCTGTAAAAAAACAAAAAAATTGTATCTCAGAAACGGTGTGACAAAATAGAAAAAATGTAAAGAATGAAATTTACAAAAAAAATGCCCATTCTATTTCTATTTCGTTGTACCGTTTCTGGGAGCCAGATGACAATTTTTTTCTGAATTTCATCGAGTCTTTAGGTAACTGTAACTCGGAAATGATGCAACGAAATAGAAAAATTTATATAAACAAAATTTAAGGCAATAAAATTTTCAACAAAAACTGTCTAAAAAGTATTGCTGTAAAATCGATTTTTGTGCCAAAAAAAGCCTTGAGAAGGTACAAATTACATATAGGACTGTGTCATCAATTTTGTGAGCCACTGTACTATATTAAATATCAATTATTAATATTAACATTAAATACTAGGATATTTTAAAAAACTTGTAATCGATAATCATTATCGACATATTTGAAAAATTAAATATCAAATGTAACGCCGGTCCTGACTGCAAGGAATGTCATTATCAACAAAACTGACAATAGGGGTGTCATGTTAACACTGATACGGTGCAAACTATTGAATTTATTTCTATTATTAAAAACGTGTATTATAATCGTTTTAAAATGTTGATATTATTGTTTCGTGCTGCAACATTGTAGTAAAGTAGTCATTCACGATCGAGTGCACAAAACATTTAACCCCAATACGCCGTAACCTAGCCCAACAACCCCTATATTAGGATCAACAAAAAATTAAAGAAAACATTTTTTTTCAATAACATTTGCAAAATTGCAAGTATGTCAAGTGCATGTTTGAACGAAGTAAATTATAAGATAAAATAGTGCAATTATTTCTAATAATAGTTTTTAATTCGTGTACTTTACCCAATTGTATTGCAAAAATTTAAAATTCCGTTATGAAAAATATTAATCCAGTAAGTACACTTTTTAAGAATTTTACGAAAGTCCGTTTACCGCGAAATCACTAATGATACTGAAATGCACGTGTTACCCTTAAATCACGTGATGTATGCGGTAATCGGTCGGTGGTTGTCGAGGATTTAAACGACCGGACACGCCAAGTTCGGCTATATTAATATTAACGGATATAATATTGTGTAGATAATAATATGCCCATTTCATGACTCAATTCTCGATATTTTTATCTATCCCTCCCATTTTTACATATAGGTAAGCAATATATTGCTTGTGCAGGTATTACGGTATCATAGTGCCATGCTAAACTAGCATTGACCTGTTCCTTTGAATGAGAGTCATTGTCTCTGTTGTTAATTCGCTGTGGAACCGTTACAATGAAACCTGCAAAATTAGATATGATTCATAAATCTAAAGGAAACCAATTAATTTTAATAAATTGTATTCATTTAGCATTTTGAGTATATAATCTATATTTTTATGCAATTATCTACATTGTGATAATATTTAATACATTTTGTTCATTTTTAACGAACTCTTGTATATTTATATTTTTAAAAAGTGCGGATCATCCATCCAAATTTATATTAAAAGAGGAAGATTCGGGGCTAATGTACTTTTCGTGGCTTCTTTACTGTATGAAGATAGCCAATCGAATAGTCGGTTCCAGTTTTTCGTGAATTTTAGGCGTATTTCTGAACGATCCATAAATAATTTTTAAATTTGTAATTTACGTCCTAATCTACCATAATGTCATTTTTAAAATCGTGGGTCCGGTTAGGCTATTATTCCCGAAATTGAAACGAAAATGACAGGCCAAGTCCCATTCATTGTCATATAAGAAAAGTCACAGAAGTTGAAGTCAATGCAAAGTAAAGTTGAGTTGGCGGGTGCATCGCAGTTTGCAGCAGCATCCAAAAACAAAGCTACATAATTTTAATTTATTTTCAAAGATATTTTACCGTCTTAGTAGTTAATAAGTACACGCACATCACTATACGCCATATTTACCGTCGAAAAAAGCTTGTAGAGATATTCAAATAAATCCAAGTTGACCGAATTTTTATCAGCAACATTTCCAAACATTTTTTTTACTCATTTTGATTTGACATCCAACAAATTTTGTTAAAGAACAAAATTGGTCCCGAGATTTTCTATAGTATAAGTAAATCAGGGCAAGCATAACGAGTCATTGTAATATTATGTATTAACATATTTACAAACAATTTATTGGTTCTACTATAAAATTGTATTTTTTTTAATAAAAAAAAAGAAGTTTAATATTTATAAAATATAATATTTATTTTGTATTCGATATATCTGCATAATATCACAATAATAAGCAAATGAAAGAATTTGTATGAAAATATCAACAATTATTGAATGTGGAAATCCTTCTTTCTAACATTGATGTTAGCTGAAAATGTATTACCAATTTTTTAATAAAATTAAGTTAATTAATTTGATTTCCATTCTGAAACTTGCATATTATGTATATAATTTGGGAATATTAATTAATTAATTGTTAGCTATTTGGTAATTAGTTTCCCATATTATGCTTGATTTCTTAATTTTTATTTGGTATAAATTTTAAATTCAAAAAAATGCGATGTAACAACAATAATAATAAATTATTGTTTAGGTATAAATAATTTTTCTGTAGGTTTGTGCAATAAAATTTAAATAATAGGACAATGTAAAAAACATAATTATTATAATTTTTTGATATCATTTTTATTAATTCGCAATTACTTAAGTTTTAATGAGTTGGATTGTATTCATTGTATTGTATTGGATCAAACAATTTTCTCTCAAACAAGAAATTAAAGATCTGAATTCGGAAGCACTACTTTTGTGAAAAACAAAATTATTTAATTTACAGAATATCTGAAACTATTATGAATAAATTCAAATTATTTATAAACTTATAAGACTTGCGCTCCAGGCAGAACCGGATTAAAGGAAGGGCTAAGGGCTAAGGGGCTGTAGTCCCGGGCCTCCAAGTTTCTAGGAGCCTCAAAAAATTGAAGTAACAAAATTTAAATCACCAAAGTAATGTTGTGGAAAAAATTTGCTGGACGCTTTTTCTAACATTTACAAACAAGTTTAGATAATTTAAATTTCTGAAATACTTAATTGTTATTGTATGCATACCTGTATTTCATTAAAAAAAAACTATAAAAAACTATGTATAATAATTATTATCCTTTCAAAAATTTTACATTTAATCTAAGCGCGGTTGACCTTAAAAAATCAGAAATTTTCATCTGCGGCGCATTATGTTGCCAGGAGGCCGGAAGGCCTCTAAAGTAAATTAGCCGCGGGCCTCGCACATCCTTAATCCGGCTCTCCCCAAACTTATAGCCCATTTAGCTCTGTGGTTAGGGTTGCCTTGACTAAGGTAGCCGGTTAAAATCCGGAGTAATTCGAAACTTCCTTATGACCGTCTCCGTGTTTCGAATGATACTTAAAATTTTGGTTTCTCTGGGTTGACAATTTGTTGGGTTGATAAAATTTGATAAAAATGTTCTTTTTTTTTAATTGAGCTAATTGCCAAAATTTATTAAATAGCAAAAAAAGTAAAACGGGATCAACCCATTATAACTCTTTGAATCTCTTTCTTGGTTATTGGTTTGAATTTAGACAAAAATTAAATTTAAACTTTTTCTCGCAAAAACGTTTGTATTGGTTGCTGGAGTTGCACATTATAATGTAGGTAATATAATATTATATGTTACGGTCAATGATTTAAATTAAAATCGGGCGTTCACGTCAATGCTCATTTATTCTGACCATTACTGTCATCGTCCGGCAATTGACGTGATTGCCCGTTCAGTGTGGGCAATGATGTAAATATTTTCATCTAATTGTAATATTGTAATATTTAATTGTTTTTTTTAAACATTTAATTATTTAATTAATATTGTAATCTTTGTCCGGTCAATGACGTTATTGGCCAAAAAGATTGGACAATGATGTTCTTCTGTTTTGTTCAACTCAGTCGTTTTAATCATCATCATCATTTTTTATAAAAAAAAATTAATTAATATTTATAGATACATTCTTAGGTTGGTAATAATCACTTGATAACCAATACCAATTACAAATATTATTTTTAAATAATAAATATGTTAATTTCTGATGAAAAAAATCCCAACTAAAATGATATCTACCACTTTTGCTACACAACATTTCTTACCGTGGAATAGTAGTTTCATCATCGCTTATTCTGTATTGGGCAATGACGTCATTGCCCGGACAATAATGTAAAACCCACATATGAAACTTTAAATGTCAACATCGCCCAAAATGCAGGGTCATTAACTTTATTGGGCGGGCGTTAACGTTAATGCTCAGGTAAGCAGGGCATTGATGTCATTGTCCGGCCATTGATGTTAATGGCCGAATCATATATGTATGTATGTATTATGTCGACTCAACAATACATTTTTTGTAGGTCATAACTTGAAAACCTTGCGTTGACTGTGATGGCTAAACTATCTTAGCTTCATGTTACTTTTTGGATATATTTTGTGGAAGAAGTATCTATTTTTGATAGTTCTAGCGATCAATAATCAACTTTTTACTTTTTGAAAATTTTAAGTCCAAAATTTCACGGGAGGCTATGCCTCCCTTGCCTCCTCTGCCTCTGACGAGCCGCAGATGATTATAATACAATTATTTTTCTATAAGTGGCCTCTACCATAGTACATAATATTTTAATAGCTTCCAATTTATTTTAAAAGTGTCCCTTAAAATACACATTTCTTAAATTTAGAATATTCGAGAGCTCATTTTATGAATTAATATTAAAAGGTATTGGTATATTACAGGCATGCAACTTCCGGATAGTGAACTATCGATTTTGCACTAACATTAACTCTAATTACTATGAACTAGAAAAACTCGATTTTCATTAAGTACTCCCTATATATGGTTCGAAATGTAATAGTAACGCTATAAAGAAAAAAAAACCGCAAAGAATAAATTATTTATTCTATATATTTTTATTTTATAAAAGGAAAATTTACCGGAAGAGAAATTTTTACTGGAAGTTTTGAAATTTATCTTTGAGTGGATTAATAAAGACTTAAGGTTAAAGTAAAACTTTAAAGTATAATCTCACATCAGCATTTTAGAATAATTAAATTCTAATATATTAAATTGTATTTTTTTAGTATCAATAACTTTAAAGGAGAAATTTCAAAAAAAATAATAGGAATACTTTTTGCTTAGCTCAGTCGACGAAGCTAATTTGTATGAGACCTTCGCTAAGATAGAATAAAGATCAAATTTTCTCTTACGAATAATTTACTTATTAAATTTGTTATTATTATTACACCTCAACTTAAATTAAATTTGAAATACAATTATGTATTAATTGTATGGTTTATATGTAGTATACAATTATTGTTTAACACAAATGTTATAAAATAGTATGTTGTCTTATTCCGATTAAAAGTAAAACTAAAATACTAACTAACTAAAAGGAACTTTTAATCCAAATGAAATATACATTCTCCAACCAAAACAGTGGCGTAACAATGCAGTCTTGGTCTGTGCCTAGAGTCAAACTGGGCCCCCAAATTAGTAATAAATTAACATCGACAAAGTTTCTATAATAGCAGTCGCACACTTAACAGTATACTATTATGTAAATAAAATACATTAATTTTTTGGTTGTGATAGAACCGCGCCCTTTAACGCCCGGGCCCTTGTTCGATTGAGCACATGGAACACCGGTAGTTACGCCACTGAACAAAACAAGGTGGAACTCGCTTTTGTGACAGTTCTTAAGCTTCTATACATCTACTTTTTCGGTAGGTTAAATTATTTGGGCTTTATTTTATTCCAATTTTTAATGCCTTAATCTTTTAATTAGGTAGATTTTTTTACTATATAAGGAAAACGCTAACGGAAGAAAATTGAATGTTTTTTTTCAACACAAAAACACAAATATATTGAGCAGCAGGTAAAAAGTTCACAGATACAAAATGGACCAATACAAATTTGCCAAAGAAATTGAAGCAGAAATGAGATTGTTAATAAAAATGACAAAAACAGAAAATTGGCCCAGAAGCTGCTATTTAAGAGAGCTCACGCTCAAATCGTTTAAAGAAACGATGAAGAACTATCGCGAACATCCTATGCGCCAGGTGGAATTGAAGCGTGCCGAGGCATTTAAAAGAAAAGATGCAAGCAAACGTAAGGCGGAAGAGGAATTGTCCGCAAACAGGGCAAAAAAATTTAAGCAAGAAGAAGCTGAAGAAGTAAGAGAAATATTAGATATATTAAAAAAACAAATCGATGACGACGAGACGATTTAAGTGTTGTTATTTTTTATTTAATAAACAATAAAGGATAAAAAATTAAATATTTTTGTATTTAAATTTATGGCTTATTCCAGCCATTAAAGCCACATATAGCTGAAACATTTTTCTTACTTAAGATCGTGCTTTGATACTACTTATTTTTGTGATTTCATGTGTATATTAGAATAAGCTTGTTTTTTGCTTTTCAGTTGATATTTTTTGTTTGTAATTTTTTTGGTTTTTAGTTGATTTTTTTACGCAGTCGGGTTTTTTTGTTTTTTTTTTAAATGATTAAATATAATTGTTTAGATTCATATACTAATTTATCGTTATTGCATAATAAGATTTAAAAAATAAAAGTGATTACGTGAATCACTACACGTTGTTTAATTTAAATCAATTCTTGCCCAAAGTGGTTCATGATAAGAAGAAATCGATGTGTACACTCCAGCAGATAATATGTCAAAGTTCGAAAATATTGCGTCGATTTGCGTGCCATTCCGAGTTGTTGGTATTGGTGGCGACCGAATTTGGAGACCTAGTTCACGAAGTGAATGTTGCAGGATATTACTTTTTGTTGTGTTAAAGTTCTCATTAAAATCGCCAGCAACGAAGGTGCGTGACACGTATGAGCGGGACATAACTTTTTTGATTAAGGATATCATCACGTTCGAATTACAGCCTGGTGACTTGTAGACCACAATTATGCGAATGTTCCCAAAAGTAATGGAAGACATACTGCAGGAACCTTGTGTGTCGTATTGAATTTCGGAATTTGCATCTGTTATATGTTCGTGGACTAAAGGACAACAATATACTCGAACCCCAGTCGCTCGGCGCATGTTTTCGTTGTCCACTGATGCGGCAAGGAGATGACTACCTATTGGGAAATCGTCACTTGTAAGCGTCCATGTTTCTGCCATAAGGATAATATCGGAATTTTTGTAAACCTCGTCCGATTTATAGAGATCATAATGCGCATGAAGCGATTGCACATTATGAAAAACTATCTGTATTTTATCATCGGTCCGAATTCGTAAATGATCATATACAGGAATTAGCTTCATCTCCTGATGTCGTTTAAATTCAAGGGATATCGGATCAGTCTCTTTTGGTGTACTGGTTTTCTTAATTTGGCCAATAAGGAATAATCCAGTGGCCTTTGTTGCTCGTGAACACGCAACATATAAAAGGTCACGCTTAATTCCTGGACTAAAGTGGACAACAACGAGCTCGTACGTAGACCCTTGCGCTTTATGTATTGTTTGAGCTTCGGCTGCATTAAGTGGAAATTGAATTCTTGTTATCTTTGATGTTGAATTTGACCGTGGTTGAATGACAACAGTGCATGGTGAGATCGGAGTCCATTCCGAATCAATTTGAAGTTGCCGAATAAGTTCAATATTGCGAGAACGAAGTTTCTCTCCACTTCTAGAATTTTCAAACTTAACCCACAGACGAAGAGGTTTTTGCACAGATGAATCTAAATTACTTATGCCAAAATCAATTCTTTTGAGAATGCATCCCACGCCATTGACCAAACCATCACTTGTGTCTACATTTATTGTCATTATGTAACGACCACCTTCTTTAAGCATAAGACTTGTATGAAGTCCCTGTGTTTTTGATAGAGGCGCAGATGTCACCCACTTAAAAAGTGCAGCTTTGGATGCCTCGCTCGTGTAGCCGGATAGTGAATCTTTGGCTATTGAATACGCTTGAACTCCTGGTAAAGCAGACAACGCAAATCTGTTGTATGCGTCGACTGCTTCATTTGTATAAAAGAGATGAATAGGGCGCTGCGTTATTACCTCTATAGGTACAGTTGAAAACTCGCGATCCTTGAAGAGTTGCAGATCGTCATCGGTCATTGTCCTTGATGCCATATTATTTAATGCCAGAGCAAAAGCTGCATCATCACGTTGTCTCATGATTGTCGTCAATTCATGGACTGAAAACATATGCCATAGGGGTTTGTTGAAAAGCGCCGAAATAGCATTTGACATTGTACCAGCCATGAGAGATGTTGCTAAAACAGGGGGTAACTGTCTGAAGTCGCCAACGGCAATGACTGATATACCACCAAATGGCTTAGATCCGTCACAGAGGTCTCGCAGACGCCTGTCAATCATTTCGAGAATGTGTTGACCGACCATGCTAATTTCATCAATAATGAGAACACGAAGTTCGGAATACAGAGTGGCCATTGTATTCGAGACACTATCTGACAGTTTAGTAGCTTCCTTTTGATTAACAGGAAGTTGAAATGCATTGTGAATTGTTAAACCAAAAATGTTAAATGCCGCTAATCCTGTAGGAGCCGTCAAAAGAACAGAGGGTTTACCGAATACCGTATTAGAAACACGTAAAATACCTACTCTAAAAATACAAAATAAGAATATCGGATTAAAAAATATATATGTAAATAATCTGAATAATTAATACCAATCTAAAAATATTCTATATGAAGTAAAATTGTTTTAAGAACGTGCGTTCTGATTGGTTTTGAATTATGCGGACAGACGGACAGACGGACACGGAGCTAGATCATAAGGCTTCTTCCTATACGTTGTATAGAAGCCTAAAATTAGATAGGGTAAGGACGTGCCAAGCGGAATAGGCGGACAAAGTAAAATCTTTTTGTTTTGAGGAAATCTTACACAATATTTGGTTAGTATTAGGCAGTTAGCACTTATGAGTAAAGTTTGCTTCAAGAATTTAATAAAACTAGATACCAAGGTTGGTAACACTGTTTGGACAAAAAGCAAAAGTAAACTAAAAACAATATTAAGGTAAGTTTACACACTAAAAACTCAATGAAGGATACACTTTGAGCATGAGATGAATTTATTATCTGCGCTTAATGGTTTTAGTTATAAGCAAGTTTCTATGCGCAGCATAGGAAAAACACTTCTTATTGAAGGTTTCCAACCTTCTTTACACACAGTGTGGGTTTTTTTAGATCGTCAGGTTTTTTAGATCGTCACGTTTTTTAGATTATTGGTTGAAAATTTAATACCAATCTAAAATTCAGTACCAAATGGATCAATCAAGTTGCATATTTTATTAATAAAAAAAACCGGAATTTTAAATTGGCAACCAATGCCCAATACAAATCTGTTAAAGTCTATCAGATCCGGATGAAGGGTGGAAACCTGCTTAACAACAATTTTTTTTATTTTAGTTTTGACGTGAATACGTCTATAAAGTTGATAGCAAGTTCAAAACTTTAATAAAAACAATATAATGCGGAAAAATGAGTAATGTTGATAATCCGATAAATCGAAAATTTGATAAGTATTTTATGACAAATTCAAAATATCTCTATTAAGAGATCTATATTGATCAACAAGTCAACAACACTATGAATATGGAGACAGAGCAATCAGTGAATAAAATAGAAAAGCAGTTAAATGCAAATGATTAATTTCGAATTGTCAATATTCAGCAAAACCTTGGAAATTGTTCCCATGTTTTCAAATCGATGTGAACGAAGGATTTTTTTTTATTTCAACTACATCTTAGTATTTAATTAAACAAAAAAAGCAGTTGTTGTCAAAAATCAGTTTTTTGGTTGCACTTATTGACCAAAAAATTAAATATTTTTGGTTTTTTGATTTCAGATGAAGCAACCATGAGTTATCCTGACTACTACCGTATGGAACATTTTTTTTTATGTGACTCAGTTTTCACCATTACCACTGGCTTATTTTGCAATATCTTTTAACGAAAATTTAGCAGAACATTCATAATATAATGCTTAATAATATAAAAAATTTTAAAAAATATTAACAAATAAGGTACTCGGCAAAAAAATCACAAAAATATGCATCTTTGTTTGTACCTCAGACCCTTTTTAGGCTTCTATACAACGTATAGGAAGAAGCCTTATGATCTAGCTCCGTGTCCGTCTGTCCGCATAATTCAAAACCAATCAGAACGCACGTTCTTAAAACAATTTTACTTCATATAGAATATTTTTAGATTGGTATTAATTATTCAGATTATTTACATATATATTTTTTAATCCGATATTCTTATTTTGTATTTTTAGAGTAGGTATTTTACGTGTTTCTAATACGGTATTCGGTACGTGTTTCGGGTATTTTAATATTTCATTATGAATTGTGTTTTATTTGTAGTTTGTAAATTGCAAATATTTACCTATAAAGGTCGAAATAAAAAAAAAATATTAAAATGTTAGCGTTTTCCTTATATAGTAAAAAAATCTACCTAATTAAAAGATTAACGCATTAAAAATTGGAATAAAATAAAGCCCAAATAATTTAACCTACCGAAAAAGTAGATGTATAGAAGCCTAAGAACTGTCGCAAAAGCGAGTTCCACCTTGTCTCCCCTTAATTTATTGATGAGCGACAATTTTTAAGACACTTTGACCTTTTTAACCAATAACAAAGCTTCCTACCATCATATAGACAACAAAATTTCACAATTTCAGCTTTGCTGAAGATTTTCCCTTAATACTATTTTTCTTTTTTATCTAAAACAATGAAACTTTGAAATTGTAATGCACTCAAAATAAAATCGAGAACAAAATCGGAAATATTGTGCCGATGCCGCCAAGCTGACGTTTCGCTCAGCACTGTGTATACCAATTTAAAATTTTTGAAATCTTCCCGTTGCATGTAAGTAAAGTTCTCGTGGCACTTTATTTAAAACTAATTTTGATTTTTAAAAGTTTCCTTGCACCGCGAGGTTATTGCTAACTTCAGGTTATTGAAGTCAATTCAAAACGCAAAAGATGATGCAAAAATGCGTGTAAACAAAAAATAAAAAAATTTAATTTTCCTAATTAATTCAAATTCCAGAAACTTCATAACAATACAAAGTACCTACCTATTGCATATACACAATCCAACTTCAAGTTTTCCTATCCGTAATCCTGCTCTCCATCCGACAACTCACATCATCTGTAAGCACATTTTTAGCTTATTTCGCATTTTTGCAATAAATTTCGTAAGAATTTAAAGATAAAATTACGAATCGTAAAAGTAAATTTCATTGTTAATTATGCTCGAAAAACTAACCTTCAGTTTAGAAGGTATTATAGTTTACAAAATACAGACCAAATACATAGTTTTTGATTAGAATTGGAAAATCTTAGAAGATACCCAAAATCTCATGGGCGTACCCAGCTTTTGGCCTGGGGGGGGGGCAAATCAGGAATTTTCTGTTAATAAATAATTCAACATAATTAAAAATGTGCGTTTATTACATTTATTACAGGTACTACAGGATCCAAGGAGGGACTGCTGCCCCTCCCTGCCCCCCCCCCCTGGGTACGCCCATGCAAAATTTCCAATTATTTCTATGTTGTATTTTTTTTAAATAAAAAATTAATAACTTTTGTACCTAATATGTTTTTTGTTATTAAGCTCTTCGAGTTAATTTATAAAATAAAAGACGCTTTTCTTCGTGTAATAATATATTTATGTGAACTAATTTTGACAGTCGTATTATTCAGAACATCCTACAAGATAAAAAATAAAGTGTTATAAAATTATCTTTTATTCATTGTATGACAACCACCTAAATTGAATTTAAAATTTTAATTATTATCCGTATAGTTTTGCATCTGGTACACCTTTGCAGTATTTCATGATAATTAGTTAATCAAAATTGAATGAAAAATAATCATAATAATAAATAAGCTCAATATTAAGAAACAAAATTTAGATTTTGAAATGCCATGCACCAAAGCTGCTGTTTCAATTTTAATTTTTTTCACTATTTCTCTTTCGCTTTGCCAAAACTTCTACAACCTCGTCATCTTCAATGATAATCGTAGAATCATTTTTCCTCACCATAATTTGAAAATTCACATCGTCAGTACTGATACGATAATCGACAAATGTTTCAAAAAATTGCGTCAATTGGTCTCGATTTAATTCATATATATCAGAATTTTTGAAACGAATTGAAATATCCGCCGTGTTTTCGTCTATAGTGTTTGATTTTTTCTCGGTGACCAAATTTATATGTCTTTCATATCGTGAGATCAAGTTTTGTATTTGGTTTTTTAGATGTACAGCATCTCTCGTTAACGAATTACAGAATTCACAAATACGCTCTATCGTCGATTGGATTTCAGCTAAGCTACAATTACATGTATAACCTATACCCATTTTGTTTAATTTGGTTGCTCTAGATTTGTAAACTTTTTGATTATATTTTTACTTATCTAATAAAAATTAGTGTATTTTCTTATTATTTTGTTGGTATCAAGGTTTATAGCAACGGTCGGCAACAGGCGGACCGCGGTCCGTTTGCGGATCGCGAAAGGTCGAACCTCGGACTGCCACACCTCGAAGATACACTTCAAATTTGTTGTTCTTCTCAGAACAGAACCATACAATAAATAGGTAGCACTTAATTATTATCAGTTGTTTTTTTTCTGGACCTCGTTAAAATTTTCCCACAGTATCCGGACTCCACCTAAAACTACTTGCCGACCCCTGGTTTATAGGATTAGTAACATCTAAAATAATTTTACAAATTACCAAAAGACTTTGTAATTTCATTTTTCACCTTTGCATTACAAGATTTAACTGTCTTATTGACACGAATAAGATCACTAAAACACCGATGCTAAACAAACCACATTCAAACAAAGACCATTACCCAATTATTATGTCATCAATCAGAAATTTTTAATTCGAACTTTATACGCAAAAAATACGAAATGCTTATTTTAGTTCATTTATTTTATATTAATTAAATGCAAATTGGAATGCCAGTTAACCTAGACGTATATCAAAGGGTCGTGATCAGTCTTAGAAACTGACACCCCAACTTCATTATCCAACAATTCATTTTGCAACTTAGGTTGAAATTTTCCCAAAAATCCTCGTTCTGAATCGCTGTGATTGCAAAGAATGACATGAATACCATTTTCGGCAGCATTCAAAATATCGTGATGTAGCATTTCCCCAGTTAGATAAAGTTGAGCATCAATTCCTTTTAACACTGAGTTACCTGAACCGGCACAAAGAGCAATCGAGCTTATTAGGTGATCTAAAAAATTTCCCAAAATATATGTAACCTTGAAACTATTGTCACCTTCTTGTACCTTCAGTTTGATTTCTTGCCAAAGCAAGACGTAGATGCGATAATCCAATTTGTTTCTTAACTTTTTCGACAATTTGCCGAACGCTCATAGGTTCCTGTAAGGAACAAAGACGTCCTGCACCTACCAACGGATTTTGAACATTTGGAATTAAAGGATGCGAAGTTTTAGGTAGAAACGCTTCCGCTAACCAATCATTAACTCCACCACGAACTGAATCCCAACTTGTATGAGGCGAAAAAATTGCGATTTTATGTTTTATGCAATTGACTACGATTCGTTCCTTCCAAGTTCTAAAACCTTAATATTTACTTATTCATTCAAAATTAAAGCGGAGTAAAATTTTACCTAGACGATACACTTTTAAGTCCTTCAAATATATTAGGATGGTATGAAACAATAAGTCCCGTATTTAATCGGATGGCTTCATCTAACACATCTTCGGTTAGATCGTTTGTAAGTAAAATGTGTTTTATGGGATCGTCACACATGGGATCTACAAGTAAACCCACATTGTCCCAACTTTCGGCAAGACTCAGAGGAGCAAATGTTTCTAAACGTTGTAGAATCTCTTTTAATGGTTTACCAGCAAAGTTACCTTCGGCCATTATTTTATTACTTGACAATAAATTGCTGTAGTTTTTGTAAGTTGCCCTCGTGTTCAATTTTATGTGTTGCAGAACCGATTTTGTTAGCGAGCGTGTAAAAAACATCAATCTAAAACAAAAATAACAAATAAAGTCAAATTAATAAAGTGTGTTAGTACTGTCACGAGTTTTGATAAAAATGTCGATTTTTTTAACAAGGGGAATCCCCCATCAACGGATAAGAATTATATATCAGGAATATTTATTGCAGTGATTTACGCTCTAAATTATTAAGAGTACTTAATAAAGAAATGAAATAATAATAATAATATATTAATATAATAATAAATAAAATAATAAAAATTAAAAAAAAAATCAGTATTGTTTGAGCAGTTACAGTGTTTTGTTCTAGTGTGTTCAATTTGGGATCTAAAAGTAGTACTTCTGACTTCTGAGCAAAAATCATTAGAAAGTTCGGTCATTTTAAGACTTCAAAAAATGTTAAGCAGATTGTGCTCAGCCCTGCTTGCGAATAAAACTAGAAAAATTTGAGAATATCAGGAGAGCAAGACACAAAACAAAAATTGTATCAAAAAAGTAGAATAAGTAAAGTAACTAGAAAATTTGTATTAAGAACAAATTTCGAACTTGTAGAATTGACAATTACAGACAAGCCACAAATTATACATTTACTTCGAAAAAACAAATGTACAAAATAATTATTAAAATTAATTAACATTACCTTTACAGTCGGCGACGGTCGATATTGTAGTACTACTTTAGCGACGGCATAGCTAGAAGTAATTTAGTACCGCTGATAAAATAGGTGTAAAGTAAATTGTTGGATTTTGGGGGGGGATTAAATCACGAGGCAAATAATATGTGTACATCAGTCTCCATTTTTAAAACAGATTTTGGGACATTTTGCCTTCAAAAAAAATGTAAATTCAAATATGAAGTCGCTCATTTCATCGCCAGTCGCCAATACAAAATTTTCAGTCAAATAGACAGTGATTAAGTCGCCCAAACTGACAACACTGCTAAAAGGTTTGAAATATTTAAGTTATTTCCATAATTTTTTACAATTAGTAGTTATTCCAAATTCATTTTCCGTTTGTTCTTAATTATTGTTTTCAAATTTTTTATTAGTAACAAACCAGAGGTGGTTAATAAATATTTTCAACTTCAGAAGAGTTGCATCAAAATACTCTCACGACATCATATAGCCAAAATTTCGTATAAAAATATTTCAATTCAGTTTAAAATAAATAGTAACAGTATTACTCGAGGCAATTTACAGTTTAAGTTACCCAAATCAAAAGTTTTTCAATATTTGCCTTGATAAAATATTTGATTTTTAACAAAATAGAACTTTTAAAAAAGAAAAATTATTATTTATTGTCTCCAGATTAAAAAAAAGATATTTACATAATAAAATTTTAAAAATTTGATTATTCTACATAATTCCACAATTTAATATCCCCATCATCACTAGCCGACACCAGTAAACCTGGTATTTTAGGATTCCAAGCTACCGAATTAACATCTTCACTGTGTGAACGTTCTATTGAACTGACTAAACTAAATAGAGGTGCATTAGGATCTGAATCATCATCTTCTTTAAAAACTCTGATAATGTCATCTCCTGACCCTGTAGCAATTAGTCCAGTCAAATGACACCAACTGATGTCATAAATGGGTCTGGTGTGAAAACCGGAGAGTGTAGCAACACATTTCCATGTAGCTTCATTATTTGTGGCTGAAATCCCTTCAGGATTATTGGGTAAATATTGTTTCCATATTTTAACTGTACAATCATCACCGCAAGTAGCTAATCGTGATCCAGTCTTATCAAAAGCTAAACTCCAAACGGTAGATTCGTGGGATTCCAAAGTAGCACAACAAATCCAATCGTTGTCACTGACATCCTCCTTATAAATTTTGACCGTGTTATCATATGAAGCTGAAGCTAATATATCAATTTCGGGATGCCATACAACCTACAAAAATTATATTATATAAAATAAAATGCTTATTTGGTTCCAAGACTGAAATAACAACCTTTTTAACATCCTGCGTGTGTGCATTCAAAACAGCAACACATTCATACTCATCTTCTTCGGCAACTTCCCACACCCACACAGATTTATCACGACTACATGTGGCAAATAGTTTGCCCGATTTAGACCACGCCACACATTTCACTTCATTTTCGTGTCCTTCTAATGTTGCGATACAATCAAACTCGCTCGACTTTTTGTCCCAAATTGCGGTGGTACCATCAAAACTAGCCGAAGCCAAAAGATTACCACAGGGTGACCAAGCAACCGAACGAATCGTGCGTTTGTGACCATCATTAAGTATAATTTTATTCACCCACTTGCTACCTTCTTTTGACCAAATTATAATAGCCTTATCGCCACCACATGATGCTAAAGCGTCACCCTTCGGATGCCAGTTTACATTCCAAACACGACCGACATGTTTAGATAAAGTTTGCAACAATTCGAGTTGGCCCATATTTGTAGGTTAGAATGTTAACTTAAACTATCATTGTAATGTAAACGTAAAGTTAAAATTAATGATACTCACATTAACTAAATTTAAATTGTGGTGATATCTTTTAATTGTCTTTAATTACAGATAGTTTCTTAAATTAAGAATGCCCACCTTGCACTTTTCGCGATATTAATCAAGAACAAAAATCACGTACACATTTATGTAATGTTGGTTGCCTAACCTGGTGTGTCATCTGTCATGTGCGTTGATCTTCGATACTCAGAACCGTACTTAATAATTAGAAAAAAAAAAAAATAAAATTAGATTCTGACCATCACATCGTTCTGACAGCTGCAGCGGATTGTGGATTGTTTTTGCGGGGGAATTCTGATTGGTAAATAAGACTTTTTGCCGTTTAAGAAGACGTTTAGAATGCGGACGGGGTCTAGGACATTTCGCCGTCGTCGTTTTGCCGTCGGAAATTTAGTATTTAATTTTTTATGTATTTCCCTGAGTTTTGCTTTAACACAATCAATGCAGTTGTGTTTGGATGAGTTTTTCTAACGCTAAAATGTCACTATCTTCTCCAGTGCATGAATTTTCACCGCTTTAATTATGGTATTGATGCCTGGGTATTTCCATGAGTTCCAAGTTTTTTTTTTAATCTGCATTATTCTTTCATTCTCTTCTTATTTTTCGATAAGAAAAGAAGAAAGCGGTTTGGGTTTTCAAAAACTCATCAGTTTTTGTCGTACTTCTGTTTCCTGCTTACGTTTCACCAATTTTTTAATAATTCTTTATATTCTGAAATCTGGATTACTATGCTCGCTAGATTCCACCTGGGTTCCGATTGATGGTATATCAGGTGCTGGATTATTACGTTTCCTATGATGCTTGGATCTGCTGATAAATTTTTTTCAAATATCATATAGCTGCAGCGGGGGTGAGGGAAGATTAAAAGATTCTCAGAGGTAGGAGTAACGTAATTATTGATATTTTAAGGTCCTTAGCTTGAATAACCACTTCCCACTCGAGGTAGTTAGCCTCTCGCTCCAGGTTAGCAGCCTGCTAGAAGAGTAAAAATTTTTGCTCCAAAAACTGGAAATGCCTCAGAAACTGGACCGGAAATAATTCTGACGACTCACGAGAGATAACGGAAACATGGAACCAGGCCACCTGGAAGATCCTCCAAGAGATGGAGGGACAGTTGGACAGTTGGTCATCTGCATCCCAGGAAAAACCAGCGTTAAACAGGTCCCAGACTTAAAACAAGAAGCAGAACAAGATATAGCTGCTTTTCTCTTCTTATTTTTATAAGAAGGCGTTTTGGAGCCTAAGAATGTAAAATTTATTGAATTCTAATCTATATCATTCACATCTAGACGATTAAAATTCTGTTTAAGACAGGGCCGGATTATCCAATAGCAGGGGCCGCTCTAACCTTTACGCCGCCCGGTCAAAAACACAAATTTCTGCCCTTTTATGGGGTTAATGAGTTTTTTTTTTAGCTTTTTCGATCTTTTTGTGGCGTCTCGGGGAATTTCAATAATATTTCAATTTGTCACGTCAACAGCCAAAATGCCGCCCTTACATTTGCCGCCCAGGTCAAATGTCCGGGTTGTCTGTCTCCTACAATAGGCCCTGCCAATAGACAAACTTGGCAACTGCCTAGGGGCGCCGAGCAGCAAATGGGCGCTTAAATTATTTTAAAAATTGTAATTTTAGCTTGTTTTTGATTAGCCTAATTCTTATTTTTAAAAAATGTATTTTAAATTTTGTGATAGTTTTATACTCCTGCGTCGATTTGACTTTTTAGTTAGATTTTTGGGATTATTTTGCATAAGCGATATGCTATCATATCGTATTGCAGATATCCTAAATATCTAGCTAAAGTGAAATTGACTCAGGAATATAAAATTATCACAAAATAGGCAAACAATTTTACAAAAAAAAATTGGTGCCTCCGCGAGATCTGATTTTAAAATAAATTTAATTGTATTTCTAGGACAGAAATTTCAAGTCAAATTTCAAAATTTTACGAATATTGAGTCTGAGCTCGAAATTTTCTAGAAACATATTTTTGGGGGCGACTTAAAAACTTTTGTCTAGGCGTGCATACATTGCGGAGCCGGACAGTTGAACGCTGCCGTTTGAACGCAGAAACAATTACATGCAATTGTACCCCCCCCCCCGAAAAAAATTATAGCGTTCAGTCCACATCAAGAGAGATCTACCCTCTTTCTGGTAGAACACTTTGTCGAGTAGGACCGGTCTAGAGGGATATATTTTAGTGAGTATGGCGTTTGTTAAAACGACCCGGAGCATCCGGAGTGAACGAGACCGGAGTTGAGGGTGCGGAGGCTTATAGACTATCAGTTATCTTACTGACTATTTACGTGGAAGAAGAGTGTGTCAAAAATTACAAAAATCGTCCTTACGTATTTTACTGACGAGGACGCTTCCTTACCAAAGTAGTTCGAATTATTTCCCCCCCCCTCAATCACAAATTTTAAGTATTAATTTTAAGGTCAGGGCCTTAAGGTAAGGTAATGGAGAATTGTTGCACTTACTAACACCTGTTGATATATTCCATATTAATCCACGTTAAACCAATGTACAACAACATTTTTATTCTCACGTTAAAACGTCCCCGCGTTCAAACGTCTCTGCGTTCAACCGGCCGCGTTTAAATGTCCTAGACCGCATACATAGGTAATCCGGCTTGGTTTAAGAACATTTCATGGTAACAATAATAATGTACACAGTAGCAGCTGGTACTGGAAGCGATGAGACGCGATGAGACACTTGTTTTTGAAAACATTTATTTTTCTAGTCGTCGATAAAACCTTTATTGTTTTTATTCAACCATGTTCGAGTAGGTACTAGATAGTACCTCAACAAATACTATATTTATAAAAAGTATTATTTTTCTACATATTTCTTATTTCTTCCGTAACGCACTTCTCATTGGTTTATTTTAAATTATCAACCTAAAAAAAATAAGGGGTTATGAAGGGTTAATGCCATCTGCAGGTTATCTGATCTGAGGTCATCTGATTAGGTTATTTTAAGTTATACCAATCTAAAAAATCGAGAGGTTGCAAGAGGGTGACGAGGCCATGGGGCCTTCAGGCCGCACAATCTTGGGAAACAAGTTCTACCGAGTTCCACACCATTCAAACACTAGAAGGTCATGGCGACCACCTGATTTCTTAGCTACGTTTTAATTTGCTATTTCTATTACCGTTAATAAATGTTGTAATTAAAATTTTTTATTAAATCGCAAATCAAGTAGCTTAATTTTTTCAAAAGAAGACGTCGCAACGCTTCTATAGATTTTGTATGAAAGGGACGCGGAAGAGACATATGTCCGCGCCCCGTCTGCGTCGTACGTCTTTTCTGTGTGTCCAGCGCCTAAGATTGCTTTATTGCAATTTAAAACAGCATGATTTTAAGTCACTTTTCAAAATGCCAGTTATAGCGCAAAATTTAACCAAATATATTACAACAATTTTTTTGTAATGGAAAGAGGATAATGAGTCGAACGACATGATATAATTTTGAGAATGATTTTTTACATCAAAACCGCACAGTTAATAAGTAAATAAAATTTTCGACTTATTTCGTAAATAAGTCACGTCGTAGCTAAACTAACGATCTTCATTAAAAATTAAAAAATAATAGGTATTGTGAGTGTTGTAAATGACGTTTGGTTTCAAGATAACTTAATTGATTTCAAAACTCGCGCCTTGCATAGTTACGACAACCAATGAAACAGAATCGTACCGATAAACGTCAATTGTACAGAGGCGCCACTAGATTCAATATTTTGGGGGGCTACGAAAAATAACAACTTTGTTTTAGCTCTCTACTGTTTTGGGTTTTTGAGAGGGTAGTCGTCAGGTAGTTGTAGAAACAAGTATCACTACTCGTTCTATTATTTTTGGTTGAACAAACCGCACTTTACATCTGCTATAGAAAATAAGCAGAATTTACGAATTGTTTACTCCCCACGTTTTTACAAAAAAGTATATAACAAAATGTACTTATGCAACACATAATACATGTGTAGATCGAAAAAATGTTGTGTAAGCAACTTCATGCGTTACGAATAAATCCACTTGACCAACAGTTATATTCATTTATGATTTATATAGGGTAAGTCTAAAGCCATCTATCAAAACCTGATGGCATATAGAAAGAAAAGTTTTATTTCCTTGAATTAAATTAAATAAGGCGTTTTGAGCAGTATCAACTATAATATTATTTAAGTTAATAAAATATTTTTATATTCAAATCGATGCTGTGATTAATGATCTTTCGATGCAAATTTAAAAACTGATAAAATTTCACATTCTATTAATATAATATTACCATTATATAAGACATGTGCATAGCAGGTATCAAATTAAAATGAAATTTTAGTTAACATTATATGAAATATATTGTCGACTAGTTTTTATTTACGTAGGTGAGTGACTCGGATTCTGTTGTAATTTGTCAGTAGCTTTAAATCGGTACGCGAAAGTTTACGTGAGTTTTCGCCACCGAACATCTGGACCTTTTTCGTTATAATAATCAGGTGTTTTTTGTCAAAATATCTATCAGTTCACGTGTTCCTTTTCAATTTGCTGACAGTTAAAATTGATATCGGTTTTAATTTTTCATAATATTAAAAATCGGTTCTCAATAGCAAAAAAAATTCAAAAATTGTTAGGATACGAACGAGATTATATCGTTTATTGGACGTAAAATTAAAAAGTGCAGAGATAATTATTATTTCGGAATAGCGAAAGAAGTGTTGATAAATGAGCATCTGCAGAGGTGAGCAATGAACCGAAGAATATTTTTTAGATTTATTTTAAAATGCATCAACTGCAATGAAAACTAATAGGGTCGGTTATTTCAAGTGGTTTCAGACGCTTAATTTTAAAAAAATATTTTGACTTTTTTTATTTTTTACATTCTTCTTCTTCTTATTTTTATGAATTTATGATGATACTAAATTTAATTAAAAAATCTGAAGAAGGCAATATAATAACCTATTGCCGAAAGCTTTATGAATCGAAACACAATGCTCTGTAAATCTGTAAAGGCATCCAAAGCAAGAACTTGTAAAGTAATCCGATCTAATAGTTTTTTTCAAAATGTAAAAACGTTTGTGAGACATCAGAGACTTGAACTCAAAAATTAATAAAGTGCAAAATGTCGATAATTAATAATCAGATGTATCAGGAATTTCAAAATTTTATTAATAAATGTGTGGACGTCATTTTTATGTTTGTATGATTTCGAGACATCCGCTTTACTTCATGATGAACACACGATTACATCAACGTTAATATACATACATAGTATAACATGTAAATATAGATTTAATCAATGATGGATTTCCAGTTTATAGAAAAGTTAAAAAAAATAATATTTTCATAGATCAGCAAAATAATTAGTATTTGTATGTACTACATCATGAGTCCCAATAATCATTATCATAATATGATTTCCAGCACCGATAAGGCGGCTAAACTCTCAGTGGAATAGTTTGGGGGTGTGGGGTGTTTGGGTAAGCCACACACACTCTCCAATTAAAAGAATATTTAAATATTACGAAAAGGAAAATACACTCTAAATCTCCAATAAATCTAAATATTTCAAAAATTAAAAATCCCCCCCCCCCGGTCATACATTCTGGTTGTAGCCCTGCACCCTACTACAACGATCCGCTAGGTTTCCAATTTCGAAGGAAAAATTCCAAAAAATTAATTCTGTTAGACATTTCTTATATGGAAATGGAATATTAATTTATAAAGTTTTCATTAGATTTTTATACCTACTATAAATAATTTATGCCAAATGCAAATTTTATGGGGACATTACTGGTAATCCTATTAATTTTGAAATTTTATATTTGATTTTAGCACTTCTACATCTTGTTTTTTATAGTCGTAGAAGATGTTTTGAAATATGATACCTTAAATATTAATTCGTTATTTATTTTATTGATATGTAGGTATTATTATTGTCCCGTGTTACCAAAGAAAGTTATTAACAATAAAATCATTTTTTATACATTTTATTGCTCCGAGTTACATTGCTTTTTTTTGAATCTATTTTTATAATTGATTTGTTTCCATTTTGTAATCATTTCACACAATATAATAATCAATTGTTTTTTTTTTGATAACATTTTGTATATAAATATATAATAAATAATCTTGACTCATATAATACCTTCTCGAGCTATGAATTTAATCCCACACTACTCCTGGTAATTATATTTTAAATGCAGATATTCTCGACCTTACGGTTTCGAGATTTCAACGTGAATTATTAGTAGGGTCCGATCGAAACACGATTTTTAGCCGAAACCGTAACCGTATATTCGGCTCTTCTTCTAGTTTCGGCTGAAACCGTAACCGAAATTAAAACTTATATACAGGCCCGTATCCAAGATTTCATTTCGGGGCGGGAGGAAACTCATAAAAAGTCTTGCAAAAGTAACATTTTCGGGGATTCCCTTCCAGGAATGTCTATTATTACAAACAAATAATGTTGTTTTTTTTTACATTTTGTGGGGAAGGGGCACGTGCCCCCAGGTGCCCCCCTTGGCTACCGGCCTGCTTATATAGTTAAGTTGGCATTTAGCTAAGTTTTCATTATACTCTAAAATCTAGTGTTTTCCTAATTTAGTAACTGATTATTCGATAAGATTAAATAAAAGACTTAACGGTTATCCTCAAACACAAAAACAGAAAAGCGTTTCGAACATATCCGACAGTGCTCGAAACGACACGAACGCTAGTTTCGGCCGAAACTGGCCGAAACCGAAACTTCAGTCGGTCTTATTAAATTAATAATTATACTACTAATATTAATTATTGGGTAAATTTTTAAATATAGTTCTCAATAATATGACAAAATTCATAATTCCCTAGATAAATAATCTATCATGAAACTCTTGACTTGGACCAATTACAAAAAATTGTGATTATCAGACATTTTTTCGGAGGTTTATATTTTTCAGATACTAATCACCTCACGACAATTAGTGAGGTATTGCACACATTATGCTCTCTTTTACATTTTTCTCTTTGAACACAATCACAAAGCTAGGTTTTTCAAACCAGGGAATACCCCCCCCCCCCCCAGCACATTAGTGCTTGTGTTCAAAAAAAGAAAATGTCTTATTGAATTTCAAATCAGAAATCTTAAATTTTTAGAAATTATATTTCTGGTTTGAAACTTATAAACTTAATAACACTTTTTTGCGCAGAATCTCTGGTGTACTGGAGGGCATTCCATACCCCCCAGACCCCCCGGTTTGAAAAACTTAGCTTTGTATGTGTATTCTGTTTATATAGCGTACGGTTATTAAAATTTCATTGGGAATTGTTATTTTTATTCGGAAATATTCAGCGATGCAATTTCCATAACTGCTACTGTATATTGAAGTTAGGTACATAGTAACTCTGGCTCTCTATCTTAATGATGGTGATATTGGGTCTTAAAAGGAGCATTCACTTGCTAAGTTAACTTTTAATATCCTCAGACGACATAATGTATCATTACTATGGTTGGTAGGTTGCTTAAGCTTTAGTGGTATACCAGGGTGTCCCCGTGACCGTGGAGAATCCTCGAGGTGGTGATAAAAGACCATTTTGTAAGACAAATTTTTAAATAAATTTTTTTGTCAAAGTCCAAACTTTTGGGGGGTACCTCCCTTTAAAGCAATTTTTTGAATTTCTGATTTCAAGCGGTCATAGCTCCGATATTATTGAATTTTTAAGCTTAATAGATTAAAACTTTTTTAAAGATTATTTGCTTATCTACAAATTAGGTTATAACCCCTTATCGTCTAACAGCAATGGATTTCGAGATATAAATTAAATTAAGGGAAAGAATGTTAAAAAATTCAGGTTTTATTTATTTTTACTTTTCTTGCGAATCCCGTATCTCTTAAACGAAACGTCTAAAAAAAACTGATGGCGCAAACCGGATAGGGAATTTAACGGGCTACAACTTTGGTCAAATACATTATTTTGGGAAACTAACAGTTTTCTCAGAAATTCTGAAAAGAATGAACAAGGTGTAGGTAAAAAAAAGTAAATTTTATTTAAAGCGAATGTATTCATTTTATTTAGAAAACCAATTATTTGAATTTTTGATCTAAATGGCCTCAATGGAAGGCCAAAAAGGCTGAAAGATATTCGAGAATAACAGAATTTGAAATTTAGCCAAATGTTAAACCACTGACGTCAAACAAAGTAATTTTAAAAACAAAAATAGCTATAAGAAATCAAAATAAACATGGAAATTGAATATAAATGGATATATTATGATACAATAATAAAATTTATGGTAAAATAAACAAAACACACATAATAAATGAAATGTTCGGATGACAATGAATTAAATGTAAAGTAAAATTTAAATAACAATTAAAATTTTAAACTGTGTATTAAAATATGAATTTTATCGATTTAAATTTATTATTACTAAACCAAAACAGTAGCTTTTCAAAAGACATAAAAAAACGATAAAAATTTCATTTAAAATTTTATTAAAATGAATAAGAATACGCAAATTTCGAAAAATAGTCGGAATAACCTAGGCGAAATTTAGATGATCTCATTTCCGGTGGCTTCCTACAGATGAATAATAATAATAAATTAATCGGTGTAAATTTTTCTAAAATGCAGTTTTAATGAAAACAACAAAAAGTAAGAAAGACCACAATCAGTGGTTTCGATTTTCCCGTAGTTGAGGGTTAAATGGATGAATCAACAATTAATATAATACACCTAGCCTGATTCAAACCAGAAGAATTTTGAAAAATCCTAATAGGGTGTGTCGGAAGTTGGTCTATGTAGTCAAAATTACTTTATTCGGCGCCATAAGCCGGTCGCGGAGTTACATATGTACTGATTGTGAGTACCGAGTACCAATTACATACCGAGTAAAAAAAAATAAGTGATTTGGACTTGGAGGAAATGATTTTTGGCTATGCTAAGAGAAAAGCATATTCTAACATCTTCATAATCATTTAAGGCCATCAACATGCAGTATAATAAAGAAAAACGAAGAGCCTACAAGTAGCAACAAACCACTTAAAAAGGTGTCATTCGCATAGAGTTAAACTAGTAGCACTTGTGTTAAAGACACTTACGTCTAGACCAGTAGCAAATAAAAAATAACTTAATCCACATTACCAACATTTAAAAAAATATTATTACACGTCGTCAAGTTCTCTATTAATTGAAAAATGCAGGCACTCACATTTTCTTGCAAATGCTGATTATCGTTGAGGCTAACTAAATTGCTGCAGTTTTTTCAACTGTGGTATATTGTTAGATTGATTTTCTGTTAATAACATTAACAACATTATTTATTATTGATGCAAACAAAATAGCTTACCGCATTTATAATTTTATTATAAAACATAAAAATTTTAAGTCATTGAAGTATGCAGTTAAGTGATTTTTTAAATTGAAAAACCTCGTATTTTAGAAGTAATACACTGAAAACGTGAGTAACAAGTTTTACCAGTTTAACATTAAACATTGTTATTTTAGAATGTCACATTTAGCGATCACTTTTACTTTTTTTGTTATTGCATAATAAATTTGTTGTCTATTATTTTATATTACAACTATAAAGTTTCAACAAAAAATATATAAATTTTCCGAATCCTAAGCGAATTTGCATGAGATCTACATACATAATTTCTATATTTAATACAAAATATTATTGTGTCCTTGAACAACAAATTGGTTGTATAGTATTTGTAAAAGTAATTCCAACATACGTCATAACCATTGTTGACATGTTATTGAAACAACAAATATTACCTTGGAGTCCCTGAAAATTAACTTTTGTAAATATAAATTACTTATTAAACATTATAAATATTAACTACATACTATATCATCATATTGACTATCGATCAAAGCAACACAACAAGATACCACGAGAAGCTAACATAGTAGCTTCCTCACGTTGGTAGTACGTGATTGATATATGTAGTTCTTCTACATTTGAACTTACAGAGAGCGGTTTATACTCAATTTAATGCGGTTATATTGATAAATAAAAAATTAAACAATCAGATATGATAATAATAATTATTACCGTTTCGAAGGTCAGCCGGCGAATGCGTTGGTTCTATTATTTTAGGTTGGCAAAAAGGTATACCAATCTGACGTAAGGGTATCACGTCAAAACACCGAAACAAAAACACCGAAAAACACTGACCTACTGTTTGAATGACGTGAAATTGCTTTTTGCGCGGGATCATTTTACTTAAGTCTTAAATTAAACTTGATTGTTTAGTTAAGTTAATTGTTTTGTTAAATGGTGTTTTGCTGTGGAATCCTCTGTTTCTCTCTACCTCCCTCTAACGAGTTGTACAACAATCTAGTTCTCAACCAATCGATTTCCACTGTATTCTCATTTACTCACTAATTATTCTCTCGGTAAGCTTTTACCAACGATTTTACCAACGAAAAGCAGAATATAACAGATAAGAAATTTTAATTGATAAATAAGTTGAATTGATTGGAAAATTTTATAAATTAAACAAATAAATTTGAAAATAATTAAATTATAAATCAAGTTTAAAAAAATTATATGAAAATAAAAGATAGAAACGGGGAACATTTACACGATTTCATTAGAAAGGAAATTAAAATTGAATTGATCACAATAAAAAACCATAATTAAAGATATATAAAAAATTTAATAAAATTAAAAAATTGAGAAATTACATAGCAATATATAAAATTAAAAATTAAAAAAAAGTATTTTTGCACGCGAGTTCGGCTATAACACCCTAGGTAGAATTTTCAATAAAAATATAATTTTTCATAACGTAGACTATCTTCACGGAACGGGACAAAAAAGGAAAATTCCTTTCACGATTACGCTTCTGAAGAAATCTAAGCTGAGTTATTACGAAAATTACGGTAAGAACTTTATATTCCACTATAAATTGAACTTCAAACTTTAAAATCGAATTTTTCAAAACATCATTTTGTGACTGGCACCCACGATATTTCTAAAGCTTTCTGAAATTTTCTGTTTGTTAAGAAATAGTATATTGTCTTATTCGGATTAAAAGTGAAACATCGTTTAACTGTTTTGTTATAATTTTATTAATAAAAAAATGGCTTTTATAAATAAATTAGATGTAAAAAATTCCTTCTATAATACAGCGTTTCATAGGAAACCAAAACTTTAAAGACACAAAATGTATATTATGTAAATTCGGGGGGTCTGGGGGGTATGGAATACCCTCCAGTGCACTCTTTGCTTTTTATCTACAGCACTTTAACTGAAACTGCACTGAAAAAAATTTTTAACTAATAAAATTTAGGTTACTGTCACGAAAATAGGACCACGAATTCAACTTTTTCCTATATACCATTGAAAAGAGGATAATTTTCTTTAAACGTTAAAAAAAACTTTTGGGGAATATTTATATTAGTTTTCGAAAAAACGACATTTAAAAATCAAAATTTTCTTTGAGTGTAATTTAATATAGTCTTAAAGATAGCTACATGGGACTGTTACTCCATCGGGTGCACATCGATGCGATGTAACCTTACTAGTAACCGCACTCACGAATCCACCTTAAAATGTGATTCACCTTTTTTGAGTATCACGTTAGGAGTTCGGGCAACTCCAGGCATGTTTTTAGCGAGTAAGCGTTTTGACGACCGCAACCACGGCAAATCTCGGATTCATCCTTAAAACTAGCTTTACGTTTGTCTAACTAAAAACTGTAATAACATAACAAAAAATAAATAAAAAAATTATAACATACTAGTTCAATGACAAATATTGTTATACGTACCGGTAACAGAACCAGAGGCGGATCAAGGGGATATTGCGCTCCAAGCTGAACCAAAATTTGCGCCCAATCTAAAACTAAAACAATCTAAATCCAATTGCGGACTTGCGGAGATATTTTTAAAATGCAACCTATTTTTGAGATTTTTCAGAATTTTATAATATAAAATATCATCAAATAATTTTAAAAATAATTGTAATAAATTTTACGCCCCTGTATTTCTGGCGCCCGAAGCGCTAGCTTCTTTCGCTTCTTGGTTAATCCGCCTCTGAACAGAACACCCGTGTAGAAATTGCAGTTTAATCCTTATAGAAAAATACAAGTAAAATTTAAATTTTTAAATGCCATTTTCTCGAAAACTAATGGATATTCCGGAAAATTTTTTTCAAATACTCAGAAAATTGTCCTCTTTCCAATTGTGTATAGGAAAAATAAGTTGAATTCGTGGTCCCATTTTCGTGACAGTTCCCAATATTTAATAAATAATACAAACAATGTCATAGAAGAAATGAATTGTTTCATTAATATAATGAAATATTTACAAAATAAATACAGTAAATTTGTTTGATTAGAAGAACGTTTTTATTGTACGGTAGCGGTCATAGAAAATGCATTGAGAATTAAAACAATAGATTCCTATAAGTATACAACCTATGTTGTATATTCTTAATAATAAAGAATAGAAATAGATAAAAGTTAACTTTTTGGTTTGAATCTCATAAGTTCAAAAACACATTTTATTTTTTGAACACAATCATAAAGCTAGGTTTTTCAAACCATACCCCCCAAACCCCCCGGTTTGAAAAACTTAGCTTTGTGTGCGTATTCAGCGATGCAATTTCCATGACTGCTTCTGTATATTGAAATGTACGGGGACACAGACTGTACCTCTATTGTAAAATTTTGTATTTTAAAAAATATTTGGTTCCGATTTTTGAATTTTATATAAAATTGGCAGCATTATGTATTGTTTATTGAGGTTGTAAATACAATTTTGTTATTTTTCGTTTGGAATTATGAGGTAAAATTCAAATTTTCAAGATTTTTCAATAAATTTGGTATTTAATATTAAATTAAATTAAAATAAATTTATGATATTATTGAAAGAAAACTAAACTAAACTAAATTATTTCAACTTATTTTTGCAATATTTTATTTTAAGTTATTTAAGTTAATTTTAAGTTATATGTGTGATGATTGCAAAAACCGGCTGTGGTACCACTTTTTAAGACCCAAAGTTATTTAATATAAATTTTATGTTTAAAATGTGTGATTACCTCAATTTTAAGGGTAGAATATTTCAATATAATATTGTGATTACGGCAAGTTTTGTGCAATTATTGTAGAACTGAGAGGTGCTTTAGGGTGCCGGTAAACTGGGCCAATGGTAAGCTGGGCCAATGGTAAGCTGATGGCTTTTGGCCACGGTTTTGATAAAAAAATAACTTAAACCTTTCCTAACTTACAGAACACACCAATGTCTTCGCATGATTTTTAAAATTATTTTTTAATAATTAGACGGAATTTTTGAGTTGCTCCACTTATGAAAAACAACCCTAAAGCGTTTTCAACTCGAAAATTACAGATCTAAAAAGACGGGATCTTTGAGTGGCTCTACTGATTAAAAACCTCCCTGAAGTGGCTCCAACTCAAAAATTACAAACACAAAATTCTTTATCTTTGCCTCAGTATACCATTTCAAAAATTTTAGTGAAATTTACCTTTGGCCCAGTTTACCATTTTCAGGTATTATCTTGATCCAGTTTACCTTACTATGTACTCCATATACCGACCCCTCCAGATTCCCAGTGCGTATTGCTGTCACAAATAGATGTATTTCTTTGAAAGAGTGAAATATTTCTAATTAATTACAGGCACATAAACTTTGGGTTGTAGTAACCTGGCGGTCAGAGGGTACCTAGGTACTTAGTACCTTAGCAATGGTTTTCAGTAATTTTAAAAAATAAAACATAATTAAGGAAGAGCCACACACTGCTTCTTGGACTATCAAGCCATCACACCATGTATGTGTTTCTGACTCATTAGTCGTCATCAGTATCGCATACTTGTTGAAAAACACTTATTTTCTCGCAATATTTATCTTTATCACATTTTATGAGCAATGTGCTCGCGAATGCATGTTGGCAAGGTCGTGTGCATGTTAGTGACGTGCGTATTAGTAGTCCGACATGTTCTTCGACCAGTAGCCGTTTTAGTGCACACAATTAAGTATTTTTCAACAAGTATGCGATACTGATGACGACTAATGAGTCAGAAATACATACATGGTGTGATGGCTTGATAGTCGAAGAAGCCGTGTGTGTCTGTAGCTCTTCCTTAATTGTGTTTTATTTTTAAAATTTTGAAATTTATACTGGCAAGATTGCGAGAAATCTTTAACTTTATAATAATTTTAAAGGTTTTACATAGTTTTGAATGTTTGAAGGGCGGATGTTTAAGAGTCTTGGTTGTTTGAACCTAAAAATGGTTTACGTATGTATGTATAGGTACATCGTTTCGGTTTGCCGACACTTAATTAAAATAAAAAAAATAACAGGGGATCGTACCCTAGCCGGTCCCACTATTTTAAAAATTTCCGAATGACATTATGGTAGTTTAGGACTTAAATTACAAAATAATATAAAAATGAAAGTTTATGGATCATTAAAAAATAGGGCCAAAATTTACGAAAAACTGGAACCAACTATTTGATTGGACACCTTTATAAAGTTGGCTCCGCCCATCCCTTAAAATAATAAATTATAAAGTGAAGGTTAAAATTGGGGTTTCTTATTATGGTATTACTCAAACGTGTTAGCGTGTTATTTTAGGTTGGATGCGTATCTTGTCCTAATGGTGCTTGTCAAAAAGGATAAGCACAAACCTTATTACAAAAATACCTCGGGACGCAACAGGACAGATAGGGTACTATACCCACAATAACATATAACTTAGGGTGAGGTAGTAATCAATTAAGTAAAAATTGCTTTTGGGAAGGAGAGTTTTGTGGAAAGTATTAAAAATTCTTATACATAGGGAGTTTAAAGAATTCCTTATGTAAGTTCTTATTAAATAGTTTTTTTTACAAAATATATACAGCGCCAGCCAGCGGTGGGGTAAAAATTAAAATAAATGAATGAAAGGGGATTGTTTTAGGGAAAATGAATAAAGATAATCGGTTATAAAAAAATATGTGAATAGTCCTTTCCAAACCAGTGTTTGAAATCAATATCGTTACTCAATATCATCCTCTTTTTACTCAATATTACTATTATTTATTATTTGTCTTTTACTCAATAATGTTCATTACTCAATCTTCAATATCTGGATTATTTAAAAAAATATCTTCTCTCACAAGAAATTGTTTAGCAATATTATAAAAATAGTTTAGCACTCTAAAAGTGAGGTTTGCGGAGGTTTGCTAATGCTTTCTCACTCTCGGGAGGGGATTTATAAACTTGTTTTAGAGGAGGGGGGGTCGTCCTTCCTCGTCGTTAGTGATATTATCTATGTAGAACACTGAAAAAAAGGATTTGTCGCCCTAAAAGAGCTATTAGTAGCTATAGCCTCAACAGAGCTTTTCGTTGCTGTAACAAGTTTTCCGCTGCTATAACAAAGTTTCTTTCTATGCAGAATAAGAAAATTTGTTAAATCAACTAATCTTTTTTACTGCATAGAAAACAACTTAGTTATGCCAGCAGAAAATTTGTTGTAGCAACAAAAAATTTGTTATAGCAGCAAAACAAAACTCAGTTGAGGCTATAGCTACTAATAGCTCTGTTAGAGCGACAAATAATTTTTTAGAGTGAATTTATTTCTTTTAAATTCACACTGTAAGCAGCGATTTAAAGATTTCAGACATTTATTCAAGTTTTTTCCAGCGAGATTTTGACAAAATCGGGGCTAAGCAAATTACAAATTCAAGTATGAAAATGGTTTCTAGGTTATTGTAGAATAATTTGATTAGTTGAAATGAATAGCTAAACCCATCAGATTCTGTTTTTGACTTGAAAGTTTTCAAGCGTATACAATGTCAGCTCGTGACACAGGCTAAATCATACCATGATTTTAGAAAATTGGTATACAGCTGCTTTGGGGTTCTAATGTTATCTCACGTTGGGATCTAACATGATCTAATAGGATGTCTGGGTTGCTACCTTTTCGAATTTTTTGTCTTGAGGTTTGTAAAAAAGAATAAAATAAAAAAGTATTTTTGACATCAAATACATCTCGATCTGATTTGATTTTAATCGACAAGACAGAAGTTGTGATTTTTTATACTTACCTACTTCAAATTTATTGTCTGGTTATTAAATAATTTATTCTAATGAAGGAACACCCCTTTTCCCTTTATAGACTGATGATTTTTGTAATTACCGTCTGCGTTTTTTTGCAATAACAGCTTCAACCTTGATTAAAGTATATAATTTTAATTAATTTAAAATGTAAAAAAGTAAAATACTAAATTTGTATCAGAACAATGAAATGCAAGCCATTAAATTTAATATCTTAATTTTTTTCTGAAAAAAGCCTATTATTAAAGCTTGAGTTATTGGTTGGTAAATTTCTGTAATATGTAATATCTATCCACTTTCATTTGTTTTAAACCCTGAATGGTAAAATAGGTGGGCAGTTGAGCGAATTGGTCCAAGGTCGATAGTCCGAAGGGCATTAGTTCCAAATCCTACGTAGTTTTAGTAAACAGATAAATTTTATGATTTTTACAAAAAAAAACCTTTATAAGAAATATTTGAAAAAAATTAAAATTTTTTATTATTTATGTTTGTGTATCACATCATCAAGCAACGAATCGAAATTATATTGGAAGAGAAAAAAGAGAATTCAATTTCACTAACGAAGAGATGGTGTCGCCAAAGTGGAAATAGTAGGGTAGAATTACTGCAAACTTAATTAATATCAATAAACTAAGAGAAAGTTGCAATCGACTTTTGTGTCTAACCACAAAGCGTGGGTTAACGGGATTGGTTATTCATTTTTCCTATAGTTATTTAATTTCTTTCCAACGTAAACGTTATTAGCATTTATATAATTTTCACACAATTACATCATAATTTTTGGTGACACGGAATTATAATGCAATTTTAGTGGGTTTGCAAAATCTGCATTTTAAAATTTTTATATAACAAAATTTGTTGTTCGTAACAATTTGAGTTAACAGGTGTAAAGTTATTAATTTTTTTTGATTTTTTTTTTTTTTAGATTATGTCAATTGTTAAGTGTATATATTGTTATGGTCCATCAAGCGCTGAAAAAACTTTAAATTATTCAATAATACCAATCAATAACAAGTGTATAATACTTATGAATTCAAATAAATTGAATATAGAAATTATTGTAACAATAAGTCTTATTCAATAAAGATTAAGATATGTAAATGTAACTTTGTCACTGCCACTTATGAAGGTTGTTAAGGAGTAAATAATTAAATCATCATACACGTAATATGCCGACTTATTTGTTTTTCGATATGTAAAAACGCTATTGTTTTCTTTTTCAGTCTCAATTCAAATTCTGCAACAAACAAAAATTTCCTCTCTTCTTTGTTTTTCTCACGTATCTTCTTCATGCTACCTATTAATTCAAATTTTTTTTAAAGTGATACATAAATGGCAACTACTATTCTTGGAAAAAGTGTTTGTTTAATATATTTTGTTCTTTGAAATAATACTTATTTAGCGTAGGTCGGTTCGGTGGTGAATATGGCGCGTTAATTTGTAATTCCATTTTTTATTGTCTTTGATGGGCGTTCTATGTACATGGTGGTTTAATTATAATTTTCAATTGCTACTACGTGGCATTTAAAAGTTAAATGATTTAGGTCGAGTTTCTTTAATTGGGACTGGTATGTGGACCCCCGGTGTATGCGATGATGTTACCTGGGGTTGCGAGAATAGCAAATTAAAAAAAATAATTTATTGAGCATTTTCTACATTAACTCTATGCGAAATAAATTCTATTTGTTGATCTTGATCACGCCACGTTTTGGAAGAGGAGTGGAAGAAGAACCTACTGTTAATCATAGGTTTCGGCTTCACAAAATTTAGATGCACAGAATAACAAATAATTTAGTGAGTAATATTAAATTCTCTAGCCTAAACTGTCTTGCTAATTTACCCCGCCACTACAAAGTGGCCAAAATTTTTTTCATGTAAACAACCAATCAGCGGTTATAGGAGTAAGTACCGCTGTAGTAGTTAATATAAAGAGGTGGGAAGGAAGGTCAAACACATTTATAAGAACTGGAGATGTCATAATTCAAGAAATACCAGTCCGATACTATGCGATCCTAAACTTAATTACGTAAAAATTGTCACCACGTTGTCCTGTGTAAATAACTCAAAATCAATTTCAAGATTATGTTGTCATATTGCAAAAGATCGCAATCCAGAAGAGTTAAAATCGGGGCGTCATAATAAATTTTTACGCGTATGCGACATATTGGCTTTCCAGTCGCGGAGTCGACTGCAACTATCATAAATCAAACTTAAACTTATTAAAAACAAAATTTGCAATCGACTGCAGGAATTACAAGAAAGGGGGAAATTAGACTGAGTACTCTGCGTTTCATTAGGACCTCTTTATTCTTTTTTTGATTTTTTTGACATTTGTTTATTTATTTACTTTTTGCGGGAAAAGTTTATTGTAAAGCAGTGGCTTCGGTGGCTTCCAACCGGTCGTTCGTGGATCACCGATCTCAAGTGGTCCACAATGACATTGAATTTCAGATAAATTAGAATGTTTTAGAAAATTCCATAGAAACATATTTGGTGGTCCGTCGTCCAATAAAAGTAGTTTGTGTTGATAGAAAATTTTAAAAGTGGTTTGTGTCCTTGACTTGGGAACCACTGCTGTAAAGTAATAACGGAATCCAACAAAATCTTAGAAAACGCGGGAAAATTTGATTTATTTTAGAAGTCGATGAGTTTCTTTGCTTTTTTAGGTTTCCACTAAAAAGTATGCTGTTCAAGTAAAAAGATAATTAGGAAAATTTTAGAAAATCTAAGGAAATTTCTTAAATGGAAATCTGTTGTATAAAATTGTGCTAATTCTTCCTCGAGTAAATTTTTTCGTAAGAATCCGTTTATAATGTTTATCAATTATGTCGTACGACGCGGAAGGGAGGGGGGGGGAGATAAAATAAAATAAGGGAGTAACATTGGATCTGAGTATTGAAAACATTATTCAAGTATAATACAAGACTACTACGTTTTTGTCAGGTCACATTGCGAATGACACCTTGAAGTGACATGCATCCGTTCTCAATTGTCTCAAGTTCACACTCATCCGAAGGGCGAGTGACACGGCAAATTTTTCCCTGATTTCCTCCTCAATTTCCTTCTAAAATTTTTTTGGATTTTCTAAGATTTTTATGGATTTTCTGAGATTTTCTCAAATTTCCCCGGATTTTCTTAAATTTGCACAGATTCTTCATCACTTGCACACCAGATTTCCTCAGAAATTTTCTTATCTCGTTTATTGTTAGCCTGACAATCCTTTGTGAAGTTTTTAATATTTTTTATTTAAATTTCAGATGATTTGAAAACCGTTGGGCGCCAGTGTTTTGAATATACCACACTAGAAAATAAAGAAAATAAGATTTCCTATTTTTTCTTCTCTTTTTCTTTCGTTTTTTTCCATTTTTCTAATTTTTTTTCTTCAAATAAATTTTTTTGAATATATCTAGAATAGATTTTCTCTAGTATAATTTTTCCTATAGTGTATTTATGTCCCGATTGTGATAATGCACTAACTTTTCTAATTTGTTTGAAAACGTAGAGCACAGAGCGTGAATATACAGTAGCAGTCATGGAAATTGCATTGCCGAATGTTTCCGAATTAAAATAACAATTCCCAATGAAATTTCAATATCCGTACACAATATAAACACAATACGAAAACAAAGCTAGGTTCTTCAAACCGGGGGGTCTGGGGGGTATGGAATACAATACCCTCCAGTACACCAGAGATTGTACGCAAAAAAGTGTTATTGAACTTATAAGCTTCAAATCGCAAATCTAATTTCTAAAAATCTAAGATATCTGATTTGAAATTCAATAACAACTTTACTTTTTTTGAACATAATAATTAATATGCTGAGGGGTATTCCATACCCCCATTTTTTAAATTCGGGAATAATTCCCAATGCAATTTCCATGACCACTACCAAAGGGTAAATATCCCGAAAATTTTGTGTACACTCGTTTGGAATTCCCTTGGAAATCATTGGAATTCTTTGGAAATTCTGGGAATTCTTGGAAATTGTTGGAATTCTTTGGAAATCATTGGAAGTCGTGGTAATCTTTGGAATTCCCTAGAAATCATTGGAATTTCCTGGAAATCATTGGAATTCCTTGGAATTCTTTGGAAATCGTTGGAAATCATTGGAATTCCGAGTGTGTACAGAAATTTTATTGGATATTTACCCCTTGATCTTGATTTTGATTTTGAATTGAAAAATCTTGAATAATTTAACGTCATGCCGACTTTTGCACCATTTGCTTATGCAGATGGAAATTAACGTTTCAATTTCTTGAAAATTATACAGATTGTACCAGCCGATTTTAATCTCGAAAATGGCGCCGTTACAACTGATAGAGAACCGATACTAATTTTTTTGTATTTTTCTATCAAGAATAATTAATTGATCGGCCAATACGAACAACTTATAATTGAAATCATTACAACGGTTTACTTGGAACATTATTTTCACTCTTTTAATACTCAAAATACGAAAATTATGTAGATCGACCGGCCTCTCAAACTGCAAATTAAAAAGCCCTGCGCTGTTCTTTTGAAACTCCAAATAACTTAAATTTTGTAGCTCTCAACCATGATTTACATAGACGTACCGAAGTGAATATTTCAGGTTCTTTTAAATATTTTCAATAACTTCAAAATGGTGCTGAAGCAATACAAAAAAGTAGTTTTTGCAAAAAAAATTTGTGGGAACCGGGGGGGGGGGAGTCTGGAGGATATGAAATTCCATTCAGTATTTTAGCAATGGAGTAGCAATTTTATCCTGGCCGAATAAGGGGGTTCTGCAACATCTTGTACAGATTGAGGGATTCTTGGCGCCGCTGTTCCAATAAAGTCACCCTCTCATACATTGCTGTTTTTTAGTATAGAAGCGGATTTAGTTTTTTATATTTTTATTTTTATGTTTTATATTTTTATTTTTATGTTTTATATTTAAGAATTTTATTAAAATTACGAATAAAATGTGTAAACGGTATCGACTAGATTTAATTAGTAATATATTAATGAAGTGGAAATCTCGGAAAACCAGCTGATGCTGGTGGGAATTACAATTACTTCTTAGAAACTCCCTAATCGTCACAGCGTGGGGCAAACCGCCCTTAATTCGTAATGTTTGTGTTAATAGTTATAAATAATTATCGAAAACTGTCGTGCAAATCGCTATATTACGATGCTATTGCCAAAATTCAATATTTTCCAAGTTCAGCTGTCCTTGCTCTTTGTTTGGTACTTGATAATTTAAGTTGGTTGACCTTTCTTTTGTGATTGAAGTACCATATTCAACAAAGTATCCTTGTTCAAATGCTTAGGGTGTCATTGCTCAGGTTTTGGTACTTAAACGTGACTATAAAATTTTCCGAAAAGTGAAAAAGGTTTTCGTATTTTTTGGTTTGTGTAATTTTTCTGAGGAATTCGTTAATCTACTAAATATATTATAGTTTCTAGGAAATTGCTCAAAGCAATTTATTGCATTTTTGACCAAGAAAGTTTTAATAAATTATATTGTTGGGAATTAGCGGTTAAAAATGTGTTTGGCAAATGATTTGCAATAATATGTTGGGTATTCTTCTCCCCTTTAATAACATTAATGTTATTTGTGTTTTTTCCAATTAGTCAACTCTGCTGCCATGCCCAAGATTCAAAATGATCTAACGCTCTAATGGCTGTAACGGAGATCGGAGTTGCATATTTTCAATTTGAATTGATCAATTGGAACATAAATTATAATCCTTCCAATTTAATTTGCAAAATAAATTGCAGCCCAGCTTATTTATAAGCTGAAATCATGTATAGGCAGACGCAGTCCTTGAAAATGAACATTTAGCATTTTCCAGTTGGTTTCACAGCTCGAAGATCGTTATATGTTAAATACTTGCTAACAAGAAACACATTATTTTTACACAATGTCAATCGGTAAGTAGTTTTATTGTTACACTAAAAATAATAAATTACTTAAAGCCTTGTTTATACACCACTTTTGAAAAAAAAATTAATTATAACTTTTCTGCTTTAATAAATGGATCGAGATAAAAATGTAAGGTGGAGACTGCAATGCAGATGAGAAAAACTTTTTTTGTTCCACCATCCTACATCATCAACACTACCAATGCCAAGTTGAGAAGATAATTTATTCGCAACAGTAAAGCTTGGTTTCCCCCTCCACTTCAAAATAAAATAAACAAAAACGAAGTTTTTTAATAAGGGTTCCTGGGGGGGTCTTAAAAGATATGACAATGAATTTTTGACCACTCCTTCCACCATAAGTCTTGGGGGTAAAAATCATATCTCACATGTATTTGCTTATCGAGCAGAGTAGTTAATAAAAATTATAATTAACCGCGGGTAGTGTATACTTTACCGGATAATATATTGCGCTAATAATATCTTTGAGTTTGCAGAAGATGCTAATTTTATGAACTAAAATAAAGTTGTTTAAGCTCACGAGCCATTTTTCATATGGAATTTGTAGCATTGAGCGTTACAATGTAAAGATTTAATTAAACGCTGCCTTCTCGAACAAGTCCAAACTGGAAACTGGAAAGGATCACGAGTGACTAACTACCCTTTTGATTCGTTCCATCACAAGTACCTAACATTTTTTATTTCGATCGATGAAGTTTATCGATGCTGAGTAAATAATGAGATGTAACTTGAAGAATCAAACGATAGATGGGAATTTAAAAAATTACCTTCTGTACGCAAACCTGTCAGCACGACTAACAAATCTTACTCCCACGTTAATGATCTATGGATAATGTAACCTTTAATGAGTAAACGAGTTAGATAAAAACAATTTTCCAGTTCATTAAAGTCGAAGTATCAAGGTATCCAATAAACAAGCACCTATAAATAATACTTAATAAAAAAATTTCGTTTTTGCCCAACACAGTGCACGAGGAGAGTTTCGGGAAAGAATCGTAATCTGAAAACAGTTAACCGGAAAATAAATTCCATTTGAATATTATTTGATGAAGTTGCAAATTTGGAAAAAACAACTTTTTGAAACGGTTAAAAATAATCTGAAAGTGATTATTAAGTGTTCAGTTAATAAATTCATGGGAACAACTCCGATGATGTGTGTGCAGACAACGTCAAAATGTTAGCTGCTGGCTGCTGATAAGTTGATGACAAATTAATTGCTTCGTTTTTTCAATAATCGCAATGTTTCGACATGCAAGGTTTGTAGGCCTTGTCCATTTTGTTATCAAAAATTGAAAAAGAAAAATGCTCTTAATTAATTGGAAGGTCAGGGCTTCGTGATCGATACAGTAAGTTACTGACCTCAACGGAAGGAAGGAAAGTGGGGAAGACACATCAAGAAGGAGCTTGCATTTTATAGTTCCTACACCTATAGACATTCTCTGTATTTGGCATAACGCGCGCGTTCGTGGATTATCAGGTGCGAATAGCTTTGCGACAAATTAATCCTTGCGATTTTATTTCGTGTGATTTAATTGTACTAACGGATTCGCAATACATTATTTTCTATTGTGAAATAATTCTAAAGGTGAGTGCCATTACAATTACACGTTTTTTTTTTAATTTTTACGCTTCACACGTGGTTAAATCGAACAATTTTGTAACAACTCATAATAAATTGTTTATAAATAATAATGTTGTAATAATTGATTCATAATTATTATTCTTTGTTACAAAATGTATTATCGTTTGCCTGGAGACTTCGACGATGGATTAAGCTACGAACCTAACTTTATTATCATGCAGGGATGCTTTTTATTCGTGATTCATAAAAGTTTTATTGTAGATGTGATTTACGATGTAAAATGCTTTATTGTAATTTTATTTACCATAAAGTTTTCATAAAAATTGTAGTTTTTCCACATTCAAATCCAATTTTCTTTTGATATCGTAATAAATTTTTCGCTTACCAATACAAGGAGGAAAATTTAACAAAAATTTAGCAAATCAGAATTTCGTGGTAATAGCTACCGGGCTTTACCCAACATTCGGTGTACCAATTTTACTGACGCAAAAATTGTTTCCCAAACTCATTGGTAATTGTGGTCCATTTTATTTCTCTAATTTGCATATATTCCAGTCATCGTGAATTCCTATATTCTCAATTTCTAGTTGAATGAAAATCAGTTATTGTTTTCAATAATTTTTTTTTCTGAAAAGTGCTTTTAAATCAGTTTTGATTATTAAATTTGAAACTAAAGCTCAGAGATGTACCGACCGAAGTGTTTTTGATCTAAAAGGCCACTATGCTTTAAATAGCTCACAGGGCCAAGATATAATAGGTTCCTTCTGCTCTGATGCTCGTTTTCTCATGGACAAAAAAAAATCATGTGATGATTTTAAGGATTCAGACATAGCTACTAATAAATTAAAACAATTGAAGATTTAGAGACTTTTAGAAAGAATTTAGAATAAATTAAACAAAGACTGGATCTCAGGTTTCTAGAGCACTGTTCTTGAAAGACCGAAAAATATGCGGTTCTTTAATTTGTCAGGCAGCCTATCAGCCGTGTTTGTGTTTTTTTGGGTCGTGATTGTGCGGCCTGAAGGCCGCATTGACTTGTCCCAACATTAAGATTTTTTTTTAGATCGGCATAACAGTTAATCAGACGTAACGTCTCAGAAAAATGTTTGATTAACTTATATTTTTATTATAAAAAAGGGTTCTTGACAGTTCTTCATTCTGCAAAGTCCGATTAACTTTTATGCTAATCTAAAAAAATCGGAATGTTGGGACGAGACAATGCGGCCTTCTGTATTGGCACTGTACTGTTGCCAGAACTGCCAGTATTGGCAGCATACCAAAGGCCAGCTTTGCCCAAATTATGACCCAAAATTGGGTTGTTAACACTGGTCCAACTCATGGTAGCATGAATCGGGCCGACACTGTTTACGGATATTGGCTCGACACTGTTAACATGTATTGGCTAAAACTGTTTACGGGTATTGTCTCGACACTGAAGTTTACGTGTATTGACTTGATACTGCTTACAGGTCTTGACACGACACTATTTACATGTATTGGGCCCAACACTACTGTCTACGGGTATTGGCTCGATACTGTTTACGGCTATTGGATCGATACTGCTTATGCGTATGGGCTCGATACTGTTTACAAGTATTAGTTCGATACTGCTTACGTGTATTGATTCGATACTGTGCACGGGTATTAATAATTGCCAACAGAGCATTTTTATGTTAAGATGAATTTTTATTTTTGAATCAAAAAGCTTTCTCAAAAAGTGTTCACAAAGGACGTATTTAACGATTTATCTATTTTTGAAAAAATAATGTTTTTGGGGTTGGGGTAGTACTTCCAAACGAGACGTAATCAACTTTGGTAAATTGATTGACGCAGTACTGATAAAATAGTTTAGCATTTCTGGGGCAGTACTTTGCCCAAGACTCGGTAATCAAGACTGGCACGGTACTGATTTATTCAGTTTCTAATAATACTGGGCCAGTATCGCCAACTGAGAGTTGGTTGCCAGGCCTGGTACAACTCTGGGCCATATCGGTAACTATGGCGATATACCGACATTCGTACATGGGAAGTGATATTTTTATTGTTATGAATTTTTTCAATATTCCAATTACAATAAAATTAACCTTTCGAATTTTATTGAAATTAATTATTAAAATAAAACTTATTATAATCCACACTCTAAATTCTAATGGGAAACCAAAATGTGCGCGATAACAATCACATGCCGGCGCAGCTAATTTTTAATTTTATAAACTTACTGTACAACCAATACAATTCAACTTTTTTATATCAAAACCAATTTTCTACTTTTCAAAAATAAAATCCAAACAATGATTTATCATTCAATCAATTAATTTTTTTTAAATTAATTTTCAAAACTTCCAAAATTCTTCCGCAAATCATCCAATTAGATGAAAATATACAAAATTCAAAAATAAAGCGCATGAATACTCACAAATTATAAACTCTTTATTTGCATCTAACTCAAAAAATTCTCAATTTTACAAAATTTTCGGAGACCGCCCGTAACAGCGACCACTCCGGTAAACGCGAACGGCCATTAAACATCGTTTAGCCGCCCAGCGGATTCAAGCTCAACTACTCAAATTCAATTCTCAAATTCAAAATCAAAATAAAACTTTTTATAAAATGCAAAATTTTATAAATAAATAAGTAAAAAATTTTGGATTTTGAATTACAGTTTTGTATGTATATTCCGTAAAAGCTTTTTCTAAGTGGAAACTTTGTACTCTTTTAAAACATAAATACATATTATGTCGTAGCACCGGGGGTCTGGATATATTTTTGGCCGTGGTTGTGCGGCCTGAAGGCCGCATTGACACATTTCCTATTTGCTTTATAAAAAAAATAAAAGTTAATTAGACGTTACAGAAGGAAGAACGGGCAGAAATCAGATCTCTCAAAAACCGTCTGATTAACTTATATTTATATTATCAATAACGATTTCTGACAGTTCTTTCTTCTGTAACGTCTGATTAACTTTTGTGCTAACCTTAAAATATGGTAATTTTGGGACCAGTTAATGCGGCCTTCAGGCCGCACAACCAAGGCCAAGAAAACACAAACACGGCTTGCGGATGCGTTTAAGTTTCATAACAACATTTTTAAATTAAAAACTCAAATAGACTTTATTGTGAGAAGGCTTTACAAAAAAAATTACTAAAAATCAAGATCTTACTTCGCCCGGAGTTGAACTGTACATATACTATTAGTAGTCAATGCTATTAATCATTATGCAATTATTGACCTTTTTATAAGAATTAAAATGCATTAGTTTTTTGTTATATGAAGCGCTGCCCTCCGCAAACTTATTAAATTTAAAAAAAATTATTTAAATTGCCAAATCTGAATAATTCATTTTATAAAATTTTAATGGCATAAATTACCGGTCTAGGACATCTGAACGCGGCCGGTTGAACGCGGCCATTTGAACGCAGGGATAGTCTACAGATGTCTAGATTTTAGGGTGGATCCGAGATTTGCCGTGGTTGCTTTTGTCAAAACCGATCTCCGCATCCTCCGCTCTGGATGCTCCGGGCCAGTTTGAGAAACACCATACTCGCTAAAAATATACATCTAGACCGGTGCTACTCGAAAAAGTGTGCTACCAGGAAGGGGTATAGCTACCATGAGGGCGGGGTGCAATAATATCTTGCGTTCAAACGTCTCTGTGTTCAATTGTCTTGCTACGTAAATTACTGCTTAACTTTTCCAGTGTTTACTGTAAAATGGAAATTTTATTTTTAACATTGGGAGGTAAAGAAGACCTCCCTTTCAGATACCGAAACTTTGTATGTATATGGAGATTTTGTACTCCTTTACAACATAAGTAACATCTTATGTCGCGGCACCGGAGGGTCTGGATCGAGGGGTAAAGTAACGATTAGACAATAATAATATCTCACTTCGCTCTCTGACATGAATAAATTACACCATGCTTTGGGGTAATTTGGGTAATTCTTTTAAAGCTGGTAAGGTCATTGCGAACAAAAACACAATGACTCAGTGGATCCTTATAAGATGAATAAACCAGGAAACATCATCAAAATTTTTGGCAGTTGCTTAAAACATAACTAAAATCTTAAGTAAACACTTGACTTTTTCTCCAGCTACATATCAAAGCCTATATTTAGCAGTTGTTTTAATTCTCATTATTCTGAAATTTAGTTTTTGTTCCTTCAAATCAGAGAAAGTAAAAACTGTTATTGTTCTTCTTTTAATTATTTGACAGGCAGTTTAATTATTAATTTGAAATCTGCATAATTTATTCTAAAAAATAATCGTTTAATTATTATTATCTACTTATAACGGACCGTTATATGTTTAAATTTGATTAATACTTATATAGCAATGCCTGTTTGCTATTGTATTGTTGGTATCTATATTCGTATTGAATTTTCATTGTAAAAAATCGGACCACCAAATTAATTTTGCCATCTTGAATGGTCAATTAATTATCTCCTATCGGACCGTTAGCTTAAGTTTGATGCTAATACATAAAAAGCCACAAACCGTTATAATGCAATTAGGTATCACATTACAGTCATATAAATAATGGTTCCATGTATTGTTATGTATAGTTTATAGACATGCAAACATTAATACATATTATCACTTTCTATACATAAATATTTACTGCAATTATATCAACAACACTGCAGAAGTGAATTAACTGTAGCTATTCATGCAAATCAAATAACAACCCTAAGGGTCGGTTTAACAATGCACGAGCAGTTATTCCGTGTTATCTTCCCGTTAGAGATAACCCCGAGGTATCCATCCAATTTGGTGCATTCGAAAACCTCATCACTAAATTTTTTGACACGGTTTACTATTATATTGCTTCACGGTTTAAATTGCCAATTTCGTATCTCCAGCAAAAGTGCAAGTTTAAATACAAATCGAATACAATTTAAATTAATTTGTCATGGAATGCTGATATTTGTAAGAATTTTTGTGTCTTTGAACTCGAGACTAAAAGCGTGACGGTTAAAACAATTGAAACAACTTCCTAAATTTCTACATCACTTCTTACATTTATGTAGTTCACAATACAATTCAGCATCCGCAATTTTTTAAAATATCATTTTTTTTTTTATTTTTCAAAATCGACAAGAAATACCAACCTCTAAATAATTGAACTTCAAACTTCAAATTAATATACCCAATTTAAAAAAATTAGTTCTTTATATGGCTGTAATTTTTTTAGGACTGATTGTCTGCGGTGTTAATAACTTTAATTGCTTTTATGTTAATATTTCCTAAAACCAATGACGCATATAATGTTTTGTATGTCAATTTTTCTTTAGGTTTGTTTAGTTATGTTGTGGCCAAGGCTTGACCATTTAGGGAACGAAGGGCAGCCACTAGATGAATTTTATTTTGTCTTGAAAAATATAAAAGCTACAAAGATCAAGGATTCGTGACATTCCTATATGTTACTGTAATTTTATTTACTTTTGCGTTACTGAGTGCTTCTCCTGTCTAACATTTTTTCTTCTTTATATTTACATACTTTCAATTCTTTTATTGGACAGCCTTACGACTTTTAATTGAAATAATCCAAGCTCCTTAAAAGTAGCGAACAATTTCCGATGGGTTTGGTTTCGAAGGTTCATTTCGTAGGGTTCAATAAAATTATTGAAATAGAAATAGAAGTTCGGTTTCAAAATATGGTGGTACCAGCGAGAACCCAAATGATATCTTGATTTATTCAGTTTCCATTACATTTTAATATTTTCGCTTAATGTTTGTAGTTACGCAAAGTAATTCGGAAGTGATTCTTATTTCTATTGAGGCTGATAAAAAAATTACAAAGTAATTTTACAATAACCGCTTTACTATAGATTCAGCATTTTAATCAAAAAATAAAAAAAATATTGTGAATAAAAAGCAAAGGATGCACTGGAGGGTATTCCATACCTCCCAGACCCCCCCCCCCCCGGATTGACACCTATATTTTGTGTCTTTGTGTCTGAGAATCCAAATTTATCTTATTTTATTTTATTTTATTTTCTTTAAATTTTCTTTATTATTATATTTAATTTATTTATTTATTAAAATTTAAGTTACCAGTTTTTCAAACAAGTAGCACACAAAGTCATCTAAAATAATTAAATTAAAACTATAAATAATGTAACTCACAAATGAGCAACTTGCGAATCCGTATAATATCATTATTAACACATTGATTAGCTAACTTTGTCAATTTAGTACGCAGGTCTGAGAGCACGGTTTAAATATTCCGATACAGTTGATCTGTTAAATGGAATTAACTAAAGAAGAACGCAGTATAGTTGCTTTATTGCATTAATAAAAATAGAATTTAGGGATATTCAAGATTATTTATTGAATTTACTAGTCAACAGGTGAACATAATAAGCACACATCAAAACTAGAGATAAAACTTAAGCACTAGTAAAAAAAAGTGAATTTTCTGTAGAGTCGCTTCAGTCAACCAAAATAATCATTGATGATGACTTAAGGGGACTACCAAAAACTCAAAGTTATGCTATGATGGGAACAGTGATGACGAGAAGTTGATTTTTTCTACAAAAATCAATTTTTTTCAAGCAATAATTACTTCTGCTCTTGAAAGAAATATTGTTGTGGATTGACCTAATGCTATGATCGGCGATTTAGGTGGTTGTCAAGCTTTTGTAATCTTATCTATGGAGATTATGCGATCGGGGATTCGGGGGATAGGAGGGTAAGGAGTATACTGGTAACTTCTTAATTTTTACCTAGCCGTAAGTGCTTTAGTTCAAAATGAGCCAAATCAGTCGATTCTACGCCGTTCACAGGCATTGGGAATCTCTCAGTTCATATTCTGGTGAATTTTGCATAAAGATCTTGGCCTAAACCTTCACAAGTTTAATTTAACTCAGGAACTGAAGCTTCTTGTTTGAAGCACTAAAACTTCCCAGGTTAGGCTCTGTAAAAGTTTTAAGAAAATCCTGAATTTCCCCCCCCTCCTCCCGAAATGTAAAAAAAACCATTTGTTTGTAATAATAAAAATTCCCGGAAAGGGAAACCTCAAAAAATATTACTTTTTTACAAAAGGCTTTTTACGAGTGCCACCCACCCCCCCACCGAAATGAAAACTTGACTACGGGCCTGCTTCTGAGCTTCTGCGATGAAGCTCAATCTCATTTTTGGATTAATGGCTATGTCAATAAGCAAAATATGCGTTATTGGACAGCATGAAACCCACATGTGCTTCAAGAGGCTCCATCTCATCCACAAAAGGTGACCGTGACTTTGGACGAAAGTGAATCATGCTATTAATCTGTGTTTTATTTAAATACAAAATGGTTATGTCCTTATTGATAAATCCTTTACTATAGAGCTATCTCTTTCGTCTGTCATTTCTATGGCTGCGCAACTGTTTGATTGATTTTAAGTTAGCAACCAAAAAAAAATGGGAAGGTTATGACAGATCAATACATCCTTCAGGCCGCAAAAATTGGAAAATTGATAAAAATTTGATATACTATACAAGCAGATAGTGATTTGGCTGGACTACAGTCGTGGAAAGTACAGTAGCGGCCATGAAAATTGCATTGGAAATTATTCCCGAATTGAAAAATTATAGTTCTTTATTATATTCTTAATAATAAAGAATACAAAATAGGATAGAAATACATAAAAAGTTAAATTTTTGTTTTGAAACCCATTAGCTCAAAAATACATTTTCTCTTTTGAACATTATCACAAAGTCAGGTTTTTCAAACCGGGGGGTCTGAGGGGTAGGGAATACCCCCCAGCATATCAGTGATTGTGTTCAAAAATAGAAAATATGTTATTAAATTTCAACTTCGAAATCTTAAATTTTAAAATTTTAGAAGATATATTTTTGGTTTGAATTCCATAAGCTCTATAACACTATTTTGCGCACAATCTCTGGTGTACTGGAGGGTATTCCATACCCCCCCCCCCCCCCCAGACCCCCCGGATTGAAAAGCGTAGCTTTGTGTGTGTATTGTGTGCAGTTATTGAAATTTTATTGGGAATTGCTATTTTAATTCGGAAGTTATCATCTTTGCAATTTTCATGACTGCTACTGTACATATTCCTACTCATCAATAATATCAACCTTTTTCCTATTTGACAGAGGCCAATTTTCCGATTGCAATTAGGAAATATTGGCAACTATGCAGCTTAAAATTTTGTCACGATTTGATACATAATATTTTTTAATTGGAACTATTCTAGATTTGGAGAGATATTTAGATCTAAATCTAAAACAGAGAAACCACAACATTGTCATACCAAAATAACCATTTGCTGATTCATGAAGCAACCATGAAGATCTATCATGAAGATCTATGGTCATCCGACTATAATATCTTTTAAGATTTTTCATTTAGTTTTCCAAAAGCACCTGCAGTACTCGTGCGCTACAAACATTTTGAGTCGCACTATCAAACCGATTGAAGTTGATTCAAAATTTATTTCCTCTCCTCTCTATTTAATTTTTTAAATATTTGCTTTTCCCGCCAACAAAGTTGTGGTGGCAGCAATGAGAGGTGGAAATGAGGCTTTTCGGCTAAGATGGCCACCGGAGGTGGAAAGTAGAAATTTTGTCTCCTGCGTATATTTGAGATTTTGTTCTTTTTTTGAAAAGTTTTAATTGGAAATAAATGTAATTATATTTGGAATACGTTTATTATTACGATTTATGAAGAATTATTTAATTTGGACGAGTATATTTGGTAATTTTGTTAAAATTGTTTGATTGGTTATTGAAAGATTGCTGAGAATTGAATGCATCGAAAGATAAAGTTGTGTCGTAGCATCTGGGTCATTATTTTGGAAGTGAGGTTTCTTTGAGAGTTGATCGGGAAAATTAAAATAAAATTTAATTTTATGTAAAAATTTGGAATATAAAAAAATCATGACAATATATTATAATAATTAAAAAAGCATTTAAGCATAAATACCTGTGAGTTACAATCAGGAATTCGCTACAAAATCGAATAAATCAAACCATCCAATTTTGGCTCACAGCGAAAAACAAAACAAAACAGGGTAGTTTGCAGACGATTACTTTCCAAACCAATTTATAGATACATAAAAAAAAATTTGAAACAATTTGGCTAAATTATAGTGATGACTCAAATTCATCAAAATTGCTTAAGGTGGTTGAACCTGACAAATGGGAAAGTCATAATATGCTGTCACATGAGATATTTTAAATCCAAAGATTATTGACGCATGAAATATTGGACCTGAACCTATCCCAACGTTCGGAAAGTGCCAATAAAACAAAATTGATGACATGTAAAACTGAATCGAAGAAGAAGTATTTACCGTTGCAGTAGCTGAAATTCCAACAAAATTTATTCATTTTTAGCTCAGTTCATCAGCTTCTCCGAGATGATTGATCTTCTAGGATATTCTTTAAAGACCACCACCCAGAGGGCAACTCTCGATGAGTTTCCAAAACAGTTTTACATCGAATATTTGGCTTATCTGACATGCAAATTTTTATTTATTCGCCATGTGCTTGTTTAGAAGTTTAGATGATGAGTAGTTGAAATTAATTCAGATTTATATTAATGGTTCACTACTTCCTAAAACACAATAATAACGCCTCCGCGGTATGACCATTTGTGGAAGACAATATTATAAAAATATTTTTAGCTGCTCTTTTCTCCTATCATAAAGGATTAAAAAGATATCAGTCGACAGGCCATGTGCTTTGTATTTAAAAAATTTAACTGTATATGCCAATATAAGATAAATAACGTTGATTTATCGCCTAGTAATCAGTAAATTTTTATACTCTTTGGTGTTTTATTGCAATTGCGTTTTACATGGATATGTAGAAGGTACGAGTTGTTGAAACAGGATTAATCCTTATATGGACCTTACCTGACGGGGTTACTATTTTTAAACTCGATTGAACTCGACGTGCAGTATTATAAACCACATTACATATACTTTAGTGCATTAAGTAATTGCTTAGACGTGAATATTTCTTAAATTTTTTCAATTGGAACATAAAATAGCAACATGATTTAGAAAACACATTAAATATTATTACCAGTGCAAGAATTGCAAGGTTCTACTTAAATATACTTAGCGCGAGCATGAGATTTAGATATATTGCAGTCTTTCAGGCATGTGGTAAATGGGGGATCATTTTTACTTATATCTCTTTAAGCGGTGATAGACGCAAAAACAAGTTTCAGATGATGAAAATTGTACTGAACTAAAAAATGCAGACTTCACTTTGGTGAAATTTAAAGATATAACCTAACCTAACCTAAAATTTGGGAAAAAATGTTTTGTTGCTACCTTCGCGTTGCTGGCGAAAAACCCTGTAGTAGTCTTGAATTTTGCATGTTATGAAAAAGTAGTTTTGGATGTGACTAACAATACAATCGAAGTTGTATTATTATATTATATATAGTATATAATTACACTTTTAATCGCAAAGTCACGTAATATGTAATAAAAATAGTTGTGCACTTACTAGAACATTTGTATTACAATGATCGATTGAGAGTATAAAATTGTTTTATTTATTAAATATTCTTGCCCTTCAAAGTAACGGCTTTCTTATTCATACTGTGACAAGTAGTGCCAATAAAGGTAATTTAATTAAGTGTCTCGTTAGTTCATAATATTTTGAATGGGAATGATCTGGCAAGTTTTGAGATATAAAGCAATATATTGCCTATTGCTTTTTTTTTGGACAGAATTTTTCGAACACCTTGTACGACAGTAACATAACGCAATATTTGTACGTGCGTACAAAAAGCGGTAGCCGTAGAATGTCCTGGTTTTATCCACATCATTAGTATTGCGGCGTAATAGTTAAACCATAACCCGAGGCATTACCATGACCTACAACACCTCAACTATCTATCACCCGAACTTCCTGCTCACCGTTACTGATAATAACACAAGTTGTCTATCATATTTGAGTTGGTATTTACTATTTTTTATGAACACTAACTATACCATATTAGGCTTTAGCCAAGTACCCATTTGAAAAACCGGAAATAGTATTTGCTTGGTTGTCGAGAGAAAAATGCCAATAAAATGTTGATTAATTATTTGACGTCTGTTCAATATTTATAAAAGGTTTAATTGAGATATTTAAAGTTACATCCGTCATCGGCACTGCCGGTTGGAGTTCCGCAGGGTTAAAGATCAACGTTTTGTAAACGACTCTTCGACATTTACCAAGAGCGACTGGGTGTTTGGGATGAGAATATGGGCGCGCATTGATGAAACATATGAGACGTTACTTTATAATTATCGATTCGATTCATGTAATAACTCCATCAATAGAAGTGATGATGCAGATGCAAAACACCGTAATCTGCAAGACAAAGGTTTATTAATGTAAAAAATGTAAGCACATGAAACATTGACATTTTAAGAGATATACAATGGAAAGCAGTGTAATTTTACGTAGGTATGATTTACAACCCATACATTATACATACATACGAGTGCATATAAGAATTATTATTTGCTTTGTTGTTAGAATGAGACTCGAATAAAAATACACACCCACATTACACACATGTTTTATTACAAAAAAACTGTTGTCCATAGAAACGGAAAGAGTTATTAATGTCGCTGTTGGGATTGATGGGATAGTTATTGCCTCTCCTCCGAGCAACTTGCGTGCATGACTTTCAATTTAAATATGGTCTTCTTTTTATTATGATCAAATAAAACGATCCATAAAAATGAACTTTACATTTTTGGTTTTGGTCACTTTGTAGTACCTCGAACAGGTTTATCGCATGCAGTAACCAATACGAATATAGTATATGTATAGGAGTTGCGTGACATTTTCTGCCACAATAAAAATTTGCAGTGGTTTTATATGATAGAATTTTTAAGTACCTACTTTTTTCTCCTAATCCTTTGCATTTCTAATAGACTTGGTTACGTGCATGCGAATATAGCTCGTTTTATCAAGCCTCAGTCTTGAGACCTTCGTACACTTGTTAGACATAATACTGCAATTTATTCATGAATTGTTTATTTTTAAACAATAATTTTATTTTCTTGTCACGTTACAAGTTTACTGAAAACTTTATTACTACAACTAATTAGAATTCGAATACAATTTCTTATGTGGTTTTACCTGTAGGATTTAAAATCCAATCCAATTTTGGCCATATCTATTAAATGTGACATCAAATTTACAGTTATATTTTATAATTTTGGGTTGGCATTAATTGAAATTTGATCAGTCCAAAAATTTCTAATCAACCCACGCTAGCATACTGCATAATGTTTATTGATTATTTTGTTTAGTTAAAAAATGCTCCACACCGAAAGTGTCACGATGAAAATTTTATCGATAGTCATCGACGTTTTCATAAATCCCCAGACGTCCCCATAAACATAAATGCTGCCAAAATTCAGATATCAGATAAAGTCAGTAGTCGGTAATACAGTGTACGTTTAACCCCAAGGTATATCTAAAAGATCAACCACCTCAATCGTCAATTATATGGTTAGGGCGACGATTGGATTGATTTACACCGTAAGTCACTGAACTGAAGCGTGGTGCGTGGAGAATTTTTAGAAACAATTTTAGAAGTTGTAACAACAGATTAGGTATACGAAGACACAATTAATAGCGTTTATTATGTCTTGGATGTACCGGGTTTGTTGTTGAAACTTTTAAAATTCGCCATAAAAATTCTTTGAACTGAAGTTCTTAAGCTTTTATTGTATAACCGGCTCACTTTCAATTTTAAAATATAACATTTTTATAGAAAAAGACTTCATAATAATTATTTTTTCTTCTAAATTAAAAAAAAAAACGTACGCAAGCCAATCAAAAGTATGAGTCATGGGCTCATAACCTGCTCATAACCTCTTATTATTTTCTTATTTTTTAACAATTTTGGAGCAAAAAGTAAGCTTCGTCTGTGGTCGCCCCCGCAATACAAATATAGCTTCAGGCCCCAAAAACTCTGAAACTGCCATCTTTCCTGCTTGTCTTCCTATTTATTGCTCCAAATATATTTTAGAACTTTCTCTTGTAAATCTAGATTTCTCTAAATATCAATTTATCATTTAAATGTAATTCTTTTTTAAAATAAAATTTACATAAATCGTTCGAGATCACATAACGTCTCGAAAGATTACATTTATTATTATTTATTAAATTAACAATTCAGTAAGCAAATCTGATTATGGCGGAAAAAGTGAAGGTTAACGACCAAAGTAATGTTGCGATCAAGATTTACGGTTTATAACAATAGGAATGACAATTATTTATGAATGTAACAAAAAATTGATTGTTGTAAATATGACATCATAAAATAATCTTCTTATATCAATAAAGATAAAGATTACCTTTGAAGTAACATTTATGATGAAAATTAAAATAAATATTTAAATAAGATTTTTTTGCTTTTAATATTATGCTAACAAGATCGTAAAATATATTGCCAGAGGGAAATTAAATTACTGTAAGTTTAATTAAAATAAATATGACTTGAAAATTATAAAGAAGGTAAATTCAATTTCAAGTTTTAGTACCAAGCCAAAATTGTGATAAGAATTTAGTTTTAGTACAGGAAACAAAATATGGGTTTGAAATCGAAAGATCAGTCGAGAAGTTCAAGTACAAGAATAAGTAAGTAGGCATTGAAAGTGAAATTTTGCTGAATAATATTGCTAAAATGCAGAAAAATATTTAAGTTTAACCTCTCTGAGCTGTTACTGCCGGAGGATATTTTATATCATCAGACCCCCGGGTTTCCAATATGTTACTTAGCAGTGGCGTAACAATGCAGCAATTTTTTGGTCATGATAGAACCGGGCCCTTTAAAGCCCGGGCCCTTGTTCGATTAAGCACATGGAACACTGGTAGTTACGCCACTGTTACTTACTTATGTATTCTCATAATTCCGACTTGATCAATAAGCACAACTCAAATGCTTCCGGTTAAATATTTACTTTTTTCGATGTTTTGCTTCTCTTTTTCTTTTGTTTTCTTTTTTAAATTTTAGCTAAACTCAAACTATATTTGGATTAATGTTAGGATTTCCGCGTAATGTACTTTATGATTAATAAATAAAACAAAATTTTTAATATCGTAATTTAAAATTTTTTAATTGTTTAAATTTTAACTAATCGTTTACTTGTTTTAATGTGTTTCATTGTTATGTTAGAGTGCATGCTGATGATAACGTAAGTCGAAACCGGTTCATTAAGCAAAATAATATATCAGTGGTTTATTTATATTTATTTTTTGTAAATTAAAATAAATAAATAGGCTAATGAAAAAGTAACGACTTAGTATAGAATGAGAACATGAAATAACCCCTCCCCCCGACGTCGGATATGAAGATCAATTTTTTGAGTTCACTGGGGTTATAAAATTACGTATTGACATAAAGATTACTTGAACTGGAAAAAATTCTGTCGCCTGAGTACCTTTACTGTACAATCTTATGAGCCACCACTGAGCACTGACTTATGGTTTTTGTCATCTTAAAATAGTTTTTTTATTATGTCTGTATTGTTATGGTAACCTTGTGTAATTTTACTTTTATTTGGTGATATTTTATATTTATTTATTACTATTATTTGCAATTCTCGCTGGTTGGTTGATTTTACTAACGGATAAAATTTTGATTTTAGTACTAACCTGCCGGAAAAGCCAGACTAAATTTATGTGTCTTTGAATTTTCATTAAAAAGTTTGTAATACTGATAGGCTAGGCAGGGCCGTATTTAAACTAAATTTTCCGGAAGGGTTTTAAACAAGGTGGAACTCGCTTTTGCGACAGTTCTTAGGCTTCTTTCTATACATCTACTTTTTCGGTAGGTTAAATTATTTGGGCTTTATTTTATTCCAATTTTTAATGCCTTAATCTTTTAATTAGGTAGATTTTTTTACTATACAGGGTGACCCAGACCACCCGTATCAGTACTTTTTTTCAAAAACGGTAAGTCGTAGAGAGTTGGGCTAAAAAAATTTATTACAAAAGCCCTAATGACGAATCTAATGGTGATATTATTATTTCCGGGAAAAGTCGGCATCCAGAGTAGTTTGCTCCAGAAAGTCCAGAAATCCAGAATTTTAAATGGCACAATATGTCGAAAGTGGTATCGTTGGAAAGCTCTTTAAAAAATAAGCAAGTTTTGTAGGAAAAATTTTTTTATTACTCCCACCCCTTTTAAGTTATATTCGACTTAAGTTATTAAATTTCAATTTCTTATAACGAACTTAATTTTAAAAGTCAGCACTTAAAATCCAGCTACCGCGTTAGAGCAATGTCACAAGTGTCCAAAATGTCTTCCATTTACTTCTAAACACTGTTGAGCTCTTCTGGTCATACTATCAGTGGCTCTAAGTACTTCTTCGGTGTTTAATGATCGACAGGCATTGCAAATTCTGAGCTTCATATCATCTCTCGTTGTCGATTTTTCTGTATAAACAATATCTTTGATCCGACCCCAAAGAAAAAAATATTTCAAGTGCTGACTTTTAAAGTTAAGTTCGTTATAAGAAATTGAAATTTAATAACTTAAGTCGAATATAACTTAAAAGGGGTGGGAGTAATAAAAAAAATTTTCCTACAAAACTTGCTTATTTTTTAAAGAGCTTTCCAACGATACCACTTTCGACATATGGTGCCATTTAAAATTCTGGATTTCTGGACTTACTGGAGCAAACTACTCTGGATGCCGACTTTTCCCGGAAATAATAATATCACCATTAGATTCGTCATTAGGGCTTTTGTAATAAATTTTTTTTGCTCAACTCTCTACGACTTGCCGTTTTTGAAAAAAAGTACTGATACGGGTGGTCTGGGTCACCCTGTATAAGGAAAACGCTAACATTTTAATATTTTTTTTTTATTTCGACCTTTATAGGTAAATATTTGCAATTTACAAACCACAAATAAAACACAATTCATAATGAAATATTAAAATACCCGAAACACGTACCGAATACCGTATTAGAAACACGTAAAATACCTACTCTAAAAATACAAAATAAGAATATCGGATTAAAAAATATATATGTAAATAATCTGAATAATTAATACCAATCTAAAAATATTCTATATGAAGTAAAATTGTTTTAAGAACGTGCGTTCTGATTGGTTTTGAATTATGCGGACAGACGGACAGACGGACAGACGGACACGGAGCTAGATCATAAGGCTTCTTCCTATACGTTGTATAGAAGCCTAAAAATTAAAAAATTAACAGCAAATTTATTAAATTACACAGTAAACTAAAATTCAGAACAAATAATAAAAATATAAAGTATGAAAATAAAAATAGAAGGAACTCAATAAATAAATAAATATCAAAATAAAAAATTTAAGTCCCAACTTAAACCGGTAATCATGCTGAAATCGGCTAAATAAAAGCAATTTAAAAAAAATTAAAATAGGCACCAATTGAAATTCTCTTGCACATTTGTGAACATTTTTAGTAGTAAATGTATTCAATCCAGTGTCGCCAATCGCCGGATTTTAATCCGAATTTCCGATTTTTTAATTTGGGAAATTAGGTATCTCTTTAGTTTCAATTTTTATTTAAATACTTTTTGTTTATATTTTTTTCGATTGCAGTCGGACTTCCTGTACTTTATTCATTGATAATTAATTTGGGGGGGGGGGGGGGTTCTAACTCCTAACTCCCCTCCTTAAATACGGCATTGAGGCTAGGCATATTAAGAAAATAATGGGGGTTCAGAGGAAAATTTTGCTATAGTTTTGATTTTCTCATTATTTATGATTTTTTTGGGTTAGTGGACATTAATTTGAAGTTTTCAGGCAAAAATTTGACCCGGAACTTGTTTTTTTCGGCACTTTTTGCCAAAATTTTGACTCTTTTTTCAGTTTTTGGCCTATATCTCAGAAAGAAAGCGTTTTTTCGATAAGCACATTTTATAATAAAGTAGACAAAATTTCCTACATTTCTTGTATATAACGTTTTTTAGGAGACTAACCGTTCCGTCGCTAGAGAGCGCTGAAAAAACATATTCCCGAACTCAGATAACTTGCATGACGGGTAGTCTTACAAAAAACAGTGTTATATGAAAAATGCAGAAAATTTTGTCTACTTTAATTTTATATAAAATGGGTTTGTCGAAAACACGCTTCCTTTCTGAGATATAGGTCAAAACCTGACAAAAGTGCCGAAATTTGAGCAAAAAGTGCCAAAAAAACAAAGTTCCGGGTCAATTTTTTGCCTGAAAACTTCAAATTTGTGTTAAGCGATCCAAAAACATAAAGGGTGAGCAAATAAAAACTATAGCAAAACTTTTCTCTGAAAATCCTAATCTGCCTAGCCTATGATGGAATTAAAGTATGATTATAATAAAAAGATAAAAAATGTGAATTTGGTAATTTTAAAAATAAATTTAAAACAGAAGCAGTGGATTGAAGTTGATTGACGATGGGAAAAGATTATGGAGAAAATAAGAAAAACGCAAGAGGTAAAAAAATATCCAGTAAAATTTCTGTACACAAGACTCGGAATTCCAAAGATTTCTAAGACTTCCAATGATTTCCATTGATTTCCAACGATTTCCAAAGAATTCCAAGGACTTTCCAAAGAATTCCAACGACTTCCTAGAAATTCCAACAAATTTCAGTAATTTCTAAGTAATTTCAACGATTTCCAAGAATTATAAGGATTTCCAATGATTTCCAAGAATTCCAAGGGTTTCCCAAGAATTCCACAGAATTTCAGTGATTTCCAAGAAACTCCAATGAGTTCAAATCAAAGTTAAATCTAAAGAAATTCATGAATTCCAAGGAATTCCAATGAATTCTAAAGATTTCCAAGAAATTCCAAGACTTCCAACGATTTTCAAGGAATTCCAAAGACTTCCAACGATTTCCAAGGAATTCCAAAGATTTCCAAGGAATTCCAAAGATTTCCAAGGAATTCCAAAGATTTCCAAGACTTTCAATGATTTCCAAGAATTCTACCGAATTCCAAAGACTTCCAACGATTTCCTAGGAATTCCAAAGATTTCCAAGACTTTCAATGATCTTCAAAAAATTCCAAAGATTTTCAAGGAATTCCAAGGAAGATATTTACCCTTTGGAAAAACTTCTTAACTGAAATTTAATTGATTTATGGTGGAAATTTGAAAAATTTTTAGGTAAAAATTAAAGTAAAAATAGAATGACATTATTTGATACCACAGCAGGATGGGAAAATTCAAAATGTTTGGAGGCGGGAAAATTGCAGTTTAATATTATTGCGTATTAAATTTATTATTGGGATGACTAAATTTTTTTTTGAAATTATTTTTAATTTGTGAGAAAAAGAATTCAAAGTTTTATTTAAATTTGTAAATTTAAAATTGTAATTTGGATTAATAAATTTATTTGTTTGGATTTAGAATTGTATATAAATTTTAAATTTGATTTGAATATTTGGATAAATTAAATTCAGAAGCACAAGTTGCATAATTTTGAAAATAATAGATACATATAAGTAAAATAGATGAAGATTTGAAATAATAATTTGAAAATGTGAAACTTAGAAAAAGAAAAGTAAAATTTAATTTGATACCAGCGCAGATGGATATGCTTATCTCTGATTGAACATTTAATTCGTAAAATTTATTGAAGTTTAATTTGAATTTCTACAAACAAGTTTATTTTAATGTTGAAATTAAATTAAAAAATTGAATGAAGTTGAAATAGAATTACACTTCGACCTCATAATTCTAATCGTTACCCCCTTAACCCAAATTACAAGAACCTACTGCTTCTGTTCGTTCCATCTAGTACTGGTGCGGGATGGAATCATTTACTGCACGCACTGTAACTCAATAAACAATATTAATGGTAAATAAAGTAATGTAATAATTAATTAATATTTATTATAACACATCGCGACGTGAAATCGACTTTTACAGTGGCGCCTTCGGAGTGACATGTGCTTAAGCAACTTTTTTCTTCAAATTTAAAATTTAATAAAAGCAATTACAAACCACAATATATTGCAAAAACAGGAAATACCGCATAAATTCAACAAAAATTATTTGGAACAACCTTGCGTTCTTGAGTAAAATTAAATTAAAAATTTTAATCCAATTTAATTTACGATTTTCGACTTTTAAGTTTCTCATTATATTACGAACATGATATTATAAAAAAAAATATTAACAACCCAACGTTAATTCTTTGTAAATTAAATGAAAATGTTACACTGCTATTTTAGGATATCATAATCTAGCAGGAGGTTTAACATACAACATATTAATTTTATTTATGTACTACGATATATCATGATATTATAATTAAGTCACTATAATTACGAAGGATTTTGTTAATTAATGGATACAAGATACTCCCCTTGCAAAAATTCACAACGCACTACAGCAATTAGTTAATGTTGACTGCTAAACTGAGGTAAAGAACATTGTTGTGACCATCAGTGACTCCCGTGATTTGGAGCCCACGTTAAACAGTATATCTGCATTTTTCTAATGAAAGCACTAAAGATATAAAACAAACTGCCACTTAATAATTTTATATAAAATTAATCTTACACTGTAAAATCGCAATTAAATGCTTAATAAGTAAGTTGATGAGCTTTTTATAGCTTTTGGCAGGAAATGCTGTCAATCCGCCTATTTAAAATGATACGTGGAACTGTACAATATTCCACCGAGAAGAGATATAATTTTTTCACAAAAAAATACAGCAACATTTTGCAGAACGCAATATCTAAGGATTGATCCTTGATTAACCGATTGATGATTAAGCATTATTTTGGTATAAAATATTATTAAGAGTACAAAATAAATATTTTTATAAGCAGTTTATTCAACCTAACAGACATGGTGGACTATAAAAATTGGACTTCCGTCATTTTTTGAAAAAGTTTTGCTAGTTTTTCTACGATTCAAGCAGAACCTTGTTCTTGTTCCAGCAAACTCATTAATCATCTTTACATTCGAAGGTGTATTATTTACTCTCTATATAATTTTTGAGTTATAAACTCATATGTGCCAATTGCTGTTATTTATTCATTTCACAATAAAACCACATTTTCTCCCCAGCCGCTTATTTTCTTATTAATTTATATTTATGTACTTGCATATTTTGCAGTATTTAAAAGTGCACGTATATGATGTAAATAGTGGAATATCTGAAAAAATTAAATTACTTAAACACGTCATTAATACAGTAGCTGCAACATCTTTATGACCTGTTACAGAAATTGCAAGGAAATTTTTATGAAAATTAAATTGCCTCATTATAACCACCATTATCGGCTATTTATTATGGTTAACTGTATTTGATTAAAAAGGCACTCGTTTAGTTCTAATAATAAATTATTGTGGTAACACCTTCCTCGATATTCCATCAGCGTAGATATTGAATTATTTTTTCAATAATCAATCAAAAATAATAATTTATACCGTAATATTTCACCCATTGTATATAGGTACGTTTTTGGGGAAACCCATGCGGTATTGGTACTGGCAGTCTCAAGTCTCAAGTACTGCAGTATTATCGAACTACGCCTTTCTAATTAAAAGTACCTAAACTGATAATTTAGCATCATTAACCTGAATGAAAATTACTAATTATCTTTGTAATTATCACGATGATCTATGTGTACGTAACGGTGCAATACATTAGTTTCGCAGTTTTACAATGTAAACATTTTATTTGCTTGGAGTTCAATTAATTTTTAGTTTAATTGCTGAAAACAAAAAGGTTTGTCTGTATATAATTAATTTTAATTACAATACCAGGAATTACCCATATCTTTGAGGTTGAGTGGTTTTGAAATGATATAGTTGAAACACAAAGAACGAATGAACTCGAGTGTGATCCTCATCCTTGGTGTACTTAATCATAGTTTTGGTATGCAGAACCGGCTTATCCAAATATGAATATCTCGCAGGAATATCTTCTCGGTAGGAGATAATTTGGATTTCCTCACCTTTCCAGGTCTTTGTACTCATCACGAAGTTAATTTTTAATGTGTTTCGAGAACCCAACATGGTGCAATATTTGTATTACCTACAATTTGCTAAAAATTAATCTTATTAAGAATTCCCTCGTTCCTCTTTTTGCACGTTGGTTGTTAACACGACCGGCAAGCAATTGCAAACATGGTTTTGATCCTTGTAATTTATTCAACACTTCATACCGACCATCTTCTCTAATTTTCCTTTTTCTCAACAATTCTCACGCTTGGATTAATTTTATAAAATTTGTTCAAGTTCGATTCGTGCTTCCAACGAGAAATAAATTGTACCCTGGTTGATACTGACAAGCCAAGACATAAATTGCTCTCACCGTGCATTAGTTGACGTATTGCATTTACATAAATTTTACTGGCCAGAGTTGTTCCAAAAACTGACTCGACGCTAAAAATGGCCAAGACCAGTTTTTAAACGAATGGGTATAGTATTTTTAAACAATGGTGACTTGAAAATTAAAGCAGGTGGAATATATTTTCGCCAGTCTTTGTATTCACTTAACTAACTCGTCTTTTAATCTAAAACTCGCACTTTAATTTATTATAACAATAAAATAATTTAAATTTGATTTACGAACACTTTTAATTTATCGATAATAATTTATTGCCGTAATTAAAATTCTTAATACGAATTGGTGCGATATATGGTTTAGGTTACGAAATTACGTAATTGCAATAATTATTAATCTCGTCTAAACTAAACCAGTAATTATTTAAATTTGAATGGAAAATACAATTAGATGATCTAATATTTGTAGCCGTGTTGTTTTTTGCGCGCAATTTAAAAAAATTTTCGCTTGAGGATCCTCTCAATTCAGTGAAATAGTATTTTGGAAAAAATGTTGTATACCTACCTGTTTCTTAATAAGGCAATCAATCATACCTTTAAACCTTTAAAAATTCGATTTAAAATTAAATTTGCCATTAGCCACATGGAAATAATTCAAAACCGTAATAGAAAATTAGCATTCAATTTTACGAGTAATAAAACGAATAATTTAATTCAATCGTGTATTAACTTCCAACATGCATTGAAATCCTTCACGCAGAGTTCATAAGCCATGTTGAAAGGTTAAACCATGAACTTCGTTTCAATAAATGCAATTGTGCATCAAAGGTATCTGCACTCTTCAGAACATTAAAGATGAAACTCACTGGCTATTAAACTAGCGAAACAATGTAATAATACAAAATGATTACAAAACTTTTACTTGATGACTTTACTTTCTATGATTGTCAGGATAATTATGATACAATAAAGTAAATTGATAACTTAATCGGAATTTCTCTTCTTTCATGCAGTAGTAATGCTGAGCAGAGAGCTAATGGAAAAATTGGAGAAGAGTGAAATTAGGATATCATTAAATACTTAAAGACCATTAGAAATACTCATATAAAGGAAAAAAAATTAATATCATTCTAACGAGAAGTGCGCGGTTATAGCGTAATGTGCTCGACTGATGAGGTGAAAGTATCAGCTTTGATTTTTGCGGCAAATCAATAAATAAGTATCTTGAAGCAACTCTGAACCTTAAAATTCGTTTTTAACAGCCTTTCAGTATTGGGTTATTATTATTGATTAAAATCACAAGCTCATGGTGTCATGATCTGGTTACTGGTTACTTGGTGAGAGAGTGGTTAATCTTGATCCAGTATGAGAGTCCCTATCCAATACTTCTGACGAGAAATCGGAAAAGCTTCAGAGACTCGAGTGCTTGCCATGGAGTTAACTGCAAAAAAAATCAATAAAAGATTAATAAAGCAAACGGAAAACAACAAAGAAACTTTTTTGGTTGTCTAGCAACAGATAAATGAGAGAGTGACGTATTTACATTCCAAGATTTGGAAGGATTGCAACAGAATCACAAAGACAAAATCTTAATAACAACTGGATTTGAATAAATCTCAAAAAATAACAGTGCTCAACAAGAGAAAGAATAAAAAAAACAAGAACATCATATTCTGGAATAGACCTGTTATGAAATAGTGTTTTTTACGTTTTTTACGTGTTTTCACTTGTTTTTTACGTGTTTTTTACGTAGATTTAAGGAGAGAGTAAATACCGATACCTTACCATCTGTATACTTGTAGCTCTATTGGGTAAACTGTCGCCTTACGCGTTTTTATAATCCGGAGGGTCAAGAAGGAAATGGAATACCTTTAGTACACTCTTTCCTCTTTATTTGTACCAAAACTGGGCACTAATTTAATTAATAAGACAGGTTATGAGCTCAGATCAGATATATGTTGAAACTGAAAGCTTTAGTTTTTCTTTGGTTTCTTTCCAATATTAGGATATCTATTTTTTGTTTTAATTTGTAAAATCGAAAAGGCGCGAGTTGCTTTTACTATAAAAGCTTAAACTAAACTTAGTTAAAGTTCAAAAAATTTTCCAACCAAATTCTACAAGAAAATGTGTTGTGATATGATTTAAAGTTTCTAAAATAGTTTAAACTGCAGTTCAATTACACAGATCTACACATTTGTTCAAAATGCACAATTGTGTGCATTGGTAACACATATTTCTCTGTGTGTAAAATTAGCTTAATTCCGGTTGCAAAATTACCAAAATTTCCAAAATTACAGCTTTTAAAATCCAAATTAAATATTTTTATTTTAATTATTATTTATAGTACAGTCAGTGTGTACTTTTGAACATACAATATTAATTCAGGGGGAGGTAACTGGTAGCCTTCATTCAAAAAGTCGACCAAATCCTGCATTTTCTTATGTCCGCCATTTTGAATTTTATGAAAAATGGTTTTTCATGAATAACTCGGCCATTTTCAATTTTAGCGAAAAACTGTCAAGACAAAAGATGTAGAAAATTGAATTTCATTTTCATGAATAACGCGGCCATTTTCAATTTTAGCGAAAAACTGTCAAGACAAAAGTTTTAGAAAATTGAATTTCCTACAACTTTGGTTTCCTAACTTTCTTTCTGAAATTGATATTTTTCAAATTAAACCTGAAAAAAACGGCGAAGAAAAGTTTTTTTTTGTTTTTCTTTCTTAAAACTCAAAAATCAAAACTTGTTTTTGCTTTGTTAAGGTTGCGGTACTGTCATACTGCAAGAAAATGTCTAACTGTTTTGTATGTAGAGAAGCAACAAACGAAAATAATGTATAATTTTTGTGTGAAAAAAACCTGGTGTTCTTACACTTTTATCGGCGAGCATTGCTCGCGGTGATGAAGAACCCGACCAAATGCTTCGAATTGGTGACAGCGTTGTCATGCACGTGGTGTGCCAAAAGAGTTACGCAAATAAATAACTGGCGGAACCTTGCCGGCTTCTTCAGGTTTAATTTGAAAAATATCGATTGCAGAAAAATAATACGGGTGCCAACGTTGTTTTTAGAATTTTTCGTTAAAATTGAAAATGGCTAAGTTATACTCGAGAAAAATCATTTTTTATAAAATTCAAAATGGCGGACATAAGCGAATGCAGGATTTGAAGAAGCCCTCGGAAGTATATTGGATAAACACGAGACAATCATGAAAATAAAAAAAGAACTAAATGACGTCGCTGGAAAGTCAAATACTTTTGTGTCTTAGACTATCAGAATATTTCTACTACACTTCCTACCTCACCTCCCAGATATGCAAATTATACGCGTCAAGCGAAGTTCAGGTCAGAGTGAACGACCAAGTGACAAAAACCTTTAGGGTGAAAAGAGGAGTGAGACAGGGTAGTAGCTACGGATGAATGCAAACAGGGAACATCGATAGGTGGATGAAAAATATTCAATTTAAGGAATGCAGATGACACGACACCGCTAGCGGCGTAGAAGAACGAACTGGCAGAGCTCCTAGGGAGAATGAAAACAACAAGCAAAGAATATAGCTTCAAAATAAATGCGATCAAAAGTAAAATACTAATCATAGGTAGGGCAAACGAAAATCAGAAAATCAGAGAAATTGCATTAGGAACTATGAAAACAACAGATTTCTAAGAATAAAAAATAGAATAGAAATAGATAAAAAGTTAAATTTTTGGTTTGAAACTCATAAGCTCAAAAATATATCTTCTTTTTTGAACAAAATCACAAAAAATGCTGGGGGGTATGGTATACCCCCCAGCACATTAGTGCTTGTGTTCAAAATAATAAAATGTGTTATTGAATTTAAAATCCGATATCTTAAATTTTTGGAAATTAGATATCCGGTTTGAAACTTATAAGTTCAATAATACTTTTTTTAAACCCCCCGGTTTGAAAAACCTAGCTTTGTGTGTATTGTGTTTATTGGAAATTATTATTTTTAATTTGGAAATATTCAGCTATGTAATTTCCATGACAGCTACTGCATAACAACGGGCAGTGCGAAAACGAAATTAGACACAAAATCAGACTATGACACGAATATTGAGAAAAGTCCACCGAAACAAGATTTGCGCTTCAGAGAGTTGTATCATAAAGGCGAAAGATCGACGAGAGATAGAAGCTTTGGAGATGTTATGCTGGCGTAGAATGCTAAGGGTGTCATGGACGGAGTGGCGACCAAACGTATCTATCCTGAATGAGTTTAACATCATTTTCAATCTCACAATTTCAATTCTAAATCAAAATTACTCACTCAAAATCAAATTTACATAATTAATTATACAAAAAAAATTTTTTTTTAATAAATCGCAAAACAAAGCAAGTTTCTTTTCAACTTAGTTGTTGCAACATTAACCATTTAGCGGGAAAACAAGAAAATTCAAATTCACAATAAAAATATAAAATTTACAAAATTTCACTTTAAACACATATCTGAGAAACATGAGTTTTAAGCTTCCGTCTTGAAGAAGGTTTTCTGAAAAGTATACGAGCAGTATCAGCTGCGTAATGGGCCAGAATGCCTAGAATTACAAGAGCGAAGAGAACAAATAAATTTATTGCTTCAATTACCATCAATATGGGTACAACTTACTTCCTGACGGATACATTAATCTGTGCTATAATTTATAACGTTATTTTTAATTTTTCATGTTAAAGAAAGTAAAGCATGCAAGATTTGTAGAAATTGTTATAAACCAATTTTAAAAACGAGACAAATAAATCAAACAACCTACCACTTATTTAACTTGCATGAGCAATGTTAAATTAAGCGTTCCAATATGCAATTGAACATTTTGCATAATTATTGGGTTTCTGGTTAAAGGTTTTATATTAGACCATTTATCAACGTTGTTATAAACAATTACCTTAACAAGATACTTGGTGATACAGCTCTAAGTATATTTGTTTATAGAACTGTAATTTTAACTTAACTACACGGTAACGTTAATAATCGATAATTACTTAATCATGGGAATAATGCTAAAAAAGAACTGTTCTTTTTTTTTTTCGATAAAAAATCCAACAGATTTCACGTGCAGTCTAAACTTACAGGAATGGCAAAAAAACAGTAAAATAGTGAAAATTTAGCCCCAGAGAGGTTTTATCAATTTTTTGTTTAACTAGGAAATTAAAATTAAAAGTTTGACATTCACTTTTATTTTTTTACAACCACCATATTTGGTACCTTCTCACTTTTTTGTCTCGCAACTGGTTTAAGAATCTTACTGCTGGTAGGTTAGACAAAATACTACAAAAAATTGATTTGTTTTTAAACATTCTTAATTAGTTTTATATTTTAATTAACTTCGGACATTTTTTCAGCTTAAGCGTACTTGCCAAACTAATAATTAATTGACTTCTCCCAAAAGTCAATGCCAAATTAGGTAGATTAATTTGGCATAAGTATTGAAAATTGTATTACTGTCAATCATAAAACTAGATAATACGAAAATGATTTGTGATTTATTGCGGTAAATTAATAAAACAAATAGCCAAATTTGCATTCAAAAAATGTTGGAAGAGTTTATTCGCCTTTCAATCGGTCATCTGGATGATGAGTTTTGTGGTCATTGTGACTCGTCCCTTTCTCCACCTTCCAATCGAGTAAGGATTGCGATCGCCGATAAGTTATGAACTTAAACCTGTTTACATAATCAATGTCAAAAAAATCGAACTTAAACAGGAAAATATTATTCATTTACACAATAATGTCTTTAATCATACCATCGTCCTTGTCGATTAAGAAAGACTTCGTCACAATACATAATTTATGATTTAGGTGGCTAATTAAACATATTTTATCTGATAAATAGGAAAGTGATTTTAATTAATTGTTAGAGGTATACACACCCACTAAAAATCGTATCGTGCCCTTGCACTATATAAAATTAACAATTAAATTATTCAAACACAAAAAAATCGTTGTATTATTTGATATTTCTGCACGATTAATAATTGTGAAAGTAGATAATTATGTGTTTATTGTTTTGTGCATTTTTCTTTACATAAGAAATAAATCCCCGATTTTTTTTTTAATGTCAATGTATTTATTAGCAACAATGAGCGTAAAATAATTCATAATCAAGAAAGTATAAATTAAATTCATTAATTTTAAATTGCAAATTGAAAGTAATCGATGGTATTGTGTTTGTGTAATTAATGAGAATACCATCGATAATTGGAAAGCACTCGCGCGAATAATTTTTCGATTAAAAAAGAAAAATTGAAAAAAAATAGAAGAGTCCTCTTCGTCCTTTCTATATGTTACTGAGGAATGAGAAAACTTTTAAGCTTTATCGAGCAAATGTAACTTGTTCCAGAAGTTATATAACGACAGTAAAGTTAATTACTTCAGATGACTATCAGCTTTTAAACAATTCCTGGTGCAATAAAATACATAAACACAAAATGGAAATTAGAAATAATTATTACAAAAGTGTTACTATATATTTGTGTTCATTGTTTTGTATTTCTTGTATATGGCGTACCTTACGCCTATGTTCTATTGTTCTTGTTAAAATTGTTAACAAATTAACTACATTAACTGTAGAAAGTTTAATAAAATCATCAGGGAAATTTTTAGATTACGAAATCGAACCCTTATTGTAAAAATTCAAATGTCGTAACAATTCTTTTGATCTCGTTATATTCAGTTTTGTCATCATCATCGGCTCCAATATCGATATTGGTCACAACCGGTATGCAGATGAGCATCTTCCGCATGAATCTAAATTTTAATTTTGAAACTTTCCCATAGAAATACCCTAACAAGTGACTTTTAACATTATAATGTATTTCCTTGTTGGTCCCCCCCCCCATACCAATATTTTTTTCTCTTTTTGAAGATTTGATAATTTACATGTTTTATTTGTTTCAGGCAAATGTCGAGTTGCTTTTAAGTTGTATTGACATTGAATAATACAACAAAACATGGAGGTAGTGGCACAGACGCCTAATGGAAATGTAGGGCCACCATTTCACAATCACGACGTGCGCGAATGGTCAAGAATTGATAATCTCACCGGTGTTCTTGAGAGAGCTCGTTTTGAGACTGATCATTGGACAGCTAACACAATTAATTCTTCTCATAAATACGGAAAGGTATTGTAAATTTGTTATGCTTTTTTTGGTGTTGGTTAAACAGCGATCCTTAAAATGTTGCGTTAGGTAGTAAAAAATTTAATGGTAATTAACTTTGCGATAGAAATTTGTGGCAATTAAAAAATGTGATGGCCGTAAAATTAAAAAGCGTTTGAATGAATTTGTTCATAAAATTATGTCATAAAAAGACTTAATCTATTTAATGGATTCATGAGGTGGGGCAGTCTCATTATCGTTTAAGGCTATCTCCATCATAATGAAATATATAAACAGAAAATAATTCTCTTAACGTACAGATAAATTTTAACTGAACATTAATAAGTATTAGTACAGATACACAGAATAAGTATACATATAACATTCGAGATTGCATATCAAGATAATATAGTGAATCGCTATGAAAATTAACAGCTTTAATTTATTTTAATTTTGCATTTATCTTAGATTACCATTTTCCAATATTTCACGCTGGATTTCCTTAAACAATTTTATTTAATCTAATAATGTTCATCTTATCATACTGAAAAGTAGGTGGTGATTAGATTCCTCTGATTTTATATTCAAAAATATATTGGGTAATTTAGTTAAGTTTGAATTATGTTAAATTTGGGTCAGGTTAAGTTCGATTAGGTTAGGTATAGGTCAGGTTAGGTTTGGGTTAAATTAGGTTTTATTACTATTCTTCCCTCTTTGCCTCATCTTAAATGTTGTTCAAAGAGTAAAAGAATTTTACCAAATGATATTTTCACTTGCTTTTAAATCTTCAATAGCTTACCCTAATTCTGATGGCATAAAGACCCAAACTGGTATGATTGGTTCTCAAGAAAATATCATCCACGTGCCACAAACAAAAAACCACTCGGGAGCATCATTTTAACAAAATCATAATCTGACACAACATCAAATATCACAACAGGTTTTTTCAGTGGCGGCTGGTACGGTGAGAGCAACGGGGATCGCATTCCCAAAAAAACATTATATTAGGGTAATGCAGGCAATCACAAGTCAATAATCATTGGTTCCTTCTACTTTGCTTAGTTATTTTCGCGTTTAAACCGAGGCCTAGAAACTGAAATACTGACCTTGAAAGTTTTGAATATTATTGGTGGTGTACCAAGAAACGAAAGGTTTGCTTGCATGTTCTGTGATTAGTTTTATCAAAAAGACAACAATTTTCTGAGCATATAAAAAAAATTTAGGGTAAATCATCCATTAGTGTTCAAGAAAAGGGCATTTAAAAATTGAAATTTTACATGAAATTTAGGTAGGGATCACACCACGATTTCCACCCAGGCATTTAGTTACCGGTCCGTGTGGTCAAATATATGTATACTCTTAATGATAGCAGTCAGTTGCGATTGTTACTCTGTCGAGTGCACATCGTGCGTGAAGAATCTCTTGCTATTAACCACACACTTGACCGATTTGCAGCGGGGTGGGGGGGATGTTTAGGATAGATCCTAAACTGGGATTCTAGATCCTAGGATCTACGTAGGACGGTACACGTGACATTTGGGCTCACAGATTTTTGGACGCCAGGACGTTTGATCACTATAGTAATCACTTCTTTTTTTTAAGAGTTTTCTTGGCAGATACCTTGGTAGTTTACCGTTGTCTGCAGATGGAAGACGGTCAGAATACAATTTTTACTTCGTCCGGGATCGAATAGGGGATTCCGGCTTTAGCCGGAACTGTCTTCACGGCCACTGCTATATTAATACAAAATCAAAAATCTTTAAGTAGACAATAAAGCACTGTACTCGAATTTATGTACTGCACTGTTGTTGCGTCCAAAATAACGGTAATGGTACGGCGTACTGGAATTGAGAAGTAAATTTCAAAGTGAATCTTCAATGTACAAGTTTGAAATGCTTTTCTGTTTTCAAGAAAATGAAACTGGAAGTTTAAAATAATTATTCAAAAACGGACTTACCGATCCAAAGCGGTCAAGATGTCCGACAAAAAATGAAATCTCTTGAAATCGTGAACCAATTCGCGATAAATCGAAATTAGGTATTTGCACCTTGGGTATTGTAATTAGGTATTGTAGAATTTGCAATGATTTCTATTTTTTGATAAATTGGCAAAAGTGAAAATTAAAAATCTAGACATTCCTCTTGTAATAAAACTACAAGAGAACGCAAAAGGATATTTTACAGAGACAGGAGTATGAAAAGTATTATAGAACTGTTGCTAGAGTGGAATCACAAGATCCAGCTAAAGGAGTATGATCTCCAGTATGAGATCTAGGGAGACTATACCATGGTATAGACTGTAGACTTCAACTGCACTGTCTATGAGGAAGATTTTTAAATGATCTTCAACAGATTTATAGATAGATAAACCTAAAAGAGCGGAACGTAGATATTTTTTATTCTTAACTCTAATAATGGAAGATCAGAAAATACTTATATAACCCGACAGGTCCAGTGGCGTAATCAGGTAGCCGTGGGCCTGTGTCCTGATTCCCCAAATTTTTTTTTTAAATAGCAGTCTCACACTTAACATTAAATAATATTTTTGTTGTTGTGATGGAACCGGGCTCTTTAACGCCCGGGCCCTTGTTCGATCGAGCACATGGAACACCGCTAGTTACGCCACTGGACAGGTCAGAGGTGACAAAGAGTAAATTATCCCCTGGCAGGTGGCAAGCGGGTGGAATACGGAAGTAATGACTATCGTAGAACAATTTCTAGTCGGCTAAGAGGATTTTACACAAATTAAATTTTACACACACAAAGCTAGATTTTCAAACGGGAGGGGGGACCCTCCAATAAACCAGAGATTGTACGCAAAAACATGTGTTATTGAGTTTATGGGTTTCAAAATAGAAATCTAACTTCCAAAATTTTAAAATCGAAACCCCGATTTGCAAAACCTAGCTTTAGGATTATATAAAAAAGGAAAATGTAAAATTGGAAAAAAATGGAAAATTGGAAAAAAATGGAAAATTTTTTATTCTATTTTCTATTCTTTATTATTAATAATATTATTCAGAAATAAATTTTTTTTTAATTTGGGAATATTTCCCAATGCAATTTCCATGACTTTTTTTGTCATTTAATTTTCGCTGAAATAAAAACTCGATTTTCAATAAAAATCATCTGATTCATTTTTATCATCATCTGATCATTTTAATCCAGAGGTGCAGGGTATTCTGAAAGATGGAAGAGGAAGTCTGTTTTTTTTTTAGGCAATTTTGTAACAATTGTATAGGCGGAAAATCGGCGCCAGTGGTAGGAACAGTTAGAACGAAGAGAGAATGTAATGCGTGATTTACAGAATATTTCAAAATTTTTGATGAAATTTCTGCAGATTGAATTTCTTCAGCAAATAATAATCTCAGGTGCGATTTTGATTAGAACTTTGTGCACCATTTTGCAAACAGTCTTATTGAATTTTGCATAATATTGTACCCACGTTATCGTGATCGTGATTGAGCAAACATTTTTTATTTGATCTTTACAAATTATTGTTAATGCTTAAACCGTTAACGGCTTCTGTTTTTAATTCTAAACAACAACGTACGTTATTTCAACACATAATGAAGATAGAGCGGTGTAACTCCTCCACAAAAATATTTATATGATCATTTCTAATTAATTATTTTCCATTTATGGTTATATTGTAAGAAAGTTTCTTGTATTTATTATATCACTTTAATTGGTTACTATTTATTGCCAAGCATTTGTAATTGAAGTACTAAATCGTGGTGTTGCTTGCTAAAAATTTAAATTTCTTTCTTGAATAAATTAAAAAAAAAAAGAAACGAGTAAACAAAGCATGGAACCAGAACTGTAGTAAACGTTGTAATTAGTATTTCAATTAAATTTAAATTAGTTTGTTTTCAGTTGAGGTAATAATGTGATTCTTCTCTAATTCGACGTCTTGAGATCATGAAGTAATATAAAATTACAAGTGCCACTTCAAAGTGGCAATCGAGAATTTTAAGTGGCAAGTTCAAAAAAATTAGATCGCCTTGGTGCAATACCAGTCGTACTGCATTTCTGAACGTTTTATTGTTGGTTACGCCACTGAAAGGTTACTAAAAGATTCAAGTATGCTTTAATTTGTTAGTCGTCCTGAACATCTAATTTGCATTTTGTTTAACCTAATACCTGATAGTAATTAACCAGAAATGTAATAAAAATTACCATAAAATGCATATGTTAATGGTTTTAAAATTTTTAAAACTCGTATCATAACGGTAGTTGACTGATCTCTCTAATTTAGTCCTTGATGAATGTTGCTAATATTTATTTGCTAGAAGTTGATTATTCTATAGCGTTACCTACGCTACGAGCAGGGGAGTGAAAGCATTTTATAAAAATGTAAAGTGATTGTAACATTATTAAATATCAACTTTGTCATTCTTGTAACATTTGTAGAGAACGTTGCAAAATTTTGCGAAAATTGTTTGGTCGAAAAATAAAAAAATCTACGACTAGTTATGTCAATTATTGAGAATAAAATCCGGGTTATAGAAATAGGCGTAGGCTGAAGATTTAACTTCTTGGAGAGCCCTTAACCCAGATATACTTGAGCTAATCAGTCGATGTTCAAACACAAAATTTGACTTGAGTAAAGATTTATTGATCGATCACTTAGAGTACAATCTGTAATTGTGGTGTAAATTTCAATAAAAATAAATTATACTCATATAGTTCATGGACGACTGCTAATAAAATCGTTCAACAGATGCAATCGGTGCAATTGAATTCACATTGAATTGTCTGTTCTAAGAGCTTACCAATAACTAGTTATGGTTTCAATATGTAACGGTGTGTCGACACACTTCACTATCATATGAACCTAAAGTGGGTTACAAAACTTCCAATACCATTTACTTGGTATCTCTGAAAAGTCTACCAATTTATGGATCTGTGCAATATCTGATACTTGTGATCTGGACGATGATATAGGTTGAAGGAAGAGCAGGCAAAAAGAAGAAGAAGAAGAAGAAGTTCTGGTTCAATGCATTAAATTTTAATTTTGCAGTGCAGTCTAAAAAAGGAAAAAAATGTAACAATCAAAATTATGACTGGCTTTATTTAAAGTATTGAAAAGAAAAACTTAAACGAACACAATAGCCTGTAACTGAAAACACACCTTGCCTACCTACCATAAACCCATAATCGGTCTTCTGGAAAAGAAAAAAACGCAACTTAAAAGGCATGAGGCTAAGGACCAGAGGTCGATGATTTACCAATACGAAACGACTAGTAATGGAAAAGCAAGATTCCATAACTATTTTTGTTAAATTAAACACTGTCAAATTTTGCACAAGGATGTTTATTTATTCATCTCTAAGGAATGTTAAGCACGTCTTAATTGCATTTAAAATTTCTGCGTGTCATTCAAATTTTATGATAAAAAAAAGTAAATCATTCCAGGTACGTAGCTCTTTCGATAACGGAGATTAAATTGAAATTTTGCTCAAGTAATGTGACATTAAACACTCGCACGCTTTTAATTATGACGTAATTAGTTTAATTTAAAAACAAGTCGTGTGGGTTTTTGATCTAATTGATAATTTTGGTCACACACTTGGTGTTGATAAATAATTTCAAAAAATCTATCATTCAGTTGTCAGTAACCAGATTTGTTGCATTTAATTGCTGTAGTTAAAAATTAATTAAACGTCCAAATTATAACGCTCTATTAATTTTAAAACTGCTATAATTAGCATGGTTTCTCCAAAAAAGTTTAGCTAATTAACCCTTACCTGGGTCAAATTTATCCATTGCGTGGCAATTTTTTTGGGTCGAATTATAAATAGAATTTACTATCGCATTCGCATACCGCGTGACAAAAAATTAGATTGCTGGATTAGATTGCTGCAATGACAGCCAATTAGTATCGAATTTAAAGACAATTTTACACGTCAAGTGAAAATTGTTTTCAAAAAGTCCAGCTTTCTGTTGCTAAATCTTCTCCAGACTCTTAATTGTCAAGACAAACCAACCTTCGTACCAAAGTTTAAATTTCAAATGAAGGATCAGGACCTGTTATTTCCAACTGTGTGCCAAGGTCTATTCTGGGTACTTATTGGTTCTGTGAGCACTAATGATTTATTCTAGTAGGTTGCTCACCTGGCTAGAGAATGCGAAAATTGTTATTATGACTTCAAACTGTTGACTATTACGAGAAACGTTTAAAAATATTGGCATGTAATTATTTACTCATACTGCAAACTAATTAATGCAAACTGAGTATGGAATACTCTCCAATGCACCTCTTTATTTTGATTTACACGTCAAAACCGAGAAATTATTGAGTTACCAATGCTGAGGGTATTCCACACTCCCAGACTCCCGGTCGCGAAAGCTCGTAAGGACATTAAGGACATAAGCAAAAAATTAGAGTCAAAATGCTACTGAAGACGAGGCTACTTCCTGAATTGCCTACTTCATGACACCGCATAACCTTCGATAAACCATTTAAAGTATTTTTAGTATGCAATAGTATGCAAGTATGCAATGGCCCGAATGCCTCAAAATATAAAATAATTTAATTTTAAAAAATACTTATTTTTTCTTCGGGCTACCCATTTTCATGAACATGAGACTCCAATTTATTTTTTTTTAATTTTCAATTAATTATCCAATTATATTTTCAAATTCGCAGTAAATCAATTTTGATTTAAAATTTAAAAAAAAATTTAAAAATGTCCTTTTTCCAAAATCATGAAATTAATTATAATTAATCCAAATATATAACATCCAAAATTACTTATTAAAAAGTTTATCTTCAAAGCTTGTCCAATTGGAGATAAAAAAAATTCAAATTATTATATAAATTCCACTTACATCAAAATCAAAAACTTTATTCACAACATTTTCAGATCTCAAACCTGAGACGCAAAATTAAAAATTTTAACGGAAACCCTCCGTAAACGCGTCCATCCACTTTGACGGACCAGGCAAATGCAAAGTTGCAATAAATTTTTGTACCAACAAAAAGTAGTTGGCGCGAACAATAATTCAAATATTTACAAAACAAATTCATATAATTTACAATTAAAACAAAATTTAAATACAAAATAAATTTAAAATTCAACATTCAAAAAATTGATTTTGGAACACGACAATATGTATTTCTGAGCCATGCTCCTGGAGTCGGGAAATTTGGGCTTGCAAATTTTTTCGAAATGTTAAGTCAAGTGAAACGTAACTTATCTATTTATTGTCACAATTTTATTGGTATTTCTGATGAATATAAGAGTAATTATTAATTCCTAAAAAATACATAAAACTCCCACTTCCTGGGAGTGTTTTATGCCTCCAGACCTTCCAGACAGCTCTTGCGATAAAATTAGAATTAGAGAGTTCAGTGAGATAAAAGTACGAGTATAAATAAAAAATTAGAGATGCAGAGAATAATATTTGTAAATGAACTCTCTGAGTCTGAGTGCTATCTGAAGGTAGACAATCATTGCAATTTCCGCAAAAAAGGTGGAGGCGGGTAGGGCGGCATTATATCAAGTGTATGACATAGAGTGAGGAATCAGGCTTAAATCGGCATGCTACGAAGCGGGAGACCGCGGTGCGGTACACGTCGTTTCGGCGACCGCAGTTCGGCGAAAGCGATTTGGCAACGTATATTCGGCGACGGTCAATTCGGCGACCCGAAATTCGGCTATGCTAGTTTCGGCGATTCCAATTCGGCACCGGCATTTCGACGATTCCCATTCGGCGATAGATAATTCGACTGTGTCGATTCGTCGACGGGAAATTTATTTAAGTGTTAAAATTTATTAAAAATATTAAAAAAAATTATTTTTTATTTTTAAATTGAATATTGAACATACATACATACAGGTATCATATACATACTTTTTAAGCAAACAAAATTTAATATTTATTTACACAAAAATGACTCTTCCACCGCCCAAACTCAACTGACTAAAAAACTCAACTCGAAAACCGTTAAGCTTGGTTTATGCAAGACGCCGACGCACGCACCGCACGCACTGCACGCAAGCAAATAAAGTTGAAACATTGAATTTCTGTAGTAGCGTTTATGCACGTCGCTGACGCGCGTGACGTGCGTGCATAACCTCGAAATTTATTTTATCTTTGGTTTTCATTACAGCGCGTAACGCTAGGAACTTTTCAAGTTATATTATTATTGTGGTACAATTTTTTTAAATTTAAAATTACGACAGTAATTTATTATAAATCTTATTTTTGCAGATGATGTAAAGTAAATTTTTGTTCCTCATTTTATTTTACTAATTTATTTTTCTAAAATTAAAATTATTAGATATTAATAATAAATTAAAAATAAAAATATCAATTATAATTGTTACCTTAGCTTATAATTGATATTTAATTTTTAATTTATTTTTCATTATTGTGGTATTTTCTAGAAATAATAATAGCACGATGAAAAATTATCGACCCTAAAAGCTTAACTTTCATGCTCACCATATTTTGGGTCGAAAATACCTACAAAAAAAAACCAGTCTATCTTTGTGATTTATTAGAAATAATAATATTTAATTATTTGATTTAAAAAAATTTTAAATAATGAAATAAAATAATATTCGCGCCATCTACCGTAATGTGAAATTATTCTAATTTATAACCAGAAAACTCACTAGAACGCATCAAACGCATTCGAACTGCATAAACCAATATTTTTGTGCGGCGTTTTGTGCGGGGCGTTTCATGCGTAAGGTTGGTTTATGCAACCACTAAAAGTGGAGGACTAATATTGAAATTGAGAAAGGATAAGTACTTAAGGAAAACGATATTGTTTAATTGAAAAGGCTGAATTGTGTTAAAATGGGAGAAACCAAGGAAAGATTAATACAATAAGTATTATTGAAAAGGAGCAAATAACAAAATAAGTTCAAAAAGCCATAGGCGTCCATACTAAGGTTTTTTTGTACATTTAATTTTTCGATTTTAAATTTAGAAGAACGAATTGAATAAACTAAAAGTATATCTCCCGTCGCCGAATCGACGTTGTCGAATTTACTATCGCCGAATCGGAATCGCCGAAATGCCGATGCCGAATTGGAATCGTCGAAACTGCCATAGCCGAATATCGGATCGCCGAATTGACTGTTGCCGAATCAGAATCGCCGAAATGACGGTGCCGAACTGGAATCGCCGTAATGACTGTGTCCGATTACGATATATGGCAATAACAGGACGTAGTGCTAAATTAAGAAGAAAATGAAGAAAAAGATGTTCATTAATTACCTGAAATTTTCACAAATACAATTAAGATTTTAATTTAAGAATGTAATGAACATTTTTATAATATGGCAAGCTTTAGTTGAGTGTAGTTGTTTATAATAATGGGGCGCCTGTACATTATAATAAGCCTAAAGTTGTTGTATCATAAGTTTGAATGTACTGTAGTAGTCATGGAAATTATTAACAATTCCCAATGAAATTAGGAAATCGTACACAAAGCTAGGTTTATCAAACCGGGAGGTCACCGAAGATTGTGCGCAAAAAAAATGTTATTGAGCTTATGCCTTTTAAACTAGAAATCTAACTCCTAAACTTTTAAAATCTAAGATTTATGATTTGAAATTCATTAAAACATTTTCTTTTTTTGAACACAATCACTGATGTGCTGGAGGGTATTTCATACCCCCCAGACCCCCCGGTTTAAAAAACTAAGCTTTGCGATTGTGTTCAAAAAAAGAAAATGTAATTTTGAGCTTAAGAGTTTCAAAACAAATATTTAACTTTAATTGCGAGAGTAGAACTTTTAGTATTTAAGTATAAATCTTAAAGTCGAGGATTTTCCATTTTACAAGATTTCTGAAAGATTTCTCCGGATGTTTTCCTGGATTACCTTAAGATTTCTTTTTGAATAAGTTGGAAAAGCAGAAAAAAGCTCATAATATAGTCTTTCTGTAATTTTCTAAAATTTTCTAGATTTTTTGAAATTTCCTGTTATCTTTCATTTAATTATATATTAGATAATTTAAATTTTAATATATTTATTGTCATGGTTTTTTTATGATATCCAAATTGGCTTCTCTATAAAAATCCAAATTCAAAATTATGTTAAAATTTTGTTTCAAACTATAATAAAATTTCCATATAAACCGGGAACGCAAATCGTCTTTGATAAATTTACCCAAGTGTGACGACACAACTTTATCTTTCAAATTTTATAATCATTCCATAACCAATCCAACAATTGCAACAAAAATTTCAAATACTTGTCCAAATTATGTAATTCTTCATAAATAGTAATAATAAACTTATTCCAAATATAATAAAATTTATTTCCAAATAAAACTTTTCAAAAGAAAAACAATCTCAAATATATTCAGAAGACAAAATTTTTACTTTCCGCTTATGGTGGCCATCTTGGCAAAAAGCCTCATTTCCACTTCTCACTGCTGCCACCACAACTTTATTGGCGCGAAAACCATCCAATTTAAATATTTTCAAAATTTAATTTTTTAAATTTAAATTAACAACTTTTAAACAGGACTATAGATATATATTGTTAAGGAGAACTTTTATATGATATTTTAAATTTAGCGGTGAAAACACGACTTATTCGCTAAAATAGCGAAATGAGCGGTTGGACAAATTTTTGTATTCACAGTTCTTTGATTATAATATTAGGTACATATTAACATTGAAATTTATACAATATAATGTTGCATAAAATTGATGATATTTGAATAAATTATAGAATAGAGAAGATAATTTTGATTTGAAATTTTGATGGTAAAATTTATAAGATTGAAGTTAAATCTGGTGTTTTTCGTAATTAATAATTGGTTTTTGGGATTATTGTACTAGGATTGAAATAAAACAACTGGATTAACTGGTGGACGTCTCGTTTACAACTTTATTGTAGGCTTCTTCAGGACTGGAATTTGCTATTATTAATGACAAATATATAAATTACAAAAAATCTTACCCAATCAAACTGAATGTTTTAAATAATAGCATATTGCGGTCCCGAAGAAACCCACAATAAAGTTGGGCGAAACGTCAACCAGTTAAACACGTTGTTTTATTTAAATCCCGCAATACAATAATCCCAAAAACCAATTAAAATATTAAAATTTGAAAATATAAAGCTCATATAAAATAAGGTTTGATATTAGTACATATGGATGTGATTACCTGGATTTAATTTATACTGGAACTTATTTGAACTAAAATTTAAATTTTAATTGAAAATTTGAAGTTCGCCGGATAGAAAATTTGAAGTATCTACTGTAATTTTTGAAAAATCTCTTGGAAATTTTTTTTATAATTTTATAATTTATCTGCAATAATTTAGGTGTAAAAAATATTTAAAGTTACGCATGAAAACTTAGTTAAATAATGTTCTTTTCAATATCCGAAGAAATAAAAAAAAAGTAAAATAATTAAATTGCTTTTTCTCGATTAAAATAATGCTGAAAGAAATTACAATTTTCCGATATAAAGCAAAACTAGTAATTTAGTTGCTACATGGATTAACTGATAAAAACTTAATATATTTCAATATAGCTATTGCGTTTTTTTATAACAATAATAATTATAATTATTTGTTTACTTTTAATAAATAAATATTTGCGTATTAAGAAATGTTTATTTTTAAAATTGCACGCAATTCACTAGATACTTTTATAATCCATCACAAATGATAACGACAAAGACATTTTAATTAATAGAGTTTCTATGGATGTAATTTTTTAAATCAACACCACCTAACCTTAATTTATAAAAAAAATCTTTTAAACGATTGTTGTTAGAGCAGCAGTTTTGATGTTCCAAGAAAACTTCCCGCACACTTTGCGTTTGAGCAGTTTTGGCCCTGTTCAAAAAACGCTGTTGGATTGGATTGGCTAAATTAAGTTGATTTTTGTTGAATTCATTGTTGTATTGTAAATTTTAGCAAACAACGTAGACGTAAGGTTTGAAGATTTTTTTTCTACATGCATACCTGTTTATCCATCTTGACATTTTGCCTGTGGGTATATCAAACGTTTTAAGACACGAAATGATATTCAAGTGCTTTACACATTAACAAACAACATAAGACCATTTTCAGTTACCATAACAAATCAGACAACAATAAACATACAATTTTTGCTTCTTGCAAAATGAAAATCACGTTTCAGTCTGAAGTGAATTGAACAAAAAAGTTAAGAAGAGTTAGGCGAATATAATTAACATTCCTTTAAGGAAAATCGTGACTATTAGTGCAACAAGCAAAATAATTTATTAATGGAATCGAAATGACATTGACATTGAACAGAAAGAAATGGCATTAAGACAATGACTTGGAAAGAATGTTCGTGCTAGATAATTAGTAGGTACTTTCTTGTATATTTGTAATTTTGTTGTCTAATAAGATTTACACTTGTTTGGTAGACGTAACAAAAAGACCGTCATTAATTTATTATTAGAATCAAACAAGTACTGGTTGAAACCCAGTTGGGTACTACATATTCATATTTCCATAAATAGGGAAGACTGGAATTTTAACCAGCCGTGGTACTTTACATTTGTTCGTCTGGTAAGCTGGATATGTAACAGACCTTAACATATGTACAAAGTTCACTGTTATTATTGTTCCCTACAAGTACATACATTTAATATAATAGACGTTCGCGTTTATCTCAAATCGCCCATGACATTGCATACAATTCTAACAGTTTCTATTTTTGATTTCCACTCGAGAATGCACATCTTAAATATGCAATCTTGTACGCTTTCAACCATATTACCTATATACTATAGTACTTCTTACCGTTACCGGTACTAATTAATATATCTTTGTATTTGACTAACTTTCTAGGAGCTTTCCTAAATATTATTTTGGAAGGTTGGTACCACGGTAGCGGTCTGGCCGATACATGCAACACGTCGCGGAGTACAATGCAATACTCCGCTGTTGCGTGGAGAAATATGTAAATTCAATAATGTATTTATCTAATACAATAAAATATTCTGTCAAATATAATAAACACATTTGAATGAATTTAAAAGAGATGCATATCGAGACAATACTAACACAAAATAATTTATAGACAGGTGTTGGTGTAAATTACAAGTTACTTTAATATTTACCGCTGTCGCACTTTGTATTCATATTTATACAGTAATGTGTATTTATGTATATACCGATTGACCATACAAGAACGTACTAAGAATTTTAATTGAAAAATATATGAGAAGGTGTAGCAGGGGTCATATTTTAAGTTGTTTAATGTAGGTGTTGTAATAACATTTATTTGTACTAAATACTCTTTTATTACCTTTTTGTCCCCTATACAAAATTGAATTGCATTCAACAATACAATTATTTCGTCTAGCATTGAAAATGTAATAATTATTGCACACATCGAAAAGTTTGTTAAAGTATCGCCCAGTCCGACCGTTTATTGTCGTGTGCGACTAAAGCGGCAATTTATTTAGTATCAAAATTATACACATCACGCTACACTGTTAAAAAACCATAACTCGTGTAAAATTGAAAAGTCTACAAGATAATTAATAAATATAAGAGTATAACCACTTTAAAGTTTTCAATTCGTTCCCAAAACCTACAAATTCAATAATTGCTTTTAACTTTAATATTTTTTTAAGTGTTTGTCTTCAAGTTAACGAGGTATTAAGACGAAGTCCCAATTTAGAAGCGATTATTACGATAATTACCGTAAATATTGGCTTCATGTGCAGTTAATTTGTTGCTATTTTTATAAATCTTATTAAACACGTTAATTATATTTTTTTATTTAATTTACAACGCAAAGTAATTTAATGCTCTAACTCGACATTCGAGACATTACCCTCCTTCTGTTCCAAAAAAACGTTTTAATATCTTCAGCCAATTTTGCGTCGTAAAATCGCGCCATAATTATATTATAACTAGGAGGCAGCGGCGGTTCATCAGATGAAGAAAAGAGCTGAAATTTTAAACTATTAGAATTTTCAAAAACGAAAAACCTGGATTTTCGATCATACTTATCCAAAAAGTTACGCAAGGCTACCGCAGAAGCAGCACAGTCCTTTACTCTCTCGTCCAGTTTTTTTAGGTTGGTAACTTGAAATGATCAATTGCGGCTGCGTTACAGAATGAATTTCAAACTGAAAGACAGAATTTTTTATGTATAGTACTACTGCTGTTTTAATGTTTAAAAACTCGATTAGATATTTGATACGGTATTTAAATTTAAAGTATTTGTATGCTTTGTAATTGAGAAGAAGAGATAAAGGTGTGTTATTTAATTCAATTTATTTAAGAATTTTAATTTCAAAAAATACTTTAAAAGTTTCAGGCGTTCTGAAGGTAATTCAAAGTCTCTCATGTGGATGTCCTTTGAAATAACGTCAATAGAATACCAGTTTTGTTTTATATTTCATTTAATGTTTCTACAAAATCATTATCAACGTTTTTATTACAAGGTGATTTGTTTTTAACAGATTTTAATTGCTTTGCAATTTTTTACGAGCTATAAACAAAAATTGTATTTGGCGACGATGATAGTCAAAAATTCAGAAATCCAGAGCTTTTGTTATAAAACAACTTGCATCCTCTAATATTCCTTATCGTTCGTTTGATCAATCTTCTTGAAATTATATCATGGAACTGTTAAAATGTGCTTGTTTGCATGCCTCATTGTATTAACTTTTTATTTGATAGTTGGAGATGTTTATCAGCAAGATTTATTTCATAAATCATCGTGATAGGTTCAATAACCACCGACGGTTATATAAATGATACATCAAAGTGAACTGAGATACTTCCAAATATTTGCGATAAATCTTAATTTTTTAATTGGAAGCATGGAACATATTTAATTTGTTTGAAATTATTACCATGGTCGAGCAATTTGATATTTCGATAAATAGGAATTATAACAACGTCTCACGATGTTTGTGTCAACACGATGATCATAAATTCTGGCTTTGTTGGGAAATCTAGATGTCGTTCAATATAATCTCATAAATTTCCTATTCGTTCTTCGACACTTGAACTTTGTTACATAATTTAGTATCCACCGTGTTGTTATATCCAAGGATAACTTTTTTGCCAATACAAAAATTTAGATCTGCTTGTAGTGCAACTTTTTTTCTTCTGATCTTTGATCCAATCTTTTATAGCAACAATGGTAAGAAATGATGACCCCGGCAGTGCCAACTGAGAGCAACATAGTGCCAACATTGACTAATTATACCTAGCCAAATTATTATCCGATTTATTTGTGATTTTATGGATAAAAGCATCAATCTACGAAGAATTTTGATGTGTTGTCGGCCGGGGAATGAGGGAAATAGCTGAGATTTCTCAAGAAGTCTGCATGGAACAATATTTACCCAATATTGGAGTAAACCCGTTTTTTTTGCATATTTTGTAAATAAATGTCAATAGTATTTATTTCAAAGACGATATTCTAGAAAGACTAACGGGCAACATCCAAAATTCCACATCATTCACGTTTCCGGAATTTTATCTTGAGTTCGAAATATCATTCTTGGTATTCCGATACAGAGTTGAAGTTAAATTATTATGAAACCTGAAATTGCAGTAGCAAAGTGCTTGTGACCATTTTAAATTAAATCTGTCATAATTGATTGGAAAATTGTACTTCGTGTGCTTATTTAGGTAACTGTTATTGCAGTATTACTTACCTCCAGTGAAAGTACGTCACTTAGATTCACGTTTCTAGAAGTTAGATTGGCGATTTATGCTAAAACTACACCCTTTCGACTACTTAGAGTTACGGAGTAATGTATAAGATTACATTGGATAACATGCGTAACATAATGGTGTATCCATTAATCCGTTACGTAATTGTAAAACCTGACTAACTGATCAACATCTTATGGATGTATTTTTTATTGGTTCTTTAAAACAAAAAATTGACTAAACAGCCTACTTATTAATTAATTAGTAATCTCTATTGGCGGATAGTTTGACCACGTAAGAGTAGTTCAAGTCAAAATATTTGTACAAAATGTTTCCTAGTTGCAGGCAACGATAAATCAACCACGCTCACGATCGCTTGTTTTAAGAGTTTCTCTTTTGAACATAATCCTAAGATACTGGGGGGTATTCCATACCCCCCAGACCCCCCGGTTTTAAAAGTCAAAATTTTTATGCATCTTCTCCTCATTACAGAGAAAACGCTCACTCCTAAATAACAACAGTGCCCACCGGGAGAGCTGGGAGAAAATAAAATAATAAAAGAGTAGTTCAAGTCAAAATATTTCTACAAAATTCTTCTTAGTTGCTGGAAATGATAAATCAACGACGCTCACATCGCTTGTTTTAAGAGTATCTTTTTTGTACACAATATACTATGTGACTGGAGGTATTCCATACCCCCCCCCTCAGACCTCCCCCCCCGGTTTTTGAAGCCAAAATTGTTTATTCATATTTTCCTTACTACATAGGAATCGGTCACCCTATATGTATAAAAATGGCTGCATAATACTAAGTTACTGTGGGGTATTCCATACCCCTCAGACCCCCCGGTTTCGGCAGTCAAATTTTTTTATGCATCTTCTCCTCATTACAGAGAAACCGGTCACTCCTCTACATGTATAAATGGCAACAGTACGTATCGGGGGGATCTGGGGGGAAATCTAATAATACATCGAGTATTTACAAGCTCAAGGATTAAATTCATCAAGGCCTTCATAAGCAGTCAGAGCAGTGGCGTACCAATGCAGCCTTGGTCCTGTGCTCTAGAGTCAAACTTTAAATTTTGTCAAAATTTTTTATAATAGCACTTGCAAGCGGGCCGCAACCGGGCTCTTGTTCTATGTGCTTGATGAAGCACATGGAACACCGGTAGTTACGCCACTGAGTCGGATTATAATACGGAAAATAATGCCGAGGTACGGATGAGCGGTGCATTCCATCAACTGTCGCCATGCATACTTCAGGAAGTACCTACCAAACTGGTTTAGGGTGCAAGCTTCTCCCCATTCTTGGCATTGCATTCCAATCTCTACCATTTATACAGAAATGTTAAAAACTAAATATTGGTTTATGTCTAATGCAACGCACGCATTGCGCGCAGATGGTTGAAGTTTAAACATTGAATTTCTGTAGGAGCGTTTAAATACGTAATGTAAAGTAAATACGCATATAAACGCTATTGTAGAAATTCAATGTTCGAACTTCATCCGTCAGCTTACGGTGCCTTTAACGTAAACCAACCTTTACACTCTAGAGGCTATATTCTCGAATTCACTCAACTTCATTCGCATACGAATCATTATATTTCGACCAATCAAAAAGTGTGAATACCTCATTTGCATAGCAAAATAACGAAATTACGCCCATCATCATTTTCTCCATCAGAATCAATCGGAAACTGCCTAGCGAGAGCACTCTTTCTTTTAGGGGATATAAAGTCACCAGAGCGACAGTCATAGCTCCCTTTTATACGAAAAGGCTTATTGCGTTCCCGAAGCACAAGAACTCAGGAGGTCGCTTCTCCGAAAACCCACATCGTCGCTGTGGAAACCGTTGGTTTATGTCTAATATGTTAATGAAATAGTGATGTTTCTCTGAGCAGTTCTCAGGTCTGGGTTCAGAGAGCTTGTAAGATTGTTCACCTTCTGTCTGATGTTACAAAGATGGTCGCTATTATGACCATCTTTTAAGAAATCGAATCCTTAACGAAACAAAATGTAGATGTAAAACCGGGGGGTCTGGGGGGTATGGAATACCCCCCAGTGCACTTTTTACTTTTTATCCAAGCGACTTATATACCTCTTCTCTTCTCTCCGGGTCACCGCCGGTCTAGACACCGGAGACATGCGTCTCTAAGATACGAAATCTTTAACGACACGAAACGTAGGTGTAAATCCGAGGGGTCTGGGGGGTATGGAATACCCTCCAGTGCACTTTTTACTCTTTATCCAAGCAAGTTATGTACATCTTCTCTTCTCTCCGGGTCACCCTCGGTCTAGACACCAGAATTAAGGAGGAAGAGAACAATTTGAAAATCAAATTACTGCATTAATTTCGATTATCAGATCAGGGTGGTCCGCTGCCGCATTGATAACAATAAAGCTCCTGTTGTATTACGGGCATAAAACTTTTAATCTACCAGAATATAAAATTGCATAAAAGAATTTTATTACATTTTTTCTTTTTGAAATGTAACATTATTGCCAATAAATTTAGAAATCTTAAACGAAGATGATAAATTTAAATTTGATAGTTCATGGCGGCCATCCTCAAAGTAAAATCGGTGCTTTTATGCAATTTAGGAATATTTAAGCGATGTTATTTAACAGTTACTTAAACAAGTTAGACGCCTTCAGAAATATTATTATTTTTTTCTACCTAATATGGTTTAATACGAACATAATGATTATGTTTTAATAAAAATAACGCGAAATATTGTTTGATAATGACAATTTGCTAGTAACTACGACTCCGTTCTTGAGCTCTCAGTGGGGGAGCGCTATAAATTAAAATATTATCATTATGATGTTATCTTCTTTCAAACTTCCCGCCAAAATTCTAATTATATCGTGGATTTAGTACCGCTTTTGATACTAAAAGCGTATTGTACTATAAATATTACAAAAACAAACAAAACGAAAAATTCTCACGACAACAAAATAAATGTCAGTTAAACAACGATCAATGATAAAGTATCGTGTTTAAACAGTGGGTGTCTGGTTGTCCTGGAATGTATGTCGGGACAAGTATCCTAAAAAGGAATTGTCAATTTAACCGGTTAATAGATATCCCAATATCCAGAATCAAGAATTTTCTCAAGCGGTAAATGTACGATATCATTATAAAAAGTTTGTAAATAAACGTAATTGTAATAGAACGACATAAATAAACGATAAATACGTCTCGTTTCTTTTATATACGAGAAATAAGAAGTGCACATCCTAAAATAAAGTTGTTGATCGGCATTTCTTTAACAAGCACGATAATACTAATTATATTAAAATAAGTCTGCATTTACAATCAATTAAATTTCACTCGAAGCTTTTTCATAAGATAAGAACGTCACAAGTAATCAAATTTCAGCGCAAGGCTCCCTTAGACGTCAGTAGATGGGCTATACAGGAACTAACGCACTAATAATGGATAAGGGACAGATCGAAACTGTTTTTTTTTTAAATAATATCGTAGTGTCGATACGGTTAATATAAAATAAGAATAGAGTAACTCTGGCAACACTTACAATATTTATTTAAATATTATAATAGATTGCATAATCGATATCCCGATATGGTTATACGAAGCGTGCCTTATTGAAATGCTTTTAGAAAATAATGACAAAGATATAATAATAGTAATTTATTAAAATTCTCAACGTGAAACCATCGTAAATCAAAATCTGCATTAATTAAGCATAAAAAATGCATTATGTAAATCACAACCAATATAATAATATTATTAACGGTGTACCAGCTCAAGTGAAAGTGAATCGATATAATTTGGAACTATCATCAGGGCTATTTTGATTTTTTTTTTCGCTAATTAAGACTTGAAGTTGATTTATCTAGAAACAATACCATTTTGAGATATGTTCGATGGCCATTAACGGTATGATATATATTTACTAGGAGCTTTGAAAAAAAAAGGAAATAAGGCAATTGTTTTGAAAATATTTGTAATTTATGGATGCTTTGGGACACTTGGGTAAGAAATATTGCGTTTCTGTTGCAATATCAAACCTACACTTATTGTAACGGATCGAAATTTTTGATAGGAGACATAATTACATCTCAAGGCAATATTTTATAAAGTCGCCTGTCCCGAAAAAGGCTTATGCTTATAAACTAAATTTTTAATCTGTAGTTTTATGAAGATGCCTGAGGATGCATGCTGGAGTTAGAATATGGAAACACTGTTATTAACTGTTCTCGGTTAAAAAGAATAAATTATTAATATTGAAATTATAGTTACCTACCTATGTACATATTTTAGATATAAAAACACCTACATAGAGCAAAAATTTAATGTGATTCAACTAACATATTACAGTAATCTACTTAGGTATAATTGAGGCTTTCAACATGAATTAACATTCAAGTCACCAAATATGGGCACTCATCAAAGTGCCAACTGTGTGTAACTTTCACACTATCACTATTATTTGTCGATTATTCTAATAAAAGCTGTGGATTAATTTAACTAAAGGATAAATATACTGCTTTTAGATGTGTGGGATTACAATGAAATGTCACTGCCTGAGAAACGTTTACTTTGTTCGCAATTTTATTTAATTTTAAAAAATTTCATTTTTGATTTACTGCTTTGTGAAAAGGCCAATGAAACTAATAAGTTAACCTTTTAATATTTATTTATCGAAGAGATGAATGGACGTGATTGATATTGAAGTTATTTTTAAAATTAATTTATACTAAAGGTAGACGCATCGCCAGACTATGGAGCGGCAAACTGCGGCTCCTTGCTTTGTTGTGTCGAATAAGTTATATGTTTCTGGGCGCCAGGTAAAATCAATAAAACAAACAAAACGAGAAGAAATTAGTTTTATTTTATTTGTAAGTTAATAAAAAAATGAAAGGAAAATTTGTAAGAATCGACACACAACAAAATTGTAAATTCACTTATAATAGTCTTAGTCAATCGGCGTTCAAGACTGCCGTTTTTGTAACAAAATTTTAGAAGTTCTTTTCCAAATCCGAATTTCAAGTAAAATAAATTCGCAGCCAAAACTTACAATTTATTTAGCTTTCATATTTGAAATTTTTTCATTAATTCCATGGGAATTTCTCGTTTTATTTATTTTTATGTGATTCAAAATAAGGTTTTATAAAACTATGGGTCTATAGACAAGGTATCTCACGTCAGATGGACACCAGCAGGTTGCTGGTGTCTGACAAGTCTGTCCTCAAAATTTCTATACCAACAATTGCGGAACGAACAGATTATAGGCAAATGCACTTCGACTCGGCTCACAGACATTCGAACATAAAGAGAATTATACGCCGATACGTTTTAGAAAGGAAAATTTAATATATTTTCACGTGGTATAAGGGTTTCTATTGATAACATATTTTTCAAGTGGTAGGGGGTGGGAGTCACCGTTTTTAAAATTTTTGCAGTATGATCAAAAACTCTCTGTTTTTTAACGCGCTCTAGTGCCGAAACCCCTTGTTAGAAAATCAAGGTCAAGTAAAGTATTTTGTAGCAATTTTTATTTACTTTAATTTTGTATTAAATAGTTATCTTTGAAAACCGCCTAGTTTTTGAGATATTAACAAAAAACTGAAAAAAAATGCAAACATTTTGAGGTTTTTTGCGATTTTCGTTGTGAAGTCGACTTCCTACAACGCAGCAAACTTAAAATCAGTTTATATGGTAACACGCTTGGTGTGCATTTCCACTAATGTGGAACTTGATTGGTTACCATATAAAGGGTGCCTCATTAAGACCGCCTTTTTTAAATTAAACGCCATTTTTTGTTTTGACAGTTGTCATCTGTGAACATTGAGATTCAGTCATGAAGAATTACATGGACGCACAACGCATAGACATTATGAAAATCCACTAGCGAAATGGTGAGATTTTTGCTGTGACGGTTCGTAGGGCTTTCCGTCATACTGTGGTCCGATTAAAATTCGAGTCCAAGTCCAAGAAAATGATACTTCAATTAATGAGATGATTGGATCAGTTTAAACACAGAAGATAAGCTAAAAGAAGAGCTCAGTTTAATGAAAACATTGCAGCAGTTAGTGAGAGTGTTGACCAGAATTCTTCCATCTCGAATCGTCATCGTTCGCAGCAATTGAGACTGTCACGAAGCAGTTACACTGAATTTTGATTAAACATCTGCTTTTGCAAGCTGTCAAGATCTCAAATACATGTGGTTTCAACAGAACGTTGCAACCTGTCACACAGACGAAATTTGAAGGAAAAGTTTTGGCCACCAATTTGACGCCGTTAGATTTCTTTCTTTGGAGTTTTTTAAAGCAAAGGGTTTTTGTTAATAAGTCAAGAACAATTATTCCTGAACTGAAAGACGAAATTCGACGCGCCATTGATGAAATTAAGGCGGAACTATGCCAAAATGTCATCGAAAATTTCGTCAAAAAGACCAACAAGTGCCATCAGCCACTATTATTGCAAAATTGGCGGTCATAATGGGACATCAGATATTTTTAGCGTTGGTAAACAAAAGATTAAAGAAATGGGAAGAAACAAAGTTTTGTTCGTAATTCTATTCTACATATTATATAAAATACAGCAGCAGTCATGAAAATTGTATCGGTGATTACTTCCGAATTAAAACAACAATTCCCAATAAACTTTCACACACAAAGCTAGGGTTTTCAAACCGGGGGGTCTGGGGGGTATGGAATACCCTCCAGTACACCAAAGTTTGTGCGCAAAAAAGTGTTATTAGGCTTATGCGTTTCAAACCAGAAATCTAAGTTCTAAAAATCTAAAATCTAAGATTTCTGATTAGAATTTCAATAACACATTTTCTTTTTTTGGACACAATCACTGATGCGCTGGGGGGTATTCCATTCCCCCCAGACCCCCCGGTTTCGTGAACCTAGCTTTGTGATTGTGTTCAAAAGAAAAAATGTAATTTTGAGCTTATGAGTTTAAAGATGCAAAAATTCACAATTTTATATACACCAAAGTGTATTTCCTTCCCTAGAAAGTCGTCTTGGCTTCAGATAAATTTATTTACCTTCGCGCTCTACTGCAGAAACTGAAGGCAGATCCAGAATAATAGGATATTTATAGTTTTTCTCGATACTTCTCTATGTCCATAGTCCAACCTAGAGAGGCAATTTTCCGGTAAAATCGAATCTATTAGTGAAGGAAATTTTCTGAAATTCGAGGAAATCAAAATTTTTTCTGTTTGATTAAGGTTTTAAGTCCGCTTTACAAGTTATATGAAATCTGAGAAAATCCTGAAAATATATCATCTCTTCAATGATATTTGATGCACAACAATAACTTTATTTTCGATTTTTCCCTCCAATATTACTTTGTTAGCTTCCGACCGTGCTCAGTGGTGAATAAAATTTTTAAATATTTTGCTTGCATAATTTTGCAATAATATTGCTATTATGTCGAAATCGTTAATATTACGCAAAAAAATTAAGACATCATTTTTTTGTTGATTTCGAATCAAAAAATCAAATTTGACAGGTATTCATATTAACCTTACAAGAATACAAATACTGAACTTATAAACTGCAGTCTACATACTTTCATAAATAATTCATAATTTAGAATGACCAATGACTTTTACTTATAAGTAACTTATTGATATTAAAATTGAAAATCACACAAAAGAAGATAATCATGAAATTTAGAATTATTAAAACTACCAATTTACCATTATAAATATTTAAATAAAATTTGAATTTAAAAAAATAAAATTTCCCAAAAACACAAGGGGGGTCGGGCAAAATCGTGCACTTACGCATCTAAGAATAATGACGAAGTTATTTTTGTCACTGACTATAATATATTACGAAATTTATTTATTATTTTTATTAAATTTGAAATTAGATATGTATTTAGGGATAAAATTCTGCGGCACCTTAAACGCGACAATCCGACCTGGCGGCTTTGCAATTCCTAAGAGGAATTGCTTGCTACAATAAATTAAGCGCGATCACCTGAATTCAACTTTTTCGAATTATGGTAAATTAAGCCAAGGTCCTACTTGTAATTACATTACTTAATTTACAATACATTAAGTAAGTCATTATCTTTACGGTATAGTCTAGCTACTTCTACGTACGGTACCGGTTTAAAATAATTTCAGGCTTTTATGATATTGCAATACCGCCAAAAAAAACTTCAAATTAATTTTAAATTTAAAAAATATTTTAACGGCTTTGCGCAAGTTTTTTTTAGATAAAAAGTAAAATTTAAAAAGCTTTTAAAAAGTGACACTCGATTTATTCTTAACATGTAAGTGCGAAAATGAGTCACTCCATTTGTTGCAATCAAGTAGAACCCTGCGGTTTTAATACTTTCTGGATCATTAATAAATTTGATAAATGTAATTCCTACAAAGTGAAGCAATTGAAATTCATTACTAATTCGCTACTTATTTTTTTTAGTGATTGACTTGAGTTTATTTTCAAGGTAATATTTTATTATACTTTCTATACAATAAGTGCATAATTTTCCATTAGTGCAATTCTTGTTCTGGCGAACAAAAAAGTGGCGTTAATTTTATTTTATTGTTGCTTATTTAAAAAAAAGAAGTACGAATTAGTAAACTCGAGAAGTTGGTAAAACACACAATTGAAACCACAACCGATGCTTTAATTTACAGAAGCCAGCAACAAATCGAGGTAATGCATTATTTTGTAGAACGAAACAACAATCGTTTTTACTTTTTTGCTCTAATTTTCTATATTTAATTTATAAAAAGCTTCTGAGAAACACCACACTTTCTGTTTTTGTCATTCGAGGGTAAATATTGTATTGTATTTAATTTTGGAGCGTGAAAATGATTAAATTTAAACAAATCATGCGTAAATACAAAAGTGAAATCTTTATTTTGCTTCTTTCAACTTGATCAATTATTATTTGTTGTTCAATTCAGTACAATCTTGCAATAATGGTGAACATGCTTCGAAATTAAATTTCAGATTATCAAATTTAAGTTTATTAATTTAATGCGCTCTTTCGTTTAAATTTTAAACTACGTGCGACGAAATGGTGAGTGTAATCGATTCTCGCTAGATGGCAAGTGCGCTAATTTTTAATTCTTTCAAAATTTACTTCGCAGAACGTGCGCAAAATACCAATAATAATTTATAATTAAATGTAAGTATAATTATTGAATTAATTATGTCTTATAAGGAAAATTTTATTGTTGTCGTTATTTTGTGTTTCATTCTCCGTTGTTACAAATTATTATTTGCGCCAGGGTTCGATGGGTCTTTGTTTTTCTTTTTTTTATTCCCGCGAATAAATAAAATACAATTAAAAAATAAAGGGGAGAAATATTATGTATTCGGTTTGTTTACATACATTAATCTTAGTTAGTTATAAAATAGTTGTTTATGATGTTTGCACAACGAGGCGTCGACCAAGTTGTGTAATCACGCAAGTTCTATAATGATTCATTTCAACACGTACAAATAGTACAAAATTTTATCTTCCTTTTGGATGAACTTTATTTTATTTGACATTTTATTTTTCAATTAATTGTTAAATTTTTTAAATTCTATTAACAATTAAGTTGTTGAGACTTTAATTAATTGAGTTCAGAATTTATTGTCAGATTTTAATTTAAGACATATATTACATTTTTAGGTTAGAACGTACCTCTGGCGGATTTAATAATAACTTAAGGGACCAATGAAAAGTGGAATATTTACTGGCGTTGAAAGTAAACTACTTTGAGACAAAAATAAATATTGAAATAAAACTGAATTAATATTAAAATAATAAAATTCTTTAATTTCTATATTAATTCTAAAAATGGGCCGACTAAATGATGACTCTAAAAAGTAATATACTACTTAGGTCAGGCGCAGCGGAAGCCAATCGTAAGAATTAAGTCGTAACTACAGACTTTAAAGTAATTATTAAATTTCGAAATGTGTATTTACTATTAAAATAATACGGTTTAGCATAAAACCAACAGCTACCACATTCAACCACTTTTTAAGATCTCCGGTACAGAATTTTTTCTTGATTTCTCACTGCAATACGGATTTAAAAAATTAATTTTGTATTTTAATATTATTTCCATTATATGTAATTTTTGTATTCTTGGAAGCTAAGTCCATTTTGACTGCTACAACAACGGGAATTTATTCATGAATCATAATAAAATAGAAAAACGAAATTTATAATTTTTACAATAAACTTTTTCATGAAAACTATAAAAATTATCGTATATTTGTTGAAATTGCAGTCATATCTTTGATTCTATAAACATTTTCAATATAACACAATAGAACACAGCAGTGGACTGGTGTGATCGCTGGTTGAGTTACAGCGCGGAAATTTTTTCCTAGCGCAGCTTTCCGGTGTGCATCAACACGTTGTGGATTTAAGAGTTGGTTCTATATTTACATAAGTCTGACCAATTGACAGAAGGTCAAGGTCAAAATTCCAGTTTCAATAATTTTGTAAATTAATTATTTTTGAAATTTGTATATACTTTTGAAGGTTTTCCAGCCAACTTACTACTTAAGGTAGCAGTGGTGAACGATGAAAACCAGGCTTTTTTGCCAACATTGCATCAGATATCGGGACTTAGAAATTTGTGTTCTGAAAAGTGTTGCAAACACAATTTGAATGTTTGTATTTTGAAATTAAATTGATTATTGAGTGAGTAATTTTTGATTGTTTGATTTAGAAATTGTTAATGAAAAATCCAAATTAATTGGAGGTTGAAGAGATCAATAAGTTAAGTTGAATTAGAAAAATTATAACTTCTAGATTCATAAATTTTGTAATTAAAATTAAATTAAAGGCGTTGTGGAGCAAAAATTGATAGGAAGTCAAATTGTATAATTATCAATTGCATTTATAGTTCTTATTTTATACTTGGAAAAAACTTTTATTATAACATTTAATTGTGAGTTTGATTTATTTAAATTGAATTTTGGATTTTCATTTAATTGAAATTTGGAAATAATGAAAAAAATATTACAATATACAGTAGCGGTCATGGAAATTGCATTGGGAATTATTCCCAAATTAAAAAAATAGATTTCTATATTATATTATTAATAATAAAGAATAAAAAATAGAATAAAAATAGATAAAAATTTAACATTTTTAACATACATCACAAAGCTAGGATTTTTAAACCGGGGAGTCTGGGGGGTATGGAATATCCCCCAGCACATCAGGAATTGTGTTTAAAATAAGAAAATGTGTTATAGAATTTCAAATCAGAAATCTCAGATTTTAAAATTTTTGAAAGTAAGATTTTTGGTTTGAAACCCATAAGCTCAATATCACTTGTTTTGCACACAATCTCTAGTGTACTGGAGGGTATTCCATACCCCCCAGACCCCCCGGTTTGCAAAATGCAGCTTTGTGTGCGTATTGTATTTATATTGAGTGCGGTTATTGAAATTTCATTGGGAATTGTTATTTTAATTCGGAATTGTATAATGTTCACGAAATGAAAAATAAAACAGCAATAAATATAATACAATAACTATTAAGAGTATGAATGTACAATAACTTTTTTGATTCTCAAACAATGAACTATTTCGTTGAAGCTATAAAGTTACTTTCATTAATTGAAGAAATAATATTTTGTTGTATTATTCGAAATAAGTTGTTTGCATCTATAGAACAAAATGAAAAATTTTACAATACTTTTTTTCTATGAAACAAATTCATTTTAATTTAAGATAAGATAAGGTATGTAAGTTCATTAAATTAATGAAATAAATTCATTGCATTAATGTAATACTTTCATTGAGTTTATGAAAATTTGTTTATGAAAGTTTATGAAGATTGTAATCAGAAGAAAATTTTCTATCACAATTATTATTAAAAAAAAGAGATAGCTGTGAGAGAAAGGCAAGGATGACTAGAAATGTGGGGTAAATCATTATATTCAAAGATGATAAAATTATAATATACAAAATAAATAATAAAGTAAAGCTTAAATCGACGGGCTACGAAGTGGAAAACAGTGGCGGATCCAGGGGGAGGGTCATGGGGGTCATGACCCCCCCCTTGAAGCCATAATTGTGGCTAAATAAATCCTTCTCTAAAGTGTAAAAAGTGCTTATATTTAATTTAATATTTAAATTAAAAAAAAAAACTTATAATATTCATGAAAATCCTAACTTTTCACATACGTGCTTCTAGGACAATAAAAAAAATCGCCTGCGGCGCATTTCGCTGACACGGTCTAACGACCACGCATATTTATTCAAGCCTATCCATACATAATATCCACTACCTGTGACCCCCCCGTTGCCAAAAGTCTAGATCCGCGCCTGGTGGAAAACCGCGGTTCAATGCCTGGTTGCGTTTACTACACTGCTATGAAGCTATGATCTAAAGTCCCTAGCACCCTACTAGATTATTTAAGTGCTCACAGAACCTCAAGCAGTGGCGGCTGGTGCCTTCATCATTTGAGGAGGCTATTCATAAAATATAGATTTTCAAGACTTTTTTGAATTTCTTAAGATTTTTAAAATTTCCCAACATTTCTTTGAATTTCATATGATTTTCTGAAATTTACTAAGGTTTTCTGGGATTTCCTAAGATTTTCTAAAATTTTTTCAGGATTTTTTTGAATTTTCTGAAATTACCCTTCACTTATGAAACCCTCGGTTTCAAGTAGCCTCATTTAATTTTTGCCAAAAATTTAAGCGGGGGGGGGAGCGTAAAATGTTACGTTTACTTACAATCAATGTTTACTTACGTTATTATAATCAAAAATCTACTTTTTTATATTTTTGAAAAGTCTGATAGTTTAATTAATAGTCCAAAATTTAAGAAATGGCTCAGCCTCCTTTGCCTCCTCTCACGAGCCGCCGCTGACCATGAGTTCCAGGTGTAAACAGGACGAAGTCCTAAAGTGAGATGTAAAAGTAGAAGAGGAAGCGGCGACCCGCATCCGTTCTCGTACCAGCTGCCACTGTAAATATATGTATCATTATCGCCAAGATGGAATAATATTAAATAGAGTTTTAATTGTCTACATATATGTGGACGATGTAGATTTCGATTTCATTTCTAACTGAGTGTTTTGGGGTAATCATCTTTAAAAGAAAATTCTTATCAAAGCAGATAACCGTCCACTTTACACCATAAACTGAAAGAGTAAAGTAGTTATTTGTGCCCTCAGGAGCGGACTTTTTTTTTCTTGGGTTGTTTCTCTGAATCTCTGATGTCATATCTCATAAGAACTCCGTGCTCTGTGGATGCTGGTATGGGGTCTTCTGATGAGCTAAAATTTCTGCAGAGCTTGCTTTGTGTGTTATAGGTCATCAGGGAACTTGCTGTTATTTCCAAGACACAGACTGGGCAACCTTTACCTTGAAATTACACCATGTATCATAAAAAAATTCGAACTTGACCACTTGTCACCGTTTTTCTTCGTTTGTGTGTGTTAAGCGAACATTACCTCGCGTTTAAAATTTTTCTTCTTATTTACCATCTCCTAAACACGTTTTAAGTGTAACAGTACTTATCGTGCTCCAGTTAAAGTTGGTGTCAAGTACGAGAAAGATGATTTTTAACAAATAAATTTGTTGAACATGAAATGTAAAGGAAGCAATTTTGTTCAAATTAAAGTTGGTGCCTAATTACTATAAGGAAAAACTTCCGGAAGCAAAAGGCCATTATTGACTGTCCTACGACTACTACGGTATGTTTACTATTATTGATGTTAAAATTGCCCAATAACATTGAATTAAAACTTAATAGTTACTTAACACTGCATCAGTAACCTTGTGTTAATTTGCAGAAAATGCGCGATTTTCGTTTTTATTAAAAATAATCACAATTAAATTGTGTCCTTCGCGATTATTACCAGATATTAAATCGTTATCTTATTACATTTTGCGGTAATTTATTATAAATTACTGATTAAACTAGTTATTATTTTTATGATAATTTATTATTACATCAAAATTACGTGCAGAAACTTTTAGATTCCACTTTGTATGGGCGAATTAATCGATTACTTCTGCATTATGAACAAAATTCGGTCTACGGTATTACAATAATTTTCTAATTAAAAAAATGTAATTACATTATAATTATTCTTATTAAAATTTAAATGGAATTTATAATTAATTAATTAACATAATATTTAGCGTTCAGATGATTATTTTTTATTATACCTGCCTTGTTTTCAAGTATTGTTTACAATAATATAAACTGTCAGTTAACTCAAAATTAATGTTGTGCATAATTTTTAATATACCTACCTCATTTTTTTATTTTTCCACAGTTCACTGTATGTCCAACTGACGACTTTGTAGTGAGCCGGTATTAAAAAATTTGCAATTTTTTCAAAACTTTTTTATACCAATTTTTAATTAATTATAAATTTATGAGATTAGCAATCTACATCTGGTGCTAACTGCTACCGAATTACTCCTGCTAATGCTATCCATAGATTAACGTAGATAATTCAACGTTAGATAAATAGATAATAATAAAATAGCTACCAGTTTAAATTGGGTCCATTAATCTCTCTTGCTCCAGTTTAATTATTCATCCGTATCAAAATCTATGATGACCAAATTTTAATCAGAGGAAACCCAGCAGCCTATTACGCTAACAATATGTGATTATCTATTTACTACTAACAAATAAAACAAAAATTAAAATAATTTTAACTTCCTGTTTTTGCCTTTCACATATCTCGGGTACCGGTTAATATTGAGACGATCAAATTTTGCTTTTCATAATATATTGACCTTACCACGGTTATTGAACTTGAATATTAATTTTTAATCGGTAACAAATTTAATGATCATCATTTAATAAAAATTTTAAAGTTGAAAAAATTTGAGTCATCCAAAAAATTTGCCACAAAAACTACTCGTCAGTGAAATCGCTCGCCCATTAATGTTCTAACAAAATTCAAATAAGATGTTCCGTTACTACCTATATCACCTATCATTCATGATGATGTGTAGTTGCCCCAAATATGGAGTATAAAAATAATTTATAGCCTGCAATAATTGGCAACATTGCCACCTACCTTAAACCTACTCACCTGTCTATATATGCGATCAAATTTATGCAAGATTTATGCAGGAGATGAGTAACCTTCACAAAATAATTATCACTAACTCGTCATCGTTGTTATTTCAGGTAGTGGACTCCCGTGCTCGGTCGAATGCAGACGGTGCTCTTCAGCAGAGAGCTAGAAGGCAACTCGAAGTGTTCGAAAGTAGTGTACCGGGTGGACGTCTTCAGGTTATCAAGTCTCATACTGTATCAAGTAGTAGATGGACTAGTAAATCTTCAGTGATTGCAGATACCAATGGGATTACACAACAATTTGAAGATTTAAATGTAAGAATTTATTGTTTTTCCAGCAGGTCCCCAAAAATCCATTTTCCAAATTTCTGTGGCATTCCACAGATAATTTAATTTGAATTAATCTGCATTCAAGCAGGGCATTGCGTTTGTATTGCATAAATTAGTACGTATGTTCATTATGGCGTTAATCAAGTAATAATTAGTGTAATTAGTGATTTGCATCGAATGAATTAACGAAATGCCAACGGTCTCTATCTCTATCCTTACAAGGTTTTTTCGTACTTACTTTACGATAACCTAGACGGTTGAAATTAGGAAAAATCTAAAACTTTGAAAAAATGGCTATTTTGATGTTGGTCAATTTCCAATAATTACTATTGTGAATAGTGACGCCTACGAATAGATTAACGAGATTCTTACTGTCTAGATCAGAGTCTGTTTATTGAAAAAACGGAATTTTTACTTTTAATAAAGGTAGACAGAGGAATAATTATAGAGCTCTTGCTAAATTTTGCTCTCGGGTTGTCTTCAATTTGAACAGGAGTTCACCCATGTCAGTGACCTGATCTTCCAGTGTGAGATCATCGTATGAAAGAACCAAAAGGGTGAATGAAATTATTCAATTGATGGTCAATCCACTCAAGTGCACGACAGCCTCAACCTGCATAGGTTGTATCCTGAAAACAACGGGAGATCATTGAGCGATCATTTCCCTAGCAGGCTTTATTGATTACCGCAACGTTTTTCATAGAGTGGATATTTAGACGTGCTTTAAAAGAGAATTAATTGAATTGGATGGAAGAGAATTGGAACCAATCTGCTGTGGCGAAACTAGCGGATTATACTGACAGTGTTATATACTGGCTTCATGATTACTGCACTGAGATCTTTGATTCCGACTCAAAAAAAAATTTGTCCCGAAAAACTTTTTCGAAATAAAGTATTTCACACTTTTTATGCTTTGGATTTCACAGTGAACTCTAGGTAAGCTTAATTAATATTGGAATTTTCTAGAACGCGAATAATACTGCAATCCTATTCGTAGACATCACGGAAAGCCTACAATAGCTCATCAGTCAAGTGGTAGAATACAGCTAGCTAAGGTGTTACAGGCCTTGCAATATAATTTCTTCACTTTGTTTCGTCAGTTGTAGCTTCAATTTTTTAATATTATTGAATCACTCGTCTAGGGGGTATCCATACCCCCAGACTCCCGGTCAAGGATTTCACGGTTTACTTTAATCTGTATTGAGTCCGTCAGAAGAGCTCAGAAGATTTACACTGTGGTTCAGTTTCCAAGTCCAAATTAAAGATTCATGATACTTTTTAACTTAATTTGATGTAAAACTCGAAATATGACAATCTGCTTCATTATATTGATGAAAAAATTGCTATTTTTAATTCTGAGGGCTAATTTCATTGTATCAATGAACAAATTCATAAATCCAATGATTTATACTTACAATGAATACAATGAATTTTATTTTTTGACTCAAAAGCATGAATAACCATTAATAATATGAACTTTTTGCAGTGTAGCTTCTCAGTACAGGATTGCAATAATAATATTAATTAAATTGAACTTGCGATTGATGAAAAAACTCGAAAATATTGTTCTGGCATCCAATTTCAACCTTCACGCAATTTTTTAGATTTTTCTAATGGAAATTTCATAGAAAATTGGTTTCCTTGCTCTGTCGAGAAAAACAAATTTCCCAACACATTACGTTATATTTACTTGAAATTATGAAGTCTGGAGTTACTCTGATGTTGAAAGTTGCTCGTACTGTTCTACTCATGTAGATGAGTGATACTCTCTGGAGCAATAGAACGTATTTGACTTTTCAAAATTATTTGATATTTGATAAAAAAGATTATCAGCCTTATGTCTAGTCAAGTTTCAGTAGCAAATTTTAGTGGCAATGTTGGACATATTTAAGATCACTTTAGACTTTAACCTGCTAACTTTTAACTAATAGTAGACAATAATTATATGATGTATTACTAGTTGGAAAGCCCGTCCAAGGACGGGTAGCTAGCCAGTGGATCTATTTTTAGCGACATTAATGAGAAAAACAAAGACAAAAAAATAGATAGAATAATATGACCTTTTAATAAGTGGATACTGTGAAATTCGATTGATTGAGACTCAATTGATGTGCAATTCGATTAGTGATCGACACGAGACGAGACGAGACGAGACCAGTCAAGTCGAACGTGTTAAAAGATCTCGAGTCTCGTCACGAAGTCTCGTGTCCATCACTAAATTCGATTAGTTGGGAACTCGATTGATGTACAACTCAATTAATATGGAATTCGACTGATGTGCAACTCGATTGATTGGAAACTCAATTGATGTGCAACTCGTTACAGGCACTTAGTTTTTTACCGGAAGTTTGATATTTTCTTGGTTGCTAAAATAGTCAACCAATCGGAGTGCTTATTTTTTGTTGGTAAAAAGTTGCCAAAAAATGACACGCTGTAGTAGCAGCAGCTTCATGACATTTTATATACAAAAGCAGTCATGGAAATTGCATCGGTGATTTTTTCGAATTAAAATAACAATTCCTAATGAAATTTCAATAAACACACACGATATAAACACAGTACGCACACAAAGCTAGGTTTTTCAAACCGGGGGGTCTGGAGGGTATTCCATACCCCCCAGTACACCAGAGTTTGTGCACAAAAAAGTGTTATTTAGCTTATAAGTTTCAAACCGGAAATCTAATCTAAAATTTCTGATTTTAAATGCAATACCACATTTAATTTTTCTGAACACAATCATTAATGTGCTGGGGGGTATTCCATACCCCCCAGACCCCCCGGTTTGAGAAACCTAGCTTTGTGATTGTGTTCAAAATAGAAAATATATTTTTGATTTTGAGCTTATGAGTTTCAAACCAAACATTTAACTTTAATTTGTCTTGGCTTCGTAATTTCTTACGCTTTCTTCTGTCATGAGGTCGATTGGTGGTTTCGCCAATATCACCGAATCTGCTTCTTTTGAAATAGTTCGGTATACAGATATTATTCTGAGGCCCATTCGCGGTTGTATGATTTCGAAGTTTCACATTCATCGCCCCGACCCACACCGGCGGCGCATATAGAATGATGAAGCTTGCCACTGATGCCAGGACTCATTTTTTCCTGTAGGACGGCCCGCCGATGTTTGGAATCAGCCTAGTAAAGGTGGCAGTTTGCTTTCTTGGCCGTTTCCTTGACTTGGATATCAAAGGTCATCAGTCTGTCTATGGCGACCCCCAACACCTTTACAGTCTTCCCTGGTATGATTTGGCAGTCTCCCAACTCTACTATCTACAATCCTCTGCAGTGGCGTAGCCGGGGGGGCTCCCCCTCGAAATAAATTTTTTATTGTAATTTTATAACTTTCTATTAAGCGTTTGACCTTAAAAATTTTTTAAATTTTCCTCTGCGACGCTATTACAAGACTCACTTCGCTCGTGGGCCCTTCCGAACTAAATTCCTGGCTACGCCACTGATCCTCTACTATTTATCCACTCCGCAATAATTAGATTCAGCGCTTGTGGTGTCTTCGCGGTTACTATAATACAGAGATATCGCCTGCGAAACCGTATATTTCTACTTCTTTCGGGAGAACCAATCGTAAAACCCCATCATACAAAATGTTCCACTGGTGTGGACCTCCGCTAGTAATTTGATGTTCTTCCTATAACATCTGTTCGTCGATGATAAGAACTCGTTCTCTCAGGTAGCTTTTGATTATGTTCAGCAGGTAGATTTGTAAGACTACCTATGTTGAAGGATGTCAACTTGCAAAATGAACCAATACTAAATCTTTTTCTTCGTCAGCCTTTCATTCCACTCCTGGATTATCGGTCTCTTTCTCTTTCGAGAAAGATTCGGGCATTAAGACCCCACGGCGGCTTAAACCGGGTTGGGAAATGCCTATAATCCTGTTTTTAATAGTTGATGGCGGCAATCGTCAACCCAGAGGGACCGCCGGCTTTACGTGCCCTCCGAAGTGCGGAGACGGTCATATGAAAGTTTTTGACTCTCCCCGGATTCGAAGCGAGTACGTTAGAATCAGCAGTTATTCGGCTAACTTACTAGGCTAATGACTGTCTGCTATACTAAGTAAAGATAAAATAATAATTTCAACAAAATCCCTAGTAGTCTACCAGGAGCTCACAGCGAACACCTTATACAGTTTACTGTTTGTCTTAAACCCTTACTCGGTAAAGCATATTATATGACTAGTTATAGGGCTCCACTCCGTCAGCATTTGACTTAAAGCCAAGCCCAATCCTGACGATAGAGCAGAAAAGCGGAAGAAAGTGTTCTTTCCGGAAATAATATAGTCTCTGAAAAGCACTTTACAAATCATGTTACTTCTCTTTTGTTTTTGGCGAAAGGTGGATGAATTCGATTTCTTTTTTTCTTTTTTTCCATCAACTATTCTTACATACTTTTATACTGTTAGTTTCAATGGTGTTCTTGGGGGCTTCTTGGGCTTTCCAGGCAGTAATGGGCTCTTTGCATAGGTTAGGCTCAGCCTAGATGATTAATTCTTCGGTTCTTGAGGTCTTGAGGTAGGTTTTCTAGTTACTCCGAATTCTGGTGATTGGTGGTTGTATTTATTTTTTTATGAATTTCCTTTCCTTTCCAAAATGAACTTATCTAAATATATTTTACACATTCCTGATTGATATCTTCGATAATGCATTCAGTCACACTAACATTACAAGATTGAAAATTCAATTAACTGTAAAATTAAATTTTTCTTTCGTAAGCTTTTATTAAATTTTATATTATTCCAGTTCGTTCAAGTACCTTTGCATAGTCTATTTATCTGTTACGCCATGGATTATAATTAATTGTATGAGCACAAGCACAGCTTACCAGTTTACTAAATATTCATTATATTCGAGTACTTAGTTAAAAAAACTGTAAAATATTTTAAAAAGAATGAATTATTTAATTTTCTTTAAACTGACCGATTTTTAGAGCAATGAAAAATTTGTATGTTCTTTGAATTCCATTCACCTTGCTTTTAATGCAATCAGATTTTATAATTTGCGTGTTCCTATATTTATCTGGAGGAAGAATATTTAGCAGCTTCGGTGGTTTCTTGTAGGTTTGCTACCATATCATCTTGATTGCTCGTCACTTCTTGTCCTTGCCCACCTCACAATGTTTTGAATTATTCATATTTTTACCATCTTTATACTCAATTTGCTTCGTGATGAATAATTCAAAATTATTATTTCTTCGCGGTTTTAGTTCTGGTTATTTCAACACTTCGTCTCAATTCAAAATTGCATTACAGTTTCATTATCAACAGGAATTTTTATTGTAAGCCAATTTCATTCTTATAATAAATTGAACTTTTAATTATTACAAGGTTTTTATAAAAAGATAACAAAAAGCAAAGCCAGGCGATGAGGTATTCGTGACGTAAATGAATAAATTTATTGTTGATTTTCACAATTAACAGTAAGTAATAATCGCTTAAGCAAGCAAGACTAGACCGAATTAATTAGTATCGTAAGTGTTGTGAATTTTAAATTAAAAATTATTTTTTGTTTTAGCTTTCGCTGAACCCACTAGACTTGAGTTCACAGAAATCAAAAGCCACCGTAGGAAGAAGCGTTGGCAGACGTCCACCTTCACGACCACGAGCTCGTGATGAATCCTCGATCAAATTACCAACTAGTCCTTTAACACACTTAAATTCTTCAGATTCTGTGCGTTTACATCGCGTTTCCCGATTATGTAATCAAATTCACGTGGATGCTGTGCAACAAACGATCGGGAAATACTTAAACAAACCATTAATCCACGAAAGAGAAAATGGAGATGGAATAGAAATAACCGAAATTGAAGATAATACGAATGCGGAAAACGAAAAGTTAAACGAACACTTTAATTTAGTACGAACGAAAAGCACAAGTAGCGAAGCGCTTCATTCGATAACTTCTGACACCGATAAATCGAACAAAAGTATCGAAGATCTCGAGGATCTCAAACAACTTCAAACATGGAGGAGAACTTCAAAAATACGTCGTTCCCTACAGTTACCTAAACAAAACAAAACATCTGCTAGAGTTCAGGATTTACCTCTAAATACGGGAAGTGTGCGCAAAATACGTGAAGATTTGGAAACCGGACGAAGACTTAGTACTGCTCTCAGAGGTAACAATGTAGATCTGGAAGCTTTAGATCACATCCTACAATCCATATCGAGTACAAATAGTTCCGACAAAAATTCCTTAGACGGTGATAAAGTTGAAAAGACTGAAAATCAAATTAGCATTAAAAAACAAAAACGTGATTCTTTCGTAACGGTCGAGTCTTTGCAGGAGGTGAAGGGACGTTTGCGACGAACAAGTTCACCAACTCAAGACATTTATAAAATCGAAAGTGGCGATAACGTTAAAAAGCAAGAAGACACCGATGACGGTATCGTAACGGAAGAAAGTTTTTCCAAACAAATCAACAATATGTCGATTAGTGATAATTTGCCGAGTGCCTCGCCGGTGCGTTCCTACATATTTGGAATGAACAAAAAGTCGATGATCGGAACTGGAAGTTTGGAATCGAGGTCTTCCAAGCAGAGCAACGGAGTTTTGAGTTATCGAAATGACGATTGGTACAATCGAAGAAAATCGTATGGGTTTGAAGAAGTTCACAACCAGCAGCAGCCGATAAATTCAAAGTTAAAGAATAAAGATGTGATAGAATCGTCAACCGATAGCGGAATTTGCAGATCTGGCGAGATCGTGCAAACGCCAACTTACAATAATAAGTGCGGATTAAATAAAACGAAATTCGATTTTAGTTCGGATTCTGATAGTAAAGGTGATCGGTTTAATTCAAATAGTGATAATTACAGTGATATTTCGGTAAAAAATGTTGGCAACGTGAAACGATACACCACGATATTCGAAAAAAAGAAGGAATTCGGCAGCCCACTGTCGAATAGGAAATTTAATGATCTCGATTTTTATGAAAACGAAGAAAAGAAAAATATTGAAGGAACCTCCATTACAATTCCCATTACCAACAGAAATAGTTTACAAAATGGAATTGACGAAAATAAATATTCTGGTTTCAAGTTGTGGACTAACGGCGAAATTAAAAGGCATTCTATTGCAGTGGACGAATCCAAATATGTAATGAGATCGAATAACATGTTTCGGCCCACCAGCTTAGCAGTTAACGATAAAAACGCAGATAATCAATTTATACGATATGCATTGGAAGATGACGCTTTAATTCAAAACAAAAAACCAAAAAAAGTAGAGTTTTGCAAAACCGAGGTGCATTTTGCTGCCGAATCGGGTCGGGTTAACATTGTAGCGACCGACGAAAAACCACCTCCTACTAACAATTTTAGGCGGCGACGTAGAAACTCTGGGATTGTCTACGATCAGCTGCTCAGCGAAGCCAATAAAAATGGATTACCCATGCTACACTTTGGTGATAGTTCTTACGAAAAGACCCTATTGGGTGTTAACGACCATAACGATAACAGTGAGGCAACTAACAAAATGTATTCCGAAAATGATACTACAAATGTCGTCACCATCAGTACCAATCAGTCATACCATTATCAACAGGATGTGGAAGAAAATCTAAAGGATGTCGAGAACGAAGTACCAAAGGGAATCTTAAAAAATAAGCCGATTAAACCAAAACCGTATTTATTGGGCGACGATAATTTTTTCACAAAACAAGACGAAGAAAGCGAAGATAGCAAACCATGGGGTGTGAAACTTAAACCGGTCCCAAACAAGGAAGAAGTTCCCATGTGGAAATCGACCGTTACTCTTAAGAACACGCTGTTTGAGAAACAGAAAAACAAAAATTATTCCACTGCAGAACATAATTATTCGGATTTGTTTAGTCAAAATAACGTAAAATCAATGAATTTAAGCGAAGACGACAATTTACCTTCGAAACGTTACGATAGAATTCAAATTGTCCATCCGAACGATCCCATACGAGATAAAGGGAACAAACTGGAAGAAGGACGAGGATTTTCTACTAAAGTGAATATCGGAAGTGGAGAAGCAACCGTGGTGTCTGAAAATCAGCAACAAGTTAATGAGAGACATCCAACGTGGCCTCGGTATAACGAATCACCCAAAGGTTAGTTTGTTGTTTGCATGTTTTGTTTATTTTTAAAAGTAGTTAATTAGTTGGTTAGTATTTAAAATTTTTCTAAAAAATGCATCTCCATAATTTAGTCTTTACTAATATTCTCTCTAACTAATCTTCTTTTTTACAAAGTTGCTACTTTTGATATTGTTTGTTTAAAACCAAAAACAACCTAACTAAATTTTCCTAAATTTCCCAGAAACACATGTTGGTTGATTTAACGTGTTTTTAACGTTTTACGATTGAAATTACATATATATAATATTTCTTGCAATATTAATGATTCCCGACTGTTCAAAAATCTACTACGACCATCTAAACGTGAATTTCACAGTGAAAATTATTAAAACTCGTCATTATTACAGAACTGCTGAAATCCGATTAACTGCTTCGGAAAAATCACTGTTTTGCAGGTCATTTTAAAATTAAACTTACTTCTTTGATCAATTTTACTTTAAAAATAATATAGAGAGAAAGGAAAAAGTCTTCCAATTATTAGCCAACTGCTGTTGGCTGTATAGTCAGGAACAAACTAATCATCAATCTGGATAGCATCCGAAGCAAGTTCTTGATAATATAATTATCATTTAGCTGAACTGCACCAAAATAAACTGTAAATATCTTGTACATGTAAAGTTCATAAAATGTTAATAAAAAGTCGAATTGATTTCGTGATATTGATAAGAATAGCCGATTGCAATAAATTACTCCTATGCCATTCAACAAATTTTGCGGTATTCAGATGACAACACCGTTATTTAAATAATAATTATAATTTCATGAGATTGCAGCAAATGCACAAATGTCAGAGGTGACAAATTACAAGTTTTGTCAACATATTGTTTGCACTAAAATTTTACCGTTATTAAACAAACCAATTACTTATCTTGTTGTATCTAACAAAAACTATTTACTGTTAAACTATACACAGTGAGGTCCAAAAGACTTTTGAGCAGAATCAAATTAAACGTGAACGAACCGCATTCCTTCCTTTCTTCTTTTGTTCCTCCTTTTCTTTCTCTTATTTTTGTAATTCTGTACATTCTTTTTTAGATTAAATTGTGTAGATTAAGAAAGATACCTCTTCTACTTGTGCATGGATTACCATTAATGTCAGTAGTATTTTTCAATGTACATATGTAGATTAACCAAGTTGTTTGTAGTTTTTTCTTAATTTTCTTCAAAATCTTCAAGAGATATCCAAATTGCAGATGCAAAGAAACACATTTTAAATAAAGCTCTCATAGTGCGAATTGGCAGAACCAAAAATAATTCTCATACGATTTGCTCTAAAACCACTGCCGACGATGATTCTAACAATGCAATGACGACCACCAAGATTACGATAGATCTCTCGCCTTCGCCAACTAATGACAAAAAGATCGAGCCTATCCGACCTTCCGATTCTTTGTTTAAATCTACCTCTCTCATTTTAAATACATTTAAGTCCGAGACAACCAACAGTCACATCAATAACGAAGAGAGTTATAAAAATTTAAATGTACCGGAACAACTGGAAGTTTTGCGAAAACTCTACGAGGACTGGCACAGCGATACTGAAGCAGATAAAGAAGTTCAATTGCTAATGAATAACGAAGAAACAAGTCTAAAAAATTTCGAAAACGACAACAGCAGTCTTTCTGGAAGTTGGAGTAAAATGAGAGCCTTCAAGCATATGAAACAGCAACGAAGCAGTAAAACATCAAACTCATCCGTTTTTAAAAATCATGCACAAGTAGCAAAAGGTATTTCAAATTTTAAGTTTTAAATTTCAAAATTAACAATGACGACAAAATTACTAATCAAATTTCTTTAGAATGTTCTAGCTCATTTAGGGATGAAGATTTTACTGGCAACAACGGCGATATGTATCCGTGCAAGGATAGTCCGAGAGTTGACGAAAAACCAAACAGATTTGTTAACTACAGAACTCCACATTCTCCGGTTGTTTTACGTAAAGGCCAACAGACTTCCCAACAGGACAAACTGAAAACGGCGCACAATAACGAAAAGCTATCGAGTCCTTTCTTGGTCGTTCAAAACGTTAACAACGAGTACGATAAACCAGAGAAACTCCAAGATTTGCGGCTAGAAAAGCACATCGAAAGCTGCGATTCTGATTTTTCAAAACTCACAGAAAAAAAATCATCGCCGGTACTTAATCAAAGAAACACATACCCAAACAAAAAAGAAAATCGATCACCTACACCCGAAAAGCACTGCCGTTATGGTTACGCAAACCGTAAAGAACTACCCTCAAAGGACACTGGAGTCAACGGCGAATACGTCGTAATTAAAGATAAAGAGAGGCAGAAGGATGTAAGTAAGGAACGTCCGGTATCGCCAAGCAAATCGGTCTTGCGAAATCCTAAAAAATCCGAAATGGCCTATTTTGGTATAAAAACGTTCAACACTGCCAAAAATGTTCAAAGGACGACAAAACCTAAATTACCACAATCGCCAAAAGAAAAAGTTAGTGATACGAAGTTTTCGAAACCCGAAAGTTACTTGCACATAAAAAACCAACCCGAATCGCATATATACGAAAATATAGGCAAAACGAGATATAAAAGTAAAAACGGCGTAAAAGAATTTGATAGTAGTGTATTGGACGAACTTACTAAAGCAGCCGATCAAATTCTCCAGGCGGTAAATGATTATGCCGAAGAGTCGCACTTGCAGGATTTGGAAAATGAAAAGGCTAATTGCAACGAACGGTTGGACACAATTTGCGAAACAAAATCGTGGAACGAGAAAGTTAATTCAAAATATAGAACATTTTCAAATGAAGTTGTTTCGTCGAAATCTAAAATTAGAACGTCATCCACATCTTCCATAGACGACAACATTTCCGAAACGAAGAAGTTGAATTCTGTTTATAGAGTTAGTGATAGTGAAAAATACAGGAAAAAAGTCAACGCAGAAGTGTCGTCAACGCGGGCTGCAACGAAAGCAAGAAGACTGCAAAGGGCGAGCAGCAGGGAAGCTCTTTTACAATCGCACGGTAGCTCTTCCGAAGACTTGCCTGTTGCTATAGAGGTACCTGTTAGAAAACCACGTTTAGTTAGGAAAATAAAATCGTCTCAAAATAGCAAACCAAGCGTAGAAGTTAATAAAAGTATAAATTATTACAATAAGAAGCGAGACGATAAGAAAAGGAACGAAGATGGGTGAGTCGATTTTTACTGTGTTTTATTTTTCAGAAGATAATTTCACGTTTCTACTTTTAGAATGTCCGTTGGAGCTTTACCCGAAATAAGACATAAAACCGCTATATCCACGATTCGAAGTACGGCCGAAAAAAATTTAAGTAAGGAACGGTTGCAAAAATTTAAGAATGAAGAAAAAGCGAAAAAAGATAAATCGAAGAAAGATGCCACTAGTAAGTTAGGACAGAGAATGTAATAATGAAAATTAATTAATTTATTTTTTTTTTGTAGAAATCGTATTGTCGCCTAAAGTGGAAAAAACTCGAAACACATCAAGCAAAGATTCCATAAACCATCGAATATCCACAGCGTATGTACCAGTACTGTATAGACGACGAAATGTAGAATCCAAAGAATGTCCATGTTTATGTTCATGAGGCATATTTTATTACTACGCTAGGTAGATCGGGTCCATTTTTAAATTTTCGTAAATTACTAACACCAGTTTGATTTAATTTTGACAAAAATGAGAAAAAATTAAAGAATATTAGCTTTTGGCTCAACTCAACCGCAAAACGCTTTTAGTTTGTAAAATCTCCCATATTTAGCACTTAAAATATTATTTTGTTTAAAAGGAGCAAATGTAGGACTTTACGTGGCGAGTCTGCAAAAGGTTACTTATATACTCCGAATAACATACTATTTTTTCTTCAGGGCCAACAAGTTCATTAATCGGGAGTGTGAGTAATTTGTCACGAGACAATATGCTAATCACTTTAGCTTCAAAAGTGTAAAACATTAATTATTATGTTTAATTGACATTACGTTACTATGGGCGGCTTTAGTGCCGCTCTAGTGCGGCAGTAAAGTAAAAGAAGTCTAATAGTTTTGATCTTTGGAGAAAAAATATTTTGTTTACTTGCTCACTAATAGTTATTAATTCAACGAAAAATAAATATATGCGATCTCTTTACTAATTTTTGGTAGCCAAGCTACCATACATAAAGTTAGTTGTTTCAGCCCAACTGATCACCTATGCACTAAACTCCAAGAAGTTGAATTAACAACCCATAACATTAATGAAAAACAGTTCATTGTAATTATGAATTTTTTAAGAAAGAAAGAATTTTCAGTTATACTTGACTTCTTGCGTCTCGAAGAGTGAACAGTTTTCTCTAATTCTACTATACATAAGAAAACCAACAATGAAGACTGCAATAACTTTCGGGTAATATCATTTACAACTGCTGTTTGTGGAATATTCCAGAAAAATATAAAAAAAAGAATAAAATTATGAACGTAAATTTTATTTAGAATTTCACTTTGGGGAGGGGGCTGCATTAATTGGCTTTGCCTGTGAGAAGTCTAACAGATTTAGGGATCTCCCAGATCAAAGCAAAATTTCGGAAGCGGAACGCCAACAGCTTTGGCTTTCATGTATGCTTTGTTGTTTTTATATTTATACCTCAATTTTAATTTGTATGTTCTTCAATATAACGCAGATAATCTGTATTTCTAACTAGAAAAGGTATGAATTTTTTCAAACATCATTATTTGTTCTGTATTGTGAAAACGATAACATTTAAAATTATTTTATAGTTTTTTCAATTAAATTAATTAACTGGTGTAAGTAATAAGTAGACAAGTTTTTGAGTAGATTCTTCAATGTTGTTGTTTCGTAATTTTTAACGTCTAACCATCTAATTATTGAGATTAGTAGTAATTCTGGCTCTAGAAAAAATTCGGTAAGTTTACAGGCACGACCACCTATAGTTGGCTATGCTACTGCTTAATTGCGCTACACTAGAGCCGGCCCTGATCAGTAGTACTAACAGCAACCTAGCGTAGTACTAAAATTTTGTATTCTTCATATTATTTTATTTTATATTTTTTTTAAATTTTGTAATAATTTTAAATTTTCAGAAATATCAAAAAATGCGCCAGGTATGAAAGATCCACGAAGCCGTAAAACGAAGAAAAAGGACATTAACTTTCGACACTACTGGTACTACAAAACAAGGTTGTTAGAATATTTTTCCTGTAGCATAAGTTCCTAAGACATTGTCAAAATGTTGAATTGTAATTACTACACTTGCTTCGTTTGCATTTCATTTCAAATTTTGCTTCACCCTGTGAAATAATACGTTTGTTGCTATTTTTACTGCATAAGATAATTTATTTGTTAATTTTAACAATTTCTCAAATAATATGTGATCTTTAAATGCTTTTGGTTTTGTGATTGTTTTAATAATATAAATAAATATTAACCTACTGTTGACTTTTCTTATCGTTTAACCTTTGCGATAAGCTATCAAAAAGGGTCTCATCATTTCGTCATTTTCATTACCAACGTATATTTCTCCAGTTGCCAAAAGTAAATTATACAAATAAATATCATGGTGAGTACAAAAATTTCATATTTTCTGAGGAAATTCGTTTACACAATTTCAGTCGCATAAATTATGGGGAGGAAGATTCTCTGGAACTTGCGATCCAAAATTAGAGAAACTGAATTCTTGCATTTACTTGGATAAAAGAATGTACGTCGAAGACATAGTGGCCAGTCAAGCATATGCTAAATCATTATATACTGTTGGTTTGTTAACCGACGATGAAGTTTCTTCCATTTGCACCGGTTTAGATGCGGTTAAACTGGAATGGAATAGCGGAAGATTTGTGATTAAAAATGAAGACGAAGACATACACACCGCAAATGAAAGGAGGTTAAAGGTATTTTTAGAAAAATAATTATTAAAAAGAATCAACAATGCAATTTAGGAAATAATTGGAGAACCTGCCACGAAGTTACACGTTGGAAGAAGTAGAAACGATCAAGTTGTAACCGACATGAAGTTGTGGTTACGAGTTGTTATTGGCAAACTAACAGAAATATTAAAGACTCTAATCAAAGCCATGGTTGTAAGATCTCAAGAAGGAATTGACATCTTAATGCCGGGATATACTCATTTACAAAGAGCACAACCCATACGATGGAGTCACTGGATCCTTAGGTATTTTCTGCTAAACCTAAGATCAAGTTTATCTGGTCTTTTTTAGCCACGCTTGGACTTTAAAAAATGATGTTGATAAATTACAAGATATCTTGAAAAGAGTTAACGTAATGCCTCTTGGAAGTGGTGCTCTTGCAGGAAATCCGTTTAACATCGACAGGAATGCCCTGGCTTCTTCTTTGGGTTTTGAAAGTGTGACTCAAAATAGCATGCAGTCTGTATCGGATAGAGATTTTGTTGGTAACTAATATCGAAAATATTTTGCAATTCTCAAAAGATGATTAAAATTTCAGCTGAATTTTTATTTTGGTCGTCCCTGGTAGGAATTCATATGAGCCGCCTGGCTGAAGATCTGATTATTTTTAGTACTAGGGAATTTAATTTTGTAAGAGTTGACGATTCCTTCTCCACTGGGAGTAGTTTAATGCCGCAAAAGAGAAATCCAGATTCTTTGGAACTTATTCGCGGAATTGGTGGAAGTTTATACGGAGAAGTAATGGTACCGTTAGTACCTTTTACTCTTGTTGTTATTTTGTTTACATTTCAGTGTACTGGTTTTATGATGGTATTAAAAGGGTTACCATCAACTTATAACAAAGACTTGCAAAGCGATAAGGATGCCATGTTTAGTACATTCGATAAATTAAAATCTATTATCAAGGTTGCGACTGGGACAATAGAAACACTAAAGGTACCATCAGCACAGCCAATGTTAATAATAAATACTAATAATGATTTTGCGTTAGGTGAATTCTAAAAAATGTTACGACGCTTTAAGTTATGACATGCTGGCGACAGATTTAGCGTATTACTTAGTCCGCAAAAAGGTACCTTTTCGAAAAGCCCACCATATTGCTGGTGAAGTTGTGGCTACATCAGAAAAGTTAAACATACCCTTGCAGAAGTTACCTTTAGAGAAACTGCAATCTATCAGGTAAATATATTTTAAATTTGACTTTTTGGAAATTTCTACAAAAGTGAATTATCATCCCTAAAGTAATCCTATAGAACGAACTAACCGTGTTATCGGTAAGATAACATAATAAGAATAATTTAAAATTTTTAATTTGTCGAAAAAATTGAAATTTTATTGAAATTTTCAGTAGTCATTTTGAGGAAGACGTCGCCAAGATATGGAATTATGAAAACAGTGTTCAACAGTATAAAGCGATTGGTGGAACCAGCAAGAGTAGCGTATTAAACCAAATAACTCTTCTCACCTCATGGTTGTGAATATTATATTTAACAATAAATCCTAAAAATACTTATTGTATTTTTAAATAATTTATAAATGTTTTTTATTTTACAACAAATTGACTTTGAACAAAATATAGGCTGCTTATTTAAAATGCTTCCACCTCTCCTCACTACCTTTATTTTTGAACGAACCGACGGCATCGCGCTTACATCTCAAGAGAAAGCCAAGACGTTTTCTGACAGCTTCGAGGCGCAGTTTAAGTCGAACGTTGAAGTTACTTCCCCGACTACACTGCGAGAGTTGACGCGTACGGGTTGACGTTTTCTCTGGAAGAAAACCACTCGATTCCGTATGAATAGTATGGTTTCCGACCAGGGCTTTCCATCACGCTACAAGTGCTGAGGCTAGTGAAACACGTGACGTTGCATTTGAATCGTAGACAAGCAGCCGGGGTGGTGTTCCTCTATGTCGCCAAGGCCTTCGATAAAGTCTGGCATCAGGGGTTACAAACTGATCCATGGCGGCATCAACTTAGCACTTGTAAACTTGTAAGGCTGTTAGCGTCTTTCCTATCATGACGCTCATTTAGGCTGAAGCACCTCATCCTCCAACACAACCCCCACGCAGCTCTTGTTGTACACCAACCACACCGGGCACTAGGTGCCACAAACCAAGCTCAAGATGTTCAGCACCAAGATCCCTTGGAAAGGCACCTTCAAATACTTGGGGGTGATCCTTGATAGAGGACTTTGGTGGGGCACCCACATCAAACAAGTTTCTGACAAAGCAAAAGGAGCATTGGCTGTGTTGGACCCCTTGCTAAATCGGAAGAACAAACTAAGTATTAAAAATTGGAAGCCTCTAGGCTTCGAGGCTATGTTCGGTGACATAGCCGTTAGGCTTTACGTGACTACGTCGTCCATGGATACCCGCTTTCGCCCAGGTCTAAGTGATATCAAGTTGTTTTCGTAAGTGTTCTCTGTTGATTTTTGTTCTTAAATATAAAGTTTGTTATATACCTACATAATATACACCCACACACAAACAGCGTTACACCTTAAACACACTTTTCGTTACATATTTTCATTAAATTTTTTAACATGCTGATTTTATACATGATTTTATAGAGGTATTCACGTCAAAAAGAATAATATTTATAAATTAATAATAATTAATAGATTTAAATTCAAACTACCACAAATATGTAAATAAACTTAAAGAACTTTTTAAAAAAGAAAACAGTAACTTTTATGTTTAAAATTGGTACTATAACTTTCACTTTTGGTTAATTTGAATTAAAATGTAATTATATACAATATCTACATTTACACATCGAGAACCGAACCGAGGCTATTAGCAAAATCTTTTATAAAAGACTGTAGATTCAGCTGTATTTTCATGATCTTTTGTTTCAATGTAAACTCATCTTAAGCAATAAAGAATAACCGCAAAAAATTCTATACAAATTAATTTCATGAAAATATGATCTGTTAGTGCATGAAATATTTTTTGCGACGATGTAGCGATGATCAAGATAATTATAAGTTTAAAAATCTACTTTACTACTTATCAGCTCATCGGTAATCCGTTGAGCAGATAATTCGATGATCTCATAATCCCATTATTACCGTCTATAAAGGTCGACGATTGTTAATAAATAATCATAACTTCTAAATTTGTAAATCATATTACAGAAACATGTCGCAGAGCAATATTATTACTGTAAGCCGTGGTAAGGAAACAGGCACCGCCGATATGAACTTATATCAACACCAAGTATTGGAATCCACCAGCGACCAATACGAAATTATTGAATTTCTCGGAAGTGGTTCTTTCGGAAAAGTCCTAAAATGCTTTAAAAAGTATTCGAACGAATTTGTTGCTGTAAAAATTTTAAGCAGCGATCCTAGCTATGCCCAACTAGGTCGCAGAGAGATGTCCTTTTTGAAAAACATAAACCAAGTCAATACCGAAAAATATTGTTTTGTTCGAACCATCGAATTTTTCATGTACGGCAACCATATCTGCCTTGCATTCGAAATGTTGGAGCAGAGTTTGAGTGACTTTCTTCTATACAACCAGTTATCTGCAGATAACGTAAGCTACATTCTCAAACAGCTGCTGATAGGCTTAAATAGGCTAAAACAATTGGAGATTATTCATACGGATTTAAAACCTGAAAATATCATGGTTGTGGATCCCACACGATCACCATATAACGTCAAAATAATAGACTTCGGTTGTGCTCTCAGAACAAGGGAAGCCGGTTGTACCCACCACATACAAACGAGGTGGTATCGAGCTCCAGAGGTACTTTTGGGATTACCGTACGGACCGGGGATTGACATGTGGTCGTTAGGATGCATAGCAGCAGAATTCAATTTAAGAACACCTTTGTATCCCGGATATCACGAATTCGACCAAATTAGATATATTTGCGAGACGCAAGGTTTACCACCTCAAACTATGTTAGAAGATGGATTAAACACTTCCCTGTATTTTAAGTTAGATATGGAAAAAGATCAATGGAATTTAAAAACAACTAAAGAATATGAAGCACGAACGTCGATCAAATGTCGCGAGTATCGTAAACATAAATTAATATGTTTAAACGACATTTCAAATGTTAATATTCCTACTCGTTTGAAAGATAACGAGTTGTTAAAAGAGAAAATTGGTAGAGGAAAGATTGTCCAATTAATTTTGGAAATGTTACAGCTGGATCCCGGTAAAAGAATAACACCAGAAGTGGCTATAAATCATCCAGCCATTCGTGAGCTTACGTGAGTTTGAAATCCCGGAATTCTACAGTTTGTGTATGCAGAGTTGCATATGTACAATTCATCAAGTGAGGCTATAATTATTTCCTCTAGTGTATAATAATCATAATACTTTTATGATATGGTTGGTAATAATAAATAAACATTTTTGTTTGGTAATTGGTAAAAAGAAAGATTAGAACATGGAATAAAAATTGAAATATACAAAATTATACTTACAGTCCAATTATTTTATATGTAAATAACATACATATTTTGCACAAATTTTTAGATTTATAATTTCATTTATAAGTGACATCATTAGTTTTAATTTTCACTGACGTTTAGTTACATGCCTTTTAAAATAAAAAATTGCGTTTCATATTAATGTTCATTCATGTTCGATACGCGATTGGGTTTCAGAATGACTTATGCCCGAATTCTTCACCTTGAGATATCTATCTTATAAGTGTATATAATCAATCAAATTTTTGATTTGTTATTTTAAACTTGAATTGCAGTTGTCTGATTGGTCACTTGGCTAATTTGATTGGTTATACTTAAATCATCCGATAGATATCTCAAAGTGAAGAAATGGAAGAAAAGGAGTATTATATGTATACGCAAAATATCAAATATATTTTTCGCTCATCTCTGAGTCATTATCGAATACGTTCAAATGACAAGTGCTTTAAAAACACCATCCTGAGCTATGATTTTAATTCAGAATCTGTGTTCCATGCTTTAAGTCAATGAGATGTTGCTGAAAAGGTGCTTTAAAAGCACTGATTTCGCATTTAATTAATAGTCTGACACGTTAAGTCATTTCGATGTTTTCCAAGAGGTGTATAAAAGCTTTCTTTTATTTGTAAAACTATATTGTCGGGTTTCAAAATTCTGTTTTGAATTTTCAATTTTATAAAATTTGATAATTTTGTAAATACGTATTTTAGTTTTAAATAATAAAATTATTATTAGCTATTAATAATATATTGTCATGTTCAAAATTGATTAATTAGTTTGATAAAAATAAATGCTTAATTTTGTAAATAAATTTTGTATTGTAAATAATTTTAATCATCATGTATAATTTTTAATTGTTAATAATTGTTGGTATTATTATTGTTAAGTTTGTGAAATAAAAAATGTGTAGAGGGAGCTTTATGATGGCCGACAGCCAAGCGAGCGGACGTGTGTTTGTCCGTTCCAATTCGATTTAAGTTTTTCTAAGTTAATTTAATTAAAGTTTGAGTTTAAGTTTTAAAAGGTGTTTATTTATTTAATTTAAAGAAGAGTTTCATGTGATAAAAAATGGGTGGCCCGAAGAAGATTTAAGTTTTTATTTTAAAGTTCTATTTATTTTACAATTTTCATAATTTGAGACAAGCGGGTCATCACAATATTAATACAAATCTTATAATAAAGCTAAATAAACAATAATGCAAAAATTAATATATTTTAGTTTCACTAATTTTTGAATGTGTTCATTTTCCCACGAATAAGTTAAGGTGGCAATGACGAGGTGGGGAAAATGTTGCTCTGTCAGATTTAATTTTTCTATTTTATATTGAAATTTATTTTGCATGAAATTATATTAAAGTAATCCCTAATTCTAAAATTATAAAACACTAGCAGAAAGGCCGTCCACGGACGGGCAAATAGACCCGATTGGTTGGAATCTCTATTGATGTGCAACTCGTCCCAAGGGGAGTACCGGCGGTGGTTTAATATATTTTTTGGTTGGTAAAAAAATTTTGACCAATCAGAGTGTGTTTAGGTTACGGCAAAAAAAAGCCGTTTTGACAAAGACTAAACTAATTCGATAGTTCGCACAAAACAATATTTTTCGGGATTGACTTAGTTTATGTTTGCCAAAAAAGGACATTTCTCTGCGACCTAGTTGGACATGGCTGGGAGCACTGCTTAAAATCTTTACAGCGACAAACTCGTTCGAATATTTTTTAAGACATTTTAGGACTGTTCCAAAAGAACCACTTCCGAGAAATTCAATAATTTCATATTAAGTAGTAAAGTAGATTTTTAAACATATAATTATCTTGATCATCCCTGCATCGTCGCAAAAAAATATTTCATGCGCTAACAGATCATATTTTCATGAAATTAATTTGTATATAATTTTTTGCGTTTTTCCTTTTTTTTCCTTTAGATGACGTTACTTTGAAACAAAAAATAATGAAAATACAGCTGAATCTACAGTTTTTTATAAAAGATTTTGCTAATAGCATCGGTTCGGTTCTAGATGTGTAAATGTAGATATTGTATATAATTTCATTTTATTCATATTAACCAAAAGTGAAAGTTTTAGTACCAATTTTAAATATTATAATCGTTACTGGTTTATTTTTTAAAAATTTCTTTAAGTTTATTTAAATATTTATGATGTTCATTCATGATTCATTCATTATAAGTATAAGGAATGCATTCCAGCTAGCCATTCAACTTCATCATTCAAAATCCCACAAAGCATTATTTAATTTGTATTATATTCGGTGTGCACGTTGTGGCTTCAACATCGGAAGAAGCATAATGAGCTCGATATGTGCCAGACTACATGCAATTTCCGGGCTGCCTTCCGCTTGCAATCTTCCGCTTCCAATCCAATCCGATTTTCCTATCCAAAAATCCAATACCGCTTCTAATCAGTAATTCGATGAGCAGATAATCCAATGAGCAGATATTCCGATGATCTGATAATCCAATGATCTAATAATCCGATGATCTGAAAATCCGATAATCCGATGATCCGATGATCCGGTGATCCGATGTTCTGATGATCCCATTATTATCGTCTATAGAGGTCGACGATTGTTAATAAATAATCATAACTTCTAAATTTGTAAATCGTATTACCATATAGAAACATGTCTCCAAGTAATATTATTACTGTAAGCCGTGGTAAGGAAACAGGCACCGCCGATAAGGACTTATATCCACACCAAGTATTGGAATCCACCAGCGACCAATACGAAATTATTGAATTTCTCGGAAGTGGTTCTTTTGGAACAGTTCTAAAATGTTTTAAAAAATTATCGAACGAGTTTGTCGCTGTAAAAATTTTAAGCAGTGATCGCAGGCATGTCAAACTAGGTCGCAGAGAAATGTCCTTCCTGGCAAAGATAAACCAAGTCAATCCCCAAAAATATTGTTTTGTGCGAACCATCGAATTTTTCATGTACGGCAACCACATCTGTATTGCGTTTGAAATGTTACAGCAGAGTTTGAGTGAATTTCTTCTTCACAACCAGTTATCTGCAGAAAACGTCGGTTACATTCTCAAACAGCTACTGACGGGCTTAAATATGCTTAAACAATTGGAGATTATTCACACGGATTTAAAACCCGAAAATATCATGGTTATGGATCCCACACGATCACCATATAAGGTAAAAATAATAGACTTCGGTTGTGCTCTCACAACTAGGGAAGCCGGTCGTACCCACCAAATACAAACGAGGTGGTATCGAGCTCCAGAGGTACTCTTGGGATTACCGTACGGACCGGGGATTGATATGTGGTCGTTAGGCTGCGTTGCAGCAGAATTCTACTTAAGAACTCCATTGTATCCCGCATATCATGAATTCGATCAGATAAGATATATTTGCGAGACACAAGGTTTACCACCTCAAAAAATGTTAGACGATGGATTGAACACTTCCCGGTATTTCAAATTAGATTTGGAAAATAACCAATTGAATTTGAAAACAACTAAAGAATTTGAAGCAGAAACGTCGGTCGAATGTCGTGAGTATCGTAAACATAAATTAAAATGTTTAAGCGACATTTCAAATGCCAATCTTCCTAAACGTTTGAAATATAAGAAGTCGTTAAAGGAAAAATTAGGTAGAGAGCAGATTGTCCAATTAATTTTGGAAATGTTACAGGTGGATCCCGGTAAAAGAATAACACCAGAAGTGGCTCTAAATCATCCGGCCATTCGTGAGCTTACTGGAGTTTAAAATCGCGGATTATTACAAACACTACATTTGACCGTTAATTGCCCTAATTAATATTTTGTATAAAATAAATACCTATTTAGTATTTTCAATAAATTATAGTTGGTTATCTTAAAAGTTGCATCCTTTAATAACCTTTGACAGTTATGACACTGCTTTTAGATTTCTATGCAAAGTTTAGGGATGTATATCCTAAGTATTTATTTTTTGTAAAATGATTAGTTCTTCCAAGTACGTTCATAATTCTCTTATATGGAGAATTATTTTCTTTAATCCGCGGGATAAAAGAATTATCAGATCGGCCATTTTAGAGCGGCCACAAAAGTATTGTAAGAAGCCTTATGTTCTGTTACCGAGTCCGTTCGTCCACATGTTTCAATTTAGTAATCTTATCCTTATTATTATTCTTAATAATGACTTAAAAGAATCATTAAATTTTGAAAAATACATATGCAGGGTTCGCTACAATTTTGGTTTCTGTAATTTTGCTATTGTCGAGCCACCTGCCGACGGTACTGTTTGTGTTAGAATATCGTAAATCTATTCATGCGCGTCACATAATTTACAAAAATTAAACAATTATCATAATAAACTCCTAGTTTATACAGTCTTGCTCAAAATTACACCAAACTAAATTTTTGACACTCACTACAATATTTATACAAATTTACAAAATAATTAAAACCTCAAATACTTATTTACAAATCAACACAAAGTTTACCAAATTCATCTTATATTTACAAATTACCAAAATTTTTCAAAAAAAAATATAATCAATCAAAATATTTACGCAATTAATTCATAATTACAATAATTTTCAAATTTTCACCAATATTACAATCTTAAGTACCTTAAATTTTCAAATTTATCCAAATTTTCAATTATATTACAAAAAACTTTTAATTTAATAATTAAAACCATAAATTTTTACCTGATAACGATCCCTTAATAAAGTATAATATGTGAAATTTTTGAAACCAATAATTTCATGTAAATCTGAGTTATAATGTTATAATTTACTTTTATATTTAAATTTTCTTCCAAATTATTAACAGTTTTAATAGAAAAACCTTTTCTTCGATGTTTAGCAATAAAACTTTTTAAAATACAACTTATTTTAACTTGTGACTCGTTTCATGTCGGTAATTCAATTTTTTTCATAATTTCTTTATCACAATTTACGTTTCCTTTAACAAATCGCTACTGTTTTCTTCAAAATCTTCAATTCACTCAAATACATCAACTACTATCAATTATCAAATTACTTATATCATCAACTTTTAAATCTACTAATTCATTTCAAATTCCAAATAGTAATATTAATTATCAAAAATATCAACTTCAATTAAAAATCTTTATTATAATATTATCCTTGCCTAAATTTTAACTTGTTCAGTGTTTTTTATCAAATCACAATCTTAAATTTTGTTTATTGCTACTTTTTAAATTTTATCTATTTTGGAAATCCAATTTAGTTCTTAATTTTCATTGTTAATTATTAATTTTAATCAGTTTCAAATTTGTTTTTTACACAAATCAATTTTTATCATATGAAAGAATATAAAATAATTTAAAATTTTACCATTGAAAATTAATAACGTTGTACTTTTAAAATTTTAGTACCATAAATCACTATCTAATCAAACATATTTTAAATAACTTCTAATGTACAAAACTAAATTTTATTTTAGATCACAATCCATGTTCACGCAATTTATCATAAATAATTCAATTTAATTGTTTATTAAATTATTAATGGAAACAAAAAACACCTCACCACTTATATTTCCAGCGGCACAATCTTCCAATCGCTTTAAGATGCGACCGTCTTTCTCCCTCAACTGCTACTTCAAGTCGATCATGTCCTTTTCTTATTTTCTTTGTCACTTCCATCTGTTCATTTATTATTTTCTTCATCACTTTTTAACCTTTCAACTTTTCCAACCAAATTTTCTGTTTTTTGTATAGTAATGTTAAAATAATCTTCATTATCGTTTTTCTCTTCAATAACCTCTTGTCTCTTTTTACGTCTGATTCAATTTCACCTTCAAAGACCAAATTTTAACTTTCAAACTTTAAATTTTTTAAATTTAAATTTAAATTTAACCACACAAAAGTTATTTACAAAAATTAAACAATTATCATAATAAACTCCTATTTAATTAATTTTGAACATGACAATATATAGATTCTTATACTTATTCTTAGAAAAGCAACATTTTCCTTAACTTATTGGTGGGAAAATGAACAAATGCAAAAATTAAAAAATAAATAGAATAAAATATAAAATATAAACTTTTCTCCTCCAAACCTGTTCTCTATTTTGTCTTGATTTTCTTTTAATCTTTCATCCAATATCTTTCCCATATAAGCCAAAGTCATCTAGACATCTATAGTCCTATCATCCTTTTTGTAACTATTTTCGCCACTGGCTTAAAATTTTCCAAAAATCAATCTCAGGGTGAGAAGTGAATACATTTATTCTGGCGCCTCACGTTGGGCACCAGTTGAAGTAATGTTTTTTTTAATTTAAAAATTAGGGATTACTTTAATATAATTTCATACAAAATAAATTTCAATATAAAATAGAAAAATTAAACCTCAAAGAGCAACATTTTCCCCACCTCGTTATTGCCACCTAAACATATTGGTGAGAAAATGAATACATAAAAATATAAAAATTAGTAAAACTAAAATATATAAATTTTTGCTTTATTGTTTATTTAGCTTTATTATAAGATTTGTATTAATATATTATTAATAAATTATATAAATTCTTAACTTGTGAAAATTAATAAAATTAGAACTAAAAATTGAAATATATTTCTGATGATAGCGATAACCTTCGCTGAAAGCTCAAATATAATTATTGCATTTTATTCGTTTTAACTAACTTGTTATATTGAAGTTCTAATTTTATTATATTATTAATAGCTAATAATTTTATTATTTGAAACTAAAATACGTATTTACTATTTACAAAATTGAAAATCAAAATAATCATCCATAAATGAAATAGAATTTTGAAACACGACAATATAGTTTTACAAATAAAAGAAAGCTTTTTAACACCTCTAGGAAAACATCGAAATGATTAAACGTGTGAGACTATTAATTTAATCCAAAATCCGTGCTTTTAAAGCACCTTTTCAGAAACATCTCATTGACTTAAAGCATGGAACACTGATTCTGAATTAAAATAATAGCTCAGGATGGTGTTCTTAAAGCACTTGTCCGTTTGAACGTATTCGATAACAACCCAGAGATGAGCGAAAAATATCTTAATACATAAAATCCCAGCCCGCTGCTGCTCCTGCTCCAGCGTGTCATTTTTTACCAACCAAAAAATATTAAAGTACCGACGACGGTACTCCCCCTGGGACGAGTTGCACATCAATCGAGTTTCCAACCAATCGGGACTAGAGGCCCGTCCGTGGACGGGCTTTCCAGCTAGTATTTGATATTTTGCGTATACAAGTAATGCCCCATTTCTTCACCTTGATATATCTCTCGGATGATTTAAGTATAACCAATCAAATTAGTCAAGTAACCAATCAGACAACTGCAATTCAAATTCAAAATAACAAATCAAAAATTTGATTGATTATACTTATACGACAGATATCTCAAGGTGAAGAAATCGGGCATAAGTCATTCTGAAACCCCATCGCGTATCGGGTATCGAACATGAATGAACATTATTATTTATTATTAATAGCTTTCACATTCCTAAGCGGAATTTTGCTGTTTCTATATTGAAACTTTACATATCCGTTTGTTGGGGTGGATAAGTCCCTTTATATCTACATTACAATTTCAAAGTCTTATATCTGTTTTCGCTTCCATCACAATTCTTCTCCAATTATTCCTGTCTCTGGCTTTCTCCCTCCAGTTTCCCACTTCCATCGTCTTCAGATCGTCTGTCACCTGGTCCCACCATCTTATTTTGGGTCTTCCTCTTCCTCTCTCTTCCATGGGTCTCCACTGCACTATCTGCCTCACTACCTCGTTCTCTTCTCTTCTCATTACGTGTCCCAGCCATCTTATTCTGTTCGATTTAATTATCTTCACCACGTCCTCGTTATTCATCGCATCTAGTATTTCACTATTCATCAAGGTTCTTGTTTCATCTTCATTAACTTTTTCTCTACCCAACACAGTTCTCAATACTTTACGTTCAAATATTCTTAACTCTTCTTCTTGTTTTTTGGATAAGGACACAACTTCCGACGCATACGTTACAACTGGTCTTATTAATGTTTTATAAATTTTAATTTTTGTTGATCTTGACATATGTTTATCTCTCAGCAAGTGCCTATTAGCGCAATAAGCCCTATTACCAGCTATTATTCTTCTTTTTGTCTCTTCCGTTCTCTCGCCATTGTCATTTACTTGCACTCCGAGGTAGTTGAAACTTCTTACTTCTTCGTACTCTTTACCATCCACTTTTAAAAAACCTACATTTTTCTTTTTTCCACTTTGGCATTTCATGTATTTTGTCTTACTTTGATTTATTATTAAACCCATTTTTTGCGCCGTATCATTAATTCTTCTAAGACTTTCTATTAATTTGCTTTTCGTTCTCGCTATCAAAACCACATCATCCGCATAGGCTACAGCTTGTATATCTCTATTTATTATCGTACCCTTGTTATCAATGCTTCTCAATATCTTCTTTAAGACCAAGTTAAACAGTGTTGCAGACATCGCGTCTCCCTGTCTTACTCCACTATTTATCTCAAAATTACTTGTCTCTCCTTCTGATGTTTTAACGCATGCCATCGTTTCTTTAAGTGTCATGTTTGTCAAACTTATCAATTTCTTTGGAATTTTCATTTCCGTCATTGCCCTTATTAGCTCATCTCTCTTTACTTTGTCAAAATCCTGCTGATAATCAATGAATAACAAATGTGTGTCTATTCCAAATTCCACACTTCTTTCCATTATTTGTTTCAAAATAAATATGGCATCCACTGTCGATTTTCCTTCTGTGAATACGCACTGATAATCGCCTTTCACTTCACTTGTGTACTTTTTCAGTTTTTTATTTATAAGCGTGGACATTACTTTATAGGTTGTGTTCAGCAGAGTGATTCCTCTATAATTGCTGCATACTTCTGGGTCTCCTTTCTTTTTTATCGTTATTATAATTCCCTCTTTCCATCTTTGAGGCATCTTCTCTTCCCTCCACACCTGCTTCACCAACTCATAAACTCTTACATGCAATGCTTCTCCTCCATATTTAACCAGTTCTGAATTTATTCCATCTTTCCCTGGCGATTTTCCGTTTCTCAGTTTATGTATGATTTCTACTACTTCTTCGTAAGACGGTTCTTCTACTTCTTGATGTATTTTTATGAACATTATTATGAAACGCAATTTTTTATTTTAAAAGGAATGTAACTAAAAGTCAGTGAAAATTAAAACTAATGATGTCACTTATAAATGAAATTATAAATCTATAAATTTGTGCAAAATATGTATGTTATTCACTCAAAGAAATCCGTTCTCACCAGCTAGAAAAATGAACTTTAAATCAAGAATAAACGTATTGGAAATTGACCCAATCATTGGACGTTCTTAATTTTAAGAATAAATGTACTTAATTCCCATATCAACGCAGTATCATATTATCGTATCATATATCAACATCAATTTAAGCATGTCTTCTTTTATTTACGTATGCCAATTCTTGATATCAAGAGTTTTTAATTTTAGAATGACCAGTTTTAAATATAATTTGAAACCATCTAGTTTTAAGAATACTTCCATTCTGAATACCTACTAGATCTAAAGTACGATCATTCTTGATTTACAGTGTAGTACGTCCATTCTTATTTTAAAATTATGATAGGTTGGTTTAGTGAATAATTAAAACTATTATTTATTTGTTGAATGGTTTAATACAATTAAATATATTTATAAGACAACTTTATAAAATTTAAAAAATTATAAATAGTATGTTAAAATTAGATTAACAAAAAGTATTATAAATAATTAACAGCTTTTTAAATTGAAAAAATAATATTGTTTTCTTTTCAGGAAACAACATCCAAAATTAATATCAATCTACAAATAATCAAGTTATGACTTACCAAATAACATATTTACTATATATAAATAAAAGATAATAATTAAAAGGTACTCACTAAAACCCAACTTCTGGGGTGTTTAAATAAGGGCCATTTCTTGATTAATTTTTAAAAGTTCAATTGAAACTATTGACGATTTCGCAATGCACTGTATGTTGACTTCCACTTTTCTAATATCTCAATCCAGTTTTTCATCTATTGTATTTGAGCCCAGACCTAAATATTAATTAAATTTTCATCATTGAAAGTCGTGGGCAAATCACTTTCTGACAATGTGGTTGGGAAACTTAAATCGTTAGCTAAAATAATTAAAATATACATTAAATAATTTTTTAAATAAATTAATTGCAATGAGATTATTACATAGTGTAGTTGCAAATGGTGCTTTCCTTGTATAGAATAAATCTTTTCTTGTCAAAGTATATTTTAAGTTTTTAACTCGATCATACAATTTTCCTTTCGGGTTTCCACCTATTTTTCTAGCAATGTAATAGGTTCCCTATAAAAAACAATTAATTAGAATCTTGAATATAATTATATTAAAGGAGCTTACATTTTTCATATGACTTTCTGAAGGAAACAACTTTGTAATCTCGACCGAAAGCTTTTCAATGATTTTCGAAGTCAGTTTTGTTTTGCGATATTAAAAATTCAGCAAGAAGATCCACTAAAATGTTTCTATAATCTTCGGTTAGATGCTCTTTCTTACCGTATTCTTCAAAATTTTTTTGCTTTTATATCGTTTTGCAAAATGTCTGCCAAATTCTAAATAACAATTTTTAATATCAAAAGGTAAAAAATCAAATTTAAAAATTTTAGTTGTTTGTGGTGTACCGATGTTGGTGAATGAAAACTGAACATAATATGTTGTAGTACATACCAAAAAGTCTTCATCTGATGTTTCTGAAGGTGCTAGAGAAGAATTATCTGATCATGATGTCGCAGACTGAAAATAATTATGATTTAAAACAAAAATATTTATCACATTAAATTGTCATAATACCCTGTTCTGATTATTACTGGATCGCCACCGTTTTACATAAAATTCAAACATAATTCGATCTCCAAATTCAGTTGGAGGGAATAAAGTATCAATATCAAAGTCTTCAATTGTTTGTAGATGCCAAACACTGAATTTTAAGTCTGAAATTGTAAATTTAGTACCCACTAGATTTTTATTACATCAAAACTTGATACAATATTTTTTATAATCTGATATCTCTTACCTCTTACTTTTTGAATGACTTCTTGAGATAACCCTATGAACTCAACAGCATTCTTCAGCAGCATTCAATTTCTTCAGAATTATAACCTACATTAGGTTGACTATTAATTTGTGTAATATTGTCTAAAAGAAGCACATCCGACAGTGAATTTTCCCAATCGGTCATTTTTATAATTCAATTCAACTTACAAAAAACTGACAATTATTAATTTAGTTCGGTATATAATAATTTGTACAAAATAAAGCACTGCTGTTCGTAATGAACCTATAAGTTGAACTAAATTTTTCTAATGTAAGCTTCTACGTTTTTTCATTCATAATTTAATCCCTAATTAGATTGTAAATAAGCACGTAGTTCATAAAAACAAGAATGGATGTGTATTAAATAAAGAATTGCTGAGTATCTGTCAATATTGTCGCTTAAAAGTCTACATTATGGAATCATGTAAACTAACAGATCTTAAATTACCAAACGGTTAAGTATGTATAATGTTCAATTTAATAATATGCCATTATAGGACATATTTATTTCAGAAAAATTCTTAAATTAATCATGTTATGTTTATATTAAGAATGACTGTCTCCATTTAATACCTATCCATGCTAAAACTTATAAATTTGCTTATTAATTCAAGAATTTTATCAGTTTCTTAATTTAATGAGCGGATTCTTAATTTATTTCTCAAGCAAATTTCTTTGAGTGTGAGAGCACAACCGAAGTCTATTATTTTGACGTTATATGGTGATCGTGTGGGATCCACAACCATGATATTTTCGGGTTTTAAATCCGTATGAATGATCTCCAATTGTTTTAGCTTATTTAAGCCTGTTAGCAGCTGTCTGAGAATGTAACTCACGTTATCTGCAGATAACTGGTTGTATAGAAGAAAGTCGCTCAAACTCTGCTCCAACATTTCGAATGCAATACAGATATGGTTGCCGTACATGAAAAATTCGATGGTTCGAACAAAACAATATTTTTCGGTATTGACTTGGTTTATGTTTTTCAGAAAGGACATCTCTCTGCGACCTAGTTGGGCATAGCTAGGATCGCTGCTTAAAATTTTTACAGCAACAAATTCGTTCGAATATTTTTTAAAGCATTTTAGGACTTTTCCAAAAGAACCACTGCCGAGAAATTCAATAATTTCGTATTGGTCGCTGGTGGATTCCAATACTTGGTGTTGATATAAATTCTTATCGGCGGTGCCTATTTTCTTGCCACGGCTTACAGTAATAATATTGCTTTGCGACATGTTTCTGTAATATGATTTACAAATTTAGAAGTTATGATTATTTATTAACAATCGTCGACCTTTATAGACGATAATAATGGGATTTTAAGATCATCGGCTCATCGGATTTTCTGCTCACCGGATTAGCGATTAGAAGCGGTATTGGATTTTTGGATTGGAAAATCGGATTGGATTGGAAGCGGAGGGCAGTCCGAAGTTTGCATGCAGTCTGGCCACATATCGAGCCCATTATGGTACCTCCGATGTTGAAGCCACAGAGTGTTGATGCACACCGAATATAATACAAATTAAATAATGCTTTGTGGGATTTTAGATGATGAAGTTGAATGGCTAGCTGGAATGCATTGCTTATACTTATAATGAATGAATCATGAATTGAATCCGATAATCAGATCGTCGGATCATAGGATCATGAAATCATCTGATAATCGATTTACCCATGAGCACAATAGGAGTGAAGTAGATCCTTAAACTAATAATTCATGTTGATAATCATAAGCATCGTTCCCATCACTTTATATTTTGGATTGCCCATCTACAGAAAACTTTTCACATGGCATATGTTTCTCTTCGTCTTTACCTACCTCAACAATTGTAAAGGTAGGGTTATTCAACGAATTAGTATTATTAGTACCAATTAACATTCTTCCTTCTGCTTAAATTCTTCTCACAATTCTTGAACGTCAAGAATGACATCAACTTGACAATATTTCTAACAAGGTGGAACTCGCTTTTGCGACAGTTCTTAGGCTTCTATACATCTACTTTTTCGGTAGGTTAAATTATTTGGGCTTTATTTTATTCCAATTTTTAATGCGTTAATCTTTTAATTAGGTAGATTTTTTTACTATATAAGGAAAACGCTAACATTTTAATATTTTTTTTTTATTTCGACCTTTATAGGTAAATATTTGCAATTTACAAACCACAAATAAAACACAATTCATAATGAAATATTAAAATACCCGAAACACGTACCGAATACCGTATTAGAAACACGTAAAATACCTACTCTAAAAATACAAAATAAGAATATCGGATTAAAAAATATATATGTAAATAATCTGAATAATTAATACCAATCTAAAAATATTCTATATGAAGTAAAATTGTTTTAAGAACGTGCGTTCTGATTGGTTTTGAATTATGCGGACAGACGGACAGACGGACAGACGGACAGACGGACAGACGGACAGACGGACACGGAGCTAGATCATAAGGCTTCTTCCTATACGTTGTATAGAAGCCTAAAAGTAGAATTATCAGCTGCACATCTAGTATTCCATTATCACAATCATAGAAAATGACTTCGACAGAATACCGTTGATCTTGTGCAGATCAAAAATCTTCCGGAATTTATTTTCAAGTTGGATGTGGTCTGTTTCTACTTTTGTTGATCTACTCATGAAAAACGTGGTAATTCTAAATCACTTAAAGTTGCAGGTCTACGTCCTAAGCGCCAGACTCCACCAGTATGCATCGGTACCCGATTAAATGAGCTGCAAGGAAGAATCAAGGAAACCAAGGAAGGTTTAATGTAATTAATTTTTATCAAAAATTCTGCAGTTTTTAATATAAAATATGTGTTCATACTTTAGATAACCTCTTTTTTATAAAATGTTCACAGAATTATATTTAAGTGAATTTCAAAATAATTTAAAGTTCATTTTATGTATCATTGGTGTTGGTTTCCAAATAAATGTTGTTTTGTTGTAGAAATAAAACCTTGCGTATGCACTTATGCACATAAACAAATGTAAAATATGTACGTAGGAAGCCGCCTTTAGTGCTCATATCAAAGTATAAATAAAAATGTAAGTATGCAGATAAAAGTCAAAACGCTATAAATACATAAACATAATGCATAATATAACAATAATGTAGTATTTAACAATAAATTATAAATACCAAAATATATTATATATAATGCTGTTTTTCATTTTTTGAATTTTAGTTTACTATATCAGAATTATTATTCTATGTTTGGTTACGACCTTTTTGACCTCAGTGTTACAATTTAGCAAAAACAATTTAAAGATTAGGTTATCAAACCTTAATACAGTGACAAAGACAACTATACCTACAACAGAACATTTTTCAAAATGAACTCAAAAAAGTTATTTATAAGCAGCAAAATAATCGTAAAAAATGAATATTTAAATGGAGGAATTTTAGTAGAAACTGATGGAAAAATTTCGAAAATTTTGAACAACTCCGAAATAAAATTATATAATAAAAATGAAAATAACCTTAAGGTATGTAAATCTCAAAAACAGTTTTCTTTAAAAATTTCGGAAAATAAAAAAAAATTGCATGTCAAGAAATTCTTTCATAATCTTTTATAGGTAATAGATGTAGGTGATCGTGTGATCATGCCAGGAATTATCGATTCCCACGTTCACATAAACGAACCAGGAAGAACCGATTGGGAAGGATTTAAGACAGCTACGAAAGCTGCAGCTGCTGGCGGAATAACCTCGATTGTAGATATGCCACTGTAAATATGTTTTTAATATTTAGCCAATATTTGCAATACAAATAATATTTTGTCACTCAGCAATTCGATTCCGCCAAATACAACTTTAAGTAATTTTCAAGAAAAACTTAAAAATGCCCGAGGGCAATGCCACGTTGATGTTGCCTTTTGGGGAGGAGTTATTCACGGCAACCAAGTAAATTTTTAATTTCCATAATTTATTTCAGTAAAAATTTTGGAAATTGTAGGACCAATTGATGGATTTGGTTAAAGCTGGGGTGGTAGGATTTAAATGTTTTATGTGTCCTTCAGGCGTGGATGAATTTCCATGCGTTACGCTGGAAGATATCGAATCGACCATGAAAATTTTAGAAAACACAAATTCGGTCTTAGCGGTATGTAAAAATAACAGTTAGAAATTTTTCAAAATTTTGCAAACTAAAATATCTAAAGCGGGTCGATTTAAAATTTCATTAAAATATCAAGTTCTGGTTTTTGATAAATTTAAACTTAAAAGTTTCGGTGTTCCCAAATATCTATTAAGAATGGGCATTTGTCCACTTTTCAATGGGTAGATGCATATTTTCATAAATGTGCAACTTCTTCAAATTAATTTTTTCTATATTAATAGTGAATCTAAATTGCACTCTCGATGATGATGTGTAAAGTTACCTTTTTAGTTATTTGCCTAGTTATTATGGCAGTTGGTAGCAATGAATTTTACATTTTAATTAGTTTTAAATCTGACCGAGATAATTGAAATTAATTAATAATCCAAAAATTATTTCTTCGATTTTGATGGTAGAATTTGGGAGGTGTGATTGGATAATAATTTTTCGCTGTTTTAATTATTGAGAGAATGAGAGAAATGTAAATATTTTTCGGTATAAATCACAAACGTCATTTGAGGGGAAGAGGGTCATATTCCAAAGATAGCTAAAATAGATGAACAAGGCATCAGTGTTATAAATAATCTGTAGTAAATACAAAAAACTAATATCATAATGGACACAACAGTAAGCGAGATATCTATACAACGAGGGGTGACACGAGGCCATATCTTATCTTCGTTGTTATTTAATATAATTATGTACATTTAGATTAGGTTTTCAAGAAAACAATGGAAAATTAGCAGCAAAACATAAAAATAAATGAAGAATTGTGCAATAATATCAAGTTTGCAGACGATAGTGTTATCTTGTCCGTTAGATTGAAAGGTTTACAAATACTGCTAGACAGATTTATTCGAATAAGCAAAAAGGGAGAAAGAAATTTTAAGATAAACGTATAGTCAAGACTGAATTTGTGGTGCATATGCCCTTTTTCTTCACCTCGATATCGTATCTGCACTATAGGATACGAATCTACTAGACAAATAAATCGAGTAACAGACGCCTGACATTTTCACAAACCCTCCGAAGCATAGAGCGGCTATAAGAAAATTTTCATTTCTTTGGATTTCAACGGGATACCAAAGCGTTAGCAATTTATCGTGCTAACTACTAGAGTAATTTGAAATTCTGCAGATTTAGAAAATGAATAGCTCAGCGGCGACTCGTGACTTTTTCATTTAATGAGGTTAATCATAAAGTATGAGATATTCTAAGATTTTCCAAAGATTTTCCTTCACTTGTACATCAGATTTTCTCAGCGATTTTCCTCTGGGTTTTATCCCAACATTTTTAAATTAAAAAAACATAATCTTCTAAAAAAACTACCTGCATCTGCGGTAGCCTCACTTTACCTTTCGGATAAATATTGTAGAAGAAGTATCATCTTTGATAGTTTTCACAGACGAAAGTCCGCTTTTTTCCTTATTTAATATTAATGTTTAATTATAATAGTCCAGAATTTTAAAGAAGGCTAAGCCTCCTTGCCCCTCTGGCGAGGCGCCTCTGGAATAGCTATAATATTTAAGATTCAAAGGTGCAACAGATTTTATGAACAGTTTTGAGGAACAATTACTAATAATTGCATATATGGTATTATTAGATATTTTAATTAAAACAATTTAGTTAAAACAGTTTTAGGTAATAATCGGATAATCAGATTAACGATAAGGAGATAAGCAGTTAGGTACATCTTAAACTAATAATTCTTACTTAAAATCATGATTATTAATCATGATCATCTTTGCAATCCCTTGATGCTTTGGATAGCACACCTACATAATACCTTTCTTCATAGCATGTTTCTCTTCCTTCTTCATTTCCTTCAAGAAATATGAAGGAAGACCTATTGGTTATTAAGATTCTTCTTTCTGCTTTAATTATTTTCTCACTTCTACAAAATTTTATCTTCCTTTTAAGTCTATTTTGGGTCAATGCTAAGTTTTTCGTACCGGGGGGTCTGGGGTTTATGGAATACCTCCCAAAACATTAGGGATTGTGTTAAAAAAAAACAAGAAAATGTGTTCTTGAATTTTAAATCAGAAATCTTAAATTTTTAGAAATTAGATTTCCGGTTTAAAACTTATAAGTTCAATAACACTTTTTTGCGCACAATCTCTGGTGTACTGGAGGGTATTCCATACCCCCCAAACCCCCCGGTTTGAAAAATCTAGCTTTGTGTGCGTATTGTGTACGGTTATTGAAATTTATTTGGGAATTGTTATTTTAATTCGGAAATATTCAGCGATGCAATTTTCATGACTGCTACTGTGTAATAAAAATTGTAAAATATAATGAAATTGTTGTTAACATCAATCCAAAATAGTAGCACTTAAAAAATTAATTCCCTGTAAACGAATCAATGTTTTTCATACATAATAAAAGGGAAATAATTTGGTATAAAAATTATGCATTAAAGTAATCGACATTTTATGGATCCCGTTTTTTAACGGAATCGAACGGTTCCAACCAAGAGGTAAATATCCAGTAAAATTTCTGTACACAAGACTCGGAATTCCAAAGATTTCCAAGGATTCCAACGATTTCCAAGGAATTCCAAAGATTTCCAAGACTTCCAATGATTTCCGAAGAATTCCAAAGAATTCCAACAATTTCCAAGAATTCTAAGGATTCCCAACGAATTCCAGGTATTTCCAAGGAATTCCAAAGATTTCCAAGGAATTCCAAAACTTCAAACGATTTCCAAGGAATTCCAAAGATTTCCAACGATTTCCAAGGAATTATAAAGATTTCCAAAGATTTCCAAGGAATTCCAAAGATTTCCAAGGAATTCCAAAGATTTCCAAGAAATTCCAAAGATTTCCAAAACTTCCAATGATTTCCAAGACTTCCAATGATTTCCAACGAGTTCCAAAGAATTCCAAGGAATTCCAAAGACATCCAACGATTTCCTAGGAATTCCAAAGAATTCCAGTGATTTCCAAAGAATTAAAGGAATTTCCAAAGAATTCCAATGATTTCCAAGAGAATTCCAAACGAATGTACACAAAATTTTCTGAATATTTACCACTTGGTTCGAACCGCTTTGGTGCAAACCGGTTCGAAGCAAGTCCTTTCAGTTCAAGCCAGTTCGTTTCCGAACTATTTATATATTGGTAGTTTTATTGTAATTTTATTAATAACTAGCTGAAAAGCTCGTCCATGGACGGGAACCTAGCCGGTTGATCCCTCTTTTAACGGCTTTAATTTATAAAATATAGAAATAAAATATATTGCTGTGATGTTTTACAATAATTTTATAAAAAAAATTATTTATTGTTAAAAACGGACGTTTAATTTTTATTTTTTTTTGTAATTGCTGTTAAGCACATGTGACGCTTCAATTGGAGGTCAAATACAATTTTACGCGCCTTGTTAATATAGTGATATAATATAGTGAATATAATATTATATATAAAATATATTTTACAAAAATGATTATTTTTCATAATAATTATATTTACGTTTTTTTACTTCCAGCTTTTAATAATTTATTGCTTCCAGGCCCGTAGTCAGGATTTCATTTCAGGGGGAGGGGGGCTCACTTATGAAATTTTTTGTAAATTTTCAGGGGTTCCCCTTCCAGTAATTTTCATTATTACAAATAAATGTGATTTTTTTTAAATGTCGGTGGGGCACGTGCCCCCAGGTGCTCTCCCCTCTGGCTACGAGCCTGATAGCTTCTGTTGTACTGTATCTTCTAACAGTTTTCCACTAAATACAAAAATCTATTTTTTATTTTCTAATTATTACAATTTTATAATTAATTTACTATTGGAGTGGTTTGCACGTTCGACTTCGTCACACAGCGCCGAATCTATATTTTTGGCGCGCCAATATCATAATACACATTATAAAAATTAAATTACCCAAATTAAGCCCAAATTTAGCTTAATAAGAATCATGATAATAAGTATTGGTATATTATCATATGACCTCCTAATAAGTGAATACTGTAGAACTCGATTGATATAGATCTCGACTGATGTGCAACTCGATTAGTTGGGAACTCGATTAATTCGATTTCAAGCATTAATCAATTGTCTTGAACACTTTTGCGGTTTATGTAAAAATTACGTTTTATGTTTACCTTATACTGAGTAAATATCTTGCTAACTTAATTGGTTTTATGTTTTCTTATTTGAGTCGAAAAATTAAAAACATAATTATTATTATTTTATTAAATTTTTTTTGTAGTTTCATGCTGAAGTTGAAGAAAACGTATCAGTGCAAGGTACGTTGGTAGACGTTTTAAAAAATTCACTGCTTAATTATAGCCCCATAATTGGTTTTAGGTGACCCCACTATTTATGAAACGTTTCTAGCCACAAGACCACCATCAATGGAACTCAAGGCGATTAGAGAAATTATCCGGCTATCTAAAAAATATAGGTTGGTAATTATAGATGATTATAGTATCACGTAAATCCACTTAACGTAACGTAAAGCTGAAAACTATAAATTGGCGCATGAATTTCTGCGTTGGCGTTTTGGTATTGTGTATTGTATTAACAATGGTTATTTTAGGGTAAAAACCCACATTGTCCATATTTCCACAGCTGAAGCGTTACCTCTAATACAAGAAGCTAAGAAGTCTGGACTAAATTTAACCGTAGAAACCTGTCATCATTATTTGAATTTTAATTCGGAAGATATTCCAAATAAAGCTACCACATTTAAATGCACACCCCCAATACGAAATCTAAAAAATCAGGTAACAAAAAGTAAAGGGTGGCTTAAAGGTTTTTTATTTTAATATGTCTTTAAGGATTTACTATGGGAAGCAATTAAAATTGGAACTATAGACATGGTTGTGTCTGATCATTCGCCTTGCACGCCAAATTTGAAAGAAATGGAGAGTGGAAATTTTCTGAAAGCTTGGGGCGGAATTTCATCTTTACAGTTTGGTAATAAAACATAAAATCCATGGAAATTTAGTAAAATAATATTTATTTGCAGGTTTATCCTTATTTTGGACCCAACTCAGAAAACGGGGTCTATCAATCTTCGATATCAATAAATATATGACGCAGGCAACTGCGAAGTTAACTGGGTTGCATAAGTATAAAGGATTAATTGCACCTAATTACGATGCCGATTTTGTAATATGGGAACCAGATTCAATAATAGAAATAGAGACCTCGATGATACAACATAAAAACAAGGTGAAGGTTATATGGTAATGAGATGATATAGACATAACATCATTTATCGTTTAGATTACACCTTATTTGGGTCAAAAATTGTACGGAAGAATTCACATGACCGTCGTGAGAGGTGAAACTGTTTTTGAAAATGGGGAAATTTCCAACCCACCCATTGGAAAATTTCTGATGAGAGATTTGTAATACTAATAAAAATTGTGCAAAATATAGATTTAAAATTAACATATTTTCTCATAATTATCGCAAGTTAAAAAAATTTCAAGGTTCTTACACTGGGAAAGGAATTATTGTGAACTTTGAAATACTGGGTGACTATTTTATAATGAATTAAAACAATAGGTAAAAGCAACTTGATTTGAAATTGTTAAAAAATTCAAGGATAATTTGAAATGTGCGTATAAAATATAATTATATTTGGTTCAATTTATTTATAAATCTAATAAAACTATAAATAAAAGCATTTAAGTTTTTAATAAAGTAGGATAATTTTTTTGATAAGGATTCTCGAGTTACTAAATTTAAAAATAGGAATTTGATGTTAAAATAAAATAGAACAGATGTAAAAAAATAAAACAAAAAATGATCTGGATATTAATTATTGTAGAAATTCATTTTAATAATAATAAATTTTTAAAAATTTTCCTATTTATTTTATTGGCTAATAAAAAATAGAATTAAAGCTAAAATTAGGTTTTTTTTAAATAATATTACAAATATTTTATAAAATTTTATTTTTTTGACTCAATAGTACAGAACGGAAACTTCAAATGAATGTAATATAATATGTAATATATTTTGTACAATGTAAGTTAAACATTTATCCGTTACTTAAATCTTTCTTCGTAATTCTGTCTGACCTATGAGTCACAATGACGTAGTTGTAAATGTGGATGACGTAAGGCTGAAAACACGTCTCAATGACGTCATAGAGCATCCCTTCAACGTGAATAAAATGTAGAAATGATGTCTCTGCAAGGGTAAAGCGAAAACAAACAAACTGTCAAGTACTAAATGAAATATTTTTTCGACATGGCCAAGGTCAATTATTACGCACAAATCGGGATACTTATTGATTATTTTTTTCTCCCAGAAATTGAAATTTTAAAATGGAGTATAGAGAAGGTGTTAATAAGATATTATGTCAAAGAGTCCACATTTAATAATAATTATGTTAATTGAATAATTGCCCTTCAGTTTGTTTCTTATTTGTATAAGATAATTTAAATATTACAGGTTTTGCGTCAGAATTACGTAAGTAGTATGTATAGTATGTATTGAAATATCCTTGTCGTTAGAATAGCGGCAATATCGAAAGAATATAATATTTTACCACTGCAGGGGTTAATTAAAATTTTATTAAACATTTTTTTTTTAATTTTTAATCAAATTGCAAACCTCGAAAAGAAAGAAGAAATTGATCAGCACTGCATTAATTTAACCCAATTATAGCTAAGGAAATGACATCCAAATTCTAATACCAACATAATCTAGTAAATTGCGTTTCCGACTTTCGTTTTTGAGATATTTAAGAAAAATATAACCGATACTGACGCGCAAGTTGGATTAACAAGAAGTTGAACTTTTAACATTGAAAATGGTAAAAGGGCTTTTAATGAACGTAACAAAAAATAATCCAAGTTGAGTAGTGGAATAGGCTTAATTTGGGAGGGGTGGGGGTAGAAAGGGGTGTGCAAAATATATTATTGCGTTTTTCGGTGAAACTTGACGTTCTGTCAAAAAACGTCCTAAAAACAGTTGTAACGGGTGGGCCATGTAAAATTTGGAATTTGAATCCTCCGTTATTTCAAAGAATATGGCCAATTTGACATTTATAAAGTGACAGATTATTAGTTTAAGGTTAGAAATTTATGAAATAGGTCACTTTACGCTTGAAGAAAATTGGGATATATTAAAAACTTTCTTCCAAAGTTATTCAAGTCAAACTGTAAAATCTACGAAATAAATTAGATAAAAATAAAGTGCTATCAACGCAGTTTGTGGATCAATTTGTGAAGCGAGTTCGTCAATCCGGGTCCTTATTAGACAAACAAACTTGTTTACGTGCTCGTCCAATGCGTTTAATGGAAAATATCGCCGCTGTAGCTGAAAGTGTGCTCGAACAGCCATGAACATCAACTTGCCACCGTTCGCAGCAATTGCATTTATCGCACTTCTTTGTGCATAATTTTTCATAAAGATTTCAATATAAAGGGTTATAAAGTCCAATCAGTCCAACAACTGAAGCCCCGTGACCATCCGATGCAAGGGGTAAATATCCCGAAAATTTTGTGTACACTCGTTTGGGATTTTCTTGAAAATCTTTGGAATTCCTTGGAAATCCCTGGAATTCTTTGGAAATCCTTGGAATTCTTGGAAATCATTGGAATTCCTTATAAATCCCTGCTGGAATTCTTGGAAATTGTTGGAATTCCTTGGAAATCTTTGGAAATCCTTAGAATTCTTTGGAATTCCTAGGAAATCGTAGGAATTAAGTCTTTGGAATTCGTTGGAATTCTTTGGAAATCGTTGGAATTCTTGGAAATCTTTGAAATTCTGAGTCTTGTGTACAGAAATTTTACTGGATATTTACCCCTTGATCCGATGCGCTACATTTGATCTTTTGCGCACTCTGTTCGAAAACCGCATAATCAGCCGAAACTCGGAAGGAGACCGCCTCGCAGCTCCGATTCGACTCCATTAGACTATTACCTCTGGGGTGCCGTGAAAGATAAGTGTTACGCAAACAATCCCGAGTCTATTGAGGCCTTATAACAGGAGATCGACTCTGTCGTTCCCGAGATAGAGGCCCAAACTACTGAAAAATTGGGTATAGGTCGAATGAGGTACTGTAAAACAAGTCGTGGAAGCCGTTTGAACGATTCTGTGTTTCATTCATAAATATCAATGATGGACCTTACCAGTAAAATCATAATTTTTGAAAATTATCTACTAGTACTTTTTTTTAAAGCGAAATTAAATTCCAAGTTTTACATGGCCCACCCTGTATATCATAAAAAAATCTCCAACTTTCGTAAAAGTCACTTTTCAAAATGACCTCAAAATTTTCCTGAATAATGTGAAAAGTGCGAAGAAACGATTTTTTTGTTTTTTTTTCATTTTTGCAAAAATAATTCAATTTTGATGAAATTTTGTGAAAGCATGCTTCCTTATGTCTTAAATAAGCACAAATTTTTTTACATAAATAAATCTAAAAGTTTTTGAGATATTCAGTTTTTCAGTCTAAAACTGTTTTTGTTCAGTGATATACGATCCATCACGAGGCGCAGCCAGGCCCGTAGCCAGACCGAAAGTGAAGGTAGGGTAAACGGATAGTAAGATTGGGCAATTTTTCGCGCCGCAGGCGAAAATTTTCTAAAATTGCAAGGTCACCGCGGTTTAAGAAAAGTTATAAAATTTATTATTTCCGTATTATTGCCCAGCCGCGAGCAAACATAAAATAGCATTTTGACTACAATATTCATTTCACCTTAGCGTAGTAGCGCACAAGGAAAAAATATAAAATAAACTCTTATGCAAAGGAAAGTTCATCTTTAACTTTGATGGCCACTGAGATATCGTAACTCTCATAGGTCGCTCGTTAGGTGTATGTCGGTATAGGTACTGTGACGATTTTTCAATTTTCAATTCTAAAGTAAAAAAATAAATTTTAAGTGTCAATTGCGACTTACAATAATTGTCAATTTACACTTAGAAGTCGCAATTGACACTTAGAAGTCGGAATTGACACTGCGACGTCGCAATTAACGCGACTTTTTAATTGCGACTTTGAAGTGTCAATTGCGACTTCGAAGTGTAAATTGACAATTCTAAGTCGCAATTGATACTTTAAATTTATTTTTTACTTTGTGGCCTCGGGACGCCTTCGTAGAAAGCATATACCGATTCGAAATTTAAAAAAATTCTCATACAAAAAGAACCACAGTGGAATGAATGGGGAAATTTTTTTAAAATTTATTGTTGCATATTTTTATTTTAAAAGGTCGGGCAAAATCCTTAAACCCCCTGGCTACGGGCCTGGGCGCAGCCGAGTGCTATACTATCCTAACGAGCGGTTAATAAGCAGTTAATAAACAGATTTACACAAATGAAGGAAAGAAAAATTAATTTTTGGTAATAAAATAATTAATAAGAATATTAAACAAAAATAATTATTTCTGCTTTTCTATTATTAGTAAAATTTTTCATTATTTTTTGTACTAAATAATTTGATGAGTCAGGTGTTGTGCGCAAAATTTAGGTAGAATAATTCACTTTTGCCAAGTAGAAAGACGATAAATTCAGGCCCCCCCGGTCGGCAAAACCACTCGCTACGCCGCTGATTATAATAAAATATAATATTATTCATTTATAAATTTTGTCTAGTCATCTTGATTTTCCTTACAGAAGCGTCTTGTAGGCTATTTTTTAAATAAGACCAGAGTGTCCCGGTAAGGCAACTCTGGCGACGTTTTGTCAATGTCTTTGCCTCTTTTCGTCTTGGCGATTCGCCGATGCCCTGTGCTGCCGGCCGTGTGGTCGCTCATGCTGATGCCTTTGCACCTTTCCGGTTTGCTTGTGTCTCCTGTTTATATTTTTGCTATCACTCGCTTTCATTGCCTCCAAGTACCGGCCCACAGAACCCTTATGAGGAAGCAGTCGTGTCCCCAGTGCCTGTTATTTGATTTCTCGTTCACCGGTTCTGCTTGTTAACTTGCGGATGAACATGAATGTGTTTGTACTCTGTAGTGCAGCGATCTTTTGTTCTACTGCCTTGCCTCTGTAGCCTCTGTAGGCAAAAATTTTTATTCTGAATTTTGATTAAAAAAAAATGTGTACCTAATAAATAAAATATTTTTCCGAGACCTAACAATTAACAACATAAAGATGATTATACAAAAAACACAAAACAAATCAATTTTCCCGGGTTCCCGGAATCATTCAGAGGATTTGTGGTAAATTAAAATTAATTTGGTGGTTCCTGAACGTCAGGGGGTCCACCCAAAAAAATTATGATTAATTTGTATAAAAGTTAAAATAAATAACAATAAATAATATAAATAATAATAAAATAAATTAATAGCGATTTTTTAAGTCAATAATAAAATATACATATACGGCAATAACAGATAGCTGCATAAAATATAAGCAGTCTCTTTTTTTTGCTTTTTGCTTTTCTACACTTGGGGATCCAAAGGTTCCATATGAAATTAGAAATAATATTTTTTTTAAACTGCTACATGGATCGCTCCCCTTAATATGATTTAAAATTAAACCGATTTCGCACTTACCCGCTTGCTAATGCTGATTCAAGAAGGAGGGGGAAGGTCCAACTATCCTAACAGAACCTAACAAAAATCTGTTAAATGCACTTAATTATGACAAATTTACAAAAATATACCTCGTTATTCATCGTAAAATATTTTATTTTCCCTCCTTTCCCTTCCGCAATAACTTTGGCTAAATCCTGATAAAATATAGCTTAGCGGATAGGATGTATTTCCGTCGTGTGCAATTTAAACTTCATAATTTAATTAAATTTATTTCAAATTAGTACTACAATTTCATGCTGCTTCAAATGCAATTACTATTATTCTATGGTAAAAAAATATAGATGTCGCTACTTCCTGTAAATTTTGCATAAATACGGCCGTAATCATAGCAACGCGAAATAATTGAAAAATTCAAAAGTTTTTTGCTCAAAATTTACGTATTATTGTCATTTTGTTGCCAAAAATTTCATAGTTGTCACCGAAAAAAAGATATACGCAATACTACTATGAAAAAAAAACGATGATTTTTTTAAGTGGTTGCAAGTTTTCGCTGACGATTCAAAAGCAGATTGAAATGTAAAAATAAATTTGTCGAAATAATTTTGAAAGGAAGATTTAAATTATAATAATGTGCAAAGAAATTAACATTGGATTTGGAAAAGTCGAGCACGAAAAATAATTATGTGTAAGCAAATCGGATTTGGTTGAATGATCGTTGCATGTGGTGAGAGGCGAGGGGACGTTTGGTAAAGCGCGCTCTTATCCGCCATTACTGTGACGCGCATTTCTGTTGTGTTCTCGGCCAGTGACGACCGCCCAGAAATTTTGACGTGGCTACTACGTATAGCCAGATTTACCCACTCCGAAGGCAGCAAAGCTGGTGACGAGGAATACGTAACTGGTAAGTGCTCAGCTGAAGAATAATAACAATCTGACATGATCCAAATATCCCTTTGAGGGCAGTGAACAAAATTATTATTAGATAAAGTGCTAAGTTAAAAATGTCGTGCCATGATTTTGTGCTTATACTACAAAAGGTATTAGAATATGGCGTCATATTGGTCAATCCTCTTGTTTAAATTTAGAATTTGCTCATCATCTAAACAAGGGTCTCTTACTTTTATTATGCACGTTTCGACTATTTACGACGCAAACAAATACTCAAAACGCTGTGTCATTCTTAATTTTTGACCTTTTGCCTTGTTGGTGCTTTATTTCGATTTGACATTTGGGGTTATGATAAAACGTCAAAGTTGTCATGTAAATTTTGTTTATCTGCATCATTTTTGTTGTTATTGAATGGAAATTTTTTCTCACTAATTCATTTTTACGGTTACTTCTAACCTACAAAATTTATTTTCTATTTTACACCTTTTTTCTTCATTATTACTTTCTCGTTTCATTTCCGTTTACTTTATTTAATTATTACTTGAAGCATAATTAAATTTTCAAATGTTTTAGGTGTTTCACTTCGTGAGTGATGGAAGGGATGGTGGAAGAGAACGGGACAGTTGATCCTTTGGCTCCTTCACCGGATCCTCCTCTTTCTATAGCATCTTCGGTAGGCGTAACTAATTCACAGCCACATCTGGTGGCAGCTACTAACATTGTACAACTCACCTTGCCTACTCACACACAAGCACAGGTAGGGCTCTGGCCCCCTCTGTGCATGATTGTCTTAGATAATTTAGACTAACACTTATTCATTACGATATCAACAATGTTATATTACCAGCACTAACAGTAGAATTAGCCATAGTACTTGTGATTGTTTGAGTGACGATGGATGTCTGAGGAATATGGTCAATAATATGCAAGAAATAGAAGAATGTGAATTAACAAAGCTTTGGAGTTAGGTCATAGGCATTTTAACGAAGTGCAGACCGGGTTTTAATGGTTAATATTACAGGTTTACTTTTAATTGTCTGCACTAGGTTGAGATGTTAATGATGTAAATCCCAAATGATGTCGACAATACTTGTGGAAATTCCCATTATGTGACAGGATGTGGTTAACTATAATAAGACAGATGATCAAGTAGATGCTAATAAAATATTTAAAAATCCTGAATCAGAGCTACAAAGTGGTTTTATAAACTTTTTAATTAAAAAGGCTTCCCATTAGTGGGGGGAGGGGGATTTTCAAGCTCCTCAGAAGAAATGAAAATTTACTCATAGTTTCTTATCATTCACAAATTTTTAATTTTAAATTAAATGATAAAAACATTAGCAAGTTGTCTTGTGAGCCACACTTTTGGAATGAAGCATTTTATCCAAATTTGAATTGTCCAGGTTGGTTTAAATCTTATGACAGTTTTCATTTTGAATGGTTATGCAACCAATATTACATATCCTTATTATTAAATAAGAGGTAGTGACGTACCGATTATTTTTCTTTCTAGGGGCTAAAACCCCCCAAGACTGAGTTGGGATCTTTAAAAATTAAAATTAACTGGGTTAATAATTATTTATTATTTTGCCTAAACGTTTTTATTAATAATGAAATTAAAAGTTACGAAAGCCTGTGATAATCGAATTTGCACTAAAAAGTTTTTAACTTACAGAAATATTGCCTGTTGCTTAAGGTAATTGTAGTTTGTGTGTATGTGATTACTAGTATTGTGATGAAACTGGACTAATCTCGGGCCTCCTAGTTATTTTATGACAACAGCATTTGTCTCGAAATCTTAAATTTGTATAAAAAAATCGTTAATATTAGCTTTAATATCTACTGTATTTTAATTTGAAGGTTTAGTTGCAAAGATTATTAGTTATAAAACCCAGAGGGTGGGTTTCCTCCCTCCCAATATAGACTATTAAAGAGATAATATTTATTATTGCAAATTGACGATAGCATACGTTACTTCAACTCTTTCAGTTTAGGATGTCAAGTGGAAGGTGATCTACCATAAGAGTTTTTCTTATAAACACACTTAAATTATTTTGCATGATTCCTAAAAACCGAAAATCGTGTTGAAGCCATTTTGTATGCATCCTATGTGTAAAATAAATAGAAGCAAAATTAAAGAAAGCAAACCAACAAAGCGGTTGTTCTACTTGTTGTAGTTTCTGAGATGCAGCCGCCCAAAAAAAAAATTATTTATTATATTTCCCAACATCATATTATCTCACTTGAAACTCCCAAATTATTCTCTTACATTTTCTGCTTCTTCTGTGACTTATCCTTTGATTTTACAAAATAAATTTTAAATGAAAAAATAAAATATGGTATAAAAGGACAAATTGAGTCTCAACTCGAATCTCGAAATTTTTTTGAGATTAACTACCACTTCAGTTTTCTATCATACGGATTAATTGCGGTATAAATAAGAATTTTAACGTTGAAAATAAGTGACATAACCTAAATAATGAAGTAAAAGTTTTAATGTAGTATAAGTTGCCTATTTTAAATTAAAAATTTCATGCTGATGCCAGCAGCCAAATATTTTATGAAAATTGAAGGTAAACACTGTTGCTTCAATAATATTTACTGGGATTAATATTAACACAAAAAAAAATCTAAAATAAATAAAATTAATTTTTTTTAAAACAAAATTTAAATTGTAATTAAATCTAAACTTGACAAAAAATTGATTCAATGAATATTTAACAGAATTAAATAATATTGTTTAAATTAATATAAACAAATTGCTTTAAAATAGAACCTTTTATTTTTTACATATTGTTTTATATTTTTTTATTTTTTTTACCTTTTGAACCTACTATCAACAGGCGTCGCATCATCAATAAGCAACTAAATTAATAATGACGCACAACGTGATTACAAAAAATTGATAAAAAAACTGTTTATGCAGTAAATTTAAAATGTTGGCCTGGAACATGTTTATTCCTTATTTTTAACAATAAGTATAAATAACTTAAAAATATTGTAGTTAATATTAACGAAAATGTATAATATTTGAAAGTACAAAATTAAAAATAATTTTTACTTATTTGGAGGCCTGAAAATTTGTTCAGTTTCGTAGTGTAAGGTGTAGTTTGAAAATGTTGATGATAATCAGGTATGAAGTAAATTGAGAAAGCTAGAAAGAAAATGCTTTTCCATTGTAACAATATAATTTTTAATTGAATTCCTTTTGCTAGAAAATGTATTCAAGTGACCCAATAATTGTTAAAGCGGAAGTTGGTGAAACCCTGCCTTATGTGAAAAATAAATTAGAAATAAGTGTTGGTGTACGTAATTTTTTTTCCTGTGGAATACTTACTAATATTAATTTTTACCTTTTAGGTCCAATCCGTCATACAACCAAATCAGCAATCTGTCATACAAACCGCCGCAAATTTACAGCCCATGATCACAAAAGGAAACGTTATTCTACTAAGTAAACCAAATTCAGTCATACAAACTACACAGGGGAGTTTACAAACTTTGCAAGTAGGTTCTTTAAAGTTAACACGAAACGAGAAAGTAAATATAATTTTAAATTTTAGGTAGTAAATGCCCAAAGTGACGACAGTCTATCAGAGGACGAATCTCCCAAAAAACGAAGAGACTTACTGACGAGAAGGCCTTCATATAGAAAAATACTCAACGATCTTGGCGGGGGTGAGATAGCTGGTATGTTCATTTATGCATGATCCTTCGCTAATACTCAAAATTACATTTTTCTAAATAATTGCATTTGATTTTTAGAGGAAAGTGTTATTTTTTAACTGTTTCAATTTTTCTTTGAAAAATTTTTTACATCAAATGTTTTGATAAACAGTTTTAAAGTAATTACTTACACATCACCTTTTTCCATATCGAAGGGAATGCTGTATGTAGAATATGCATGTTTATTATTATTTTTTATACGCATGCTTTTTTTGGTTTTGTTCTTTTTTTTACATTATACATACCATGAATGGAAGTAAACACAGTAACATTTAAATGATTTCAAATACTTACTTTTGGCATTCGTGCTCTCACTTGTTGAAATTGAATTCATAGGTACAACAAATGACAATGAGCCAAATAAACAGGTAAATCCCCTACACTTCTACAGTTTTTTTTCTAACTTTAAAATTAGAAAATTGTCAATTCAAGGAAAGAGAATTAGGTACACTTAAAAAAAGTAACCTTTAGGTTTCATACTTTTTTCCCATAAAGTTCTTAGAAGCAACATTTCAGTTAAGTGAGAGTTTACTGTAACTAAGTTAGAAACTTTGCCCCCAGGTTTTTATGTACACTCTGGTAGGCTTGTAATAAAATGTCGTCATTAAAATGTTACATTTGCATACATGTAAATAAGCCATATTGTGTTTCTTTCATCAAATTGAAAAAAAAATAAATGGAAAATTGTTGCCCATTGTTTTTAAACGTTTAATATGATTTTATTAAGGAAGTGCAATGAAATTTTGGCTAAACTAAAGATACTTTGATAAATGCATTCAAAATTGTTTTTGGTGCTAAAATCGTTTCTGTAAATATTGCTGGTGGTATGGGATTGTGTTGCAAACAATGGGCAGATTTTAAATTATTGGAATTATAGATAGGAAAAGCAAATTTTAAAATAATAAAATGTGATTTTCACAGAGGGCAAGGTTGAGCAGACGTCCTCGGAAGCAGACAGTGAGCTGTCCTCTCATTCGATCCCATACCACACAGGTTAGTTTGAAAATTAATAATTAGCACTTACAATTTACAAGTCTTAGTTTAGCTCTGGGGCACAAACTTTTACTAACAAATTAGTTTTATTAAAAAAAAAAAGGTAGCTTTTGCTTAACCAAAAAAGAATCCTGTAATTTCTAGGATACCTACTTAAGTTACAACCCAGTATGAATGTTCTACTTTTATTTTATTATTGCATGACGAAATTGAGTTGGCATTTTTATTTTAAATCAAATTTTTCGTTTTGCTTTACGGGCATTCTTTTATAATTTAATTTTTTTTTATGTAATAATCATTTACCAAAGAAATTCTTCAATACAAGTAGATGATGAGATAAATCTTATTCAATAAATGCGTTAAATGCATTTGCTACAGTCTTGAAAGCTAATTGCACAGTAACAATGATTAGCTTATACAGTTGAGAGGTAGGGAACATGGGTTTTATAATAATATTCTAATAGCCCTAATAATATTCAAGAGAAAATTTAAAAATAGTGATTGTTTTTATCTAGCTCAGTCGGTTAAATGGATTTTGCATGAGACTTTCCGTAAGACAAAATAAAAATAAAATTTTCTATCAAAAATATTTATTAAATTAATTATAATAGTTTTGAATTTTTTTACTGACTTTTACTGTGGCAAGTAAGTAAAGTCTGCGTAACACTTAATTTAAAACTGACTATGATTTTTAATAATTTCATTCATAAATTAAGCACACATCAAAAGGTTGACGAAATCGTAATTATCCAAATAGTTGTGCAAGATTACAGAAATTGTTAATGTAAGAACACAAAAATTAGTTATTTAATTTTTAATTCTATTAGGTAATATGCAGAGCAGTCATAACAATATGCTCATTATTCTGCTAGTATTCAACAAAGCGATTATGTACCCAAGGGTTTACATCAAGGGGTAAATGTCCAGTAAAATTTCTGTACAGAAGACTCGGAATTCCAAAGATTTCCAAGCATTCCAAAGAATTCCAAGACTTCCAATAATTTCCAAGGAATTACAACGATTTCCAAAGAATTCCAACGATTTCTAAGAATTCCAGGGATTTCCAACGACCTCCAAGGATTTCAAAAGAATTCCACAGCATTCCAATGAGTTAAAATCAAAGTGCAACCTAAAAAATTCTAGTGATTTCCAAAGAATTCCAGGGATTTCCAAAGAATTCCAAGGAATTCTAACGATTTCTAAGAATACCAAGGATCAAGGAATTCCAATGAGTTCAAATCAAAGTGCTATCTAAAGAATGTCAGTAATTTTCAAAGAATTCCAACGATTTCTAAGAATTCCACAGACTTCCCGTGATTTCCAAGGAATTTCAACGATTTTCAGTGATTTCCAACGATTTCCACAGAATTCCAATGATTTCTAAGTGCTGGTTCACAATGTACGTAAGACACAAGACGTACATAAGACTTAAAAATATAAATACAAAAAAAGGCTTAATAGACTACCGAATAACATTAAAATCTTAAACTACATTATGTGGAATGTTTTTCTTCATATAACAAAACAACTCAAATATTATTCAATATGCGATTAAAGCCTTATTTGAATTTATAATTCTTACGTTTTATGTATTTCTTATGTTTTATGTACATTGTGAACAAGCACTAAGGAATTCCAAAGAATTCAATTCAAATCAAAGTCCAATCCAAAGAATTTCAGAATTTTCCAAGAATTCCAGGGATTTCCAAGGGAATTTCAAACGAGTGTACACAAAATTTTCGGGATATTTACCCTTTTGTTTTCATAGTACTTTATCGCCAATATTTAGGTATAAAAAGTTTCAGTTTTTATTTTTATTCCAAGCGAATGAATAAATTAACGATTCCTGAAAAAGTGGTTGTTGTAACTTGAAATTCCAAGAACAGGTACTTAAAATATTGTGAAACTCAGAACATAGAGCGGAAAAAATTTCTTATCATGTACCCTTGCTAATATATATTTGTTTAATATTAGTTATCTTGACAATTAATTTCAAAATAATGTTAAAATTAATATACTAAATATTTTTGCAATTTTTACATTTTTCTGGCAGCTACTGTAGTCCGGTCAAATTAGACCAAAAAATAGGGGTGAGGTTACAAAAATTCGCACTTGGCTGAAAATTGGTAGGATTGTTCAAAACACTGTTATAAATGAAATGTGAAAAGTCCTCGTCTATCCGACACCTGGAAAAAAATTTACTCGGGGTCAAAGGTCACAAAAACGGGTTTTTCACGATTTTCAGTAAAACGGAAAATATGGTATACATTTGGAGTTTATTTTTGTCCGAATTTATGTACATTTACAATAAATTTCAATACGGACACGGACAACTAGGCGGATCCCACTGGGCGGCGTAAAATTGGACGACGGACAACTGGGCGATGGACAACTGGGCAATAGGTAAACTGGGCGACGGATAAGTAAGCGAAAAAAAAATAAATTATTTGTAAAAATTCAAAAATAAAAAATTATATAAAAAAATTTAAAAAGTGCACTGAAAAATAAAACATTTTCATTTTCAACATTTTCTTCTGATATTTGGTCCGTATATCAACGAACTCTAAACGGAACCGATAGGACCAATAATTTTGCAGAAGCATGCCATCGTAAAATACAATTAGGTTTTGGTAGTGGAATATCTCGCCCTAGTTTGTGGAATTTTATTAACAAGTTGAAAAAAATTCAAAAAAGTTACGATGTAGATTACGAGCGACAAGTTGCTGGTCACCAAGTAACAACAAAAAGGAGACGTTACATACAAGCAGATGAAAGAATCCTGAATAAGGTTATAAGTTACGATCGTAACAACGTCGTTGAATACCTACGTGGGATATCCTGGACTAAAAATAGACTAATTATTTTAAGAAATTTAGTTTTTTTTACAATAAATAGATAAATGATAATAAATTTAGTTTTACATTAATATATAGTTCTCGCGATTTTAATACAGCAAGCGAAAAAAAAAAAGAAATTAAAATCTTTGAAATTGTTATTGGTTTTATAGGAAATTATCAGTAGATACCTGTTACATAAATAAGCTAATAAGATTATTAGCTCTTGAAATATATATAAATAAAATTATCAATAATGAGCTAAAGTAAAACAATAAAACACATAGTATTCAAGCTTTCGAGAATTTAATCTTCTCTTTTTCAAGAAATGAAGTATAGTTTCGATTCTCGAAAGCTTGAAAACGTAAGTGTTTTATTGTTTTACTTTAGCTCATCATTGATAATTTTATTTATATACGTTACATAAATATATCATAGCCATTTCCTTTTTTGAATGCCCTGAATGACCGTTTCCAGTTTACCCGTCGCTCAGTTGTTCGTCGCCCAGTTCACCCATTGCCTAGTTGTCCGTCGCCCAGTTGTCCCTTGCCCACTTTACCACTCGCCCAGTTTATCAATAGCCCAGTTGACCATCGCCTAGTTTACCAATCGCCCAATTTACCAATTGCCCAGTTGACCGCCGCCTAGTTTACCAATCGCCCAGTTATACGTCGCCCAGTGGGATTCGCCTAGTTGTCGCGTACCGAAATCGGACATCAGCCAACCATGTATTGGTAGTTTGCCTAGCATAAGAGTTACCAAATAAATATATTTAATTATAATTCTTTATTAAAGCCTCGTTAATTTTCAAATTTTTTTAAAATGTATACCATATTTTCGGACGGAGGGTATGTGGTTTTTACGTCATTGTCCGGGCAATAACGTCATTATGTTAGGTAGATGTGTACTTTTTCGCAAATAAAAAACAGGATGTACTGAATGCGACTAGTTTCGAAATATATATTTCATCTTCAGGCAATCAATAGTCAAATATCAGCTGTAATAGATATATCATCATTAGTTCTTGGTGAATCTATCTTATCAACTCGAGAAAACAATTAATTGTGATATTACAGGAGCTTAAATATAGTTATAATACTCAAATATCGTCAAAAATTATAAAATAGAAATTTTGTCGTATAAATTTAGTTATTTGTTTTTTAAATTTACTGTTAAATTTAATTGTTTTTTGACATTTTTTATAGATAATTATCTGATCTACAATTTTTATCTGGGCTAATTTTATGATAAAACTTACCGTTTTGCTGAAAATCATGAAAAACACGTTTTTGTGACCTTTGACCCCGAGTAAATTTTTTTCCAGGTGTTGGATCGATGAGGACTCTTCACATTTCATTTATAATAGTGTTTTGAACAATCCTACCAATTTTCAGCCAAGTGTGAATTTTTGTAACCTTGGATGTCTAAATTGACCGGACTACTGTAAATAAACAAAATCATGTACATTTTGAAAACAAAATAATTCAAAAAATGAAGACAACAAAAATATGATCAGCAATTAAAATTGATCTTTGAAATTAGCAGTAGAATTTTCCACATTAGTAATAATAATTACTGAGCGATTAAATGACGATTATAAATTTGTATCATAAAAAACCAATTGTTAAAGCAATAATTGAAAAGAACATTTAAAACAAATAAATTGTGTAAAAAAGTACAGGGTGTTCAATTTTAAATAATCGACTGTTTTTCCCCCAACTATTTTTACTTACTGTGGGAATTTAACCAGAAAGAACATTGTAAATCTCAAAAAAAAAAAACTATCGAAATATTTTGCTTTACAAAAAGTATCATAACTATGAAAGAATTCACTAGAAGTGGGCCACCCTGTAAAATAAAACATTTATATACATTCTTTTAATGTTTGTAATCATCTGACTAATTTAACGTGGTATTCTTCAATGTTTTTGTTTCTTTACGGTTTTAATAATTGTTACGTTATGAATCAACCGTTGTAATTTCAAGATTAGCAGAAGGTTTTGCCTTTTAGGCAGAGGTCTAACGGTAAAGTTAACTTAAGTAAAGTAAAGATGTTGATTTAAAAATAAATGCAGAAGTCAATTTAAAATTGTATGCTGGGGTCGTTCAATAAACATATTGTTTTATTTATGTTTACAGTAATACCGGCTGGAGCTATTCAAATTTCGAGTGGCGAAGGAGGCCAAGGCATTCACACACTCACAATGACCAATTCGACAGCAGGTGGTGCGATTGTGCAGTACGCGCAAGGTGGCCAAGAATTTTTTGTACCTGGTAAGTGTTAGTGCCTGGCCGAAGCCTTCCAATTTTGATAGTGTAAATTTGTGTTTAGTTGTGGCCCAAAGTGGCGGTTTAAATAGTCCCGCCGGTGAAGATCAAGCGAGAAAGAGAGAAATGAGATTGCTGAAAAACAGAGAAGCGGCTCGCGAGTGCAGAAGAAAAAAGAAAGAATACATAAAGTGCCTGGAAAATAGGGTGGCAGTGCTAGAAAATCAAAATAAGGCTCTAATTGATGAGCTGCAATCGCTCAAAGAACTATATTGCCAACAAAAGACCGACTGAGGTTGGCATGTTATGTTAAAATTGGTGTCGGACATTTTTACATACTTTGGGATTTTGGTGAAACAAATAGATTAGTGCTTATCACCCAGACCATCACCCTCCCGTCCTCACTCCCGTTCCTCAAAGTAGCATTGATTTTTAACTTACGCAGGTGTAATATTTGTGCAATACATGAAAAGGTTTTTTATATAAGTTTTAAGCAGACAAAATAATGTATAAGTTACATTTTTGTTTTATTTTTCAAAAGAAAAATGTTGACTTATTTTTATAATAATTAATGAATTAATTAGTTGCAGTTACCACTATTAAATTTTTGGTTAGGAGTATTCGTTCGTTCCAATCTAATTATTATGGAAAATACTTTTTCGGGGTTTGAAGGAATGCTCTATAATTATTACATTTTTAATTATCCCAGACAAATGGGCTCGATGTAAAAGTATGTATAGTTAGTTATTGTTATTGTACATTATAATTATGTGGACAGAAAGGCTTGTGAGAATAGTTTTGTAATTATTAAGAGCCGAAATGTATATAAATGAGTATATATAAAATAATATTTTTTGTAAAATAAAAGAATTATTAGATATTTATTAACAAGTGTCCAGACCTGATGGAGTGCCTTGTTGATATATTGTAACGTTAAGTTTTATAATATTACAATTTTCGTGTACACGTGGCATGATTTACGTGCCCTAATCTGACTTTTTTTAATTTGTAATGTTATAAAACGGAAGCCGAGCACATTTTTTAAGTCACCATACGTTTTCAAAAGCCCGGGTTTACTTTAAAAATGAAAGGGTGAACCCTCTTACATTGTATGTTGTGACTAATATTGTGGAATTGTATGTACATAGTGGATGTAATATGAACGTATTTTTACATATCATGGATGCAACTTTTTAAAAGGCTTTGTTCTGAGCATCGTAGATGTGTAGACGTTTTATATTGTAACTAAAAGCGAAATTAATGCACCAAGTTTTAAGTTTCACGATCGAGAAAATTAAGCTCAACTCAAAACTCTTCCATTTATTTAAAGCTATCAATTAAATTGAGGTAAATTTCGATATTTAGTCTTGCAAGGTTCTTCATGAAATACAACACTGTAAATTTGAATGATCTGTATGTTTGAAAAGTGTTTTAAAATTTTTCAAAAATTCTTCCATACGTTGCCTTCACATTAATTATTATATTAAAATTTTACATAGATTACAATCTCTAAGACGTATTTTATGTTATTATTTCAAATTTTTATAATTTCTAGCCAATATGTACATAGAATTATTATTATTATTATTGATAATAATTGATGTTAAAAGTATTTATTAGTTAAAAAATGATTTATTACAATAAAATTAATATTACATTATGTGTTTTTTTATGAAATACAAATCGGCCCAACGGAATTCTTGTGTTGCAATGTTTTTTGTTTTTGCATTGCGGCCATTATGCTTGACCAAGTTTGCAGAAACTAAAATATCTTAGCTGCTATTTATCTTATCAAAATGAGGCTAAAATGAATTTGTTTAAAAAGAAATGTGCCTCAAAATTTGAATATATTTGCTTTTTGTTATTATTTTAAAACTAATATTAATTCATTTTGATATTTTTTGCTAGTAGTTACTAAATTGGCTTTGAATATGGCTGTAAATTTTGATCATATTTAAAGGATTAAAATTAACTGATCTGGCTCACTACTTGTCCATGTTGAGGCCGGGATGCAATTGGCCTAGAAAAAAAACAACTTACCATTCTTGATTTAAACACCGTCAAGATTTAACATTTTTACCAATTGCAAAATTTTAGCAAACGATCGAAGATAAATTTTGTTGCACTCTGTATTACAGTTAATACTTACATTATTCCTTTTTTATGTTGGTAGTGGTTTTTGTTGTAAACCAAAATAAAACTTGACGTGCATGGTAGTTTTTATATAATAATTACAATAAACTGCAGTATTTTGTGAAATTAATATACATTTAAAGAATTCTCAAATCGGAAACACTAAAACTTTATAATTTTTCAAGTAAGTGGTGTATATCCAACGCTGATTTAACTTATTTTGCTAACCTAACCTTACATTTTTAGCAATCAGCAAAATGATTATTCCGGTGCGTTGTTTTACTTGTGGTAAAGTCATTGGGAACAAATGGGAAGCATATTTGGGCTTGCTTCAAGCCGAATACACGGAAGGTGACGCTTTGGACGCTCTCGGTTTGAAACGGTACTGTTGTCGCAGAATGCTTCTTGGACATGTGGATCTTATCGAAAAACTTTTGAATTATGCTCCATTAGAAAAGTAAACGTCTATGTATTAAAGTTTTAGCATTTAAGAAATTATTTAATTATAAACAACTACACGTTATGTGTTAATAAATTATTTTATAGAAGTTTGAAAAATGACTCGATTATCTCACTTATATGTATATTTTAACCTCGTGCTCCAAACTTTCCAATTTAAGGTCACAAGTGGAAAAAGTAGGTTAGTTTCTTTTTAATTTTTGGTTGAACATGGTTTCACTAACGAATTAGTGACCGATTCCTTTAATTTGTTTAAATTGTTGCGCCTTAGAAATAATTTTAAGTTAAATGCAACAATTTGTTTGATAAAAAGATTCGAGCGAACACATGATTTATAGTGAGGTTGATGCTTTGAATTTTGTGAAGTCTTTTGGATTGTATTCACAATTTTGTTAAGAACATCAATAACATCATCATCATCTCTTTAATTTCATATAATCGTTTGAGACTTTAAATTCCTGGTTCAATTTGAAATTTGTCTCAAGTTGATTTTTAGTTGTAATTTGTTTGACCAGCAGTTTGTATTTATATTCTGAATTTGGATAGTAAATTCTATTTCGTATATATTATGAGATTTTGAAGGTTTTTTAAAATCAAAGTTTGGTTTATCGATAAAGAGTTCTGTTTTGGAACTTCATAGGACTTTGATTATCATAATAGAAACGTCGCGGTGTACATTAATTTAGCTACTAGCTGCTTGCCCGGGGTTTTACATAAAATAAAATAGCTACTGTTTCGCGACTAGATAGAAAGAATTTGTGTTGATGAATTACTTTTTATATTTTGCTTTTCGGATCATCTTTTTTCAGAAAATTTCTACAGTTAATAAAATAGTAAAGAATAAAATTACTATCAAATATTTTGATTTAAATTTTAATATTTTTTTTATTTGTTTCAATGGCCCCCATAAACAATTAGATCAACTTTTTAGTTTTATTAATAAACAACACGGGAATATTGAATTTACTAAAGAAATTGAAGTTAATAATAGAATCAATTACCTCGATCTCACAATCAATAAAGAAAACAACAATTATTCATTTGATATTTTCCATAAACCAACAAAAGCAGGATCAGTAATTCATAGCAGTTACGAGCATCCTTTTACACATAAAATTGCTTCTTTTCACGGCTTTCTTAATCGTTTAACCAGAATTCCTCTTAGTAAAGTAAATTTTAAAAAAGAATTAGATTGATTAAAATCTATTGCAATTTCTAATGGTTATCAAGTCAAATTAATAGATAACTTACTACGTCAAATTAAACAGAAAAACCTAATAAAAGCTATATATCCTAATACCTACCGTAAGACCAGCGACGGCGCCAGGGTGGGCACGTGCCCACCCTACTGACTGGAGTGCCCACCCAAATTGTAGGAAATTAAAAAAAATTAATATGTAGTAATCATAGACTTTGAAGCTTCTAAGTCCATGGTAGTAATCTGAAAATATTTTTACAATTTTGGTTTAATTTCGTCTGTCTAGTGAATCTTTTTTTTTTTTAGAATGTACATTTAAAATTTTAGGTGCTTATTTTTTTATAAACTTTGTGTGCCCACCTCAAATATATTGGGCCCACCCATTTCGAAAATCCTGGCGCCGTCGCTGCGTAAGAGGGGGTCACTTCGTGACTCGCACAGGGCGGCAAATTGGCTAGCGCCGGCCTTGATTACCGCAATTATACAGATGAACATCTTGAAGAAGGTCAATTTGGTTAATTGTATATTTTGGTTTTTTTGGTATATTTTTTTGTATAAATTTGATATATATTTTAGTGCAAAATAACGCTTGTCACAAAGTCACCCCACGAACTGGGGTGAGTTTGTGACAATTGTTAATGCAACTATCTCAAAAACTATTGCAACTGTGAGAATGAGCAACCAATAAATATGAAGGTTAAGGATTGGGTAATAAAAAATGGTATAAAGTTCTTGGGTTTATTTACAAAAAGAGCTTCTTGCCAGCAAAATAAATGCAAAATTTGTAATCAAGTGGGTATCCGGACGTTTGGTCCCCGGACGATTGGTCCCGGACGATTGATCCTCGGACGATTGATCCTCGGACGATTGATCCAGCGGACGATTGATCCCCGGACCTAGCAAGACTCGAGCAACGTACGATCGTCTTATAACGGAGTTGAAGATACTCATTCCAGATGCATCACCGCAAAGAATCTTAATAGATGTCGAGATGGCCGCAATGGGAGCATTTACTCATGGATATCCAGAAGCTTCAGTAACAGGGTGTTACTTCCATCTAAATCAAAGTGTTTTGCGCAAGGTCAACGAGTTGGGTATGAAGACCGCATACGAAAACGACGATGTATTGCGAAGCAGTGTTCGATGTTTATCAGCACTCGCACATGTACCAGTTGAAGATGTTGATGCATCATTCGACTTGCTAGTGGATGAAATGCCAGAACATGAAAGAATGAACGAACTTCTATCTTACTTTGAACATACTTACATTAAAGGTCCGCGACTACGAGGTAGAGACGAGACTTATGGTCCAGCGACATTTGCAATCTCAATGTGGAATCAGTACGACTCTGCAGGTGATGGAATTGCACGAACAACTAACATCGTCGAAGGCTGGCATCACGCGATTCAATCAATATTCATGTGCAGTCATCCTTCAATGTGGTTGTTAATCGAAGGGTTAGAGAAAGACTGCCAGAAACAGAAAGCAGCATTCCTGCAAGGAACTACAGGAGTTGAAGAAATCGGCGTCAAAAGATATCGTGACTTGGTCGCCAGAGTGAAACGTGCTGTTGACGGATACGGAAGAACTGATGTATTGACATATCTTCGCGCAATTGCTCATTTGTCGCACAATTAATATTTTTATTATATTTTAAATATTTTTATTTAATAAATAGTATAAGAGTGGAAATTGTTACAAATTTTACTTTAATCGAACCTTAATCATAATAAAAACCGGTAAGACGGTAAAAGGTCCCTTGCTTATAAGCTACATTTACGATACCTATTACAAACTAAGAAAAACCTCGCATTATTACATCATTACCGACATTTAAACAAATATTTAAAAGTTGTTTTCCGAAAGGAGTGTCGCCATCTACTTTCGGGGGAGAATTAAGGTACATATAAATTTGTATAGCTTTGTTCATCTTTACATTCTATATCTTTGGTTACACCCTTCGTTGACGATATTATACAACGCAATAGCGATAGCAACGTGGTATGCAAACTGTGCAAAATTCCATTTAATACTAGAGATGAATTAATACAACACTTCTTAACGATATTACATAAAAAAAAGGAATGCATAATTTGCAATTCTGCTTTCATAAGATTTGTTCAATTTATTAAGTGCTTTAATTACGCGATCATAGCACTGGCCACAACGTGTTGATGTACACCGGAAGGCCGAGCTAAGAAATTCTGTCAAGTCCGTGATTCGAACCCAGAATTTCCGCTCTGTAACTCAACCAGCGATCACACCAATCCACGACTGTGGTTAATTAATTATTTTAGTTTGCAATAAAAGAATTTAAAAGATTTTTATTTTTCATTTGTTAATCAGTTCTTCTCTAATAAATCTTGAAAATATTACCTAAAAATGTTTTATTATCAATCTTTTCTTCATAATCACGTCCGCCGTTCTCACGGGCGTAGCCAGGTTTTAGAATCGGGGGGGGTTCAAGAAAATAAAACGAATAAAAATACATAAAATAGCCGTTTATTCATAAGAACAATATTTAATATGTAATAAACAGATTTTATCTTAACTTTTCGGGGGGGGTTTGAACCCCCAAAACCCTCCCCCTGGCTACGCCCGTGGCCGTTCTACTACATTTGCAAGCATGCGGTCATTTGATTCTAATCGGCATACTTCAACTAAATCCAAACGTCCTCCACCTCACCCTTTCCCAAAATGATCATTTTAAATTTTTCGTATGCAACAACACCACACATCATTTTACTATTGTTTCCCCCAATTTTCCTGTTAAAAAGAAGGTATATTCAGGGCCGGATCTAGGAAGTTTTCGATGGGGGGCAAAGAATTAAATTGCCGCCCCCCCTCAATTGGATTTTTTAAATACCTATACTATATTATAGTATAGGTATGGGTCATTCCAGAGCCGTATTAAGGGGGGAGGCTAAGAGGGCTGCGGCCCCGGGCCACCACATTCTAGGGGCCTCAAAAAAATTGAAGCCACAAAATTTAAATTAGCACAGATTAAAATAAATTAAATTAATTAAAATAAAGTGTAAATTATGTTAAAAAATCTACAAAACTGATTCAAATATTATGAATGGAATTAACAATTTTAACAAACTTAATTTTATTATTTATAAATCAATTTTTATTTTAAAAATTTGTGTTACTTATTGCAAATAATGAAAATTACCTAATAAAAATCCAATTTTAAGTAACAATATTACTTTAGTCAAATAAATAGATTATTTTATTTAAGTAACAGTTGTACTTAAGATGATGTTCTTCAAGAGAAGTAAACATTTATTACCGAAAAGTAACCAAATTTTTATTTGAAAAATTTATATTGCTTACTGTAAATAATGAAAATTACTTGATAAAAATTCTAATTTAAATAACATTGTTACTTAATAATAATGATTATTATTATTAAAAAATCTTGTTTATGTTGGTAATCGGTCTCTATAGTATTTTTCTATATATACAAAATTTGAATCTTAATATTATTGCATTATTAGAATAGAACAACAATTTAAATTATTAAATTATACAAGCAACTTTTTCTTATTAATGTTTAATAAACTGTTACTTATGTGGCGGCTCTAAATTGGCTAATGCGATAATCCTTTTATCCTGCGGATTAAAGAAAGTAATTCTCTACATAAGAGAATTACGAATGTACTTTAAATAACATCATTTTTATAACATAAATAAATCTAAGGATAAACATCCCTAAACTTACAACAAGTAAATTTTTCTTATTAATTCTTAATAAATTATTATTTATTACAAATAACTTTATGTTACTCGTGCTTAATAAATTTCTTATTAATATTTAATAAACTGTTACTTACTACAAGCAACTTTTTTTTATTAATGCTTAACAAACTGTTACTTACAACAAGCAACTTTTTCGTATTAATGCTTAATAAATTGTTATTTATTACAAATAACTTTTTGTTACTAATGCTAAACAAAATGTTACTTATTATGTCAATGTTCGAATAGTGTTATTAATAATTAGTAACTTTTTACGATTAATGATTAAAAATTTTTACTTCTGAGAAATAACTTTTTGTTATTAAAGTTTAGTAAATTTACAATTACTTGTGATAAGTAACTTTTTGTTATTAATACTGAGTAAACTTTTACTAGCAACAAATAACAATTCGTTAAAAATAAATGTTATTAAAAGCAAGTAAAATTTTATTTCAGGCCATAGCAAAAATTTTTGTTACTTATTATAAATAAATTTTCTTTGTTTTTAGCAACCTATTTTTTTGAGTGTATTTGTATTGTGTGCTCATTACTTTCATATTGGTTCAATTGTGAAATCTACGTTAGAATCTAGGAATGAAAATAATTATTTGATAATTCATTTTTTAAACCAAGCTTGATTCATAATTTTTATATTTCTAATCAGTGGCGGATCCAGGGGGGGGGGTCATGACCCCCCCCCTCCTTAAATCCATAATTGTGGCTAAATAAAAGCTTCTCTAAAGTGTAAAAAGTGCATATATTTAATTTAATATTTAAATTTAAAAGAAACTGATAATAACCATGAAAATCCTAACTTTTCTCATACGTGCCTCTAGGACAATAAACCGCTTAGACGGCGCATATTTATTTAGGCCTAATGAATATCCACTACCTGTGACCCCCCCATTGTCAAAAGTCTAGATCCGCGCCTGTTTCTAATCGTAGGTATAAATAATAAATTCTTGATTTCAAAAACAATATAAAAAATTCCTTTAAATATTGGTACAATATTTCTCCCTTATTGTACCAATTATGTTTTCCGAAAAAATTCACAATATAATTAATTATTAATAGATAAATGCAGCAATATTGGTTTACTCTTGGTGGCCAATATTGGTAATTCATTGTGTAGTTTACCGCATATCTATTTTGTTAGTGGTGAGGCTAGGCCAGAGCTGGATCACTACCGATCACTTATACGCCCGTAGTAATAGTCACGGATTAATCCGAGATGCAAGATAATCCTGGAATTTACCAATGAGATTACTGCAAATTAGACTGTATCGTAGCAACAGCTGCTATTCGAGAATTAATCTTGAATTTTAATCCGTGACTATTTTAGTACGGTCATTATTGGTTTATCGGTGAATCGTTGAATTGGTGAATCGCTGAGGTTACGTCACGTTGACGTTCTGTATATAATGAAACTGACTACGTTTTCGATACGCGCAGTGGATGTTAGAGATATCTCGAGGTGAAAAATCGAGTATTAGTATAAGTAAAAACAGGCTGGAAATAAAGCTAATATTTTGTAATATATATTTTTAATAATCATTTAAATGTGTACATACATATAGAAATTATTTTTACATATTTTTTTTTTACAAATTCTACATAGATATATAATTTTTTTACAATAAAATTTCTATGAATTGGTCATGAAACACATTATTTTATTTACCCCAATCTCTTAACGTTAATTAATATACAATTATAAGCGTTTCTTTTTAATTATTGTTCACATTTAAAATCTTTTCTGCTTATATAACATTACTACATTTTTTTATAATAAACAATAATACAATATAATATATTATATCAAACGTATCGTTCTATATTAACATTTTAATATTGCTAGCTACGAGTTGAATTTTTTTTTTGCAATTTACAACAAATAATAGCACTTATAATTAATTATATTTTTAACAAATTTTAATAATCGAAATCGTTTTTTTTTGTTTCTAACTATTTCTTTCTGGAGATATGTTAGAACCGCAGATTATAATTTGTTACTAAAGTTGTGGTTATATTATTATCTTTACACTGATAATTATTATGATAGCAAATTAAGGTCGATTGTTCCAACGCCAATACAAAGTTTTATTACTCGTTGTAGATCGCCATTGAAAACATTCAATGAAGATAAAATTGCGCCAAATAAATTTTTATAATTTGTTTTTCAGTTTGTACCATATAGCAGATGTACTAAATAGGTTAAACAATTACTGAGCTAAATGAAGTTGGCGCAATGAATATTTTAGGTCAAATGTTAAATAACATTGGTACAATCGACCCTAATGCCAGAATATTTAAATGTAAAATATTCGTTCGTTCTCCAGTTAATCTCAAAATATTTTTAGTTTTATCAAAAGTGTAACACGAAGTTTTTGGAAATAGCTAACGGTACTACAGGATCTTAAGAAATTAAAACTCGGCGTACTAGAAGCTATAAATACTCTATGGTCACCAGTGAGATGGTGTGATCGATAATGCAGTATTATGACGTAATGGCCGACGTATTAATTGTATATAGGCTGTAATCTAAGGGTAAAATTCGCAGTTTCCGAAAAATTGCGTGTGTTTGTGTCAAAAATAATTTAAATCACACCGACAGAAAATGAATGTAGCATTTGAACAATTTATTGTTCAGACAAACTGAGTTATCTTGAATTTTAAAAAACCAGAAAGTGTAAAAATAATGAAATCAGGAAAGGATATCAAAAATTATTTTTTACAATAAACTATTCAGTGCGTCGTGAATTAAAAAAGGTTGAAAATAACTGTATTGACCAATCAACAAATCTGATATTTTTAAAAATAGAAATGACGTTCTCTGAAACCCGACTACTATATTTGACTTTTCGCAAAAAGTTTTTGCTATCCTTTCCGGGTCTAATAGAGTTATTTAGTCTATCGCATGATAAATAAATGTTTTTTATGGCACAAAACAGGGTAATTGTTTCCCTTTCATGATGTGAAAGTAAATTAAGTATTCCTTTGTAGTTGAAATCTTGTATTTGGGCGATAGTTTGAAAATTCCAGCGTTCTCTCTAGTTCCTGGCTGAAAAATTATTAAATGAAAAAAATCACTGCTGATATAAAATGTTTAATTTGGCTAAATAGGTATATTCTCTCACTTTAACTTAATTTTAGTCGAAGATATGCAAATAGTTGATTTACTATCTATTAGATCCTTTACGATATGTAAGTTGCTCAGTGTCATTAGAGGCAACGTGGAGCAATATTATAATTAGTCGGATTCAGTATATACGAATAATCATGGAAAGCTTATATCACATCATACATACGGCTGAATTGTAGTGAACATGGTATATTTACCATCAGAGAGTTGCAAAAAGTCTTCAGAGAGAGAACGCTCATTAGAGTTCACTTTCGCTTTATTAGAGAAATTCCAAAAACTACTAGCCGATTGTGCTTCCATACAAAATATTACAAAATTATAATTTTACATCACTCTAAGCATACATTTATTATTGTTTTTATTGTTAATTGGCTTATTATTTCAATATGTGCCGTTTAATAATATTGTGCTTTCGTTTCCGGTCACAAAATTTGTTTTATCTAAAACAAATGATTAAGTACTGCAAGGTGGACAAGGCGCTCTTTGAGTTTCTTCCCTAACGTAATCTTGAACACAAAATTTACCATTATCTTTTTGACCACTTTGCCGAAGTTTAAGTTCCCTAATAAGGATAATTACAATAAATGAGATTTAATTGATATCAAACGTATTATCTTACCTAGCGATGGCCATAAAAGCGAGTTCAACATTGAGTCCGCTCTTAGCCGAAGTTTCCATAAAAGCTACATTGTATTCTCTTGCTAGTCTTTCCCCGTCCTCTCTCCGAACAATCCTATCTGGACCACAATCGGATTTGTTACCTAACAAACATATTTTTTCATAAAGGAAAATTCAATTTATTTTTCGATACTTACCTATCAACATAATAACAACGTCGTCTTGGGCGTACTCCCGTATTTCTCCCAGCCAGGCTCTAATGTTATCAAAACTTGTTTTATTCGTTACGTCATATAAAAGTAAAAGGGCTAAAATTAAAAATTGTATTTCGATAAAAAAAATGTATTTTATTTTGCAATACCGTGAGCGTCTCTGTAATAAGCATGTGTCACGCTCCTAAACCGCTCCTGACCTGCTGTATCCCAAATTTGTAATTTTACTTTTGAATTATCCACCGTAACAACTTTATTCTGAAATACAACATTTCCTTTAATACCAACAGAAACCCAGAAACATTTCAAACTAATAATAGGCATAGTGATATTTAAATTGTTTCCTGAAAATTGCTCACCCTAAAATCGACGCCCACTGTTGAAATAAAATTTCCTGACAGGAATAGACCATCACGGAAACGAACTAAAAGACATGTTTTTCCAACTCCAGAATCTCCCAACAGCATCACCTAACAAACTTTTAGTTAAATATGGAAATTATGTCAGGTTCAGCGTAAAATTGATTAACATTTTTTTACAAAAGCTGTTCTAATTTTATAATACTAATTAAAGCTTAATTAATTTCTCTGTAATTTTAAATGGAAAGTTGTTCGATTTAGTTGTTATAAATAAAAAAGTAATTGAAAACTTTAATACGCCATGTAGTTTCGAAAGCTCTTTTCCAGATTAGTTTGCAACTAAATTTTAAAGCAATAAAACCAAATAATAAAATTAAACCTTTGAAGGACTATGTTGTATAAATTTTAGTAATTGCATGTAACAATTTTGAAATTCATAGCAAAATATCTTTAAAATGCTTTAATTTTTTATATAGAAATCAGAAATACAATTCAACGGACAAAATTCATAAATATTTAAACGTCCTTCGATTCGAAGCTATTAAAATTTAATTTCTAAAGAAATCACAAAATTACCAAAATTAACACAACAACAATTTTTATGTTTTGTTCGTTTGTTATAATAGGTACTACTCGTATGTGTTCTCCTTTCATTGTAATCCCTAACATAAACGTTAAAAAATTCCAACATTAGCGAATGGATTAACGAGATACCAATTGGGAGCCGTTCGAAGAAGACGGTTAAGCACTAGTATAAATTGTAAATTGCCCACTACATATTTGTTCTATGTGACGCTACTGGCTAAATAAATGATTCTGCTTTATTTTTGATAACACCAAAAATAGATAATTCATTTTGGTAACTGCAATTTGTTTTTAACAAATTACTTTACATCAACCAAGTTATGGTTTAATTATCCTTTTTGTTGGTTCTAAACTCGCAATTTTTCATTATAAAATGGACATGTTTATCGATGTTAGAAATCTTTAATTAATAGTTATACGGTTTTCAACGAGTTGTTGTATTTTACGATGACGTAAATTTTTTATACAATCAGATAATCGAGATATAAGGTTATATCCAACTATATTTTTGAATCTTAAATAAAAATTTACCCTTCAGATAGTACCGTCAGTTTGTTAATTTTATTGTTTTGTTGTTCCTTTCGTGAGTACTGAATTAAATAAATATTGTCCACCCCAACTATTTTCTATTTTTGTTCTTGGATTAAATTGACTTTTTAATTATTGCAATTGATGCCTATTACTAGATTTATCGCTTTATGAAACATCGTGCGCTCTCGAGACTGATGGTGTCACATCTAAAAGCTAGCTAACGCGTCTACGATAATAACATCTACGTAAGCCTGAAATTCCCTTCAAATGTTTTAAGGTGTAACTGGTTAGTATTTAATTCAATATATCGAATATGGAACACTTCGGACCATGTTTTCGACTGCTGTCTGAAAAACTCTCGTTGTCTACGTACAGACCTTGTTCTTAGATTCTTAAACTAAGATAATTTATGTTTTCCTATACTCTATTCTTACTTATTTGCCTTACAGAGTCTCCTGAGAAAGTTAGTACATTTTCCTGCTTTTCATTATGTAAAGAACCAACAACTCCAATCATTTCAGGAATCTCCTTTTCTTCGTTCATCCTTTTCAGAACACTGCCGTTTGATACATGTAATTCTCAGGATAACCCCAGTAAGCGATATAGAATCACACGAAAAATCTTCTAGCGTTTTTCTGGATGGAGATCAGATTGACCTGAGAAAAAAAATGTGTTACTAATCCACACAATTGTGCAGAAAAAGTACTCAATTGTGTAGTTTTTATGCACAATTGTGTGATTAGTAACACATATTTCACTCTGTCAGCGGTTCCCAAATGGGGTTCCGCGAAAAAATCCAAGGGTTCCGCCAAAAGAATTTCAAAATGCCGTAAAAATAAATTATGCAGCTTAAAAAATGGTTTTTAACTTTTTTAAAGTAAAAACTCTCCCACGAGGAGAGGGGAGAGAAAGTGCATATACAAGCAACCTTTAAATGCAAATTTGAATTTTTTTTAAGTTAATAATAAAAAAAATCGGCTTAGGGTTCCGACAAATTTTTTACATCGCCCAAGGGTTCCGGGGCCAAAACTAATTGGGAACCGCTGCTCTATGTGTGCCTGCATACCAGATGTCTTTTAGACATTTTCCATTATTAGGCCAGGAGGCAGGTAATTTATACTAAAAAAATTGTTGATAAAATTTTTTATCATTTTAAGTGGTTTATTGAGGTGCCATTAGAAGAATCTATGTTTTTCTTATTCTCCCGAGCTCCGCGAGGTCGTAATAGTATAAAAATTTAGATTTTCAACAGTATCTCGTTTCCTCTTTGTCATACTGCCAAAATGCTCTTATATGAAATTAAAGATGATAAAATTCTCTACAAAATAGTTTGTTATCATGTTTTCGTAGGGCCCATACTTTCGGAGCAGTAGCCGTGCAAAGTCTTCTTTTTGGCAAGTTACGAATCAATATTGTACCTGAGGTTGATGGTTGACAAATAATTTCTTCACTCCTTCCCTCATTGTCTTTTAATTTGCACAGAATTGTGCAAGGCTGATTTCGGTGTCTTGTATAGTTAAATTTCTGAACTGCACCTCAATCTCGTCATCTATGTCAAGATTCTCCTTTTCTATCTTGACATTTATACAGCACTGGCCCCGGTAATTTTCGCAAATAATTGTCGAGCAACGCAGTTCAGTTTTCCTACGGTTACAGGCAAAACTCTTGCTTGCGTTTACAAGAAAGTGATGAAAAGCTCCTTTTCATAAAAGCTGAAAAGACCTGATGGTAGGTTCCAAGAGATTGCTATCACGCTGCTGCTTCATTTGGCGATAAGAATGCGAAATAGCAAACACAATTTTTGAAGATTTTCTTTGAAGATTTCGACAGGTTTTTCGTAAATTCATATTCTTTTGTAATACCCTAGACAAATTTCTGCTTCCCCTGTCTGAAATGCTGTATAATGCTGAGATCTTATAAAAATATAAAAAATATGCCGTTCCTTTACGGCATCACGTAAATGGCATGTATCGCAAAAGAAGTATCTACCTTTGGTCGGACTAGGATATTTGAACGCGGCCGTTTGAAAGCAGAGATGTTTGAACGCAGGGACGTTTGAACGCGAGAACCTTTGAACGCAGGTATGTTTGAATGCTAAAAATTAGATACAATTGCACTCCCCCCCCTTATTATATTTAAATATAACAATTTAATAATAATGTTGTTGCACGACGGTTTGACATGGATTAATATGGAATTTTTAAACAGGTTAGTTATGCCCGTACTTATAGTCATGGATTAAACCGAGAATCGAGATCAATTCTCGAAATAACAGCTGTTGCTACGATCTAAATTCCAGTAATCTCATTGGTAAATTCTAGGATCATTTTGAGTCTCGGATTGATTCGTGACTATAAGTACGGGCATAAGTGCAACAATTCTCCATTACCTCTGAACCCTGACTTCAAAATTAATACTTAAAATTTGTTAATTGGGGGAGGGGGGCAATAATTTGAACAACTTTAGTAAGGTGGCGTATACATAAATTACGTAAGGACGATTTTTGCAATTTTTTGACTCCCTCTTCATTCACGTAAGGGTTCGTAAGATAACTGATAGTCTATAGATGTCTAGATTTTAGGATGGATCCGAGATTTTCCGTGGTTACATGTATCAAAACCGACCCCCCGCACCGGTCCCCGACGCTCCGGGCTGTGTTGACAAACGCCATATTCGCTAAAAAATATCCTTCTAGACCGGTCCTACTAGGAAGGGGGTAGATTTCCCTTGATGTGGACTCAATGTTATGATTTTTTCAGGAGGGTGGGGTGCAATTGCATCTAATTTCTCGCGTTCAAACATCCTTGCGTTTAAACGTCCCTGCGTTTATGTTATTCAATTGTCAATCTTAAAGTATAACGTTTTGCATCAACCACAGCAGTGGATTGGTGTGATCGCTGGTTGAGTTACAGAGCGGAAATTCTGAGATCGAATCTCGAATAGAATTCCTTATTTCTTAGCTCGGTCTTCAAGGTCAAAAATGAAAAAAAAACTTTCCACGTCAGCTCTAAAATACTACTTTAGTGCTAATTTTTATCTAATTTGTTAATTAAGTGCTAATTTGACAATCAGGTCTATTATGTATCACAACCTTTAAAAATAACAGGCAACCTTTATGTTATAATCAAGTTTCAAAATAGCGTAAAGCGAGGAACTTTATTATAGCTAACATGTGTCAGAAAGAGAAAGTAATATTTCTATTTTCGGATCAAAACGCGGTTCATCAATTTTTTATTTCATAACTGTCACTGTTATAATAGCGTTTGTGATACATAATAGGCCTGGTTAAGTCCGTTTTGTTAACGTTTTTAAATTTTAAAATATAGTAATTTACTATGAGAATCTCGTTAATTCATTTAAGACTGGCACCGATGATTCCCTCAATGATGTAATTAAAAATTTCGTAAGTTTGGGATTCAGGATCAACCTCTTGCGTTGAGATCGCCGAAAGTAGATACCTCTGAAGACCTTATTGTCTGATACATCGACAAAATCGAGATTTCATAATAAAGTAGAGCATTTACATAATATTATATTATATTTTAAGAGCAGATGTTTATCTTTGTAGGATTGACAAATGAGCACGCGAACAAAAAGGAATAAAATACCCCCCCCCCAATACCTCAGTAATTTTTTAACTTAATTTTGTAAGTCAGATGTCATATGGCTATTTTTCAACACCTGTTAAATTTAACTTCATAATTATTTAAGTATGCTTTTAACTTGGGAAATTTTATTATCATCAGATAATAAAAAATTAATAAGTAGTTACATAATATATTAATAACTAAGCAGTTTGAAAATAAGCCGACTCTTCAACGTTAAAAATTGTGAATAATTATGTATTGTGAAACATTTTACTTATATTTTTTTTTAATTTTTGATTTGTTCGACACATGTTTGAAAATAATACAATATTGATTTAGTGTTCTATGCTGGTGAAGACTTTTAGAATTGAATTGTTAAATTTAAGATAAAATGTGACAAATACAAGATGAAAATTTCTTTTATTATATTCAAATTGAATATATTATAAATTTGGATAAATCTAATAGGGGCATATAACGACAACGACAGCACCAAACTAGTTAAATTTCGATTTAATACAGAGCCGAATTAAGAATAATTTCAGTCTATTAATAATAAATGAATTAAAATGTTGAATATATATTTGCTTTTTTCGAGTGATCAAAAATTTTGATCATATCAAATGAAAAGACCATCGAACTTATGTTTCGTTGTATGTTTTGTGCAAAACTGATTTCCTTTTAGGTCGAGTATGGGACAACTTAAATTGCATGTACTAATGGAATCGACTCGAAATTGGATTTAACCAAATGCATCACAAAATTAAACTGAAATAAAGTGTCGATGGAATAAATTGGATTTCGAACAAAAATTAGGATAGCTTTAAAATGAACACACGTGGCCGGACACGTGAAAAAAAAAATAAAATGTTGACAATTTTTTTAGAAGTTAGTTAAATTATCACAGCATACCTTGCCAAAAAAATCATAATGATCTGGTTCTTCCATATTCGCCGAAGATTTTCTTCTAAAATTGGAGTGATTTGTTTGAGTTTCACATTTGACCTGTTTCGATTTCCCATTTTCGTGATCTTTCTCATCGCTTACTGCTTTACGTTCCTTTGATCCTATAGATGTGACTCGAACAATGCGGCGATTATTTGTTACTTCGTTTAACATTATATTAGTAAATAACGAGATTGAATTTAACAGAAAACATGTTAATTTCAAATTTTTAAAAAGATATGGACGACTTTTGTATGATAAACTATTTAATCAAGTGGCAACTTACGCACAAGCACATAATTAAAGTTTAGGGTAAATATCACTACCAATAAAACTGATAATTTATCATATCCGATTGAAAACCATATGTTGAAAATTTATTGAAAAAAGAAAGAAATTTCTGCTAACGTGCAAACGGAAAAGGAAGTAAGCAAAACCACTATTTAACTGACAAGTCGAACTTGATACTCATTAGGTTGAACTAAACTGTGTTTCTGTAGATCCTTTTGATTTCGCGCTCCACGAGAGGTATTGCACACAGCCATCCCCTTGTTTCTATGACTACACGATGTTACCTGTGTTGTCTCAATAGCGATCATATTGTGTCAATTACTATAGTTTAATTTATTTACAATAAAGAGAGCGTGATTTTTGTTATAGAAATTAATAACTACATAGCTAAGGCAAATCGTAAAGGCAACTCGAGTGAAAACTGCCAAGTTCTTCCAGAACAAGAATGTTATCAAAAAACTTACTGAAACTTCGTTTCATTATTTTAAGCTTTCAAAATGAAATACTTCAAATATTTATGTATAATTTTCATTATTAACGATCACTTCAAAGGAAGAATACAAGATTCAGACGGTATCTACAACTTTTTAATGAGGAGAAAATCGATATTTGTATTTTTTTAACGCGTAATAAAATTATTTAATTCGTTTATACTTTTCTATATTAAATAAAAGTATAATTTAAAAAAAAAAATTATTTGTTAAATAAAATAATTTTATATTTTAGAAAAACTTTATATATTACTAACCTGTGAAATTAATATTAATTAAAATTTAAATGTTGAATAAACAATAAAGAGTAAAATAGAGCAAAGTTTTCGCATATTATTTTAAAAAGCAAAAATATTCTTAATACTTGAAAATAAACAATTGCTTTTCAAAATAACAGAAAAAATCGCTGAAAACAACCGTGGGGAACTACATTTTACATGCAGAACCGATTTTTATCAATTTCATGCTTCCAAAAAACTGCTTATAGTAGTCGTCATGGAACTTCAAGTCTCGTCATAGTTCAAAACAATGGTTTTCGATTATGACGAGACTTGAAGTTCCGTGACGACTGCTATATATCAAAAATTATTATTTAATTTTTAGTAAATTTTGTTATTTTTGTCAACAAAAACTATTATTTGCAAAAATGTCCCTGGCAGCATAACTACGTGATTATTTATTTTTAATTGTTTCGATATGGATGGAATTCAAAATCGCGAATAATAATTTAAAAATTCCTAACATGCTATTGAATGCTTCCCGCTTGTAAACTTTCAAGGTAAATTTGTAAACAATGTAATTTTTTGCAACATTTCAATTTGTAAGGTCGCAGACAGTCTTATGTTTTCAATGTAAATTGTCTTCTTTTGTCAAACAAAAATCGATTTTACAGTAAAAATTTTTAGACATTTTTTGTTGAAAATTTCATTGCCTCCAATTTTGTTTATATACACTTTTTAATTTTGTGGTACCGTTGCTGACTGACAGCGATTTAAAGAAGATTCTGTAAAATAAAAAAATATTGTCATCTATATCTCAGAAACCGTGCGACAAAATAGAAAAATGGAAATGAATAAAAATGTAGAGAATCAAATGTACAAAAAAAAATGTTCATTATATTTTTTATTTCGTTGCACCGTTTCCGAGATACAAATGAATTTATTTTTTGTCTTTCACAGAGTCTTGTTGAAGTCGCTGTCAGTCAGAAATAGTGCGACTGGGTACGACAAAATAGAAAAATGTATATAATCAAAACTGAAGGCAATAAAATTTGCATAAAAAAATATTTAATCAGTATTGCTGTAAAGCAGTTTTTGTGAGTCAAAAAAAATTAGCAAAAAGTACAATTAGCATTACTAACATACAGGGTTTCCCAAAACTCAACGTTATCCCTTGGAGGGTTGATAGGCCAGCTCATGACCGATCAGAATATCTATATATAACCTTAGTAAAAAGTCATTTATTTTCGAGATATTAGCACTTTTATAAATTTCGGGAAAATCGATACCTTAAATCAGTTTGTCGAGTCCAGAGATACGAAATTTTATATTCTAAGTTTCTAATTTTGCCTACACGATCCTAAATAACCCTGCTAATAATGCCATACCTTGAGAAAGAAAAAATGTTTTTGCCAAACTCATGAGTAAATTTCTTTATATTTGCCAACTTCGACTCTTCATACCGTAAAAAAACTATACAGAACTAACCTGGCAAGTTATTTTAAAAAATTGCTCATCTAGTGTAGTTAACAAAAAGAGTATAACATTTGCTATGTCATATATAGAGATTCTGGTATAGAGATTCTGGCCAGTCATGAGCTGGCCTATCAGCCCTTCAATGGATAGCGTTGAGTTTTGGGACACCCTGTATAGGACTGTCCAAATCATTTTTTATTTACTGTAGCTTTTAAAAAATTGTAAACAATTTTTTAAATTATTTAATGGTTTTACGAAGGATTATATTTTTTTCAAATTTTCGAGTAGTTATAAATCGACGTCTGTTTCTTCTTAAAATTTGTCTGTACACCGAAAATGATCTTTCAACATCTGAATAAGTCATATTAATAATTTTTCATTTACACAATTGAAAAAAATCTACATTGAAATATTAACTTTGTTTCTATAGTAGTTGGTAACGGTTTGAAGGTGTCAGACGCATGCGCAAGCTATTTACAATTTGGAATTAATAAACAGAAAATTCCAAACCGTTTCAAACTATTGCAAAAACAAAATTTCTAATTTGTGATTTGCTAAATATGCAAACTGTATTCAAGTATATTCGCAATTTTAGTCAACAAAATCGACAAATATTTATTTAAATTCATTATAATGCATTTATGATGATAAAATGACTCAAAACGGTATAAAATATGTTCACGTGCCTGTACATAAAAATAACAGAGGTGCAGCAACTTTGATCGTGATCAGTGTTCATACTCAGCACGGGGGTTCCTAAATTAAAATAGTAAGTAATTTAAAAAAATAAAAATTTAATTTCTTAACTAACCGTTTGGGAAATTAATTAAAAAATTCAAATTAATTATTAGGAGTATTAATTTAGTAAAAATAACTAAAATAAATTTTGTAAGTTTAAAAATAACTAGCATTTCTTGTGCCCTCTACAAACAATAATTTCAAAAATTTTTATTAAAAATAATTATTGTAATATTGCACCATTTTTGTCTTTATTTCAGCAAATTTATTTATTTTACACATTTTTCGTTAATAAATAATTGGCAAATTAAAAGACTATTTTTAAAATAATTTTAAATCAAAAATGTAAAGCTAATATTTTTTTAAATTATTACTTTTGCTGGTTAAGTACCGCTACTTTTACTTGTTTTATAATTTTGCAAATTCTTTAAAATAAGATTGGCTTTTGTCTAATGGTTAATAATGAAAACTTCCGTCATGAAGCCAATTTTTAACATGAGTCAAAAAATACATTTAAAATTAAAATACATGGCAGGAACTTCATACTGCGCCATTTTAAAAGACGGTTTAGTTTAATTGTATTTATTGCAATTCTGTTAGTTTTTTAATTTTGTATATCAAGATATCGTTACATGTTACAATTTTATTTCATTATTAATTTAAAATTATATTTAAATAATTGCATATTGCGATCCCTTTGGAGCCATGCGGTTCTGGGGCCGGTGTAACATTCCGTTGTTACGCCGCTGAAAAACATTTAAATTTTCAAAATTATCTACTTAACCACTACCTTATATTTGGAAAAGGGTATCTTTTCATATTAAATGAAATTACATTTTGCTTACTACTGATTTTGATTTCAGGGCACAGCGTCAATTATAAATAAATAACAAAATTAGAAACATGGAAAGCATCGTTGCTGAAATTTGTTTTTGTAAATTCAAAACTTGATATATAAACAAAACTTCCAGTTTTAATCATAAATGTTTCCATCTAGAAATAATTGACTTTATTTATTGTAACTTATAAGTTAGTATTGAATTTACAAAAAATATATCAGCAACTATTCGTTACATGTTCCCAATTTTGTCAAAAAAATATAATCGAAACCGGCAGAAAAAAGTTATTTTATAAAAAGATACAGATACATTTTCAGTTACAATACCAATTTAATTAATGTTTATATCGAAAATTTAATTTGTTAACAATTTATAAATTTATAAATACCAATTTGCTTATTTACTTATTTTTTATTACTTTTTAAATTGTCGTTTTTAAACCTACAATTCTTGAATTTTTATGTTATTTTTGCCATAAAAATTAATTTAAAATTAAATAATCAAAAACAAAATATATATTTAAATATGAATTATTTTCTTTGATTGAACTTGAATTCATGTTTATTAAATATTCATATTCTTCTCTTAAGTAAAAGTATTTAACCCATAAAACTGAGTCTAGAACAAAAACCCATGAATTAACTAATAAAAGAAATCAAGAAATGAGAGAATAATAAAAGAGAGCACGCAGCTGCCGACCGGGGAGTTTGGGGGGGTTCCCCAACCAGGTAAAAACGATATAAGATAAATATTTTACAAATTTAATCAATGAATTTTTAAGAAAAACTACAAATACAGCAGAAGACAAAATTGTTTTCAAATTAAAATCAGTTCTCTATGAAAACAATTACTATAATTTTAGTGCTCTAAAATGAATAATTATCTTTAAAGAAAAATAAATTATGTTATTTCAAGCAATTTTCAGTTTTATGACTTGTTTTTAATTATTATTAATCCTCCATAAAAAGTTCAACATTGGTTCCTAATAAAACAATATACTATTTATCATTTTTGATATTTCTAGATTCTAATATAACAAAATATTTTTATAAAACAAAAGCTCTGTGGACATTAATAGTCGAGATTTCGTTTTGTTCGCATTTTTCTTGTCGAGAATTGTCCTTCTAGGAATTTTTTTGAAATTTTTTTACCACATTATTCCAATAATCAATTGTTTAGTCTTGTTTTTTTATAAGACATTTTATTTAATTTGGATGAATCAGAAAGTCTACTTCTGATTTGTCTTAAATAACACAATTTAAGGTTTAAATAATAGAATTATATTCATTCGACCAATCTCTAATCTGTTTTACGATGGCATGCCCGAGAAAATCCAATTAGTCACTGGAATTATTCTCTGATAATTTTAAGATATTAACAAATTTTGATTATATTAACCTCTCGCTGAGAATTTAAAAAATTAAAAATCAACAAAATCAAAACATTCATAACAGTTAACCTTTTCTTATGGTTTTCACAGCGTTTCCAATGTAAGGTGGCGCGGTACCTTTTTATTTTAAACAAGGTCTATGTTTTTTTCGGCAATTTAACCTTTATATTATAAAAAATTAATATATTAAAATGAAGCTCACGAGAATAATTAAATTTATACTTTTAAATTGTAATTCAATGAATTAGAAATATCAAATATTTGGCAAATTAATTTTGAGGTTCAATTCTCCCATGGTGAAACTTCAGTAGGTATGTGAAATATTTGTTTAGCAACTCAACAAGTTACTTTACACAAATTGTAAAATAAGTACCTACTACCTCCTATGTAAGTATAATTAAAGTTCCTAACTTCAGGCTTCGAGATTCAGCTCAAATTTCACTATTTACTCACTTTTTTGTTAACCTAAAAATTTGATATATTTAATAATGTAAATAAAACTGCTTTAATAAATAAAATCGAGCAGGATTTATTATTTTTCTTGCAAACATTTTAAGAAGGAAGTTAATTTATATCGAAAGATATTAAAAAATTCTGTTTTACACGGAGTTTCGAGTTTGTTACTGTAAACGAAGTAAAAAATCAAGTTGGAAATTTCAAACCAAATAATCTTAGAAAGTTTTATGTAAAACTACTTATAAAGCAGTTTTCAGGTAACGAGGTGGTAATTTAATTACCTACATACTTTGCAAAATTAGACATTTTAACTAACTAAACAAAAACTAAAATATAATTGGCGAACATAAAATGGCGATTGTATGAGAACCAAAGTATTTAGTCATACAATATGGCGCCATTTCATCGCTATTTAGAATCTCCAATTGATTGTAAATTTATTGCATTTTTTTAAAAAGTATACAAAGGACAAGTGAATCCCCCAAAATCCAGGATCACGTAAGGCAATGCTATAACCAAAAAGTCTTTTTTGGAATGTAAATCTGCATATAACCTCACATATATAGCAAAATATAAGCAAATAGCTCAAACAGCTAAATTAGCACTGCGGATGCTCATGTGGTTTGATGCTCTCACGATGAGTAGATAATTTACTGTTGATCTAATAAACCATGTTAAAGTAATAAATATTTAGTTGCCCACAAAAATGTTTAAGTTTTAGCATTTGCTAATTACGGCAAAATGTAATTGTTGATGAAATTGAGAGTGGTGTGTAATGCGCAAATGTAAAGAGGAAGCGGAACAGGGCACGAGTATAAGTAATTAAAGTTTAAGCCTCAATCAAGTATATACAACTCGAATTCCAAATAACTGAATATAATATACCAATGAATAGGTGAAACCCTCAAAACGAATAATTACAATAAACACACAATTAAATGTAGAGAATGGCGGGAAGGGTAAATTTAAGGCTACTTTTGATAAACATTGTTTTCAAATTACAATGTTTGATTGTTGACCAGAAACAAGTAAGCTATTTGCTAACCGAAATTTAGTGTTGATAATGGGATTTGATCATATTAATACCTAACAAGTTGTAATGCAAGTCCAGCTGTCCGAAATGATGCAAATTTTTTTTGGGAACTGATGAGATGACAGTTACATATTTTAAAATATTTAAGAGTTTTGGGAGTTTTCTAAATAATAAGTGCGATAAAATGTCTTATAAAACAATTTTCTTATATATTTTTCCTATTTTGCGCTTTATACGCCCTAAAAATTTAAAAAATGAAATTTTTAAAAATAATAGTAAATTTGAATTGTTTTGTATTTTTGTGATAGTTGGTAACAAAAAATTTATAGGTTAGGACATCACATAAAAGTTTAAATAAACAAAATTATACCTGCAGTTTACAATTTTCTTTATTATTATTAATTATTTTATAGACAATTAACATTATTTTGCACCAATTTATAAGTTTATAATTTTATTTATAAGTGACATCATTAGTTTTAATTTTCACTGACATTTAGTTACCAACCTTATAACAAAAAATATTGTCAATTTCGATACGCGATTGGGTTTCAAAATAACTTTGATTTATATGCAAAATAGAAAGAAATTAATAATATTATTATATCTTGTTAATTTGAATTAGATTTCTCTGTGAAATATCATTTGGGCCGGTTTTTAAAGCATTTTTGAATTTTTTTGCCCAAATAAAGTCATCATTAAAGGTCACGATATCATTGAGAACTGAAAGTAAATTTTTCTATTTTGCGTAATAATGTTAATTGTCTATAAAATAATTAATAATAATAAAGAAAATTGTAAACTGCAAATATAATTTTGTTTATTTAAACTATTATCCCTTAGAAAACTCTACGCGGCTCGTTTTCTAAACGGATTGCGTGCGTTAAAAACGACACTTATAAAACTAGTTTCTTAATATACTATTATATTTGCAAATCTAATAAATGTATTCATTAAATTCATATAATCTCGTTAATCAATCCTTGTGCAGCTATAATGGGGGGGGCATAAAATTAATATAAAATATCATATTTTTCTGATATTTAAAAAAAACATAAAGATAAAAATACCAATTATATTATTATTTTATGGTTGTATTTTAAAACAAGTGATTTGACTGTCAAAAACAAGAAACAAGGAGGAACTCGGATTACTGTGAAGATGGTTATGTGCATGGACAGGTGAAAGTAAAGCTTACTCGGAAGGCTTCTCTTAAAATCAATAAAAATTTAAAATTAGATCACAGGAACATTTCCCACTCTGGTTTAAGCAGCCACTCTGGTTTAAGCAGAGGGGTTTAAATGATGAAAACTATCCTATGCTCACAGTTGGTCGATCATGTTGATAAAAAAAGTCTGAAGAAGATAGCAAAATATGTAGTCCGAGATTTTATCTTTAATTATAACAATTCACTATTAGAACTATTAAACATAATAATTCCGTTGTTGTTTTTTCTTGTTTTAACCGTTACGGGGGTTCACTGGTAGCCTTCATTCAAAAAGTTGACCAAATCCTGCATTTGTTAATGTCCGCCATTTTGAATTTTATGAAAAATAGCTTTTTCAAACTTCAAACTGTTTCAAGTTCCAAACTTTTTTCTGAAATCGATATTTTTCAAATTAAATTTTGAACAAATTTGGTCCTTACCTTGTTTTCCTACAGTTAATATTTAAAGTCCTACGCCAATGGCAAATAAAAAGAGAACTTTCAAAATTTTGTTTATATGAGTTGTTTATGATGAGATTTTTGTTTTTGCTTTGTTAGGGTTGCTTTGCATGGCCCCCGTACGAATGTGACACTTTGTAATTAACACAATTAACACAGGAGAAATTTATGGGAAATGACAAGAACAAAGCAAGCCATATCAACTTTTTGAAAAGAACTTTACAAGATGCTGATGTCGTCGTTCAGCAGGCACCAGCAGACGCGGATTCTTTTTTAGTTGGAACGGCTATTCAAGAAGCGGCTAATTATTATGAGGAAATGACCATCATCGGCGAAAACCGTATCTCGTATTCGTATTATTAACTGGATTAACCAAAATTGTTTAAAATTTAATTCCCTACAAGTTTTTTTTATGTTGATTTGTGCCCTCAAGTTAAAAACAAAAAAAATAATACAAAAGTTTTACTTCGCCGCTTTTTTCAGGTTTAATTTGAAAAATATCAATTTCAGAAAAAAAATTCAGAAACTGAAGTTGAAGGAAATTGAATTTTCTACAACTTTTGTCTGTACGATTTTTTGTTGAAATTGAAATTGGCCGAGTTATTCAAGAAAAACTATTTTTAATAAAATTCAAAATGGCGCCGCTTTTTTCAGGTTTCATTTGAAAATTATCAATTTCAGAAAAAAAAATTCAGAAACAGAAGTTATAGAAAATTGAATTTCTATAACTGTTGTCTTCGCGATTTTTCGTTCAAATTGAAAATGGCTGAGTTATTCATGAAAAACAATTTTTCTTACAATTCTAAATGGCGCCGCATTTTTCATATGAAAAATGAAAAATATCGATTTCAGAAAAAAAAATGTAGGACCGAAGTTATAGAAAATTGAATTTTCTACAACTTTTGGCTTTAGGATTTTTCATTAAAATTGAAATTGGCCGAATTATTCGAAAAAACTATTTTTCATAAAATTCAAAATCGCGCCGCTATTTTCAGGTTTAATTTGAAAAATATAGATTTCAAAAAAAAAATGTAAAAACCGAAGTTATAGAAAATTGACTTTTCTACAACTTTTGTCTTTACAAATTTTCATTGAAATTGAAATTGGCCGAATTATTCAAAAAAACTATTTTTCATAAAATTCAAAATCGCGCCGCTATTTTCAGGTTTAATTTGAAAAATATCGATTTCAGAAAAAAATGCAGAAACTGAAGTTGTAGGAAATTGAATTTCCTATAACTTTTGTGTTCACGATTTTTCGTTAAAATTTAAATTGGCCGAGTTATTCAAGAAAAATCATTTTTCCTGAAATTCAAAATGGCGGACATAAGCAAATGCAGGATTTGATAGATCTTTTGAGTGAAGACTATCAGTGACCCCGCTACGGTTAAAACAAAAAAGAGCAACAACGGAATTATTGTATGTTCAACGGGATTATTTGGACATAATATAGTATGACCGTACTATTTGTAGTATTATTAGCTGTAACCCTGATAAATTTAAAATTATAGTTTATTAAACTTTAAAGAAGTTAATAGTATATTACACATCAAAATGGTTTCTAAATAATGAAATTTTGTTATTTGTTTACAATAATTTACTTGGATCAGCCTTGGTATATAACTGGTAGTATCCATCAAAAAACTCTACCGTGACTCTTAAGATTGTGGTGATTTTATATACCACGATTGATACTAAAATTTTCATCCTGTAATTTTTTTTATCCGTTATTTCCATATTATCCGGAAACATAATGTTTCATTTCTTATTATTTTGATTATTTTACCTGGCGCCCACTACAACCATTTGTAATTTTCTTAATATTTTAAGAAATTATATCATCCTATGAACAAGATAAAATCATTTTAGACATATATTTATATATAAATATATTGTCATGTTTTTTTATATCGAGAGCCGAATAAATTGTTGTAATAAAAGAATTTGTTAGAAATCAAAAAAAAATTGATTAAATAGTATAGTTATATTCACTTTTATTGTTATGGAATCGATAATAGTATTTTACATAAATCGAAGTAATATTAAAAGTACCAATAATTAAATTTACGAAACCCCAATTAAATTGCACTTACACGAAATGCCTGAAAAGGAAATAAATTTGGTTTCTTGTTGATTAAATTATCTATCAAGTTAGTTTCCTATTACGATAATATATTGGGGACATTTGAAAACCTACAATAAAGAAGGAAAGAAAGAATACAAATATAAAATTAGAGTTTTTTAAATTTAAATATTCGTTTACTATATTACTTGTCTCTGTGATATAAAATATAGAGATAAGGACCAATTAGAGTAAACATGGGTCACTAAATTCAAATTACAAGTCTTGTTTTAAGGATCTCTCATGAAGGATATAATTTGATTTATTTTTACAACAATTTCATGCTGCTGTAAATGCAAAAAGTTGTAATTTTAATTACTTCATGTTACAGCTACAAATTAACGTCATCAAAGCTATGACTCTATGTAAATACTAAACTGACCTACTATCTTTGGTGTGAGTGAGCGAGCAATTTTCAATGTATTTTTCAAATATCACCTTTTGCCTACTATCGAAGAAGTTACATTTAAATATTAAATTGACACAAATCTTACAGTAAATCCAATTCCCACGGTTGCTGAAAAGTTTCCTGGTTGAAATTTTCCTGTATCAAACTTAACCAACAAGGAAGTCTTTCCGACACCACTATCACCGAGGAGTATTGTCTGCAACACAAAAGCGTAATATCAATCACTGACTGCATTGAATGTTGTATATGTGATGTATATATAGCATTATTATTTTAAAATATCGACGCAATATGCATTGCATCACAAATATAGGTATATATTATTTACTCTTGCATGTTTTGATAAATCTCTTCCATTTATTAAAATATGCAAAATCGACTGCAATTTTCAAATGTAAATTTGAATTTGATGTAAAAATTGAGTTTCGAAAAGATTACCCTTATATACATGGCCACTTCACACTCTTGCATCGAAATAAGAGCAAATTTTCTAAAGAAAGCACATATTTTTGCTCTAATAACGCATATTACGAAAGCTTGAGAGCAACTGACAACTACATTAACAAGAATCGTTATTTCATAACAGAAGGGGTTGAATAAGCAAAACACAATTTTGTAAAATTCGATTGTTTACAAAATAATGTTGGGAGTAGTACACATGTTTGCCAGAAAGCAGATAAAAGTTTACATTACAAATTATTACCTTATGAACCCTTTGATTGGTATCTTCAATTGTATCATTTTCACATAATTTAAGTACTTCTGCAGGTGGTTTGTAGTCGCGATAGCCTGTCGGGGATGGTGTACTTCTAATTTGATTACTGTTTTGATTAATTTTTAGATTTGAATTATTTGAATCCTCTACTGTCTCAAATACATCGTCATCTATGCTATCTTCAGTATTGGCCATGATTCTCATCTAAAATAACAAAAAATAATCAATATTCGATAACTTCGAGTAATTACCGGGACTTTTACAAAAAATATAAGAATAAAACATATTTGGAAGTAATTGGGTTCGTTATAATTAAAAAAAGTTGTTCGATATATACATTGACTATCAGGAACGTTGTTTACGAAGAGTTTATAATTTTATTGCTTTGTATCGAATTTCGGCATTTTTTATAAATTTTTAAAAAGCGTCTGTTTTTAAAGCTTTCAGGCTATGGATCGGGATTGGAAAAATTTGAAAAAATATTTAATTTATTTAATTTGAATTTTTGTTTGACGCGGAAAATGTCTGTTGGCGACCTTGCTGCTTTGATATATGGCAGAGGAAATTTAGCTCGCTTCAGCTATAGATGTTGTATAAATACAATTTGAAAAAAAACCCTGATTTATTGATGCAACTCTGCAATGCACGTTGATTTATTTCTTTATTAGCGGTGAAATTCCTCACTCTGGACAACAAAAGACAGTGTTACCACTAGCCTTCATTTTCTATTGAGAAAGTCAAATGTAGATTTTCTTACATTTTGTTATTATTACGTTATTTAATATTAAAGTATGATTAAATTTTAAATCCATAATTAATTATTTTGTGACTCACTCCTCATTGAGGGGTATTCGATACCACTCACCCCCCCCCCCCCAGTTTTATAGAAGGAAATAAAAACTAAAATTTAAAAAATTAGATATAAATATAAAGCAAATAAAAGAACTTTATAAGTGGTTCGATTAAGCCTCTATAGAGGGTAATTAGGGCTGGGAATTTTTATCGACTAATCGATAAATATCGATATTTATCGATATTTCATAAATATCTATAGGTACCCCTCAGAACACGTCGAATAATTGTTATTTCTGAGTTGCAAATGACAATATGTTAAAAAATGATTTTTATAATTTTGTTAATTTTTTGTAATTTTAATAATTTTTTGTACTTTATTTTAATATTTTTTTATAACTTTAATAGTAATTATTTCTACAATAAAGTCATGATTTTTATTAAGTTATTATTTATGACTTTACTTATGATTTCAATAGCTCTGAATTATAAGACACACTTTTCAGTTAGGTATCCAATTTTCAGTTACCGAGAAACTGTCAGTTTTCTAAGAAAACGCGTATTATTTCGATAATTACCGATACTTCGATAATAATTATCGATATATCGATACTCTGATAATTATCAAAAATATCGATTAATCGAAGTTATCGATAGTTTTTGACTTATGGTAATTCGATATCGAATTTTGAATATCGCCCAGCCCTAGAGGTAATTACTCCCCTTTCTTGATTTGCTCTTGGAAGAGGTGTACTTGGTACGATCTTGATTAGAGATGCGCATATAAATCGATCGATATTAATTCATATCAATCGATTAACGAATTATAGTAATAATTGAAACTCTAATTTCAAAATTTTTAATAGCATATAAAACTTCATAATAAATAGATTTCAATTACAAAGAAATAAAACATTTTTTATTTTTGCTTGAAATTATATCATTGGTATGGTGATACCAGCACGCAGTGCCGTAACTACGGTATGGCCAATATGGCTCCGGCCATGGGTGCCATTGGAGTGAAGGCGCCAAAACTCAAAAGTTTAAATTATAAATATTGTAGTTAATGTAGGCGCCGGGGGCCCTATTCTCGAGCTCACTCGACCGCATTCGCACACGAATTATCATATTTTAACCAATCACAGAATGAAAATTCTTCATTCTAGGGTCATAGGGCCCCTTCTTCATAGTGCCCCAAAAGCACCATTTGAATAAAGGTGCCATTTAAATAAAGGCACCGAAATTCAAAATTTTAAATTATAAATAATACATCCGTTAATTTTTATACAAGGTGGCGCAAGTAGTATCACCCTATTGCATGGACTTAGAAACTTCTAAGTCCATGCCATAAGCTTCCATAAGTCCATAAGCTTCTAAGTCCATGCCCTATTGGAAGACGCTCTTATTTTTGCAGATGGCGGGTTATGTCATTTTTTTTTGACAGTTCTGTAGTAAACAGAAGCGAAATTTATTGTGCCGAACAATGGAGCGATATACGCCAACCGAACGCGGTATAATTTTGAAGGAACTGTTTCCTGCTCGTTTGATCTCTCGATCTGGAGACATCGCTTGGCCGGCAAGATCGCCCGATTTAACGGTACCAGATTTTTTCTGTGGGGTTTTTTGAAGGACTGGGTCTATGCGAATAATCCCCAGACTCTTCAAGCCCTAAAAAACAACATTCGACAAGAAATCACAGATCTGGAGCCGGAAATGTTGGAGAATGTTATGCAGAATGCCCTAAAAAGGGCACAATTTTGCATCGCTGCAAATGGCGGACACTTGCCCGATATCATTTTTGGACCATGATGGAAAAAAATCTTTTTTTATTCTAATAAACATTCAAAAAACAAAAAAACAAATTTTTCATTATTAAGAAAGTTAGAGCAAATTTAAATAGGGTGATACTACTTGCGCCACCTTGTATTATAACAGCAAAAGAATAAAAAATTTTTTTAAATAAGCGCCTAATTTTAAATATTGAATAAAATTAAAATATTTGCATTGGGCAATTGGTTCAAAATGAATGAAAAAATAGAAGATGAAAATAATTTTAAATTAGTTTTCTTAAATTTAATAAATTTTAACTGAGAGTATGTCTTAAAATTCGTCATTATACACCAAATTTTAAAAAAATTTCTGGGGAAACCCCGTACCCCTCTTTGGGGGTTACCCCAATCCCACTTCTCCTTTCCGTTAAGGAGCAATTTGCGTAGTTGGCCATAGGCGCCAAAAGTTCTAGTTACGGCACTGCCAGCACGAACCCTACCGGTTAGTATAAGATGTGTTGTAAAAACTTTTCTAAAATCTACAATAATTGTTTATATTTTTATTTATTTTATTTAGTTTGTTTATTGTGGGTTAATTAAATTATAAGTAGACCGTTTATGTTTCATAATCCATAATCAATAATGGGTCCATAATCGATTATCTTCAGTAAACATCTTGGAATCGGATCATTAATCGAAACTTAAAGAATTTAAAGGAAAGGAGTTATTTTGTACCCCCAGACCTTCCGGTGCGTACTGCCTTGGATGTATTTGCTTTTAAAGAGTGAAATGTTCCTAATTACAGAACTTACACAAAAATCTTTGGTTTTTAAAAACGGGGGGGGGGGTTAATTATATAATATTTAATATTGAAATTTTATTATGTACATTGATGATAATATAATTTATTTTCCTTCTGACGCTGCTTGCTAATGATGGGTTAATCATTAAAAAGGTTAAAACTGGTTACGGTTTTTCACGGGTTCTAAAACTAGAGACGGTCATTGGTCTAGTGCGTTAGCTGAAAAACTGCTGATTCTAAGGTACTCGGTTCGAATCCGGGGAGAGTCAAACACTTTCATATGACCGTCTCCGTGCTTCCAAGGGCACATAAAGCCGGCGGTCCCCCTGGGTTGACGATTGACGCCGTCAACTATTAAAAACAGGGTTACAGGCATTCCCCAATCTGGTTTAGGCAGCGGTGGGGTCTTAATGCCCGAATCTTTCTCGAAAGAGAAAGAGGCCGATGGTCCAGGAGTGCGCTAAAAGGCTGAAGATGAAGAAAGTTAAAACTGGTAAGCGTTAACATTTTATTTATTTTGATAGGGATAAATCTAAAACAAGATATTAATATTATAAAAGAATAAATCATAATTCTATTAATAAATTGTTTAATTTAAATTATGTTTTCACTTACAGTAACAGCCATGGAAATTGCATCGATGAATATTTCCGAAATAAAATAACAATTCCCAATGAAATTTCAATAATCGTACACAATATAAACACAATGCACAAAGCTAGGTTTTTCAAACCGGGGGGTCTGGGGGGTATGGAATACCCTCCAGTACACCAGAGATTGTGGGCCAAAAAAGTGTTATTGAGCTGATAAGTTTCAAACTGGAAATCCAATTTCTAAAAATTTAAGATTTCTGATTTGATAATTCAATAAGACATTTTCTTTTTTTGAACACAATGATTAATGTGCTAAAGGGTATTCTATACCCCTCCCAGACCCCCGGTTTAAAAAACATAGCTTTGTGATTTCTTCTTCTTTCGTAGCGCTACAATCCCGGGTGGGTCTTGCCTGACTTCACAATTATCCTCCATACCTTTCTGTTTGTCATTAGGTTCAGTGCCTTCTTGTATTCTATTCCCATTGTCTCCAGATCCGACCTAATGTTATCTCTCCATTTTGATCTTGTTCGTTCAACGGGTCTCTTACCACCTGGGGCCCTCTCCCACACCAATCTAATTAGCCTACTTTCAGGTTGTTTCTGTATGTGTCCGGCACAGCGCAGTCGTTGCGCCTTTATTTCCTGTACTAAATCCAGATCAACATAATTATAGTTCTTTTAATTCTCTGTTTGTTCTTATCTTATATTTGTCATCTTCGGGGTCATATTTAGGGCCAAATATCCTCCTTAGAACTTCTCTTTTAAAGTGTCTGAGTCGTTCTTCATTTATTTTGGTCATTGTCCAGGTTTCGGAGCCGTACATCACAGCTTTGTCATTGTGTTCCAAATGGTTCCAAAAAGAAAATGTATTTTTGAGCTTATGAGTTGAAAACCAAAAATTTAATTTTTACCTATTTCTATTCTATTTTCTATTCTTTATTATTAAGAATCAGAAATCTATTTTTTTAATTCGGGAATGATTCCCAATGCAATTTCCATGTCCGCTGCTGTATACAGTGAAGAGTGATATAATTGAAAGGAAGAGAAGGAAAAAAAATAAAACAGAAGTTAACAACCAGAGATATTTATAGAAATGAACAGTCACAAGAAAAATTGATAGGCAAAGCAAATAACTAGGAAAAATGATAAATAAATAAAGAATTAGGCAAATTATAGTCAAATTTTTGAATCGACTATTACAAATTGTGAAGGAAATCAGAAAAATAAAACTATAATGTGAATGCGAGTGCGAACTCCATATGTCCGGCATTATCAAATTATTGAAAATCCCATTTTGAAAATTAAAATTTTGAAAATTTACAACGATTAAAATTCGTATCAATATGTCTTGCGCTATAGATTTTTTTATATTAGTAATTTGTTATCACTTCATCTGTAATTTATTTATTTTTTAAAATAATTTTATTTAAATATTTATTTTTTAATTTTAAAAAATAATTTAAGGATTCTAACAAGCAATCGTAATGCAAAAGCCAGTGTAATGAATTTATTTTCAGTTTTGACATTTTAGTGATCATACTGATAGGCTATGGTGAAGCTGATAAAAGAAAAAAACACTTGAATTTTTGTGGGGGGGGGGGTTGCTTTTCTATCTTCAACGAGGAGTAACTATTAGTTATTAAAATTGGAATTACAGTTTTGGAATAGTTTTTTTACTCTCTAAATGAAAAAAAGTTCTAGTTTTAACATCTTTGCTTCACCTTAAAGATTGTTCAGGTGGTAAAAGTGACAGGATAGTGAATGAATTAAATTAATAATCTGGAAAATAATTTTCCTAAGCTATTTAATTTCCCCGACTTAAATTTATCATCATCATAACTAAAAAAATTAATTAATTTGTCAAGACACATTTTTTCAATAATATCTAATAGTTAATTACCAAAGGTTTACTTCCATCATGCATAGAATTCTTATAAACTTGTAATTACTTATGTAAAAATAAACGTTTGGCTCGAGACAACCGGTGATTAAAAAACTGAGCCTAATTAACACAAAAAAATTTAATATCGAAAAAGAAGCGATAGAAGATAAAACTTTGTATGGAACGACTGCAGAAATTAAATTTAAAATAATTTAATTTCAACACTGATAATGTGATATCATACACAGTAAAAAAAAAGTTGATGATTTGCCATTAGTATTATGAAGTATAGACTCTATTTTCCAGGGTTTTACTGGTAAATTAATATTATTAAACTGAAAATATTGAAAATTTCAAAGTTTTTCTCGAAATTAAAAACATACCAACACATTTTACATGATAAAATTACAAATCTGAAACTCTTCCTAGATAATCCTCTTCTATTTTAATGCAGGAAGGATTATTTTAGTGTTAAGAATTCCTTTCTTGAAAAAGGAAAAAATAATCTCTTGTTCTATAAGATTTTTAATTTAGCAAAATGGAATTAATTCAAAATTTAATTAAAGTATCATATTATACCAGCAGCTAGGTATAATATTATCACGCTACTATATAATTCCGTTAAATTTAAACCATATAAATTTTAATTTAAATTGTTCACTCTAAGGATTCAACAAAATCTTTTCCAAAATTCCTCTTTCTATACATACTGTATAAAATACCTAACGCTGCTAACCTTTTTTGGGCATTTCTAAATAAAAGAATTACAGCTCACAACTTTTTTATATAAATATTTCAGTTCGGCTTTATCCAGGCTCAGGTTCTGACCAGAAGATTGCCAAAATTTTTCAAAAAAGGCCCTAAAATCGCAAATGCATGGTATGCCAAAAATAGGTATAAGAAATATTAAATTGGACGATATTTTGAGCAAAACAAAAAATTAATTATTGTTTTAATTTGAATAGAAAATTTTCAACTTCTTATTACATTTTGTAATTCTCAGCATTGTCGTTAATCCAATCAGAAAGAAACTGAAGACAAATTTAATTAAAAATTTACAACAAAATTTAAATTGAATTTTAGGTAATTTTACAGAAACTTGATCAGACGATTTTTGACACCTAGATTTGGCGCTTTTTGGCGTACGAAACAAAATTAATATTACAAGAAACGATAACACAATACAGAAGTGCCACAAAATTTAAACGGATCGTTATTTAATTTTTAAACATACAATATAGATTTTTGTTCTCATTTCCTTTTAATTAAATAATCACATTTAAGTGCAAGTATTTATTTGTTTCATCTATTCAAATATTTTCCATTCGAATTCGGTACAATTTCAGTTTAAAACACGTATACCTATCGATTGAGCTTTAATTAAACTTTATATACATATCTCGAAAGTAAATAATGTCGTTTTATCTCAAAATTAAAAATGGGGCAGGTTAAAAAATTGCACTTTTCAAGTATCTACTGATTTTAATTAACTTCCGTACAACGTAAATATTCTAATGTAATCGCACGAAAGAGCCAATATGCAAATAAGCAATAAAAAATTCTACAAAATTTGCTTTCATAAACTCTTACCATAAGATTGACTTAATATATGTTTCATTCATTAAAATTAACATATGGAAATACAATTTTCCTCCTTTAGTCAAATGTTTATTTTCAATATGATCCTTTTCTTTAAACACACCTTCACTACCACCCCCACCGCCACCATTTTACTGTGTCATGCGCTCACAAATATCACCAAAAACGTATTTTAATATAAAATTCATTAGTGCCTAATACATTTTTCGACAAAATATTTTTTGTTATGCCAAAGTCACGGGATGCTTGTTATGAAAGCCAATCCAAACTAACTGTGACGTTCCAAAAAAAGATCAATATACTCGCATTTTCCGTACTACATAGGTTAAGGTAAAGTTTTCCACCACAGTTTTTTGTTTAGTCTACAAATAATTTTCCGGCTAAATAGTCAGGCTTTCAGTAAAACACCAACACATTTGGAACAATTAATAAAAAAGCAAAAAAAAACAAAAAAAATTAAAAAATATTTTTTAAAAATTTATTTCATACTTCGATCGAATTTTCACGACGAGGCAGCTCTAAACCTACCACAGGATGGCCAAATCTAAGAGAGGTTGAAATGATGTGCAATCTATGTACCAATAAAAAAATTCAACAAATATTAGTATCTTCCTTCCATGTTATCCCGCAAACTTAATTTTGACTGAATCCAATTTCAATCAGTTTTCATTGAAATTATTGTTACTTATGTATAACCACAACAGTGGATTGGTGTGATCGCTGGTTGAGTGACGGAGCGGAAAGTCTAGGTTCGAATCTCGGACTTGATAGAATTTCTTAGCTCGGCCTTCCGGTGTGCATCAACACGTTGTGGATTTAAGAATTAATTATATATTGTCGTGTTCCAAAATCCTATTTTTATATATTTTGATTTTATTTTATTTTATATACAAATTTGATATTTTATTTTTGTACTTATTTTATAATTATTTTTATAAATTTGGTAAATATTCTGGCTTTCATTCCAAATTAGCTGAGTTTGTTACAATTTAGGAGGGGAAACTTGGCTTCCGCCGCAGAACTAGTCACCATACGTGGTTGAGACAAATTTGTTTCCTTAAATTTTGCTAATAAAGTGCGATTTATTTGAGTAAGTTATTTTAATTACTTTGATTTAAATTTGTCCCAAATTTTTGAAAAGCGATAATTTGGTAGTCGCCGTCTGATAACCAAATAGGAACTAAATTGACTACCTGCTGATAAGAGATTCAGACTCTGGATCACAAAAGTTATACAACATACCCCAGGGCAGATGTATATAGGCGCGGACCACAATCCTCTTGTCGCTGACTTGGAGTTGAGGTTTATAAAAAAAAGGATTTGCAAGGAACATTGAAGTCGTGAGACTGCCAGACGAAGAAGTAAGGGAAGCTGTAATATTGGATTTCAACGACCGTCTAATCCAAATACCTAGAACTTATATTGCTGATGCAAACGATCAATGAAACGAATTAAAGCATCAAGTCTTATTGAGAACAGGCTTCCATCATCTGAAAACTCCAATACGCTTTAGAAAGAAGAAATGGATTACAAAAGAGATATTGGATCTTATGGAAAAGCAACGATTGCTGAAACACGATATAACGAAAAACTCCAAAGCACAATAAGAAAAGCAATCGAAACAGCAAAACCGCTATGGATGGCAGAGAAATACGAAGAAATGGAGGAACTAATGAGGAATAATGTCCTATTCAGCACGTATACTTAGGAAAAGAAATAGGATACCTATGATATTATTGGATAGCTCTCATAAAATCATACTTCAGGAAGAGGAGGAAAACTGTGCAAAGACCAAATTTATAAGCTAACGAAAATAGACCAGACAGACCTCATATTTTAAAGTCGGAAGTACTATTTATATGCCATAGAAATAGAAAAGAACAGGAAATCTTCTAGACTAAATGGAATACCTATGGAATTGATAAATATCATAAATGAAGATAATATCGATTTCGTGGTAAACCTGTTCAATAACATGCATGATTCCGGAAAGATCTCTAAGGAGTTGATAACGTCTTCAACAACGATTCGCTCCTATTCCAAAAAACAACACATGTTATAGACCTTTTTACGCATAATACATGTTTGTACCAGCTCTAAATGCGAGCAAGACTTAGATGACTCATAATTCAGGTTCAAACAGGCGTTAGGAACACGCGAGGCGTTGTTTGCTTTCAATGTTGTAATGCAAAAATTTCGAGACCAGAGACGTTCTTGCATGCTTTATAGACTACGAGAAACCATTTGATGGTTTGTTGCATGAGAAGATGGTTGAAATATGCTTCGAGGGGGCGGTGTAGACGGAAAGGATGTCAGAATAATAGAGAATCTTTATTAGTATCAGTGAGGAGAGGTCAGAGTTGGTCAGACTCTAAATGTCTGTTATAGGACCCGCGCTATATTTAACAAAATGAGATCACTATATAGTGACAATAATTTAAATTTTAAAACAAGATAAAGAATGGTCAAATGCTACGTTTAGTCTGTTCTGCTATATGGAGCGGAAATATGGACACTCGAGGTAAACACAATGAATCGTCTGGAAAGATGTGGTTACTAAGAGAATGCTCCGAATATCCTGGATAGAGAGGATCACAAACGAGCGAGTTTTAAAAATAGCAGGAACTGATCGTGTGTTGCTGAGTGAGGTGAAATGTAAACCTGGAACATGTATTGAGGGTAGAAAAAAAAAACATACGTGAATGGACTGGCATTCGGGGTGCAGGAAGAGAACGGGTCTGCCTATGCCAAAGTCATCGACAACATCGGGAGGACCTGACACGGCACATGAAGGAAGAAGAAGATAATTTAGATGAAGACTTAATGATTTAAGAGATTTGAATGGTAAAATACTAAAGATCAAATTTGAAAATATCGAGGAATGGCAAAATAAATTCGATGCAAGTGTATATGGATGCGTTTATCCTTTTGTTTTGATTTTATATTTTTAATATTGGAATTTATCTTTTGCCAAAAAAGCTAAGGGCCCCGCACTTAGAGTAGAAAATATTGAGCTGGTAAAATTTCGATCTAAATTTCTTTTGTTCTTTAACTTTTAAATATTTTCTACTCCAGGCGCGAGGCCCCTAGAAGCGTCGGGCCCGTAGCATTTGCTACATCTGCTATATGGCTAATCCGGCACTGATGAGGACTGTTGCATTCTTAAAAGGCAACTGAGACCGGCTCCGCCTTTTAAAACACCTAGCTGCAACTGTTTGCAAATGCTATTTGCAAAACTTTCCCCGTTTTGTAATGGGTTTTCACAATTTTTGTGAAAGCAACGCTCCATTTTTAATAATCGGAACAATCATAAGTGACAGCTGTCAAATTTCAGAGTTTCCGAAAAATTACACAAAATTACAGGTAGAGACCTGCAAAAGGGGGCCACCTGTGATTAAAAATTTATTTTAATAATTGATTTTAAATTATTTAAACAAGAAAAGTTTATTATTTTGATATAAAAGCAAGGAAAGGAACAGCAGGATGTTTTGGGCGGCTCGCTCATGCACGCAACTTTCCAACAAAGTAACATTATTTTTAAAAAACCAAAGCTTTAATTTTTTTTCCTTTTTTAGGGGGTCGCGAATTTTTTTTCGGTAAAAAGGATGTACAATATAAAAAACCTTAGGAACCCCTGCACTGGAAGGTCAGGTGGCCTATCGCTTTTTATACACGTTGTCATGTTTCAAAATCCTTCATTGAAGATTTTAATATTTGATTTGGGAATTTTGTATTTTTTTGAGGAAATTTTATTTTTTAAAATTTGTAATAAATTTGTATTTGCTGGTTTTCCCGCCAACTAGTTAAGGTGGCAATGGTGAGCGGTGAAAACCAGGAATTTTGGCAAAGTGACCGCCCGAAGCGGTTGATGAGAAGTAGGCTCCCGTATAATTTTGCGTTTATAGTTTGGGAATTTAATTTTGCCATTTTTGTATTTGGAGAATAAATTTAATTAACATTTCATTTCCTGTATACTAATTTGACGTTTTGCCTTCTTCTAGTATTACATAAATATAATGTATGTTGAGGGGGCTCTGTTGGTTGTTCAACAAAACGAATAAACGCAGTAGGTACTGCGTACAGTATAATGCTGTGAATTTCTCTGACTTTAGTCCAATGAAGACGTTGTCTCTGGAGACTGGGAAAACGTGGCTTTGTTGGGGACTTTGTTTTAATTTATGAGCTACTTCAATCTCGTTTCGTGCCAGAGCCGGATTAAAAATATGTGAGGCCCGGGGCTAACCTTTTTTGAGGCCCCTTGGTCTTGTATGTTTTAACAAAATGCGCCGCAGGCGAAAGTTTTTGATTATTCAAGATCAACCACGCTTAGATCAAATGTCAAATTTTTGAAAAGATAATAATTGTTATACATAATTGACTATATTTTTTTATTATAAAGCACTGGAGGTATACATACACATTTTAAAAACATTTTTTTCTTACTTTAAGATGCACAAATTAGTTATCAAATCGTCAAAATTTGTTTCGAAGTAGATCACTTTCAATACTCATTAGTCATTATATTAAAGTTAGGGAACGTGTTTGTGTCACATTACTTCTTAATTTACTATTTTTTTAATAAAAGATAATTTTGAAAATGATCTTTCTGATTCACAGTTAGCGATAGGTAGTATGCATAAATATATTTTTAAAATAATGTAAATGTTCGGAAAAGAGTCCAGCAATTTTTTTTCTGTTATTAATTTACAAATATCTAAGGGATTAGTTGCAGCGACGGCGCCAGGATTTATTAAATGGGTGGGTACAAGGTGGGCCCAATATATTTGAAGTGGGCACACAAAATTAACACCCCCCCCCCTTAATACGGCTCTGTTTCGTGCTCTTCTTCTTTAACTTTTTATGGCAAAACGGATTGACTCCGATGAAAAGCGAAAACACGAGGTGTTATGATAATTAGTTTATTTAAATATAAAAAAAAATTATTAAAGAACGCGTCAATTTTTTTACTGTCTAATGCAATGGATGAAAAATGCATCTATAGCATTTCTGCACTAAATAACTAATGCTCGTATTAATAGTCACGGATTAATCCGAGATTCAAGATAATCCTAAGATTTACCAATGAGATTACTGGAATTTAGATCGTATCGTAGCAACAGCTGCTATTTCGAGAATTAATCTTGAATCTTGGATTAATCAGTGACTTTTAATATGGGCATAAGTGATTAATAGTAATAATAAATTATAATCTTTCGTAAATACATATTATATGAGGCGATGAGACCACCTTGTCAGTACTTCGGTATGTATTTCACTTATTTAAGCTTGCAGCTAAATTGAGTTAAAATTTTTTATTATTTCTTGACACTGTATTAAGACTTAAAATTGTTTTTTTTTTTGTAGAAAAAATTTAATTCGGTTTATGAGGTCCTTGATTATCCCGATAATACTAAGTTGATATCAATGCCATTTTAAAAACACTTCTAGTTGTTTTATTGCCATTTTAATTTTTTATTTTTTTTTTGCCAAAATTACTAAAATTTAAAAAATGATATATTCATTTTTGATATCCGCATTAGTGGCGTAATTTAAAATCGAACGATCTTTCATTCTTAAAAAATTACAAGGCTAATCAACAATCGTTAATATTCATGGAGTTGTTTTCTCGTATTATTTGCATCTACTATAATACGGTCCCATATATAAAATGACAAATCAACCTTTACATGGTTGGATTAAAATCAGCATGGTAACCAAGTTTTATAAAAACCCTTTTTTATAACATCGAGTAGTTTAAAAATAGTAAAAGAAAGTGAAGTAGATGGATACACAGTATCATCGACAGCTGATATAACATTTTAAAATCACGATAGATGATATTGTAATATTGAAGAAGTACTCTTGTAATAAACCATTTGACCTATATTGGTGATAAAACTGAACTGCAGCTTAATGCAGCGTGAATTTATTAAAAAATATAAAATCAATAAAATAGCTTTTCATTGTTGCACTATTTGTATTATCAATGAAAAACACGCTTGCATGTATGATGTAACACCCGAAAGCTCCAGTTTACAACATCTAATTTTAAATTTGATATTAATTGTTCAGTAAATATTGAAAGTCCAGATTTACTTCCAGTTAAATGCTTTTAATTGCGTGACTTTGTTTACAACAAAATTGTTTACTTATTCAATATTACCTAATTATAATATTTTTTATGTAATCTACGCTTTAGAAAGTATTGCCATGAAAATTAATGTAATAATAATAATTTTGTATTCGACACCCTTCCAAAAATTCAAAAAAGTGGTCAAAAAATTTTACCCTGAGGTACGCGTTACCTTCGGGAATCTCCCCAAGCGACAACACGTGAAAATTTAAATTTTCAATTTTCTTGTGTTTTGTTTTTCGATGCAGCGCCCTTATTGAGTTATAAAACTAAATAATGTAAAAGTTTAAAAATAAAAAATAAAAAATTTCGCTTTTTTTAAAACGATAATTTCAAAAATTTTCTTGATTACCTTGATTATAAATCGGATTCCAATAAATTATTACACGTTTGATACAAACATGTTTACCCAAGAGTATAAATAGTTTTTGAATTTGTTATAGCCAGTTTCGTTAAAACAGTTAAGAAGGATTCTCACGATGGTAAGTCGAAAAATATATTACAAAATTTTTTGATACTAAATTGGCATTTTTAGACCACCTACACAGATAAAGGACCTAAGGTAGTAACAACTTTTCTTCTTCGTTTGGCAGGTAAAATAATAACATGTTATAATTTCAGCCGGAACATGGAAAATTTTTAAGTTTCCACCATGTAACTTTCTATGTGGGAAACGCAAAACAAGTAAGTTTTGGTTAGAATATTTCGTTTGGGTAATTTTGAAATTTCAGGCTGCAAGTTATTATGTCACAAGACTGGGGTTTGAACCACTCGCTTACAAAGGATTAGAAACAGGACATAGAAAGTTTGCTGAACATGTAGTCAAACAAAACAAAGTAAGATTTGCAATTCTACAAAGTGAAATTTTAAAATTATTCAATTGCAGGTTCTATTTTGTTTCATGTCTCCTTATGAACCAGGCGAGCAAGAAATAGGACAACACATAGTACAACACGGCGATGGAGTCAAGGACATAAGCATGGAAGTGGAAGATTTAGACAACATCATGAATGTAAGTTACTGTTATTTATTGCCGAGGGGTAACTTTTCTATCTGACAATCTTTTGTAAGGTGGCCAAAAAACGAGGAGCCCAAGTTGTAAGAGATATTTGGACAGAATCCGATGCCCATGGAAGTGTGAGATTTGCGAAAGTGAAAACGGTAAGCAGTTCGTAAAAATCAATTTAGATGTTGACTTTTCAAAAATTTCAGTACGGGGACACTACGCACACTTTTATCGATAAAAGTCTCTACAAAGGTTTCTTTTTACCTGGCTTTGTAAAATCACCTGAAGATGGTCTTGTAAAAATATTGTAAGGACATGTAATAATTAGGGAAGCAAATAATCCTAAAACTATTTTTAGGCCACCAGGAAAATTGGACTTCATCGATCATGTCGTAACAAATCAACCAGACCATGAAATGGAATCGGTAGCCAATTGGTACGAAAACGTTTTACAGTTTCATCGGTTTTGGTCTGTCGATGACTCTCAAATTCATACGCAATATTCCGCACTGAGATCCATCGTGATGGCAAATTGGGAAGAAACAATCAAAGTAAGTTACCTTTTTTGGCTAATGGATAATTCGTTATCTCTTATACGTTTTAGTTACCCATTAACGAGCCAGCCAACGGAAAAAAGAAAAGTCAAATTCAAGAATATGTGGAATATTATGGAGGAAGTGGTGTGCAACACATTGCACTGAACACCCACGACATAATTACAGCTGTGAGTTAAAACTATAATAATTTTACTAAATGAAATTTTTAAAAAACTTTAATAGGTGAACAATTTGAAAAGCAGAGGATTGGATTTCTTAAAAATCCCCGATAGTTACTACGATATTCTAAAGAAAAATCTAAAAGGCAGTAATACAAAAATTATTGAAGATTTAAACAAACTGCAAGTAAGATGTGCATTTAAGAACAGCTTTTCTGAATTTAAAAATTATGTTTTTAGGAATTAAATATTTTAATTGATTTTGACGAAAATGGTTACTTATTGCAAATATTTACAAAAACCATGACCGACAGACCCACTTTATTTTTGGAAGTTATTCAACGAAGAAATTTCAACGTAAGAATTTTATATTTTGATTTAAATGGTAAATTGCAAAAATAATTTTTAGGGTTTTGGTGCTGGAAATTTCAAATCTCTCTTCGAAGCCATTGAAATGGAACAAGAAATACGTGGTAATTTATAATGTCATAATTAAAATTGGTTTACAGTTTGTTGGATGTACAAAATAAATATTATTAAAATTCTTATGTACTACCTGTTTATAAGTAGTCAATAATTAATGTTATTATCTGAGTTATGTTTAAATAAAGGGTTTCGAAACGCAAAATATGCTATTTCGGCGGTCTTTTCTTTTTTCATTTGTAGTACAAAGATTTTGTATTCAAATTATCTTGTGGACTGCAAAAAAACTGTAAAAAATATTTAAAAGTTGCTGCGGGCGCCAAGTGAAATTAATAAAACTAATACGAAGAAAAGAAACTTACTGCATTATTATGTATTATCCCACTAAAAGTGTTAGGTAAAAAATGAAGATGACTCTGTATTATCATTAATTTTTTTTTCATTTCCTATTATAAAATTATAAAAAAAATTTCATTCAAATGTTTAAAAAAATCAAGAAGCAAAGCCCCATATTTCTTTCATTTCATGCAAAAGCTGGTATTGTAAATGAATAAGGTAAAGCTAAATCAGGCTTATCTAAAGAGGATGATTTTATTTAAATATATTTAAAAATTAAGAAAAAACTAAGAATTACATTCCCAGTAAGATAATGAATTGACCAATGGCGGCTCGTCAGAGAGGGCAAGCTCCCAAAAATTCTATAGTCTGAATTAAACTATTAAAAGTTTCAAAAAAGTAAAAATGTGGATTTTTGATTGTAAGAACTATCTATCAATCAAGAGATTGATACTTATTTCACAATACTTATCCAAAAAGTAAAGTAAGACTACCGCAAAAGCAAAATCCTCGACCTAGAACTTACATGCAGATAATAATGTACCCCCCTAGACAAGCAAGTCTTTGCAATTTGTTTAACATTGTAATACTACCCCTTTTCTGGGCTTTATGCCACCAGATTAGGGATGCGTATGGCACTTCCTAAGATTTTATTAAATTTTTCCAAATATCTTCGGATTTTTTTTTCATTTACACACCAGATTTCCTCAGCGATACTATATATTATCTGCATGTAAGTTCTAGGTCGAGGATTTTGCTTTTGCGGTAGTCTTACTTTACTTTTTGGATAAGTATTGTGAAATAAGCATCAATCTTTTGATTGATAGATAGTTCTTACGGGTTAACGAGGGCAATGGCAACAACGCCCACCGCAGCGCTTCTGAGACTCCCTCCACTACACTTAGTGGTGGAAATGGAGGTTTCAACGGCAGCATATAGGCTAACCACAAACGATCGGGAGGACTAATTCCTCAGTAATTAGTATGATGACTAATCATCATACTATCTCTAACTCATACATCTTTAACTCAATCAAGAGTAATATGCTATGCATGTATTCAGACAGAATCAGCACTGTAAGGAACTTCCAAAAACCTTTCAGGGTTCTCATACCTGAGAGGAGAAAGGAAGGTACCGAACAGGAGCTAGGGGACCATAGGAGGGGGGTTCCAAAACAGAAATTAGCACTGGAGCAGAAATCAGTGGTCGTAGAACGGGAGATGCGTTCAGCATAAACCTAATGGGCTTCCACGCAACTGTCTTTCAGGCAGAAATAACTGCAATAATAGTCTGTGTAGAGGAAATGTTACAAAGGGCTTATGAGAATTGTAAAACACTGCATCGATACGCTGATGACACTGGCATAACAAAACAACTTAGCGCTGAGGTGAGTGCCAGGACAGACTAAAATAAAAGGCAACAAAACAGCAGATGTCTTAGCCGCAGTTACAAAACGACGCTTAGGAGGACAATAACCAACTTGCGGGATAGCTTATCTGACCGCCAAGGGGACTATCAAGAAACTACTAAACAAATAACATCACGCGTATTGGAAAGGCCTTCCGGGACTACGACAATCGCGGATGCTCATTGGAGGTCCCTCCAATGACGAGGTAAAACAATGAAATCCTCAAGCTAAGCAGACCACAGCTGAAGAAGGCAGTAGGACTATTTACAGGACACTGCTGTTTAAACAGGCACCTCAACATGATAGGGGGTGTAGAAGACTCTACATATAGAAAATGTGAGGAGGATAAAGAAACTCCACACCACATTCTATGTGTATGTCCAGCCTTAGCAACGGTGAGGCTAAGACACCTCGTTTTTCATTATCCAACAATCGAGGAAATAACACAAACGCCCATCACCAGGATACTCGACTTCATTGAGAAGATTAAACTGATGGAGTATAACTTAGAACGCGGGGTACAGAGCTTCAGTGCAAGTGGGTTCTTAATCACAACCCGTTCAGCGATAATAAAATAAATAAAAATATGAAGTATTAAGAAATAGAATATCCGAAGAAGTAGAGTAAATTTTAGGAAATTCTATACTTAATGATTAGCCTCCTCAAATGACCAAGCCACGAGCCGCCACTGATGTTAACTATTCTGGATTGCTTTTGATTGTCTACTGGGTATTTTTGTGCCAAGCGGTATATCATCTTTCACAATTTTTATGTATCTCCTGGTGCTCGAGCGTGTGATTTGTTAATTCCATCAGCTTTATTATTTTCGGGACCCTCTGATAGCCTACGTCACATTCCTATCTGATCTCTTCGATTAGGTTACAAAATCAATGTAGTATAATTATGTGTTGTACTGTTTTTAATGAATCCAAGCATTTCCAGAAAATCCAGTACTAAAATTTTAATTCAATTATACTTCAGTTTAATTAAAAATTTCAAATATAAAAATAAAATAGTTAAATTTTCAAGATAAGCGTACCCACATGCACTAGCATCAAATTTATCTCACATTTGCCTTGATTTTGCAAATTTTAATATTACGAATTTAACATTTAACCACTTATTTAATTTTAATTTTCACATCTTCTAAAATTACTTTATATTCTTAACCTTGATTTTGATGTTCAATCGCTAATCATGCTAATTTAAATCAGTAGCGTAGCCGGGGGAGGGGGGGGGGGAAATTTTAATACATTGATTTTAATGATATTAATACCAATTGATATTGATTTATGAAAAACTTATTTTGCTAAATTGGAAAAATAGGGGAGCGGCAAGTTTAGGGTTTGCCCCGGGTACCAGAAGTTCACGCTACACCACTGATTTAAATAAATTACATCCAAATATAATTCAACTTTCTTTCTAAATTTAGGACAATTTAATACATCAAAAACTCAAAATTACTCACATAAAATCAAAATATTTATTCACAAAATTATAATTCATCAATTCATCAAAATCCACAACTTTGAACCTCTAAGCATTATCTTTATCTCGCATTTAGAGTAAAACTACGTGACAGAAAGGTGCAAAACGGTGTAAAATTTCGAAATAAAACACAGATTGCAAAAATTGCATTTCTTATTCATTTTAATCGTCGAAATACGTAAGAAACCATAATAAAATTTACAGATTTCCTAAGTTCAGTTTTTGGGATTACTTAAGTAATCGTAATTACGATTCTGACGCGAAAATACAATCGCAAATCCAAACTTTGATTATGGAGGATAATTGACTCTCTAAATGATTGACTCTGATGAACACCTAGGCATTTAGGTTGAAACTAGTTAGTAATAGGGATCAACTTTTAAGAAGGAAGTTTTTGTTTAATATTGACCCAAATACCCACGATTTTCCATCACTTTTTTGAAGTAATATTGGGGTCACGATTTTAATTATTGAAGAGGGTAACTGAGTTTTAGAATCTACTTAATCTATTCCTGAGGGTAATTCCCTCCTCCCGCCCCGCGTGGGTCCGCACTGGAGAAGATATAGGTTTGCACGTTTTAAACAAAAAATTAGTATTATTAAGTTTAAATTCCTTAGCTAAACCTAATACTATGCCAACAGCGAGAATAAATTCAAATCTACGAGTACCGTTTCGATATTCCTCGCAAAGTGTTTTCAGCTTTCCCTGCTGTTCTCGTACACAGCAGATTTATTTATTTTGTTGGAGCTCCAATCCTATGCTGATTAAATTTTGTTTCATCACATGCTAGCTCCAATTTCATCTTTTTAATTAATGCCCATCCGGTTGGGTGATTATGATCGCCGAAATGGGAAAAGCCGATTTTTCCACTCTTCAACTTGATTGTTGGTATATTCTTCTCCACCAATGGTGGTCGTATATACCGACTGTCGTGTTCCAAAATCCCAATTTGGAATTTAATTATTTATTTTCAAAATTTTGTGTTTTGTCAAGATTTTATTTTTTTTTATTTGTAAATATTTCTGATTTTTCTTGCTTTCTCGCCATCAGGTTAGCATTATGAGAAGGGTGGGGGGAAAACGCAGCTTCAACCACAGCGGTTGAGGAATTTGTTTTAGTGAATAAAACGTTTGATTTACGTAAGCGATTTTTATTATTTAATATTTGGAAGTCGTCTTAAATTCGGACGGAATTGGATTTTTTTGAGATAAAGTTTTTAAATAATTTGGATTGAAATTGAAGATTGAAAGGAGAAAATTTATTATTGAAAAATTGGAATATTGATTTGTTTGGTAAAGTTTTAAATTAATGGTAAAATGATAGCGTTGCAGTATGATCGGTTTATCTTTTACATTTTCGTTCCATTCTTGTATTGGAATTTTTAATTTTAAATTAAAATTAGAATTTGGATTTTAAATATAGCTGGGCACACTTTTTGGAGATCGCATTATTTGGAGATCCCAGTCGGAAAATTTGGGGCATATTAAATATCACTTCATCTGTATTTTTGTAAAATTAGCCGGGTAACATTTAAAAGATTATTTATTCTGGAGGTAACACAAGAAAAATTTTGAAAACTGAAAATATCACTTCAATATATTCCAGGTTTCTGGGGAGAATAGTTGGCCTGCTGCATTTGGATTAACTATTTGGCGGAAAACATCTCTTACTTCGGTTTTTCTAATCTTTGGATGGAAATGTAGACTTTTTTACTTAGACCATTTTACTAGGTACATACGATCCTATAACTATACCCTTCGTGGCACCTCAAATTAAAGGTGGTGCATAATGCCATCTTTTTAGGTAAAGGTTCAAAAATACACTTATGTAGTTTATTTTGACCCTAAAAAAATAGTCTTTTACTTTTTTCCTTTTTCTCTGATTCTTTTTCTCTGGTCTTTTTTCTGTAATTCTAAAATATTGATATTGATAATTTCGGTAGCATACTCACAGCTTTATTTAGTAAATATTTTGATAAAAATTAGTATTCCTTTTACTACTGATTTTTATCTTAGTTCATTAGTACCATTTATAACGTAAGTTCCAATTTTGAAGATTACGATAATATAGTAAGTATGTTTACTATCGTTCCGCATGTTAAAGCTCAATTTGATACTTTGATAACCAAATTAAATTTTTATTTTACTTGAAACTCCAGGAATTACTAATTATAGTAATTATAAATACATAACTTAGGATTTGATAAACTACAAAATCAGGGTAATTTCTAACAACAAGCAATAGATAACGCTCATTTAAAAGGACAAATTTTTAATCCAACAATTTAATTTTCAATTTTAAATTAATAAATTTAACCAAAATAATTGTATATTAAATTGACAAACCTACACAAAGAAGCACTTAAACTCTTTAACTACATAATAGTTTATCTTTTACTTCCACAAGAAACATATCAAATTTCATGTGTTAAATTTAGTTGTTGCTGAAAAATTAAATAATTATTGCCAAAAAAAGGTTTAGGATAAATTTTAATTCAGCTACAAGCTTAAATTGACATTTTCCTTCGGCATTGCTTTGATTCTTACAAGCATAGGATGTGATTAAATTTAATAAGTTATCGGTAAAGAACGATACGCGCTAATTAGGAATGATCCTATTAACCGTCAGCATTTAAACAAAATCTGTATAAATAAGAGTGTTGTGTTTAAAACTATTCAGAATGTATTAATTAGATGGTTCATAGAATTAAACAGGATTGCTAAATTTAAGCGATGTACTCCTTAGTGAAAATTGTTTTAATTACAACTGCCGTTAGCCTATCATATTCCTACCAAAAATTGCAGAGGAATCGAGAATATGGTAAGAATTAAAAAATGTGTTTTACAATAAATTTCAATATACAGAAAATAACATTAAGCCTGTTTTAATTGCGAGTAAATCAAATTGTTGCCAATCAATAGTTATTTTTACGTTGAGTCGAAAAAGAGGAATTCATAAAATATCATTATTTCAATAGCCTCAGATGATATGTATGTATTGTAAAATCGTCAGGTTTTCCCACAAATTTTCACCTATGGAAAGTGTGGAAAGTGGTAGGATTCATATTGATATGTATTTTTCAAAATTCCAAACTGGGTCTCCCAGAACAATACAAATCCAAAACAAATTTCAATTGATAAGTCGACCCAAGTGTGAAGATACAAACTTTATCTCAAGATGCCTTCAGTTTAATTTCAATTTTATAAATTTTTCAAATAATTAATTATGATTTTTCAATATTCAAATCTCCAATTATTACCAATAATCCAAAACTCAATCATCAAAAATTCATCTTTTAAAAATATCAAAATTCGTCCAAATTAGGACAACTTCCAACAATCAAATTAAAATCAAATTTATTTAATTCTCCAAAATACAAATCCAAATAAAATTTCAAAACAAAACTCAGAAGATCAAAATTTTACCTGTCGCTTCTGGCAAAAAAAAGCTTGGTTGTCACTGCTAATTGCTGCCACTACAACTCATTGGCAGGAAAACCAGCAAATACAAATTTATTTATAAAAATTTTAAAAATAAAACCTTTTGGTCTGAAAATATAAATTAGAATAAAAATTTTATTTCCAAATAAAATGTAATATTTTAATTTATAATATTATATGAAATTAATTAATAAATTTCCTTACAAGATACAACTTATTCAACTAAAAAAGTGTAAATTAATATTAAATAATTAGAATTATTAGCTCTTGAAATATATATAAATAAAATTATCAAAATTGAGCTAAGGTTAAAACAATAAAACACTAAATTCGAGCTTTCGAGAATATGACGTTCTCAACCAGTTCTCAACCAACATAACAACCAGGTTGTTATGTACTTTATACTTCATTTCTTGATAAAGAGAACGTCATATTCTCGAAAGCTCGAATTTAGTGTTTTAACCTTAGCTCAATTTTGATAATTTTATTTATATAAATTAATATTATAATAATGTGTTTATTTAACAAAAATTAGAATTACAATTTTAAATATTTTGATGGTAAACACAAAAAGTTCCTAAACTTGCAATAACGGGTACAAAATAATATTAGGCTTTCACTTTTGACACTAATTTAAGGTACGCACGGGGAACGGAGTCATATGCTATGAAATTTGATGTAATATAATAATTAACAGGTTTTATGTTCTTGTAGACTGTACAATATCCTGGAGATGGTTCAAAACCGAAACTAGTTGATACAAAGATTTGTTTTATTTGGCAAATACCTATTCTTAAATCACTATTCAAATGAAGTTAAAATTTAATCTAGACATGTCAAGATAGCTTTGATAAATTGTTGCAAGTGAATTGCACTGTTTAAACAATTTTATTTGCAAGTCGGAGTAAATCTGTATAAATAAGAGTGTTGTGTTAAATATTATTCAAAATGTTTTAATTAAATGGTTAATAGAATTAAATAGGATTTTAATTCAAGCAATGTACTCCGTAGTGAAAATTGTTTTAATTACAACTGCAGTTAGCGTGTCGTATTCTTATCAAAAATTGCAGAGAAATCGAGAATATGGTAAGATTAAAAATATTTTTTTGCAATTATTTTCAACATAGAAAATAAAATGCAGCCAGTTTTATGTGCGAGTGAATCAAAAGTAACAAAGTTGTTGCCGACCAATATTTTGACGTGGAATAGTTTTGTGTCGAAAATGAGGAATTCATAAAATACCTCTTGAAAACTAAATTTTAGAAAACTACTGTTGTGAAATTGAAAACTACGTTGTTTTTAGTAAGATTTGAAGTAAAATAGTGTTTAGAACCATATATTACATTTTATGATTATGTTGGCAGCTTGAACAAAATCATACATTTCCTCTGTCTCGGTCCTACTAATGTTTCTCACTAATGCCAGTAAGTCACGGATTAATCCGAGATTCAAGATTAATTCTCAAAATAGCAGCTGTTGCTACGATATGGTCTAAATTCCAGTAATCTCATTGGTAAATCCTAGGATTATCTTGAATCCATGAAAAATAGTCCAAAAATCCATAAAATAGAATAATTAATTATTCATGGTAATAATTAGTTACCTTTTTATGTTTCTGAAATTCTTCTGTTTCAATTTAAATCAAATAATTTACATAAATATTGTATTATACTGAATCGCAGTATTTTCTGAATTGTAGATTAGACCTTAATACGGATTATATTGCATAAATAGTCAAACATAACTTAAATGCCACTCCCTAAATTAGTGTTACCAAAATAAAATGCTACATTTATGTTTTTTTTCAGTTCACCATAATCGTAAATTGTTGGAAGATGCACCAGGAAATTGCACTCCAGCTGCGATATACGATTTTCCAAGCGATGGGTTCACAATGCACGAAAGAAGACAAGGATGGATATTTATTCATGTAATTTTAGCTGCATATTGTTTCATCGTTTTAACTATTGTATGTGATCATTACTTTGTACCTGGAATCCAAACACTTGTAAAACGTAGGTATTAGCCATTCTTTTTAAGATTAGGGTATATCAGGCATTTCCAAATAACTTAAAAATTTCTTACATTGAGTATAACACACATCTGGGAAAATAAAATGTTTTTTGAAGAAAAACCAAACTTTTCGGTTCTTCATTTGGATTAATTTTAGGGCTTGAAATATCAGAACATGTGGCCGGCGCTAGTTTTATGGCGATCACCAGCGCCAGTCCAGAATTATTCATCAATTGTGTCGGAACCTTCATAACAGAAGGTGACATTGGAGTTGGAACCGTGGTAGGATCCAATGTGTTTAACATATTAGGTGCACCGGCATGTTGTGGATTATTTGCAAAAATGGTATTTAAATTTTTTGAATAATAATTAATCATCGAAACTATTTCACTCATTTCAGGCATTTCAATTTGAAAAATGGGCAATCCTTCGAGACGGATTGATGTACGCTATTTCTGTTATTCTACTAATTATTACGCTTCACGATGACGAAGTGTATTGGTATGAAGCTCTCATTTTCGTTTTGGCTTATGTAATTTACATTGCAAGTACGTACACCCTTGGAAGTTAACATTTTTATTCGCAAGATCTTTTTCAGTAATGTATTACGATCAAGTTATTTACAATAAATTTCAAAGTTGGTCCTATAAACCTGCATTAGCCAAGGAAGAAACCAAAAATGTATCAGTAAAAGAAACAAGTGACAAAAATGCAATATTTATTACTTAACTATTATTAAAGTCATTTGTTTCAGGTTCAGATAGTTTACTACGTAATAATACCTCTCTTGAAGACCAAAGTTTACAAAAAACAATTCAAGATACAAACAGTCATTCACAAAACGACATCAAAGTTAGCATAGATGGTAATTACTCGAGAAATAAACATTTAGTGTATCTAACTTAACTTTGACAGAACAATCAATTGATTCCGAAGACGTTTCAATTTATTCAAAAATATGGAATGCAATAATTTGGCCTATAATTTTTGCGACGAAATATACTGTACCAAACTGTACAGTGCACCCACGCCTGTATCCTTTTACGTTACTTATGTGTATGGTTTGGATTGGTTTCACTTCTTATTTACTGGCTTGGTTCATCACCGCAATAGGTAAAACCTTAATAACAAAAAGAACCTTGTCTGTGTTATATCAAAATATTTGTAGGAGACACGATAAATATACCCGATTCTGTAATGGGCTTATCGTTTTTGGCAGTGGGAAGCAGTATGCCAGAAATTGTCACGTGTGTCATAGTTTCAAAGCAAGGTAAATTATATAAAATCAAAAAAAAGTGAGATGTCTGATTATTTTACTTCTTTTAAGGGCAAGGTGTAATGGGAATGAGCAGCGCGTTAGGCGCCAACACATTCGAAATCTTACTTTGTTTAGGCCTGCCTTGGTTAATCAAAACTTTGTTTTATCCCAAGATTCCAGGTGTGCATAGTATACATATCAATTCTTCGGGATTAGCATATAATGCTTCTTGTTTATTATCGACACTTATATTCTTATATTTTTGCTTGATATGTAATCGTTTCAGGTAAGTAGTTCATTAAAAATGTAGGTAGCTTACCGATTAAATCACTTATATTTTTAAAATATTTACAGGCTCGACTGGAAAGTAGGAGTAGCATGCCTTATCATGTATGGCTTGTTTTTAATTATTGGAACCATGATAGAATTGAATGTATTTTTTCCTGTTAATCCCCCTACTTGTAAATAAAAAATGTAAATTTAATGTGTAATAAATTTATTTATTTTACTAAAATGATGAATACTTTCTTTTTGAAAACAAAAATAATTTCCACTCTTTACAACTTGATATTAATTATCACATATTATTACTTGGTTAAAACAACGTGTTAAAAAAAAGTAGATTGTTAGCGATGCTAAACAAATTCAGAAAAGCTGAATTACTCTTACCGTTTAAATATCTTGGGTAGGAAACATTTTAAGGTCCCAATATCCTGTAAGAAAAATTTTACAAAATAATTATTTTAGTATATTTATAGCATTAGGAAGAATTTATTGACATACCTGCAAATGTTTCATCAAGAGGTTCAAATTTATTTCTATGTCTTGAACACGCATTCATTTTTTCCCGGAGTACTTCAGGTGGTAAGTTCAAACTTTCATAAAACTGGAAATAAAACGTTGTTTTCTAGTTAAAACAATTCAAAGAACAATAAAATCAATATAATAATTACTTTTTTGTACTCGGGGCCTATTGCACTAGATGTATGAAAGATCACAAGTCAGTTAGTAAGGGTAAGCGTCGTAGTCAGTGATATCACTTTTCGCTAATTAAAGTTTACTCAGCAGAGCTCTGAAATTGCACCCCCCCCCCAACTTGGGCTCATTTAACACATTATCGTCTGGAAACCTAAAAATAGGCTTTTCGCAAATCACAGTTAGAGTTCGTGCCAAATAGAAATAGAACCGTCAATCAACGTAGGATATGCCTCCAAGATATCTCCAACCAATTAAAGAACGCGAAATCATTCAGTAGCGCACTGTGGCTTTCTTATTTTCCAGGAATTCCAGGAATTTTCATAGAATTCCAATGATTTCCATGAATTCCAAAGCTTTCCAAAGAATTCCTTTGATTTCCAAGAATTAAGCTAGTTACATGCACCTCTTCTTCTTCTTCAGCCTTTTTCTATCCACTGCAGAACAATCGGCCTCTTTCTCTAAGAGAAAGGTTTCAGCATTTAGACCCCACGGCTGCTTAATCGGGATTGGGGAATGCCTGTAATCCTCTTTTTAGTAGTTAATGGCGGCAAACATCAACTCAAGGGGACCACCGGCTTTACGTGCCCTCCGAAGCACGGAGACGGTCACAGGGCTCCCACTTATCCTAAAATCCCAAAAATTCCTAAAATTTATCCTAAATTCCTAAAATTATTGTAAAAAGTGCTAAATTCCTAAAATTATTGTATTTTATAACTTCATATATCCTGTGTTTTTTGAAAAACAGTCAGGGGTTATATTTAAATTAAATTTTAAAATTTAAATTAAAAAATTTTTAAGTTGGCATTAGGATGCATGCCAACCTAACCTTTGGGTTAGACCACAATTTAAAATATTGAAACTCAGTTTTATTGTATTTAGTTAGTGAATCGATAAATTAATTTTTATAAAAACCAGTGTGAAAATGCCAAGTTCAGCTACGAAGTATTGTAAAGTTTGGGAGAATAGTTATAAAATATTATAGGATATTACAATGCTAACAGCATTAAATTTTTACGCTTTGCAAATTTCTTCGGAATTCCCAAAACTTCCTAAATTTTATTATTAAAATTCCTTCGAAATTCCTAAAAATTTCTAAAATTGATAGAATTTGTTTTAGTCATATGAAAGTTTTATACACTTCTCGGATTCGAACCGAGTACCTTAGAGTTAGCAGTTGTTTATCTAACTTACTAAGCTAGTGACCGTCTCTACATGCACCTGCGATTTGCAGAATGCGATTTTTGTTTTGATTGGTCAAATTTGAACCATTTATTGAAATTTAACCAATCAAAATCAAATCACAACAAAAATCGCATTTCGCAAATCGCAAATCACAGGTGCATGCAACTAGCTTTCCAGGGATTTTCAAGGAATTCTTTTGATTTCCAAGAATTCCAGAGATTTCCAACGAATTCCAATGATTTCCAAAAATTCCACGGATTTCCAAAGAATTCCAGTAATTTCTAAAGAATTCCAGTGATTTCCAAGGAATTCCAGGGATTTCCAAAGAATTCCCAAGGATTTCAAAAAAATTCCAAGGATTTCTAAGGAATTCCAATGACTTCCAAGAGAATTCCAAACGAGTGTATGTACACAAAATTTTCGGGATATTTACCCTTTGGTGATCTATCTCCAGCGGATATGGATGTTTACTTGATATTACTTTAGATTATTTAGATTACTTGAAATTATTTAGATTATTAAATATTATGGGAGATTGTTTGAGATTAGTAATAAATTATTGATATTTTGTATACATGATTATTGAAGTGAACAACCCCTCGGTGTTATCTTTTTAAAAACAGTTGACCCTATTAATTTTAAACATCTTTTCATCTCATATTAGCGACTAATGAATCGGTTGACTACATGAGTGGTTTTTTGTATACCTTGAAATATACCTAATCCAAGGTAAAAATACCTTGAACCCTTGTATTTTAATGCGGCAATGCAACTTTCTCGCTTATTTAGATGCATTCATAGAAATGATTATTTTCACCTTTTAAAAATAATGTTACCAACTATTATGATTGACAGTTCTATTTCTATTTGGCACGAACTCTAGTACAGGTAATTAAATTATATTTGATCTTCAAGTATTTAGTTTAAAAGTGGGAACTTCAAGTTATTAAATTATAGTAATAGTAGGAGAGACATACTTAAGTATGTCGACTGCTGGTTCTCCATCGAGAATATCTGCCTTGAAAACCCTTCATACAATTGAAGTGGTTAGCCAAAACCCAAAACTCATGCAAGTGGTCCACCAACTATAGGTTGGTTGCTTTAGCATGTAATTTCATAGCTCACCTTTCTGCAGTTCTCACATGACCATCCAGGCAATTGCATACGATCAGCTTTGCGTCTGACAGGTTCCGTTTTATGTACAAAAAGAGGGCTTTTAGGTCTCGCAATTGGAAATCTAAAATTCAAATAAAGAGCGAGATGTTTCAAACAATGGGTAAATGGGTCATTCCATGTCAAACCAACAAGTCACTCAAATTGACCATCACAGATTTCTTTGAAACTCTGGTTAATTATACTCTTTAACATCCTGAATTCAAATATATTTTTAAAAAAATTCTAGCTTTTTTAGTTTTTGAGTTATTTAATTTTAAAAATAGCAAAAATGACACTTTTTTTGTTCGCGCTTAATGATACAAAATGTTCTAATTTTCGTTCTATAAGTCCTACATAGTTGTGTAATACATCATTTTAAAAAGTATTTAAAGGGCTTTAATTTGATATAAATCTTGACTACTTTCTAACAAAAATGAATTTTTTGAAAAACCTCAAAAAATGTTTTTGAAAATTTTCTTGAGTTTAGTGTTTCTTGAAAATTATAAAAATAAAATATATTTATACAGGTGACTTGGTGAATACTTCATAAAAATTTCAGAGTGAAATTTTTCAAATTTCATTTCAAAATAAGTCATGATTTGTCTATCGAAGTTAATTTATATTATTATTTAAAAATGTACAATACTTCGTTTTATATTTTCTTTTAATTACTTGGACGACATGTTTTGAATATAGATATTCATCATCAGGAAGTCAAAATTAAAATATTATTTGAAAATTATAAATTTATAATAAATATTAAATTATAACAAATATTATTTGAAAATTATAAATTTATAATAATTTTCAAATAATATTTTAATTTTGACTTCCTGATGATGAATATCTATATTCGAAACATGTCGTCTAAGTAATTAAAAGAAAATATAAAACGAAGTATTGTACATTTTTAAATAATAATCAAAATAAGTCGTTTATGAGATTTTTAAAATTAAATAACTCAAAAACTACAAGAATTAGAATTAAAAAAAAATTATATTTGAACTCAGCATACTAAAGAGTATAATTAACCAAAGTTTCAAAGAAATCCATGATGATGAATTTGAAAACTATTTATTTTTGGTTGACTTCATAACATGGAATGACCCAATATATTAAAAAAATTTTGTACACAGAACACGGAATTTCCAAACAAGTTCCAAATCTAAAAAATTTCAATTATTTCTCAGAAATTCCAAAGAATTTGAAGAGAATTCCAAAAAAGTGCACAAAAAATTTTCGAGTTCGTTTCAAATATAAAAGCAGAACACAATTCTTTTATAAAAAGAAGAAGTTTATTCAAAGTATGAGGGGAGTTTTTTTGTTTTCTACCTAGCTATATGAACAAGGAGTTAGAAAACAAACAAAATTTTAAAAAACTTCCCTCGTAACAACGAAAACTTACTTATCATAATCTTTGAATGCATTTTTTATGCTTTTCGTCGAAGTAGTACTCGTAGTCTCCATTTTAACATCACAAAAAGTTTCATCTGCACTAACATCTTTCGATTTATTGTCCAATTTTTTGCAATTTGGTGAGGTCTTACAATCATAATCTTTGAATACATTTTTCATGCTCTTCGTCGAAGTAGTGTTCGTCTCCATTTTAACATCACAAAAAGTTTCATCTACACTAACATCTTTCGATTTATTGTCCAATTTTTTGCAATCTGGTGAGGTCTGATTAAATAATCTTGTGTTGTTACTGATGGAGCTAAATATTTATATATTTAATAAATAACAGCAAAAACAAATTATCAAATCACTTACTTGGATGTAGGAATAGTTTTAAAAAGTTGAGTAAGAGTGGATGATTTATTCTTCTTCTGATTTCTTTTCACAACCTTTCTGTTTGCCTTTTTTATAACAGATTTGACCGGGGTATTCTCAATTATGAAAGACGAATCCACCATATCAACATTGTTTGGTGTAAAAAGTTTATTTCCTTCTTTTAGTTTTTTTTGGTTAAAACTTACTTCGGGTGAACTGCTTTCAATGATATCAACGTCGAGGTTTTCTTTTTTCAAAAGTAGATTTTGTTTAGATAAATTCAAATTGAGCTTTGGAATTCGTCTATTAAAAGAAATATTACGATGTTTATTTATGGTTGGACTTTTACTAAGTTCATTTTCAGACAAAGGCATAGCAACACTTTCACGTTTCTCTTTCGATTCTTGTTCTTCCATCGACAATATTTGATGTTCAAATTGTTTCATTTCAACGGCTAAGTTATCCTGAAATTCTAAAAAAAAGCTTTTAATATTGATTAATTAACGAAATTATGTACTAACTTTGAAGTTCCTGGGTTAAAACGTAGTAGATCATTGCGGGTTTTCGTAATGCTGCTCGTTCAGATTTCCATATACTTTCTACTTTATCCGTATATAAAGAATTCCAGACTTCTTGTGCACTAATCATCGTGTACTAGCAGAAAACTTACAGACTTCCACAGAAAGGATTGTTTGAAAGACTTTTTTGACTTCTTTGCAACAAATAGATAACAAAAGTTAGGTTAGATGTCAACTTTTGAATTGTTTTACCGGGAAGTACTACATATACACAGTGCAGCAAAAATTGTAATATTTTAAATTTAATTTTAATTAATTTAAAAAAATTATGTTGTGCACGGAAAGGAAAAGTGTTTAAATTGGAATTTAAAGTATTAAGTACCTACCCAAGGATAGATAAAGTATCAGTTGTGGTAAATATTAGGTGATAAGCAAATAGAAAATTAAACGCAAACTTTTAAAACTAAAATTTTTGAATTTAATTTAATTTCTCAAAAACTATTGGTCCGATGATTGGACCAAAATAAAAAAGAAATAAATTAAGTAACTTCAGTGGCGTCGCAGAAAGAAATCATTAAAAAAAAGTATTTTTTATAAAATTAACTCATTTAAAAAAATTGAATTTTATGGTGGGAGAAGGAGGCAGGAATTTTTTTTCTAGTTCGGCGGTAAATATAATACAAAACTAATAAAACAGGTAAAAGCCCAATAAAAATTTTTAAACTCTCTATTGTACAATAGAAGTTAGTGAACTTATTTTGGATGCAACAGCAAAAATATTTCAAATTTTATTTTTAATCTTTTTTTATATTTTATTTTTTTAATTAAATCAGTTAATTTTTAAATTTTACAGTGTAATATACAGTACATGTATGCAGAGTTTGCTTCTCATCTCTCTAAATCTTGACAAAAAAATTAAATATTAAACTTCCGATGAAAAAATGGCGAATATTGGCGACGACGATAACCAGGGAGTCGGGGTTTGAAGATTATATAAGTAACTTTTGTAAGAACTTTTCCGAGTTAAAAACTTCTTTAGATCTTCTCTAAGTAGGTATGAAAATAAATGTAAGTCCATGTAATTCAACCACCATCTCAAAGTTAAACCGTAAATTCTTTTAAACAGGCACGTAGCCAGAACTTGATTTCGGAAGTAGGGGGAGCACTCGTAAAAAGCCTTTTGTAAAAAATAATATTTTCGGGGGTTCCCTTCCAGGAATTTTTATTATTACAAAGAAATCTTGTTTTTTTTACATTACGGGGAGGGGGGCACGAGCCCCCAAGTGCCCCCCTGGCTATGGGCCTGCATTTAAATATGCATTCACATGCTATACAGAGAAAAATATGTGTTACGAATCCACATAATATTCTCTCTGTACAGTACGTGTACATCACGCATTACGTGGGTTTATTACTTGTTTAATTGATATCAGAGGCGTATTACGCAAGTTTGACGCCGCAAGCCTTTAATATTTTACGCCCTTATCCTCGACTTTACAGTTAACCATTTTTTTTATTAGAATAATTTATAGAGAAAAGGAAGCTGTCTTTTGAAATTTTGCACTACAAGCCCGGGCTTCATGGGCTTATGCGATAATACGGCTCTGATAGCTGCTATATAAAAATGTAATATACCAGTGGCGTATCCAGGGAGGGGGAGCTCGGTGGCCCCCCGCTGAAATTATCAATTAGCAATCAATCTAACTTTCTATTAAGCGTTTGACTTAATTTAATTAAGTATTTAATTTAAATATTAAATATTTAATTTAATTTAATTAAGAAGCGTTTCATCTGCGACGCTATTATAAGACTCGCTTCGCTCGTGCACCCCCCCCCGCCAAACTAAATTCCTGGCTACGCCACTGTAATATACAAATATAATTACTTATACTGATCGGAGAAGCTCTTCGATAAAGTATACTATTATACTAACTTATAAAATTCCATAAAAAATTTACGTTTAAAATAATTTAATAATAATTGAAAATTATCTGAATATAAAATTACTTTTATTATAAGTAATATTGCATGTTGTTAGTCAATAACAAAATCGTAAATGTATTATTTATTTTTTATTTTAATTTTTAGGTGCCATTATTGTACATTTTTACTATATTATTTCTTATCATACAAATAAAATACAATTTTCTAATTATTCATTTTATTACATTCAATTTTGTTGTTTCAATAGAAGTACTTGCTAAACAATAGAAGTTTATTTTAAGTATAAAAATCAAATTACTTTTTTTTAAAGGTTTAAAGGTTTATAAAGGTTAAAAGTATTTTCTTTAATTTAAAATGTTAATGTACCATTTGAATCTCCATTGTAACCAGTGGCGCATTTATAGAGAAGCAAAGGGGCAATTGCCCCCCAAGCCCAAAGATGACTCGGATTGTATCCCCAAAGCCCTCCTTGAGATTGGATATTGTATTGTAAATTTAAATTATAAATTAATTAATACATATAATTTAATATATTTTTGAGCTTGAATTTTTTTGATTTCTGGAAGCTGTCAGGCGTTTTACCACTGATGCGCATGAATAGATTAACAAGATTTTTTTTCAGCACCCCCAAAAGCATTTTCTAAATACGCGACTGATTGTAGCCATTGGCGTACTTAAACATATTCAAGTAATAGCGCCCGAAGGCTAAACTAAAAAAAAAAAAATTGAAAGAGGTGTCGTGGGACACTCGGTTGGAACGAAGTTTCCTACGCTATCTTATTTTAATCATTTTTTCAATAAAAAATGTCAACTAAGGATTTCGAGCTATACGAAAAGCTATACGCTGGCCGAGCAATGAAATGTTTATCGGAAAACATAAAATTGTCATATGCAATATTCCAAGTGCATTCAAATTGTCGACAATTTGTTTGAGCTCACGAATGCATTTGTTGTTTTTGCAATTTTCCCGACTCGAAGAGAAGGGAAAATTTATCTATTTTTTGTGAAAATTTGTTAGGTGGCTTGTCATATGACGTGACATTCATTTCGAAAATTTGACAACAATAACACAATTATTGTTTTATGATTTTATGGCAAAAAATTGATGTGCTGATGATTGGAGGTATTGCGGCAGAAGTAACGATATTTTTCTAAACAATTTTTGTTAGCCCAGTGGCGTAGCTAGAGCTTTTGCCGCCCGGGGCGGTCTGACATTTTGCCGCCCCCTACCAAAAGAATTCTACTTAAATTAAAAAAAAAAAATTAAAAAGCAAAAAAAAAGGTCATTGAGGTGTTCGTAATCAAACATTTAACATGCTTTAACATTATTTTTCAAAGCCAAAATTTTTAAGAGCAAAAAAAGGTCATCTAGCGTTCGTAAACAAACATTCGACATATCCTCTAGCTTTTTTCAAACTCACAATTTTTACATACCGCAATCTGCCGCCCCCTAAATATGTGCCGCCCGGGGCGGTCCCCCCCTTAGTTACGCCACTGTGTTAGCCCCATGTTGCTAAGATAATTGGGGACTAAGATATTTCACTTTCTGTAAATTCTTTAAATTCACGAATTCCTGAAAGAAATTACCGACGAAAAATCAGGTATATTTGGCCGTGGATCAAATCTAGGATTGCTCGGCATACATAGCTAATTGACGTTGATATTATATTTTATTTTTATTATTTGCTGTGTGATGTGTGTAATTAATTATATGATTATCATACTATCACTTTATAATTGTAAATGTAACGATTGAAATTGTATTTTTAAACAAAATAACAATGCTTCGCTTTTTATTTATGCAACATCCAATTTTAGAGCTGCGTGACGCTCTTTTGGTGTATTCTCGATCTACCCCTGTAAGTTACTGTGTAATTTTGGTATACAGGTATGTGGAATTTTTTGGAAATAGAAAAGTATAGGTAATATTTTCTTTAAAATCGAAAAATATTGCTTTTTTTAGATAATCTAAAATGCTGGTTCCTTAATAAAATTTTTTTATATGTTGAGTTATTCTAATGGTGGGCAGTCCTATGATTTATTACAATTTAAATTATAATAATAATTATGGATACTTAATCGTCGGAATATTAAAATTTATGAACGTAAAATTTAATAAAAGCTTTCAAAAAGTACCATCTTAAAATATCAATAATATTTTTATTAAATTTTTAAACTAATTTAAAATATTTAATTTACAGACTAATACAGGTCAACATAATATAAAGGCAGCCAAATTCCGGTTATTCACAAGTTGTAATTGTTGTATTAAAAATGAAGGATGAAATGCAAGAATTTTTTAAACTTGATGATAAAAAAAGAAATATTGGAATTGATCCTAAATATGAAGAGGTAATTAAACAATTTTTACCGATTTAATTTTATCCCAAAATTTTTAGATAATACTGGAGCCATACGAATATATCAATGAAAAAAAAGGAAAACGTTTCAGAAATATGATTATCGAAATATACAACTATTGGCTAGAAGTGGATGAAGACAAAATTAAATTGTTTACTGCTATTATTCAAAATTTACACACAATATCTTTACTGTAAGTAATTTTTATCAGCTATCAGGTTGCGGAGGTAAAATAGATTTAAAAAAATAGTATAATTAATTAATTATAAATAATGATTAATTATTTTTTGCTATATCATAAAAAATAAATCAAAAAATCTATAAATGATTCGTATAAAACATGCCCATTACTAAATAATAGTTATTTAGATTACTAGTTGTGTAAGTGCAATTTTTATTAGTTCTAAAAATGACTACTATTTAAAAAAAAATGTTAATTACAGAATCGATGATGTACAAGATTCGTCTGGTTTGAGAAGAGAAAATCCTACAGCTCACCTTATTTACGGTGTAAGCCGGGCAGTTATAGCAACCGATTCTGTTTTTTATCATACATATGATATGCTGGAAAAATTTGAAAATCCTAAGGTAGTAATAATATTATTAACCAACTTTTTCTTAAATTGTTTTGAACCTTTGAATGGTGTGTTTGTCCCGAAATCAACAAAAGTCAATATAACTCTGATTGTTGATAGAAATAAATTTGGTTTCAAGTTTTAAACTTATTTATAATTTGAATGAAAGCTTTGATCGACCTTAAATTTGCTCTTCTGTTTGTTGTTATGACTGGAGGTACTGGCCTGCAAGCAGAAAACGCTCGGTGACTTTTCAAGGAACACCGTGTTGTTATCTTCAATGATATAAATAAATAAATAATAAAAATGATTTAATTATTGTAGATATTTGAAGTAATTCTTGAATTTTTTGAAAAATCATTGAAAGGGCAAGCGATGGAAGTTTATTGGAGAGATCATTTTTTGTGTCCTACCGAAGATGAGTACCTCGATATGATTAGCAAAAGTAAGCTTATATTAAATGTTTGTTTGAATTTTTTTTGATCATTGACTTTCTAGAAACTGGAAGTACTTGCGAAAGTATAAGCAATACTTTGGAAGTGCTGAGCACTACTGGCATAAATTTACGAAACGTATCAATTCTGCTGGGACTGTATTTCCAAATAAGTGACGACTATAACGGTTTAACATCAAAAATAGTAAGCAAATTTTTTTAAACAATTAATTATTAATTCAATTATTGTCTAGTATACCAAAGCCAAAGGCTATTGTGATGACATAAGAGAAGGAAAATTTACGCATCCAGTTGTTCACGCAATCAACAGCAATAGAAAGGATACGCGCATATTAAGTTAGTTACAATTGACTTTAAGCACTTTTAAATTTATTTATTTTAAAAATTTTTTCAGATATTTTAAGAATGCATACAAACGATACCGACTTGAAAAACAAATGTTTAGATTTATTAGAAGAATATGGAAGCTTAGAATATACTGCAAGTAAAATCGAGCTTTACAAGGATCTAATTAATGAAGAATTAAAAAATTTTAAAAATAATCCCCACTTTAAAGTATTGTTTGAAATAATTGAAGGTACAAATGATCAATTATAAAAAGATGGATAAACTTCAGTTTTGTAGTGATATATCTATCATGTAGGTACTTGGGTATATATTGAGGTGTTAATCGGTGATGCCGTCTAACACCATACACTTAGTTAAATATGAGGTGTTAATCGATGAAACCATTATTATTATATAGGTATGCACTTATAAATAGAATTAGTTTGTAATAATGTACCTACAATGTACAAAGTTTATTCAAAAATTCTTAACTGAAAGAAAAAATAATATAACAAAAACTAATAAGTTAATTTCAATAAAAATAGTCAAAAACAAATAATTTTACTCTTCAAATAAATTTCAAAATTTCACAAAAATTTTCTATAAACCACAATATATGAAAATATCATAACATAATCTCTGTTGAATATCCCAACACTGTCCGTGCTTAAACGATTTAAAACGACATAGCTGATGACTGTCGCCAACGATTGACTCAGGCAAAGATTTATGTATGGTGGATATTTTGTAATTATGTGATTGTTGGCAATATCTCCTTTATATTATTCTTATTATTTTATTTAGAATTATGATAATTATTTAAAATGTTTATGGTCATAACTTTAAATGTTTTGTCAATACTGCATCATGTGAATGTTGATATTTTAATTATGTTGACAAAACTATGTGTAATTACTTTGTTATTAAATAATATTTTAATTATATTTATATATCATCATAAAAATTGCTTCCAATTTTTATTCACGGAAGGGGGTGAATCTCTATCTCTAATCTTCTCTAATAAATATAAAAGAGCTTGTTTGTATGTTTGTTCGCTATACACTCCTAGACCTTTCTACCGATTTTAACCAAATTTGGAACACATACTCAGTAGGACTTGGAAAATGTTAAAAAAGTTGAAAGGAAAGTGAGATCTCACAAAATTAGCTGATGCGCATAAACGGATTAACGAGATTCCCGTAATCCCCCCCCCCTCCCCCCCAAAAAAGGTATTTTTGAGCTTCACAAATAAATCAGCAACGGAAAGCAAGACTGGAAAACATTGGAGTACTCAGACTAAAAGCAAAGTATTATATTTTTAATAAGACCCCGGGCGAAGCCGGGTATCCAGCTAGTAATAAATAAAAATTAAAAATAAAACATAAGTACACCAAAAACTAAACGTAGTAACCTGTTGTCATTTTTTATATATCCGCCACTGAATTCAAAATTACATATTTTGAAAAAATTAAACAATACCGAAATAAAAATGAATCGATTCCAATTTCAGGCAAGTATACATAATTAATAAACTATAAAATTTTCATTTTGCACTTCTTAAGAAACCCGATCGATATGAGAAAAATGTTTTGGTGGGCAACTGGTTCGAACAACGTTGTAAATATACCAAAAATCCACACGACTTTCGCAGTTGGTATTCTATCGATTATGCACCAAAACCAAGATCGGCCAACGATCCATCACTTATTTGGGATCAAAACTTGAGAGCACAGGTATCAAATTTTACAAGTTCACCAAAGCAACACCAAACAATGTAAAACAATAGGGATACGGCCCAAGAATAATATTCGATCACCAAGCTCCCCACTTTCTGGAAAATTATTCGACTTCGTACGACCTGGCTTATAATCATCTTCCAAAATTAGCACCAGATGGTCCAACACATCGTCGCTTTCGATTTAAATTTTTAACTTACGTACCTCAACAGGATTACGCAGAAAATTATGTGAGTTATTCTCAAGATGTGGTAAATCTTCAATACAATCTTACTCGTGTAGGGAAATGTGACAGGTATTGGCTTGGTAGATTATTACAAATCAAAATGGCAAATTGAGAATCCTGTTCCTCGAGTTACATTGACGACTCATTATCAAGACACTTTTGTAGCTCCACCACCAAGTGATAATTTTACATGTCCGCATGCAATTCCATAGTAAATTTTGTTTTAGTAATATTGATCGAATAATCACCCCATTTATTTCAGTAATAATTCTTCTATGATGGATAAAGCAAATAGAACCTTAGCTAATTTGAAATTACGAGGTCAACGACTTTGTAGGGTACCGGACACCGACCTTGTAGTCCTGCCACGAAAAGCAGTATGTAATCCAATTACTTGGGAATGCCCCGATAAATATAAGGAAGTTCCTGATCGGTGCATTGGCTCCTAGGAAATTGTAAAAGTAATTTTATATATTTTTAATTTATTAAATCAATCAAATAATAAACAAGAAATAATGAAACGGCATTTTTAGTTTTCAATTTTATTTATTACAAATTAATTTTAGTTAGAAAAAATATAAAATCTTAATTGAAAGAACTATGGCGGTGAGGATCAGTTTATAAATGATGGGAAAACAGTAAAAACAATGAGATTATTGAACTTAACTTCGATCAAAATAATTTTACACTTTATCACAAAATAGAACTAAATCTACCTACTCTCAGTGGTCGCTGCAATATGAAGCACGAATCGTATAGTTAACAAAATAAATTTAACAATAACAAATACAAACACTTAATCTAGACGTTTCTTACAGAACAAATTTCTTTAAATTTAGTAAAAATTAAATATTAGCTTATGTTTAAAAAAGAAAGCAAATACACCGAGTTTGTCAGAAAAGTCAAACTCAAAACGAAATATAACAAAAGTCGATGAAAACGTATTGAAAAATAATTAAAGTAATCGTTCGTGTTAAAAACTATCACAAAGAAATATTAACAGTCTTTTTTAAAAATAACTTATTGATCGTAACGGTAAGGTTTTGACATCCCCATCGTTATAGGGGACGGAAAACGAAGACTTGCTACATTTTGAGACGTACACTCGTAACGTTGTACACTTGGAGACACATACATAAAATGCTCCTGGTTCATAACTGGATAACAAGTTGCTCCTCTATTTCCTTGTTTAGCCCACACAAACTTGGGGTTGGAGATGTACCCTTTTCCATAAGCAAAACAGCTAGGTTCTGACAAAACTGATCGGTTGTCATAATCGCCGCAATATGAATTATTTCCCGAGTTAAAATTTTGAATTTCTTGAGCGCCAGTTTGCGAAGCAAAACCCGAAGTTTGACTGGACGAACGACTAAGCAGACCAATATTAGAATAACCATTGCTAGGTAAAGGCACTCCGTTTGAATCTAGCCAAAAACCACCAGCAACCCACGAATTTTGCGTCATGGTTTTTAATTTGGCAGGAGAAATTATTGGTCTTGGCTTAAAAGCATTCAAATTGGGCGACTGTTGACCACCGGTAGGCGATCCCAAATTTAAGTTATTTAAAATTGTTTCGATGCTTGAATCATGTGGAGACTGTTTTGTAATACCCAAATTTTCGTTATTAAACAAGTTGCTCGTATTCACAACAGTCGATTTATCACTCATGCAACTACGAGCAGCTGAAAATATTGGAGTAACTCGATTAACATTAGAAGAGTTTAAGGAAGTTGTCGATCTTCTCTTGGTAAACATATTTTCTATAATTGCAGGTTCACCAAACACAGGATTGTCGCTTCTTCTTGAAGGAAAAATTGTAGGCAAATTAGATTTGGTAAACAGTTTTTTTTTACTAAAATCTAGCTTATCTGAAAAATTTTTAAATGTGCTCGAACACGAATCCAAATCTTCTTCGTCTGAAAATGCGTAATCTTCCACAACTGGGCTCCTTCTTCTCAAATGCTTTAAGACGTGTTTAACTTTTGTCTCTTTACGAGTGAAACTTGAGCGAAACTTTAAGTTTATAATAATTAAGCTGGACGCGATCTTAAAATTAAAAAGTGAAAATCAACATCAAGGGTAAAACAAAAAATAATTTGTAGTGTAGTCTAGCCCAGCGTTTTTCAACCGTTTTTGGCCCGCGAACCAGTAAAATTTCGCGGACCGGTAGTTAAGTAATTATTATTATAATGTAATTTATAAGTAAATAAACCTTTGACAAAAATCACAGAAATTTTTTTAACGCGAACCGGCGGTTAAAAATAGCTGGTCTAGTCAAAAAGGTGGTAACTTAGACATCAGCAAAAGGCCCTTAAAACTCGAAAGAAACTGGAGAAAATTTGTCAAGAAAGATCCCAAATCATTAGGTCATAAACTAGAGGTTTCTTATATATATTCTATGTCCAAAACTAAACTGGATAACATTTCAAATACAAAGAGACTTCAAAAAATATACTTTTTCATGCAGCCGGACTACTCAAGCTTCCTCGAATTACCCAGACTTTGTCAAATTTCCCCATGTGATGAATTCTAGTTTTAAATAATTCACTTGATAAAATAATTGGAATTTTATTTATACAATGTTTGTTTGTTTAAAATTCCGATAACTGCATAAGCCATGATTAACATGTCGTCATTTATTGATTTTCAAAATAACGCCTAGCGGTAGAGAGCAAGTACCATTGGGCAGGGCTGGGCAGTATTTGAAATACTTGTATTTGAAATACGTATTTAAAATACATTTTGTATTTTGTATTTGTATTTTAAATACACCATTTCAAATGTATTTTGTATTTTGTATTTTAAATACAAATATTCCGTGTATTTTGTATTTTGTATTTTATTTCAAATTTTGTATTTCAAATACAAATTTTCAATGTATTTTGTATCTTGTATTTTGTATTTTAAATTTTTTTTTTGTATTTTAAATATTGTAGTTTGTATTTCAAATATTGTATTTTGTATTTTAAATACTGTATTTTGTATTTTAAATACTTGCTTTAAATGCAATTTGTATTTTGTATTTTGTATTTTAAATACTGTAATATTTTGTATTTGAAATACTGTATTTTGTATTTTAAATACATAATTTCAAATGTATTTTGTAATTTGTATTTTAAATACAAGTATTCAGTGTATTTTGTATTTTGTATTTCAAATACCCATTTGTGTGTATTTTGCCCACCCCTGCCATTGGGTCATTCCATATCAAGTGGTTCAATCTTGTCGCTCGACCATTCTAAAAAAAAATTGATTTTTTTTGTGAAGACATTCTAACATGTTAATAGTACTAAATGACCATTATTTCAATTATATTGTCTTTTGTTTTTGTGTGAGGGCCATATTTGCTTTGCAATGCCCGGCATTTCTTGCAATTTTAATGCCCGGTTTCACCAATGTTCGTTAAATTTTGACGCCGATCAAATTTTGACGCCTTGTTAAGTCGTTTCACTAACATTGATTTTTCGTCAAAAATCAATTGTCAAAATTTTCAGCCATTTCTAACTTAAGTTAGAAGTTAAATAAGGTAAAGTTTTTCTTTTAAAAACTTCAAAAATGCAACACAAATGTCAATAGTAAATCTAAACTAACCGTTTAAATATTTGACTGACGAATATTTAGTTGTCAAATTTGATCGAAACTTTGACCAACGTTAACTATATTTTGCATGGGTAATCAAATTTTTATGAGTTAACGAGAGAAAAACCGTTTGACGTTGATCAAATGCCTTGACGAAGGTTGGTGAAACTGGGCATAAGGGTTTACGGCAACTGAAATATTTCAGCTCTTATTTGTCCTATCGAGATGGGAAAAAAATGAAATTGTTTAGAAAGAAACAGACTACAATATTGCTCTTTACATATTTTTACTTAAAAACAATCCTAAAGGGTAAAATTCCAGCCTCAATTCTTATCAAGTTTTTAAAGAAAATGCCATTTTTGAAAGGAAGTTTACGCATGAAGGGAAAAAATCTCAATGTTAATTTTTTTTTATAAAAAGGTGGTAACCAGATGAATGCACACACCAAATATCAACCCTAAGATTTACTGTCCTTATCTTTTAAAAAATTTCAGTTTGAAAATTTAACAAAACGGTGATTTTTGGTACTAAATATCTTTGGTGGGGGACCAGATAAAAATCTGAAATTTCATGTCGTGATAGTACTATAATATAGCACTATCACATAATAGTATGTGCGCAATGCCATTATAATATAATTGAGTTTGAGATTTGACTACAAGTCCGAGATATTACAATCAGAAAATGGCAAAGAAATTAATAATTTTTATACCAAATAAAATCAATTAATATTACATAAAACGTAAAAACACATAAATAGGAACAAAAACTCAAATAAATTAAATGTAAAGCAGAAATTTCTTCGTAAAATGTAAGCAAATATTCTTCAACTATAGCTGTGATGTTAATAACCTGAGTTATTTATCGAATTTCTTAAGGCTTTTGACACCTGCACCTCCTCAGAAAGTGATGTATGGTAACACTTTATTATGATGTCATTCATTGGAACATATTTATGATATGATCTTGTTTTGGGAACAGGCAAGCAGTTATCAAAGTGCTCTTTTAGCTCAATTCCATTTGTGACCACCTCCTCACTTTTTACATAAAAATATTTAATTCCAGGAAAGTTTTTCTTCATGCGTCAACTTCCCTTCAAAAATGGCATTTTCTTAAAAAACCTGATAAGAATTAAGGCTGTAATTTTACCCTTTAGGATTGTTTTTAAGAAAAAATATGTAAAGAGCAATATTGTAGTCTGTTTCTTTCTAAACAATTTCATTTTTTTCCCACCTCGATAGGACAAATAAGAGCTGAAATATTTCAGTTGCCGTAAACCATTAAAATTGCAAAAAATGCCGCGCATTGCAAAGCAAATATGGCCCTCACACAAAAACAAAAGACAATATAATTGAAATAATGGTCATTTAGTACTATTAACATGTTAGAATGTCTTCACAAAAAAAATCAATTTTTTTTAGAATGGTCGAGCAACAAGATTGGACCACTTCATATGGAATGACCCCATTACGAACTTTCCATGCTTCCATACCTCTCATAAAAAGTTATGATGTCACAAAACCATATTCCTTAATTTATTAATACATTACTAAATAATAATGAATTACCCAAAATATAAAAAAAAGATGTCAAATGGTGAATAAATGATAAAAAATATAAGATAGAGGATAGATGGCATCTTTATTCTTCTGGCAGACAGATATTCTTCTCTGATATCAGACCTGAATTTCTTTAAAACCTACATCCAATGCTAATTGGGTAATTTGTGGTTGAAGCCATTTATTTCCAGAATGCTACAAAAATTTAAATAATAGCTAGCATTCCAGAATTATCTCCTTATACAGTATTTGCATGCAGAGAAAATTATGCTCATACCTATTATTATTCTTTAGATTCATGGAAAACAGACAATCCGTCTTGGCCATGTTTACCTTTTTCAACAAATTTAGCCATCTTTCAGTCATATAGGGAACTTATGGACTTTTTTCTGATGCTAAATTATAGGGTTTAAGTAAAAGCACATAATGACTGGACTCGAGTTACAATGTAAAATACTTACCTGTGCAGCATTGAAATAACCACTCCAGTTCAAATAAGTAGTTGCTATCCAATGTCCATAAGTTATAAAATTCCATAATAAGAGTTGAATCAATTTCATTCTTACATCAATATCGTCCTTCCAAAACATCAAAATTAGCTGAAGTAAAGAGCCTGCAAATCCCAAAAGAACGGTTCCTTTATTTATCGACTTGGGAAAATGTGCCATAACCGCTTCATGATGTTCCACTAATTTTGCAACACTTGTAGAATTAAAGTAAGGTAACTGTTCCATAAACATTGGTAGTTTTTCAACAATATTTTGACGCAAAATGTCGACCCCACTCCATTTCTCAGAATTAGTAGCAAAATAATTTTCAACAAAGTTATAATAGCTTAAAACTAAATTTTTTGTCGTCAAAACGTAATCAATCATCCAATTAGGACTTAGCCTTTTCAAATTATCGTCAGATAGATTTAATTGCGTCATACCGTGCCACAAGTTCAGAACAGAAAAAGTCACCAAAATTATTGTTAGAAACGTTTTTATGAACGAAAGCTTCGAACTTTTCGAAATACCATCTGCAGATATATTCAAATCCAACAGGGAAACTGCCCGTTTTCGAAGTTTAGAAAACTTCAAACCAAGAACGTAATTTTGTTTGTGAATTGTCGTTTTTACAACTTTTTCGCATTTTGGGCATAATTTATATGCTTTTTCTAATTGTTTCCTGAAAAAGAAATATATATAAGAAACTGCAATTGCAATTTTAAACTGAAGGAATCAATTTTTAAAATAAAAAAAATATATACTAACTGAAAATGTTCTACTTCTACGTCAAAATTATCTTCACAAAGAGGAATAAAATTTGCAAGTTGAAAAATTTTTAATTTTTGGTTATTATTACACAGATGGCACAATCCATTGGACGCCGGATTTTTCAGAGTCGATTGCAATGATTTTGGAGTAGCTTTGTTTAACAATTCGTCTTGTTGTTCTGGAATTGGCCTATTGTAATCTCCATTCTGAAAAACAATAAACAAATTTTTCAGTATTTTTTCTCAATCTCATTCGAGACACTTACCGAGTCGAAACCGTTATACTGCAAGCACGAAGGACACTCGAAGCAATTTTGTTCGCTGTAAGGCACGCACGTCCATTCGTTACAAAACCAACAATTTACTTTAACTAAAAATCTTCGGCTAAAATGACAATGTTTTTAAAATTCTAGTGCGAGGCGAGAAAAATTTACGTTAAAATCTTACCGAATTTTTAAGTACACATTTACCAATACAACCAGAGTTACATTACATAAAACGACAATGGGTAAATAAAATATTAAGTTATCTAACAAATATTCCATTGTGCATTAAAATTTATTAAATAAAACGGTGAACACATGCAAAATCCGGCAGTATTTTGACATAACCTAATTTTTTCTAACCTAAAAATTTAAACTATAAAGCAGTGTTACCAAACATCCGATTTCCAAAATGTTTTTTAAACCAAAGATAAAATTTAAATTTCTAATTCACATCGCGGTTTTGTCTTTCAATGATAGATCTATAAACAGATTCAATATCTTACGGGTTTTAGTGGAATATAATTTCAAATTTTAACATTACACGGCATTGTTGTTATGGCAATCAAGCGCACTTTAGAAGGTTACGAAAGAGTTGATACTATTTAATCAAAGGTTTTATTTATTTTAAATACAAGAAAATAATGGAATAATACAATAAAATCGTAAAATTTTGAATAAAAAAATTTAACCAACAACAGACGTAATAAGTTCAGCAACATCTGCATTAGTGGCTTTTACTGTTAATTTCATTGTAACACCATCCGCTAAAACCAACTTTGCCCTTACTAAAATATCAAATCCACCTCGAAATATTCCTAAAACCAAAAAATCTCAAACAAAGAACTTAAATAAAACTCTTACACCAACCTGCTAATAACAAAGTGTGCGTTGTTTTGCCTTCGGAAATCTTATCGGTTCGTTCTGCAGGTTGAAGTCCCAAAAATTGTATTATATTTTTGACGGCTTCTTCGAGGGAAGTCATGGAACTTAATGAGAAAGTGTCTTCAATAACGACAAACTCGTCGCCTGCTTCGTCCCATGTGGCACCAAAATTAATTTTGTTTATTCTTTGTATTTGATCACCTAACACAACCTCGAGATCTTCTAACATATATTCGTCATTATATCCTTCATCTGTGTCAGGTAGACCAGTATTCGGATCGCAATCTTTGACTATAAACTTCAATGTTGCACCAAAAGTGCCTACGGTATTAGATAACTCTTCGGGAAACTGAAGGATGATATAAACCGAACCCATTTCGTTATACGACAATTTTTGACACGAAATTTCTTTTAAGATTTTATAGCCTTCACTGGCGTCGAGTTGAATTCTCACGTTTTCCAGCAACTGATCGTTGAGAGTATTCAAACAATCAAATTGTAATACCAAATGATGTGCGTAACAATGTTTGATACATGTAACTACATATTCTGTTTCAGATTCCGTCAATTCGACAATTTCAGAACTTTTGAATAGCGGTCCAAGTTGTTGTATTCCAGGTATCATGTTAAGTTTTTCGGTGTAGTTTTCTTCACGTGACACAAATGTTGGTTTTGTCGGATTTGCACTGGATAGCATTCCTTCAGATTTTTGGTTGGCTATTTGCTTCTCTTCTTCTGTAGGTATGGCTACAACTGGGACGGATTTGATATCGAATGGTTTTTCTGCTTTCGTTTGAATGTATTCTTTCAAGCATCGCTCAAGCGACGGAATTGAAACCTGCAATGGCTCCAAAATATAATTATTGCACAACGTTTTATCCTGTTGTTTCAGTATTGAGCTGTAGTAAGTTGCCCTATCTCGCACTTCATCGTCTGAATCCATTTGGCAACGAGCCAATAAAACCTGTATATTTTCTAACAAGTCTGGACACAAAGCACCAAATTGCGCCATTGCCGATACGGCAGCTGCACGTACGGTTGGATTCTCCAAAATTACGCGGTTATAAATAAATCTGATGTACCGTGATGGCTGTTTGGTACGTGGTCCTTCTTTGCCTAACAAGTGCAGAATACGAACAGCAAGTGATGTGTGCTCGCAATCTTCAATAAATTCACACAAGTGTGCCAAGCCAGTTTCTTTGGCATCAGCATTGTCTTCAATTATGGTAATAATTGTGTCTGCAATTGAAGCCTTATATTCCAAACCGCCTTCGTCACGCAACATTGCCGAGAGGAAGTTCATTAAAACGCTATGCTTGCGTGGAAATTTCAACGCCAAAGCTCTGATGGCTTGAACCACAACAACTTTAAATTCATCGCTTATTTCCGACACAAACGTGGCTATTTGTTTCATTAAACGATCGACAGATGACTCCGCTCCTGAAATACAACACAATACATAAATAAAAAATTTATTTTTAGAATCCCCAAAACTCACCAGTTTTCAGCAAAGTGGTGATGGCAAGCGTGGCAATTGAACGATTAGAATCCGTAATCAAGTTTTCCAAATCTAAATTGCATGCGGTCACGGCAGCAGGATGATTAATGGCAACTAGATTTAAGGTTCGAACGGCAGCAAAACGTAAAGTCGCTTTTGGAGATCCACAGAAAACTTGCAAGATGCTTATGGCGGGTGCCAATTCGCGGCTAGTTGTTTTTCTCAAATTGACAATTGCATGTGCGGCTTCATATGTGACCATTTCAGATTTGTGACGCAAACAAGACTCGATAAATTCAAATAACGGCGAATCGTTGCCCCCATCTTCTTCTTCCAATAGCTTTGACGCTATACGAACCTAATTCAAAATAAATTATAATTTTTGTTTTGTATTTGATTCAAGACCCTAAATAATAACCCTAATGTATTTTATTTATATTAAAAGGCTCTGGTCGCAATTGAACCGGATTATCGAGGCTCTACTGTACATTGTCATGTTTCAAAAACCTCGATTAGATTTTGATAATTATTTCGTCTTTTTAATTTCCAGTCCAATTCTGAGGCCATTTAGGGTGCTGCAAGTATGTAAATGGTTTACGTAAATAGGTTACTAGCCCATTGCACAACAAAAGATGGAACGACCATATAGAAAAAATGACAGAGGAAAGACTACCACTAGCAGCCCTGGAGAAATAGACCGGCTGGGAAAAGATGTATAGGACGACCGAGGAAGAGATAGGTGCCGGAACAGGCAACAGCCTAACCCATGAAGCAAAGAAGAAGATAATTAATTTGTACTTTTTCTTTTGTGATTTTAAATTTTCTGGTTTTCCCGTTGAAAAGTTGACGTTAGACCAACCAGGTGAGGACATCAGGTATTTTGCCATAAATAAAGATGGCCACTTGACCGATTTTGTGTCCTAAATTTTGATTGGCTTTATTTTAAGTTTTGATATTATTTTGCGAATAAAGTGATTTTTTAATTTTTAGTATCTTATGCTCGTACTAATAGTCACGGATTAATCCGAGATTCAAGATTAATTCTCGAAATAGCAGCTGTCGGTCTAAATTCCTGTAATCTCATTGGTAAATCCTATGATTATCTTGAATCTTGGATTAATCCGTGACTATTGCTACGGGCATAAGTGACTTTGAATTGTCCCATATTTAGATAGAATTGGATATATTTTAGGATGAGATTGAGTTGTTTCGATGGTTAATCTTGAATGATTAATTTTGAGATAAAAAAAGATTGAGTTAAATTGGAATATTTAAATTTGGATGGTAAAAATTATAAAATTAAAATCTCGAAAGTTTAACATTTACTACATAGTAATATGCTGTAATGTTTTTGTTTGTTAAAACATGCTAAAAATGTTTTAATATTAATTTAAATGTTTAATTAAAAATAAATCAAAAACGATTCTCCAAAAAAATGCAGCACTCAAAAAAATGATTGTTTATGTAAAATTAAATTAAAGGGGGAAACCCATATAAACGGTCGAAAATAATGATGAATTTTGGGATTTTTTTCTGAAGCAACTACTTTACCAATTGTTTTCAACTTTGGAAGTTATTTTATTGAACATTCAAAGAATTGAAAAACATTTTTTTTAAATCGAAAATAATTATTTATCTGCCTGCAATCAATTGTTATTGAACGAATGTTTCCTGCGATATCAAATTGCGTCAGCTGTAGTTTTTTTGTTTTTTATCAGAAACAAAAAATTCAAAATGTACTACATTCTTTATGAAAGTACGCTGTCGATGAACCTCCGTTATTAATAAAAAAAAGTTTTACAACCATTTTTTGCATAAAAATGTTCGCTGAAAATCCCATCTTTATTTTCTGAGCACCGTCATTTTTACAATATTCTCAACTTTTTTAACTTTTTCTTGGTTTATAGACAGCGTACTTTCATAAAGAATGTAATGGATTTTGAATTTTTTGTTTCTGATAAAACAAAAGCTGCCGCAATTTGACATCGCAGAAAACATTCGTTCAAAAACAATTGATTGCAGTCAGATGATAAATCATTATTTTCGATTAAAAAAAATGTTTTTCTATTCGTTGAATGTTCAATAAAATAACTTCCAAAGTTGAAAACAATTAGTGAAGTAGTTGCTTCAGAAAAAAATCCCAAAATTCCTCGTCATTTTCGACCGTTTATATGGGCTTCCCCCCTTAAACTACAAGTAAATTTCATAAAAAGAATTTTTTTAATTTTCTCTTTATATCCCTTTTCGCAAAAGACGAATGTTTGACGACCAAGAGCGTTTTATTATTTAAGAATTAAGGAATAAATTAAAACAGGTTCCAGCTTTCAACTACAAAGTGCAAACAGAAATCACAATTTGATGAGAAGAGAATTAGACCCAAACCGCAAAGTAAAAGTCTCCCACCAGATACAAATCAGTTTTTCTTAAATATTTCGAAAACTATGCAATTTAGCGCAAAAAGTGTTGTATCCAAAAATAATCTACATTAAATTGCGAACAAAAATGGTCCTGTGCATAATCTTGCTAAAGTGAACGGTTCCAGAGTTACGGAGGGTGTAAAAATAGAAATTTTTCGTATTTTTTTGATTTTTGGAAAAAATGAAATTATTTTTCCACTAAATAACGCCACTAACTTAGTGACCCACAGACTAGTATTATAAAAAACAATAAATAAAATTTAGGTTTGTCATCACTGTTCTAGAGCTTTTCAAGCGAGATCATGGAAGTGAAAGTTTTTATCGTAATCTTACTAATTATTTAAAGTTATTTCCTTTTTCCCCTTATATATTAAAAGTGATATTACCACTTGGGGAACTTACCAACATGCAAACAGCATATGGTGACTTCAGAGACATTCGTGTCAGTTTCGCCACTAATTTGGTAACGGCCAAACGGTCGCTTTTCTTAATATGATACAGCACACCCAAGGCATGATACTGAACCATAATACTGCAAAAATAACCGTCAATTACCTTTGGAACCTGAGGTATGGTAAATTTACGCACTTATCGCTGTTAACAGCCTCTTGAGCTTCGTTAACCCAACGTTTAATAACATCAGAAGCAACCTTACTCATGTGCAAAGAACTGACTAAAGCGGCAGAACTAACGGCGGAATTCTTATCGACAATAGCTTGCTTCATGTAGCGTTCGATGGCTTGCAACATGGTAACATCTGTGATGCTGCAGAGTGCCCTAATAGCTGCGGCTCGATACAAATCTTCCTTTCCCGTCATGTCTTTCGTTAAACTCGATGTTACAATGATAACATCGTCTGCAATCGAGCTCAACTCCTTGATGCCCAAATAAACCATGCGTCGTAAAATCACATCTTTCGATTGAAACAACTTTGTCATTGCGAAAAAGACTTCGGTAGCTTCGGTCGTACCCAATTGTTCGCCCTAAAACACATTTCGTTACTAAAAGTAAAATCCAACTCGAATTGCCCTACCTGATTCAACAAGTACAAAATTTTGGTCAAAATATGAGTGCATCTTTTCGCATTAATTATGTTCTCGTTAAATAGTCTAGCTTCCTGCAAGACGGTGGTCTTCTCGATGTGTTGAAAAGGATTTCCGTTGCCTACATATTTAGGAAACAGAAACGTAAAAATTTTAGGTTAGATCGGATAAACCGGAAGAAAACGCTTACCATCTTCTTCCTCTTTCTTGTCCCTCTTGAAGGAACTCATTTTAAGTTATTACTTAAATTTTTGGCAAAAAGTTTTCGAGAATTTGAAATTTAACAAAAATTTGATCAGTACACGTCACTTTGACTTTAGTAAATAGTTTTTGACGTTTGATGAAGAAATTGCCACGTTGCCGCGTCGACTCGCAATCGCTCAAAATTTAAAATTGGAACGAAAACTACAATCAAATTTTAATTCGATAAACTATTTTTAGAAAATCTCTCCGTCAGTTTTCTCTTTCTCAATATTTTGCTTATAATAATAATTTTGTCGGTTTACATAGCAAAATGAAAATACTTTAAGAAAATAAACAGAAACCGCTATATTACAGGCAGACGGACAGCGAATCGGCAGATAAAACTATTTCGTGAAACGGAAAGCTGCCAGGTTCTTCCAGAAACTCGTTAAAAGGGTAACTTTTTAAAATTCCCTCGTACTTAGCCGAAGGTTAACGCGATAATTTTTATTGTAGATAATCAAATATTAAGATCAATCTGACCATTTCTTAAGTTTTCGAGTAACTTTCACGATGATTGCGCTTGGAAAAAAGCAAATCGCAATGAAAATATTTCATCGGCTTTTCGGAAAAGTTGGTGGTAACCAACGTGATCGCATCAAATGTCCCCGTTTCGATTGTTATTTATCAACTGTCAGTGAGTGCAAAATGTCAGTCGGAGATGATTTTCGTTCAATGTCACCGTTGCTGGATCTTGCAAAGAGATTCAATTGCTTTTATTTGTCAGGTAACATTTCGTATTATGATTTGTCATTTTACATTCGACACGCACAATTGTATTTAGAATGCGTGCGAGATAAACGATTTAAAATTGGTTTGGGGGAAATATTGATCAGTTTTCATGTTGTTGTGTATACACCCATTTTTTGCATTTTAGGTTTAAATTCTGGAAAGTATACGCCGTTTTACGTGAAGGGCTATCAAGTTGGACTCATAAGCAAGGATGTTAAGACAAAACTCACAGATTATCCCGAGGTATCCAAAAATTGAAACGTTTTGGGTTTTTAATGCTTGGGTTTTCTTTGGTAGGTTTTTCGGGTGACCAACAATCGGGTCGAATTAAATCCAGCTTTTCGTGACTACGAAGAACGCACGAATAAACTAGATAAAGTGTTGAGAGAGTTACGTAAAAATGAAGCTTTTGTGGCTTTGAAAGGATGGAGAGACGAGGTAAATGTGTGATAGTGTACTATGTTTTTTGTAATTTTATTTAATGTTCTATTTAGTGTTACGATGTAAAGGCAGAATTTCATACCACTAGCCTGTTGAAAATGGATAGGTCGGCTACGTGTTTATTTGGTATAAGGAATTATGGCGTAGACATTAATGGCTATGTTATGCATCCTGAAAAGGGTCTTTGTATTTGGCTACAACAACGATCGTCGACTAAACAAACATGGCCAGGTAAGGATTTTTTTTAAACACGTGTGGAATTTAAAGCAAGAGAGGATGAGTGAGAGTGAGAAACTGATACTTCATTATCATAAACTTTAAATATAAATGACTGCCAAGTATGCTATTAAATCTAATTAAAAATATTTTGGCTTCTGTAATTTATGCAAGTCAAATACAAGTTTTACTATCTACTTGATAAAATTTAACGTTATTCAAATTTATAAAGCAGTTGTTCACGGGGCAGCTTATTTTAAGAAAAATTTTAAATTATTAATGTCCAATTGCACTGTAATATTTAAGCTCGAGTTAAATTTAGGAAATGTTTAAATTACAGTTGTAGGCAATGGGTATTACATAAAAAATGGTATTTTTGGTCAAATTAATTAATTTGGTCAAAAAATTTTTGGTAAAATTACTTTTTATTGCAACATTATAATGTTTTATCAATGAAATAATAAACAATTTAATATTACACTGCTTATTAAATTTCTTTGTTGTTATTTTATTGATTGTTTTACAATGCTTTATGAAAAAAATATAAATAAACAAACAAACAACTTACTAATAGGTTTATTACAATTTAAGAATGTGATCTCGTTAAAATAATAACTCTGTTATTACATGATCGTAATACCACTTCTATGTATTCACATGTTGTGTAACGGAATATACAAGAAGATCTATATTCTATAATTACATATTTTGCACGTAGGTATGTTTAAAATTGAAAGGAAGATCAGACTTCATTTAACTTCCCAAAGGAAGGCAAGTCAAGTATTTCGTCTATTTTTATACAATACTACCGAGTGCATTACCATGTAATGCTAATGAGTGAAAGAGGTATGCCACAAGAGAGTAGCCCTTTGTAAAGCTAGCAGTTGAAGCGCTCAGCCCTTTACTTGTTTCATTTTTTATTTTATACCTCTACCTATAGTTTATAAATAAGATTTGAGATGAGCTTAACGGTGTTATATGCAATACAATTTAACTTGCTCAAAAAATTGTTTTTAATAATAATAACAGTTATAAATTTCACTTTGTCATTTTTAACCCTCCAACCTAAAAGAGGGATATTATAAGTTTGATATTTATAGATATTTATACATTGTTGCTTATTTTCAAAATATAAAAAGTGATATTGCAGGATGTTATATTCGAAATGCTGAGATAACCACAACAAATACGATAAAATTCATAGCAACAATGTTGCAGGAAACTAAATTTTCTGTGAAAAAGTCCGTAAGAGCATATATTTATCTTTATTACATTTTTTGTTTTTTTAAACAAAAACAACAAAATTTTGATGCAGTTGTTTTTACATGATTGAGCAGGTTGCCATAGCTAAGGTTGTTAGCTATATATCGTCATGCTACATTGTTTTTATTTTCAAAATATTTATAAAAAGTGATATTGCAGGATGTTATATTCGAAATGCCGAGATAGCCATAACAAATACGATAAAATTCATAGCAACAATGTTGCAGGAAATTAAACGTTTTATGAAAAAGTCCGTAAGAGCATATAACAGAAAACAAAAAAACAAAAACACTGCAACAATGTTGCAGGAAATTAAATTATCTGTGAAAAAGTCCGCAAGAGCATATATTTATCTTTATTAGTTTAAACACAGGAGGCATTCCAAGTCACATATTATGATTTTTTAGTTATTACTAGTTCAATAATTTGTTAACCTTCGACCCAAAATTCTTACAAATAATACACAATACAAAATTATTTGTTCATTTAAAAATTTTAAAAATCCCCAACTTAAAAAATAAACAATAATTAAAAGAGTTTATTAGTAAGGTACCCCTTGAGGCTGTTAATTAATGATATAAAAGTACACTTTCCTCAAGAATTCAATTTTTATTCAACGTACTAGTTTCGGCGGTTAGCCTTCCTCAGCGTTTTCGTCATACACTTTTACAAGACACTTACAAACATTTAAATAATTAAATCTGAATATATTACTTTAGTTGTCAATAAATAAAATAAAATTATTTTGTGTTTATTTTATGTATTATTTTATGTAAGGCTAACCGCCGAAACTAGTACGTTGAATAAAAATTGAATTCTTGAGGAAAGTGTACTTTTATATCATTAATTAAAAGAGTTTATTCAATACAAATACTATTAATCGGGGAGCGGCAATAGAATCTATATTATAAATTGTCGTTCCAATGGTAAAGTCGCGTATCTGCAACTTTATGGAGGTCAAAAATAAGATTCACGTAGTTACGCGAATTTACAATTGTAATATCTACTATAACGAAACGAGATACAGATACGAGACTCTACCATAGTGTGTATTGGTTAGCTTACATTCGAATGCATCCATAATCCTAAATTCGCAAAAATTGCAGATACGTGAGTTTACTATTGTAGTGACGAAATGTATTATGAGTACTGGCATAAAGTTACGGCTCTGGCGACTAGTAATATTTGTATTGTATGAAGTAAAAGTGGAATTAAGATTTAGAATATAGATAAACAAATATTGTACAATGTACACCGTAACATATACCCTGTTTAAAAAAAACAGTCGGGGGTAGAAACTAATTAGTGTGATTATGTTTTTCTTTTTAAAGAGCTTTTTTTTTATTATTGTTCATCGCAAGTGAGATGCAAGTATATTTTAAATGTGTGAGAAAGTAAAAGGTATGTTTTCAGTGTTTTACTTTTAATTTAGTTAAGTTATAAGTTAACTTAAATTAAATTTAAGTTAATTATAAAAACCTCGATAATTTTTTAATTTTTTAATAATAATTATTAGATAATAGGGCCAGATAATATTTAGTGCTGCCACCCTTAACGGCGATACCGTAGAATGGGGTGAAGTGAATCACTTTTGACGGTTTTTTTTCATTTACAGCTCTGTATTACTAAGAATTTACTTCTAATTAGGGATAGGCAATGTGTCATCCATCCTTGACCTCTCAATTTAAAAAAATCGGTAAAATTTGCAATAAATTCGGAGTAATGGCCTTTAAAAGTCTGATTTGCTTCACCCCATGAGGTGGGGTGAAGCGAATCACACATTCAAATCATTTACTGATTCGCTTTAAAACCTCTGCGAGGTGAAATGAATAATATTATTATACTCGGGAGTCTGTTAGCATTATCATAGTTCAATATTAGCTGTCAGGGGAAAACCCAGATAGTGGAGAATTTAGCTTACCACTTTGTCTCATAAATATAATTAAAATCATAAAACACAGTGGCATAATAATCCGTACGTAAGATGGGGGCAGTTGTTTTGGGGGGGGGGGACAAATCTTGGGTACCACTTCACCCCACGGTTTTATGAAAAACATCTTGCAAAATTACTGCGCTGTGTATATGCAATATTTTGAATATTTTTTAAAATGATCTTTTATATGAATGTTATACATATATGGTTATCAAAAAAAAAATATTGCATTGCTGCAACACTATAAATGTATGTAGCACAAGCGTTTCATTTTCTACTTTTTAAATTTAGACAAATCCTATAATTTAATAAAAAATTAATTACTTATCATTAACTACTTTCAGACACTTTAAAACATAAATATAGCTTGCAGTGATAGCTAAACTATTGTATGTACCAACAAAAGTATCAGAAATTTTGACCAACCTAAAAAAAAAACAAAATTTGAAATATTTTGGCTGTGATTCGCTTCACCCCACCTGATTCACTTCACCCCATTCTACGGTACATTCTGTAATTCTTTGCGGCATGCTTCAGATACATTTTGTTATCATATCCTTAATCCTTGGGCCATTTTGCAATATACAGTACCGTGCAATCGAATTAGGGCCACTCTTTAAAAATTAATTTTCTTATATTTACCTTTCCATTTTCGCAATTTCACGATTACTGTAATTTCCAGATCTTAAAAGACCTTCAATTTTAACTTTTTTTGTCCCATTTAAGGTCCTTATTTTTACCCATTTCGTAAAAATAATTTTGAAAACTTAAAATTTTATATTAACACTGTAGGTATTGCTCACTAACGAAATACACAAAAACTAACTTGTTCACAACACTTGTCGGGTAGTATACACTTGTAGGAACCACAATTTAATTCAATCCCTTAAATAATGACCAACAACAGACAAAACTACCCCACTTAAAATACCCAAATTTTTGGATTTTATAAATTTTAAATTGATGTATGACTGTTAGGGTGAAATTTGATACCTGCAATTTTTTGAATGCATTTTTTTGAATGCAATGTATTTTTTGAATGTTTTTGAATAATTATTACTTGATAGAAATTCAAAATGTACCAAATCTAAGCAATTGCATTAAAAAAGTAAAAAATCGTGAGTGGCTCTAATTCGCTTGCACGGTACTGTATTTAAGATGCCCTCCTTCAATTTGTCTATAATGGTATTATTTAGACTATATTACTATGGATTTTAAGAGATTCCAGACATTTTCTATTGAATTTAAGTCTGGAGAATTTCCAGACCAACCCAACAAGGGAGTATTTTTAATTACGTAATTTAAATATATTTTAATACCATGGACTTAGAAATTTAGAAGCTTCTAAGTCCATGTTTAATACTTTTAGCCGTATGCATGGACTTAGAAGTGGCATGGTGCGCCATCTTACGCAGGTAACCCTCGAGCAGTGATATGTGGAAGAAAAACCTCACGTAAAACCTTTTTATATTGGTCCTGGCGCATAATTCCATCCACGAAATAAATGGGACCAGGACCTTGACCATCAATAACTGACCAAACCATAATCGATTTGGGATGTTTTTATCGTACAATCTGATTTATATTTTTCATGTGGACGCCTGCGAACAAAATTCTTTGACTGTGTCATCAATGAAGCGTTGATTCGTCGCTAAAAAATACCTACCAATTGAAGAAAATAAATTAATAAATATTTTAATTAGAAACAGAGGCTTAATATCAAACTTCTCGTTCCCATTGTACTGGTGAAAATATCCGATGTATTTTACCCCATGCAAGTCGTTTATTTTTCATTTTTGTAGTAAGTAATGGCCTTTTTACTGGTCGGCGGAATTTTAAACCAGATTCGTACAATCGTCATCTGACGGTACTAATTGAAATTTTCTCTCCAACTCCCAAACTTTTTTTCTGAACATTACGAGCGCTTGCGTAGCGATCCTTAACAGCCTCTGTAATAATTTTACGGTCGAGTCTTTTTGAGGTTTTACTTTCTATCTTCTTCTTCTATATAAATAAAAATGAACTGCTGTTTGTTGCTAACGCCATAACTTGAGAACGGCTGGACCGATTAGGCTAATTTTTTTTCCACATGTTTATAATAATTCGAGTAAGGTTTTTACGGAAAGAAAAATTGGAAAAGTTGACTGAAAAATTAAAAAATCTACGAGAAATGTAGAAATGTGCAAATGTTGTTTGACAGCATTTTTAAATTTTGTGTTTAATTTGTAGTGTTTAAAACCCTGTATTCAAGGGCTTCTAATCTTATTTAATCTTTTAAAATAGACCAATTTGTCTGATAGAAGCTGTGAACAATGGAACTGGTGAAATTTATTTCCTTGATGCTCCCGGAGGGACTGAAAAAAGTTCTTAATATTCCATTGCTTTTGGGACAATTTGATCGCAAAAAGAAGTTGCCTTGCCACTGAATATACAAATCAACGAGACACCAGCTTGTAACATCGCCAAAAACAGCGCAATGGCAAAGATTCTACAGATATGCAAATTGATCGTTTGGGACGAATGCACAATGGCCCACAAGAGGTCACTGGAAGCGCTGGACAGAACGTTGAAAGATCTTCGTGAGAATCAAAACATTTTTGGTGGAGCCATGATTCTGTTGTCTGGTGATTTTCGTTAGACTTCCAATTATTCACGATCAACTGTAGCTGGCAAACTAAATGCGTGTTTGAAATCAAACACCTATGTGGTGGCATGTGAAGATACTCTGATTGACATTGCCAATCGTTTATTCATGGGCAATACATTGCCCACTAATTTCTGTCAGTTGACCGAATTGAAGGAGGTCATTCAAAACTTTGAAAACCATAAATTGACTAACCGAACGAGACATATTGGCGGCAAAAAACTAAGATGTTCATGTTCTCAATGCGACCATTCAAAATTTCATTCCAGGACAGTTGTTTTCCTTCAAATCACTCGACACAGTTATTAACCAGGATGAGGTAGTCAACTATCCTACAGAATTTTTGAATTCCCTGGAATTGCCTAGATTACCACCTCACAATTTGCAGTTGAAAGTAGGCTCGGCTCAGTCATCATCAAATTGCGTAACATCAATCAACCTCGACTATGCAATGGAACGAGACTGGCTGTAAAAAGCTTATGAACAACGTCATCGAGAGGTGACGATTATCAAGAGAAAGTACAGAAGAGAAGATGCTTTGATTCCGGGTATCTCGATGATTCCAACGGACTTGCCATTCGAGTTTAAATGTCTGCAATTCCCCGTGCGTCTGGCCTTCGCGATGACCATCAACAAATCACAAGGACAGCCCTTGGAAGTTTGCGGTATTAACTTGGAATTTTCGGGTTTCGCGCATGGACAACTGTATGTCGCGTGTTCGCGTGTCGGAAAGCCATCGTCTTTGTTTATTTACGCGACAGAAAACAAAACGAATAAAGTAGTTTACCAGAAGGTTACCTTTGCATTGAAACTGCATTTATCCTAACATACCCTGTATTTTTCGCGAATAAGGAAAGATTTACCAACTCCCTGAAGTTCCATTGGATTTAGTTTTGCTTTATGGTTTAAAATTAAACTTTAAAATCAACTTTATGGAACTTGCCCTTATTTAGGGCAAAACAACGTTTGCCGGATCAGCTAGTATAACATAAAATGATTAATAAATCCTTATCTGAACTGAATATTATTGGAATACCAACAATTATTGTCAAACACTCATAACACAACACAAACTAAATATGTAGCTGCAATGCAAATGATTATAGGATTGTAAATTAATTACGGTAACCAGGGGAATAACCGACGTTGTCAGTAAATTTGCTTAGATATTGCCGACCAGGTTCACTATAAACTTATAAATTACCAAAATATGGCAATATGCATGCAAAATTTATATTTTAAAACGATTTTATAAAATATTTTCTAGGGCGGCTATTTTTTTGAGTAGGTACTGTACGTTTTTCCATATTCCAAAAAGAGAATATTGTAACTCCAAAGTAAAAAGAAGTACGAAAGGGCAAATTTTGGTCAAATTGACTCGGTTGCTATTCAAATATACAGCAATATAGCTTAGGATGTTTTTCTAGAAAGTTTTTTCTTTGCAACAAATTTTAAAATTAAAGTGAAGTTTTGAAACATACATATTTTGATATAAAAGGTAAATAATAAAACACAGATAATAAACATTAGATAAAAAAACTAGTAAACATTGCAAAATTATTTAAAAAAATACATTATTATATTTATATACCGCAAAATTAATTTACAAATTTAAAAAGCAAGATGAATACCCCCCCAAATAATGTTTATATTAGTACAAAAAAAAGCAATCTCTAAATATGCAAAAATAAAAATTAACTTACAATAATAATTTGTTAATAAATCCATTTATCGAACGTTAAATGATTCGGATTTATCAATTTATTTGTTTGTTTCGTGTTTATTTTATTTAATTTTAAAATAAAATACAAAATAAATGTTAGATAAGGAACTTCGGTTTGTTTATTTATTTAAAATAATGTTATTTATTTTGAATTACTTTTTCGAATAATAATAAATATCAAAAACTTAAATGTAGTTTACGCTAAAAGCTAACTTTAATAATCTATAAAATATTAACTTAGATGCAAACAAAAATTATATATTCTAACAGGATCCATAGAGCCGCTTTTGTTAAAACACGAACGACTATGACCCTCTTCTAAAAGCGAGTGAAAACAGAGTTGCGTGTGTAGAAATTAAGGGTGGCTCTTGTCATTGTACCTCATCTCTGGCACTGGCAATAGGAATCCAGTTTCAAGAATTATTTATTTTTCTTACTTTGAATCTTCAACAAGGTCCAAATAATATTTATTTTATAAATCTTTTTTGAACGAAAAGATAATACAAAATAGTGATGCTGATGGAACTGATCGACGGCGATACACCACTTGTATTAGTTATTAAGTATTAAGTACAAAGTTATTAAAAACATTTTAGTTTAGTAAAAAATTATTATTAATATAAAAATAAAATGCAATGTATATATTTTTAGATATGTGGGATAATATGGTGGCCGGTGGTTTATCTGTAGGTCATAACATTTTAGACACTGCTCACAAAGAGGCCAAAGAAGAGGCCTCCATTCCTGACGAACTGCTTAATAAATTAGTAAGTGCAGGATGCGTTTCGTAAGTCGCCTCCTAAAAATAAAATGCCAATTTTGAACGCATTACATTTTTTAGATTTTATTTTCAATCTGAGAGAGGTTTGTTTCCAAATACGGAGTTTGTGTTTGATTTACAATTACCTTTGAATTTTATTCCACAAAATGCCGATGGAGAAGTACAAAAATTTGAATTGCTAACTGCATCCGAATGTATAGAAAGAATACTGACGGCAAAGTTTAAAACTACCAGTGCTCCTGTTACCTTAGATTTTCTTATGAGGCATGGATTTGTTACTCCCGATAAAGGTAGGTAAATTGCTATTTATTATTAGGTAAATTATCTATGTCTATTTTATTTACAGAACCCTATTATAATATGATAATGGAATTGCTTCATGTTCCCTTGCAAACAATTTACAATAACCAAAGTGCTAAAGAAAACGGACAGATTTTATAATGTAAAATTTATATTTAAAATTGACCTCCAAGGTTTTTAAAAGAATTTTTTTTATTGTAGTTAAATTTTAAAATTTTACAAAACCAGCCTACATATTATTTATTTTATTAGGGAATAATTTGTAGGGCTTCTATTTTTTAAAACAATAAACGGAATTTTTAACTGTAGATGTTGATGAATAGTGTGATTACAAAGTTTTGTACTTAATTGCGTATTTTTTCAATTTTTTATAATAATATCGAATAGACACCTCTAATTATAATTTATGTTAACGAGAAAAAAGCTCGGATGTTTCTTTTCATTACATTTTTACCAAAATCATATAATAAAAATTATACTCTGTGTATTAATTATTATTGTTTCATGAAAGTACTACGAGGGGCGTTCAATAAGTAGTGGTACATTTTTGTATTAAGGCGCTAGTAGTGCAATGTAGATTTTGTTTTTAGTAAGTCTTTGAAAATTTTAACTATTACTGAACATCTCTTGTATTTTAGATCTACAGGTACGATTTGTTTGATCTATGCTACTATTTATTGTGATAAGTTAATAACGACATACATTCTTTAAAATAATTTAGTTGCTAAGTAAAAATTAAATTATTGTGGTTTATTATAATGTATCCATCCAACGAATTGTATTTATTAAACGAATTTAACAGAAATCCCTTTTCTCTAGCAATCATTTTTATGACCTAACATCTCATCGGCGCGGTTATTATTATTGAATAAAAACAGAAAAGTCTTATCTAAATTGTACTTCTCTTACTTTTGTACTTCAATCAACAAACTCCCATTAAATGCTCTTGGGAATCATCCCTGAAACCCGCCCAGTGGTTAATTTAACGAAGAAGGCGTGAAGTGGATAAAAGAAAAGGAAAATATACAGGGTGTCCCAAATATATGGGACATTATATTTGTTTTTATATTTAAAAGAGACCTATGACCTAAGTAAAAGCTTGTCAGTTTTTGAGATATTAACATTTTTATGAATTTCGTGAAAATCAACATCTTAAATCAGTTTTTCGAGTGCCACATGTACAAGATTCCATATTTTAAGAATAAAATTTTGGTTAAGCAAACCCAGATAGCCCTGTGCTAGTGCTAGTAGTCAGTTTGTACTCGATTCATTTTGGCATAGCTCCTTGATGGTGGATTCACGACTTTCGTTTACCGTCGAGGTAAAATAAAACAACAAAATAAATGAAAACAGCATATATTTCTGACGTAATTAAAAATTTCCACATAATGATCTAATATTAATAATTTGCAAAAACAATCCTATTTTACAGCTATGAAATGTATATAATTAATACGTAAGCGATTATTTAAAAAAGCGCAATTTTGTGAAATATAATAATATTAATATGCAATGTATCGGTATAAATCAAGAAAATTAACAGCACCATGACCAGTTTAAATAATAAAATTTGCAAAAAAGCAACAATAAAAATAACATATAAAATTTAAGGCATTCGCATACAATCGACTTAATTTTTTCTTCTAACAAATAACCTATCAATACTTTTTAAAGCAAAAAACCGATACAACAACTTTGGAGAGATGAAGTTAATGCATCGATTTTTTAATAACGTTTTATCGTAATCGAAACGTCGGAGAGAGTAGTTTCGATCACGACATAAAAATTTAACAAATTAAGTCGACTTCACATCACAGTTTAAAATTAACCGACGCGTTTTTCCAAGTGTTCCACTCCTCGGAAGAACCGTCGACTAATTAACACACAACCTTTACGTAAACTTTAAAAACAACAATATAAAATATATATTAAACATTACTCTGTGCGTTTTCCCAATATACATATTATAAGCAGATACTAATTTTGTATGGTTACAAAACCAAAGTAGAAAAATCAATTCGGTTTGAGAATTTAATTTCAAACAGTTTGTCATTCCGTCGAATAAATAAAATATATTAATCCGTTACAAGAAATACAACATTATAGCTGGTATAAAAAGATCCAATTCGTTCTTTAAAAAAACTTACAATTAAGTAACACTGTTACGAAAAATAAAATGCAGAAGGAACACCTTATATGGAATGTTAAAAGTAGAGCCACAATTCTTAAGGACGATTTACATATTTTTTTTGTTTGTATCAAAATATAAATTTCTAGCAGTTTGGAAATCAATTTTATATGGGCGGCGGACCGTCGGGATAACGCAGCAATGGTGTGAAACTATTGGCAAAATTGTTGACCACCGAACATGCATAATCGTCTTCTGTCGATGGCACCAAGGCAGCGACTCCCAATATTAACAGCATGAGAGCTTGGAATGGTAAAGATGCACGTAGAACTCTTCCCAAGAAACGGTAACTTCGTCTTAACACTGTCGGATTTATTTTTTCGTCCACGTTATCTGTTCTGCCACTGCAAAGGAAAAATCGGTAAGAATATAGGTACCTATTATACATTGGGTGATTTAACTGTGCTAATTCCGACTCGTGGTAATCTAATTTATATTTAATATCCACAAGCCGGATATGGAAAGTTAACAAAGAAACATGGATTAAAAGCACGTTAAAAAGTTAAAAAGCAGTGCTCCAATAAGCAGTGGTTCCCCTCTTTTACTTTGTTCCGTTCGTCCTTTTTTTGTTGAAAACCACTGTGTAACACCATTGAAAAACGTTTGAAAGCCGTATCCGGATAAATTAATTAATTTTTTAAAAAATTATGAGAAAAATTATTTTTAATTTTCACAAAAAATAATTCAAATGGAAACTGGTTTTAACAACACTAGCACAACCTGTGCACAGTCCTATAAATGAAAATTGCTAAAACTTTACCTATCCGGTTACGGCTTGTAAAAGATGTAAATTTATTTTTAGTAATAACTATTATTAAAAATAACAACCGAAAAAAAAGATTTGTTTTCGACAAATATTTTTTAAAACAAAAACAATCTTGGTTGTATCAGCAAAAACTTTGTCGTAGCAGCAAAAATAAATTTGTTGAAGTTATAGTTACTAAAACATTTTTTGTTGCTATAACAAAATTTTTCTTTTATTTCTTTTTCTCGGTGTAGCTGATCTATGGGCGTGTTTTTAAACTACTCGAGCAGCTGTTCGAGTACTCGAACAAAAAAAGTGCTTTTTTAAACTACTCCATCTACCGTCATCGGTCGCTTTAAAACTCGTCCACTCCGCTCGAATGCATTACTCGAGCAAGTTGTCATGCACTGGATCGTAATGCAACTGTTCTAAGAAGTTCTAACCTGCTCAACTTTGGTTCGAGCAATTATTGCTCGAGCAACCGGTACACTTTAAAAACACACCCAATATGTTATAGGAACAGATCTTTTGTTTTCATTTTACTGAATAACCAGTTTAACTTTCATGTTACCAGATTTGGTACTGGGTACTTTTTTAACTTTCGTCATCCTGGCTTCTTATATTCATTTCTTTTATTCTGATTTATATAAAATTGTTAGCTTTTACAACGTAAGCTGTAAGTAATAATGTTGTTGTTTTCTTTTATCAGGCTAATTTTAGTCTTCGAAGTAAGCAGGTCTCTGAGCGCACGCACTTGGTAAAAATATCCCTGAATGGTACCCCAACTTAAAAAATGTCAATGTGTTGCTCGGTATTTGATGCTGGAGATTAAGAGATATATAAAATCTGGTAACATAATAATTAACAATTATTATTCACAATTTAAATTGTAATAATAATAATCATTTTCTGGCCAATTATAAATTATGGATATGTATTGTTCTGACGTCACAAAGAGGAAATCTCTCATGTGACGTCACGGCAGTACATATTTATATTAACTATTATTTAAACTAATAAGAAAACTTAAGAATCATGCAAAAAAAATTAGTACTGAAGTACCTAATAATAAAAAATAATAAAATATAATATTTACGTGTAAGTGCTGTTGTCTGGTGCGTCGGATGGCCCTGATACAGTGGTCGCTTGATCCAGTAGCTGTCCAAACGCAAAATAAAAGTGAAATTGTGCTAATTTACAATTTTACAACTAATATATTCTTAATAACAGTGCTACTTAAATAATAAAAATGATCGTCATTAACTATTTTGTGTTAACATAGTACAAAATAATTAGCTTCGGTAACATTGCTCCAATAAAAACTCCAAAAACTTAAACTCTTAAAAAACATGCAGAAAAATAAATAAATAAAAAAAAGAGCAAAAATCGAATTGCTACTGCAACAACTTAAGTACCCACATTTCTACGTTTATCTACCTTAATTCCCACCACTTCGATTGGGGAAATCCCCGCGAGTTGCTCCTCATTTGTGGCAAAATTAAAATAGCTAAACTGTCAAAATAATTCATTGACTTATATAAAGTATCGCTTAACAAAGTTGACAATATGAACGCTTAAATAAAATTAATCAACATTATTAAAGATGCATCCTATAAACAACAAATAGAAACAAATTAATAATATACCTAGGTATGTGATTGACCAGGCACATTAAATACTATCTCGTGTTTTTATAGAATATATATATTTTTTGTGTTTTGTTTGCTATTTTGTGTTTAATTCTCTGCCAATATTACAAAATGTTACATTTGTCAAGATAACTTACATTATAGCTGAGAGATTGCAGGCTAGGACCAGCTGCGGAAGAAGAAGCAATAGATAAGCCAATTTCGTTAGGATCGCGACCTAAAACTGCACCCAATTTTAGAATATAAATTCCTGTGAGTCTTATAAGAGAATGCAATTTTAGTCGTAGCTCAGTTAATCTTGTACATATAACAGCGGAACCTTCAGGCGCTTCGTCATGTCTAAGCAATTGATAAGCATTTTCCTGTAAACTTAGTACGCGGGGTTCGCAACGCTCTAATTCGATACGTAATAAACAAAAACGCTCAAATTTAGTGTTAAGAGTGTCCACGTCGACGGTCAAATCAACTGGTTCCGATTCTCGTATTCTTATTTCGGTCTTTTCCAACCATTCGCACAGCTCGGTCACAATGGCATGGAACTGATGGTTCTGTAAAAAAAAAATTGTTTAGCAAAATTTCGAAACGAGAATTTTTTTAAAAAACCTACATCCATTAGGCATTTTTGTAATAGCGTTTTCCACGCAGTAGCACTGATGCACACTTTATCCCAACGTTTGTTGTCGGCTTCCAATCGCTCCCGGAGTGCATCTCCCTTTTCCGAATCTTCCGAATGAGTTGCTAAGTGAGTTCCAATAATATTTAGAGAACGAATGATGCTCTTGTGGCTGTCTAAATCTAATAAAAATTCGCGATGATCTTGGATGACGTCTTCCAATTTTTCGATGTTTGATGGAGGCGAATGCTGACTACTTTGGATTCCTTCGGCCGCTTGTAGCCACTTTTCTAATCGCCACAAATCATTATCCAGCTGCGCCCAGTTGCGCTTCGTGCATAGTGGGCATAGCAGTCTTCCGGCTTCGCTGTTGAAGGTAAACAAAAATTAGTTACCCAAACAAACAAAAAAATACTCGAAAGGATATTTCCAGTATGGGTTGTAAAAATGAAAAGAAAAGTGGGAATGTGGTGGTAAAGATAAAAAAGATTGAAAAAGAAAAGAATTTTAGATTCGAATTTTATACGCGTATTGTCAAGCTACATGCATTTTTTAAAGTTAAAGGCATAAAAATTAACTTACTGGTCACAAAATAAGGTATAACCATCAGACATCTTAGACCTGTCGACAAAATGTTAATGGGTTAGATGCAATTCAATGTACAAGCGTTAATATGTTGATCGTTATTCTGTCATTCTCAAAAGCAAGAACAATTTTAAGACGAAATTAGAAACTCACCTCAGATCTCTTATTTTCAACTCCTTTTGTTTGGCTCTATCAATCAGACCGTTAAATTCGAGTGTCAATTGTTCAACTTCTTCCATTCGTGCTTCCTCATCGGACGCATCGCATTCGTTGACCAACAAACTGTATAAATGGTTCATTAATTCGATGGACGATTGAGTTGCTGCGGTGAGCGTGGAAATTTTTTTCGCGATGGAATTCAATTTTGGCGAACCTTGTTCGGGTATGTCGTCTTGCACGTAAGCATTAAGACTGCTAATATTGTGGATGCACTCTTTTATTGCGGATTCCAATTCGACGATGTAAGCATCTTTGGCACATATTGAAGTCATTCTGTGTAATCGTGGAGGAAGAGTGTTCACTTGCACTGCAGTGTCTTGTTCAAACCTTAAAGTTTCGACTTGTATACTTTCGTCGACTTCTTTGGGTAACTTATTTTCTGCTATTTGACGCTTCAGTTCCGATTTCAAACGAATAATTCGTTCTTGGATGGCTTTCCAAAGAAGCTGATATTCGTCAATCATTTTTTGAATTCTTGCAATTTCTTGTTTTTCGCTCCTTTGCATTATTTTCAATCCAAGCTGGTCGGCATTTTCAAGTGTGGCATTTTGAGAGGTCAATTTATCTTCCAGTTTCTGTAAAAATAAATATTATATACAAAAAAAAACTGGGTTTGGAGAAACACGGTCGTACAAAGAAACCATAAAGTACATAAACTGAAGTTTTTTGAGGAAGTTATATGTGAGATAAAAAGTTGACTAAGTTTCAAAATAATGACTTACCTCTAATTCTTGCAGTCGCTCAACGGGAGACGTCTGTAACTCTGGGCTAGCGAGATGTTGTAAATCGGTGAGCTGAGCGTCGATCCGCGTTAAGCTCATCACTGCGTTTCCATGGGCAGCCGTAAACTTCCTATACACATCCATTTCCTTTTGTAATTTATCGCAAAATTCGTAAACGTGCGGCAAAAGGTCGTTCCATTTCAGAATAAGTTTTCGAACATTGGAAATTAATTTTCTCATATTCTGAGGATCCAAACCGCTAGTTTTGACCAATTTGGAATAGGTTTGATTCAGAACTTCATAGGTCGGATTACGAGATTCAATTTCTTTTATCAAATCGTCCACTTGCACAAGTTTTTCTTGAATTTCATCTTTCGTTAGATTTTCTTTGCATTTGCTCAGTTTCTTAAATTTGTTGTCTTGAAGAATTAACCATTCCTCCTGGTCGGTGGTGATTCGTAACACCTCTTGCAATAATTTCCATATAAACGTAATTTTTCGTTTACGTTCTGCCGAAAGACCGCACACGTTCTTCCAACGCTGATCGATATTTTGCATTGCCGTTGTTATTGTATCGGTGGAAAAGTAAATTTTCCAAATATCGGCATCGCTAATTATCAGTTCACACAAGTTTATAACGTCCCCTATATTCCCACTCTCTTTTTCAATTGATTTTTTCAATTTATCGTTTTCTTGCAATAATTTATCCACCATCTCTTTATCGCACGACTCAAATATTAAAGGTTTCGCCAATTGTATTTCCATTTGATGCAGCCAAGATTTAATTTCTGCTATTCTAAGTTCCAATCGAGACATCGTCGAAGTCAGATCTTGTATTTTCGATACTTTGCTTTTGCCTAGATTTTCCAAACGTTCCCACCTTTCGCACACTTCGTTAGTCCGCACTTGCATGTTTTGTTTAGCCACCACGTCACTGTATTCCTCGCCGCACGAATTCACAAGTTCTTCGCCGGTAGATCTCAACCATTGATACTCTTTCCTCTTCAGCGACATTTCCGCATCGAATTCCGTTTCTAATTTCCGAAGAGCATCTTCCGGATTTATTATTGTCACTATATCAGTATCTTGTTCTTGAGTAAGTCGCTTCTCTAAATCGTCTGCCCATTTGATGAATCTAGCTTGTCTAGCTTCAAACGCCGACCTGGTTCCCAACCTTTCTTCCAATCGATGACACAAAGTCGCCAATTGATGATCCAAGTCGCTCTGTTGATGCCACAACAACCACATCTGTTGACTAATCGTTTTCATATCCATAGGACTAATGCACTCTTTCAATTGTTCTTGTGTAACGCCCAATTCTTCCAAATCGCTCGTCAATTGGCTTAACCGATTACGCGTTTGTCTAAGATTGTCCAATCGGTTGTTGCCGTTCGCTCGCGAAGAAGGAAAGTCTCGGGCAATCGACGTAATAACATCCTGGATGCTTTCAAAACGTTTCTTAATTTTGCCGACCTGTTCGTGGTAAGTTTTTAACATGTCCGATATTCTTTGTAAAAATTTATGCCACGTCTCCAGACCCGCTTCCAAATTTGATATTCGTTGCGTTATGGTTACATGTTCCATACGAATGGAAGCCGCCAATGCGTCGTCGTCGCTAAAATGTAGCAACCGATTTTGTTGTTTTTTCAATTGGTCCACCTGTTCTTCCCCTTGAGGTATTTTTGCCAACAAACTTTGAATTCTACTTAAAATTTTGGGCAAACGTCTGATGTGAATGTATTTTAATTGCAAACGTTCCCTTTCCTTTTCCATGTCTTTCAACCAAGATAACACTCGATTTTGGTCATTTCTATATCGTTCCCAAGCATTTAAGCGATTTTTAACTTCAGAATGTCTGTCTAACAGTTTCGTCAAGGTTTCGTTGTGCAAATTTGTAAGCGTGTTAAAGCTTTCCAGAACTGTTAATTCCACCAGTCCACTGCCTAGTGATTCTTCGGAATTGCCAAGCGGTTTTAAGATGGTTTGTTGTGTAAGTAACAATTGTTGGTGAACTTCACATAACCGCTGGTGTTCCGCGAGACCGTGGTAATCATCGGGTATTGAACCGGAAAGGAATTCTTGTACATAGTGCAGGTACTCCTGCCATAACTTAAGAGCCGCTGCACCGTCTTCGTTTTTAATGAGTCTTGTGCTGAGGCGATGATATTGTTGGAAAGTTTCGCGAAAAACTTGTTGCCATAGCTGAAGAATTTCTATCACAGACGTTTCTGTTTCAACCGTGCACGAAGACTCGAGAGATTTGTTTCTTAGTGCATCGATGTCGTTTTCCGTTTTGCTTAACGATAAAAGATGATTGCGTAGTGCTTGTAATTTTTCCACGTTGTCAATTTCGGGGGAAGATTGGAAGGTCGATATTACCTGAAAAGAAAAAAAAACAGTTTAGTTTTTCATAAAACGGTTACAAAAGCAGTCGGTTGTCTTACCTTTTGAACGGAATCGATATATTCTTTCGTTCCATTGATTTCTTGTCGCGTTTTGTTTCTTGCATTGGCTTGAGATTCTGCAACGTCGGCCAAAGTTGTCAACGTTTCCCGAACTTCATTCAGGCGACGTCCGAGAGCTTCTACTTCACCTCCCAGTAAAGAATTTGCGTCCAAACCAACGGAAGCTGCAATATCCGAAACTAAATTGCGAAGTTCTGCCAATCGTGTGGTATGAGCTGCTAAGGTTTCTTCGCAAATCTGAAAATTAAAATTGTTTTTCAAAATACCGTCTAGAAGCCTTTTTGTTTTTTTAATATATTTTTGACTAGCTCGAAATAAAAAAGTCAAAATTCACCATGGTTAAAAATAAAATAAAAAATTTTGACCTGAAAATTTTATAATTATTTTTGATTTTATGTTAAATTGTCCTAGTTTATATCGTTTCATGTACTAAAACTTAAATAACATATGCCAATCTTTAGTTTGAAGACAAATGAGGTATCATACGTTTTTCAAGACTCTGCCTCACCACCGAAGCGTAGTTAAGTAGCAAAAGAAAACGTAGAAAAACCACCTTCTACTACTGACGCACATGAATGGATTAACGAGATTCTGTTGCCTTCCAAAGGTTAAAAATTTGTGTCCCCCCCCCCCCTATGTATTAAAATAAATAAATACATTTTGTAATGGACTTTTTTGTAAAAAATTAAATTCCCAACAAAACTATCTAATATATAATTTATTGTATTGTTATGGTTTTTGCAGCGTTTCAAGTGGAAGGTTGCGGCATATTTCACAAAATAACAATTAAGTTGCACTGAAGTTGGATAACGTGATTAACACTAATATAGCAACGCTCTTGTCAAAAATGGACGATCCACTATTTATTCAGCTTTAAATTTCCCTTTTAGTTGAAATTTAGATTCCACGTCTCGAGTCGAAATTTTGTTTCGGTTGGAATATTATTGTTTTTAGAAATCCAACCCTTTTATTTTCTTGGATGGCATGGTAAGTTTTTCAAAAAAATAAAACAGCAAAAAATATTATTTGTATTATTTTTTGGGCGACGCGCGGCGTTGTCATCCTAGAAATCTTTCTCCGCAAGCAACATCCGATGCCCCTACGTAGACGGCGCCCATGGTAATTAGTGTTTTGTGAGGTAGAATAAAAAACACGATTGATCTAATAACCTTGAAAATCGTGACCCAATTTCAATTAAATTGGATTAAAATCGCAGCGCCAAAATCAAACTCGTAATAATTTAGTGCATCACGCGAACGCAATTCGCGTTAATCACTTTCGTTCTCGAAAATAGCACCAAATCAAACTTAAAGTTATTTTTCATTAATACATACAAAGAGAGAAGTTTCCGCCGGAAATTCTCCGGCGTGGAAGGAATGAAAATTTTGACTGGGACGTCAAAACATCCAAGAATTCGCAATTTATTTTATCGAATTATTTTGTATTACAAGGAAAAAAATGTTGTAATAAACGTGCACTGCAATTCCTCTTTGCAGTGGTGCCATGAATTGAAAAATTTCAATATTTAGCTTTGATTTTTCAGAAATGAAGACCTTCGACGAGGGGAATTTTTTCAATAAATTATGGTATTTGATATATCTACAAGTTTAGTAAAATAGTGACGAAGCTTAGCGTGCAGTTTGCAAATAACAGTTTTGCGTTTATGCAAGTATGTGAAATTCGAGTTATTATACGTTAATTTTTATTGCCAAGGGAGTAATTTAGAAAAGCAATTAAGAACTTTATAATATCGATAAAGTCGTACCTTGATTTCTTCTGGAGTACACATTAGATTTTCAAAACACAAAATAAAACACCTGAATTTTAAAACATCAGATGAACCGAAACGTTCCCGCCTCGTCTACGACGCTCTTAATTTAGAGTAAAATTATAAGAGAGCGGAGAGACGTACGGACTCGCTATTTATAATATTAGCATAACAATGTCTAAAAATATTCGTCTATATTAACGACGATATGGAACTTAAAAACGTGAATGAATAACCGGCCACTTGAAGTTCAAATTTTCTAAGATTCACCCAAGTTTTCGATCCCACGCCGAGTTAACACAACGTGAAGACGATCAACGAACCGATCGACGCACGTGTTCCATTAAAAATTTTAAGTTTGTTTATTATATTAACGCACTTAATTTAATTGCTAGGTGAAGATGGAATTCATACGCGACGCAGACCAACGTTCAACTAAAACGCAACGTAAAATCAAATTTGAAAAATGCGTCGTCGATGTATAAACAAGGTTGCATAATTTATAATAATTTATCATAATTTCTAAATAAAGACAATTTTATTGTGTCAATGTGACGAGAGCAAATCGGATAAATTGAAAGTTTTTTTGTGTAAATTAAATGGTTATTTTATGCCGACTCGACAGTGCCGACTCGAGAAAAAACCTCAAAAGATTCTTCAGAATCACAGAAGAAGATAGAAGGGCGGAAACAATCAAGGATAATCGTATTTTTTTAACCAACTAAAAAGTCCGGAAAGTGAAAATTTTCGGCAACAGCTGATATCGATACTTCGCAAATAATTAACTTCGAAGCCGGCCCTGTGCATTACAGCATGTATTTGGTTTACGTAACTTACAAAATGGATCGCGGTTAATTAAAAAATTTAAATTTTCAATTCGAAAATAGAACAATTAACTCAAGTTGACGATAACATCTGAACTATAGCCATCAATCAACTAATTAGAGAAAGGAAAATTTTTTCCCAATGTTGGGTTTTTCAAAATTGTACTAATTTTGAAAAAATTAATTGAGACAAAAAAAAATTAATTGTAAACACAAGTTACATCCTGAATAAGCAGGTCCTAAGTTTTTTGCTTGTTAACTCCACATAAATATTTATTTTATATTTCATCCATATTTAACAAAAGTTATCAAAACCTTTATCGCGTAAAAAACACGATTTTTGTCGTTTCCTATACATGATAAGAATTACCACAATAATATTTTAAAAACTAAACATTTGAAAGAGAGACACCTACCTGAACATTTTTAATTGCCTCTTCTGGTTCTAGGCCGTTGATGGTTTCCATTTGTGCGTCGCACCATTCACGAACCAAATCGCTGGCGTCACGGTATTTCTTCCAGAGATCTGCAGCGTTATGGTACCTGGTGCAAAGTTCCCTCAAGTTCGTGCAAGTTTCCTCCCAAGCCGCTACTGCTTCGTTGACGGCGGCTTCAACGCGCGTCGAAACTTCGGCGGTGCAACTGTTGGCCAGAGGTTCTGCAGAGGCACGCAATTCGGCCAAGAGATTTTCGCGACTCACCAAGTCACCAGATAAACCCTAAATAAACAACAAAGTTATGAGCAACAAAATTTATCGAAACAAAAAGAAAATATTAAGTATTTTAAAGCGAAAGGTGACCGCGGGTTATCCGAAGGAGATATTAAAAAAATGGAGCAATGGTGTATAACAAATTGATTTAGAGATTGAAGGGTAGAGTGTTTTCAACATATGTTTTGAAATTTAAACGCATCAGAAAGTTCTAAAATTAAAACTTCGTTTAACAAAATTCGACGGACCTTGATTTGGATAAGAATTAATTGGATTAGCATTTTAAAATTTAATTGTATTTAATTAAAATGTGGCAATTTTTATTGAAAGAACGGGAAAAGGTGAACCGTCGTTTTTCATAAAAATTAATTTTTATCTTTCAAAATGCTTAAAATAGTATAGAACAGGTCCGTAGCCAGGATTTCATTTGGGGGGGGGGACTTGTAATAAAGCCTTTTGTAAAAAGTAACATTTTCCTATTATTACAAACAAATGTTTGTTTTTTTGAACATTTATGGGGGGGGGCACGAGCCTCCAAGAGCCCCCCTGGCTACGGGCCTGATATATAACACAGAACTCCAGCGTGTCTCCAATGTGTCAAGAAACTTTGCGTTGGTGACTAAAAGACCCACCTTAAACCCTCTTGGTAGATTAGTTACCCTTGATAATAATATCCCCAGAAATATAAAAAAAAAACACCTGTTAAATAAATATTAAATTATTTTTGTATTTATGCATACTTCCGATTTTTTATTATCTTGGAAATATTTCCAGATAACAAATGTGCAATATTAATCTTTTCAGTAAATACGAATTAAAAATTAAATCAAGGTGAAATTTCTCTAAAGTAATTTTCTTACTAAGATTTAAATTCAAGAAAAAAAATTTTCGATAGGAATACTGACTGCCTCCGTAATGCAACGGCAAACCACCGAGGTATAATCTGCAAAGTAAACATTTTCTTTCGTTTCAAAACAAACATTTTTCAATTTTTAATAATGTTATGGATTTTAGGTAAACTAGATTTATGAAAAATATCTGTCTACGAGAGTAATAAAAAAAGACAATGAAACTCCGCTATCTTAGAAAATGGTGACGAAAACAAAGTTTTTTTCTCAAATATCTCATGAATCATTAATTATATTAAAAAATTTCTGCAATAAAAATATTTCCTTATAAAATTTTTTGCAAAAAAGATTTTCACCAATATTTGCTTAGAAGCAACCCTAAGCCACAATCGAGGTTGAATCGTTGGGGGTATTATAATATAACAGGCCCAGACTGTCAATAATTGTAGCTACAGGGCTACTACTTTAAGTGGCCTCGGATTTTAAGATAGTTTTACAACAATGAAAAATAATATTTTTTTCTCAAAAATTAAAAAAATCTGCAAAATTGCATCGATGAATATTTCCCAATTAAAAACAAATGAAGAAAAAAAGTCATTTTATAAAGTCACTGTACACAAAGCTAGGTTTATGAAAGCGGGGGGTCTGGGGGGTATGGAATACCCTCCAGTACATCAGAGATTGTGCGCAAAAACGTGTTATTGAACTTTCAAACCGGTAATCTAATTTCTAAAAATCTAAGATTTTTAATTCAATCCCACATTTTCTTTTTTTGAACACAATCACTAATGTGCTGGGGGAGACCCCAGACCCCCCAGTTTGAGAAACGTAGCTTTGTAATTGTGTTCAAAAAAGAAAAATGTATTTTTTAGTTTATAAGTTAAACTCTTAGAAATACTTAGAAATCTATATTTTTAATTCGGGAATAATTCCCAATGTAATTTCCATGACCGCTACTGTATATAATCATAAAGGTTTAAAGTACTACTTGTACTAATGCTTAGACCAAGATCATGGGGTGGCGGTAGGCTTTGTGCAAATTTTTAAAATCCTGACCTGCGCAAACCTACCACAAATTAAATTTAAAAATAGTTGCGTTGACCTACAAATTTGCAGAAGAACGTTCGGTATAAATTTAAAATCGTCTGAGTGCTTAGTTTCAAATATACATTTGACATTTTCTTTTAGATTATCGCAAAGCAGGCAACCTTCGGTTGAAATAAGTTTACATAAGTAAATATTACAATTGAAAATAAAAATTAAAAATATGATCACCTAAATGAAAAACCGCAGCTTCACCGTCCGTACTGATTTGTGTTTCAATCGATTGGTTGTAGCAATTCTCGTTATTATTTAAAAAAAAATTAACTGCTAAAGTTCACACACGGTTGTTATCATTATTTACAATGTTGTATTTAAAACACTAAAATATAATATATAAACAAATGAGATCATGTTTAAATTAGCATTAACGTGACGATTATTTTACTAGAATATTTTCGATAAATTCCACAAGTATTTGAATATCTTCACTATAATATTAATTTAGAATAAATCACAAACATTTTTAAAGTCTTAACACGCGTAAATAAATTTCGAACGCAAAATGTCTTTTATCCGCACAACCACAAACTACGACGATCGCGACTACACTAAAATTCAAGTTGCCGAACTTCAAAAGTTAAGTATATTACTTATAATCTCTTATCACTACGAACAAATGTTTATTTGAGTACCTCTCAATAAAGTTTAAGTAAAGTTTTACAATTTTGCATACAGATTAATGTTAGTTTAACGGTAAAAAAATTAAAATCGTTTACAATTTGACCTCTCGGTCAGAATTTTGCATTACCCATAATAGGGGTGAGCAATTGTAAACAGATTTATTTTTGATTCTTTAATTGGGGTATATAAAAATTTTAATTGCTGTACTTTTTACAATCTCATTAATGCAAAATTTACAGGTCCGGAGTTAGCGCAAAAATTTTTTAGCAGAAAATTTAATTTAAATTTTAAAATTAAAAACTGACCCCTAGGTATTTCAAAATTTAGATGAATAATTAAAAAAAAAAAAATCAATAAAACACTTCAAAATAGAAAAATGAAATATCAGGGCAAACTGAAATTTTTGTTTCTCTGAATGAGCCTCCCCGGAAAAGTGCTGAAAAATTTCTTGTCAGCTTCTCATTTTCAATTGGGGATTTTAATTTCCTCAATGCATTTTTTTTCAGTAACTCGTACAGAAATGGAAAATCACGAGGTGTATAAATAAAGTACTTAATTATATTACAGTTTCAATCAATGGTTTGGAGTTCACGTTAAATATTACCTGAAAAATTTTTAATCAAAGGAAAACATTTTCTTTACAAGCAAAGCCAATGATAAAAGCTATTGCCTAATAAAGTATTATCAAATTTGATAAGAAACCGTCAATAAACTACAGATAATGAATTAAAAATACGGGCTCGTCTGGAATTTGAAGCTGGGATCCTTAGCACCCCCTGAATATTATACGCATAGGCTAGCAATAGAAAAGTATTAGATTATTTAGAAATAACACAGATTTTATACCCGGCTTTGCCCGATTTCACTTATACATCGTGACAGTATTTTGCAATTTTTTAAAATAAAAACTAGATTGCCCAGGTTATGCGGCCTCAAAGCCGCACTCACCAGTCAATCTTAAGAAGTTCCCATTTTTTTGTAATTAGTTTGTAAAAACCAAATAATTATTGTCCCTAAGGCATCACACTATTTATGTACCATCTCACCGTAACAATAAAAGATTTTCGTATTTTCTGAATTTTTTGGTTTTATTTAGCCGTGTTCCAATTGCTAGAGATCTTAGCTACTAAAATTACTAATAACTAGTAAAGACAGTGAACCCAGGCGATTTTGATTTAATTAATGCCAAAAAATGTTTTGACCTACCTTAAGCTTTAAAAAGAGCGAAACTTTTTTAAGTTTCTTGATTTTCCGCATTGCATCATGCATCAATTTTTTAAACCTTAAGTACGCAAAAAAAAACTTTAATTTTTCTTTATAATATAAATTTGATTGCCAAGATTGTGCGGCCTGAAGGCCGCACTGTCGTGTTGCGCGATACGCGACAACTCGGCGCTTCCTACTCGGCGACGGACAACTCGCCAACCGGCTAACTCGGCGATGGATAACTTTGTGATGGGGACCAAACAACTCGGCGACGGTTAACTCGGCTATTATTCAAAAATACAGATAATATAATAGTAGTTAATATCAATTTTCAGTCCATAATGTATACCACAAATCAATCAATTATTTTTTAGTGCCTCTTTTACAGAATTTAGTCGAGCGAATTCCAATTTTATACTTCTCAATCTTCATATTTTTTTTCGAGTTTCGAGTTTTAAAGTTCCAATTTAAAATAGTAACATTAAAAAATGATTAATAAAATAATAAAACTACAAATACAGGGTTTGCTAGAATTTTGTTTTTTCGTTAATCCATTCGTGCGCGTCACATAACTTCCCCGATATTATGAAATTCTCTCTCCTCTCAAATTGTTAGACTAATTTTTGCACAAAAACCTAACCCTAGTACTACCGGAATGATTGTATATTAATCGAATTCGTCACATTTCAAAAATGTTAGGAAGTTTTTTTTGTTCAGTAAACAAAACTATTGTCGCGCCACCTGTTAACAATATTTTGCTCGTCATTTGTTCCTAACTTGTCAGATCTCGCTTTCCTCTCAATTTTTCTCCGTGTTTTTTTGCACAAACGCCTAATCGAAGTCTCGCCGAGTAAGCGTGCAAAGCTTGGTTGAAATCGACCGAAGAGTGAATCGATGGGCGGCACTATCGATAATCATCGATAGGCAACGGTTAGACCATCGATAAATATCGATAGTTTTCGATAGTGGATATTAAATATGGGAAAAAATTTTTTTAGCAAAAAACTGGCATCAAAATGTGCAAAATTCTCAAATAACCAACGTTATTAAAAATTAAAGTTAAAAATAAAAAAAAAATGTTAGTAATGATCAAGGTAAATTGCCGATATTGAAGGCACCTGTCATGTGTCATCGAAAACTATCGATAGCTACAGAAAACTATCGATGGCTTTCGATAGTAGTTACTATCGATAATAATCGATAGCGCTATCGATTGTTCTCGACCTCTAGTTCAAGAGTGTATAGCGAACAAACATCCAAGTAAACTAACTGGTTGCGTCGCTGAGTTAATCGTCGCAGAGTTGACTATCGCCGAGTGGTAATCGCCGAGTTGCCCGTGTCCGGCTTCTTAACAAGTTTAAGAACCTATAAGATCGACGTTCCGATCGGCGGACAGGTGCTTTCCACTTATAAGAACCTGTACCATTAACAAACAGGCATGGCAGATGCCAACCAAATTTTGTGAGAAGATTGTAGTGAGGCCAGGTGTTAATCTGTAACTGAAGGTTAACGCTACGTAATCATGTCAGTTCATCCTAATCATTTCGAGTGCAATGCTTGTACTGGTTTCTTTTTGTTTTATTTTCATCTAGTCGATTTAATTTATTATATATTGCTATGATCTTTCGTATTAAATACCATACAAAATAAAAAAATTTTAAAGGAATAAAATATTTTTCCTTTGACACAAAAAGGTGTCACTTTTTGGCCAGAACATACAAAAATTCCGTTGTCGCTCTTTTTTGTTTAAACCGTTAGGGGGGGGGGTCACTAGTCATTCAAAAAGTCGACAAAATCCTGTCGTTTGTTTATGTAATTTTATGAAAAATGGTTTTTCTTGAATAACTCGGCTATTTTCAATTTCAACGAAAAATCGTAAAGACAGAAGTTGTAGAAAATTCAATTTCCTACAACTTTAGTTCCTGTATGTTTTTTTCTGAAATCGATATTTTTCAAATTAAACCTGAAAAATAACAGCGAAGCAAAACTCTTGCATTATTTCATTTATTTTTAACCACTGAACTACCGGTTGCTAAAGCAAATATTAGAAACGTATGTTAATCAAAACTTGCCCCTTCAATTTTTCGAAATGGGCTAATTATTTACATCTAATATTTTAAGATTTTATTAACACTTGTCCTCACTACAATCACGTCATGCTTCGTCCTAAAACTCGCTGAACCAGGATTTCCATCTCCCAGAATTAATAGGCATCAGCTTTCCGCATCTTTGTTTATAAAATAGCGTTTCTGGCACGGAAATCCTGAAATTCCTAAAATAGTGATTCAAAGGTTTTAAAAACCTGAGCTGAGAGAGGTTACCAACTTCATCAAGTAACACACCCGGGAAACATAAAATAGAAATCTAACGCTTATTTCCTGTTAAATCTTGGTTTAGAAAGAAGGGAAAGCTGCAATTAATTTATAAAAAATAACTGTTTTAATTTTATTGCTATCTGATATACCAATCGAGTAACATCTGCAGCAACTAAGTAGAATTCTTAGAAGCAAAGAGAAGGAGAGAGAGGGGGGGGGCAAATTACCGTGGAAAAAAATATATGCACAAAATGAAACTGGAAGAATCTATAATTTAATTGATATAATTCGTCATTTTGTATTGTGGTTTCTCAACTTATCGATAAAACTGTTAAGGTCTATTTTACCAACAATAGTACGACTTTCATCCGGTATAAACAGAACTGCGATTAGCCTATTTATCAATTAGTTGTAGCGGAAAGTGAAACTGGGCGAAGCCGGGTACGTAAGCTATTTATATCGTATTATATATTATAATAAATTTAGATTTCAAAATTTTGAATTTAATATCTACATATTTAAAACGTTATTTTTTTACGTTTTATGTTTTAACGTTAAAATTAAAACGTTAAAATATTAAAACGTTATTTTAACTTTATTGTGATGTTCTGGATAATAATATTTATTATGTAGTATAAATTATTATCTATTGTTATATTTCAATGCTTAATTATTCAAATTAAATATTTTAAATTGCAAACTTTTGAATTCAATAGTTATAGGTATTTGTTTAAGTTCAACAAATTTCAGATGTCAGATTAAAAAAAAAATGATTTCCTTAAACGCGGCGAATGCTTTGTTTCGTATGTCAAGGGTCAACCGACGGGTTTTTTAAAAGAAATATTTGAATTTTAAATTTCATTTACAAAAAAAATAACAAAATTTTAAAAACAAAACTCACCTCGAGTCGTTCGGTAGCCTTCAGTAGACGACTATAATCGACCCGTCCTTGAACGGTCAATAGTTCCATCATGAAGTCGGCTTCTTGAACATTTTGCTGTACCAACTCCAGTTGCCGTTCGAATCGTTGCCAAAGAGCCAAACGACTTCTCAGCAGAGCCAAAAGTTGACCGCATCTCTTCTCCAAAGCCGTGTGGTCGTCTTGAAGTTGAGAAATATCACGTTCCACTTTGATTGGCGATACCGTAACACGTAGTCTCATCGGAAGAGTATGCAAAAGTTGACGAAGACCCATTAAGTCTTGCCAAAGAGTGACCAATTCTTCTGCCACTTCCGTGCAGTTATTAATAGCTTTTTCCACCACATCGCTTCCCAGTTTTTCGCAATTTTCACACTCGTTTAAGGTTTGTTCTATTTTGCTGTGATGACCACTCACTCGATTTAAACCACGTTGAATGGAATATAATCGCTTCTTCAAAACGTTACTACATTCCAACTCTTCAGATATTTGGAATTCGATTATTTTGGAAAGAGATAATAACATTCCAACCTTTTCAGAATCCGTTGCCGATAGTAAGCCCAACCTTCCCAATTCGTTTTGGATAGACTCCATACGACCAGCAAACAGTTGCAAACGTTCAATATACAAGTTCAGCTCTTCTTCATTTTTAATAACGCCATGCAGATTTTCGATGCAAAGTTTTAATTCTTCGAGCTCTTTTTCGAGAAGCGCTAATTTATCGTTTACAGGAATGTCCGATGACGAAATATTATCGGTTATCGCTGTCTGATAACTATTAATTTGTGCCGAAACGTTTTGCCAATGGTCTTGCAACTCCCCGAAAAATTTCCTTTGGAGCATTTCGTCTGCCACTGGAATGATGATCATGGACTTTTCGAAATTGCTTGCAGTCTCGTATCTGGTGTTATTGTAAACTTCGTGTTGGGCTTTCAACTCCTGAAAAATTCAAGTTGGCATTATTTTTAAATTTATAAAACTCGGATTTACTTACCCAAAATTGTCTCATGTGTCCCGGCGCTGGAAGGTTCGAGTCGGTTTTAAGTTCTTTAAGTTCTTGTTCGGCTATTTTCAACCAAAATTCCAGTTTGTCAATCAAAATGTTGTACGTTGACCAAACATCTCTAAACGCAATCAATCTTTTCAGTTTATTACTGACGTCTTCTCGAAGATCTACTATTACTTCCAGTGGTGCACTATAGGCTGTTTCTAAATCTTGACATTGCACCAATTCTTGTAACTTTTGAGCAGAATTGTTTAGATGGGTTAACTTGGTATGATGGTGTGCAATATCTAAAGACAGAGACTGATACAAGTTGATGTATTGGTCATAATCTGCCGACGTTACGTTGGTAAGATCTGGCACTCTTCCGCTAGCGATTTCTAACCATTTATTTTCTTCTTTCATTCCTTGAGTGATAACCGTCCACCGAGAAGCGGCCAAAGACATTTGTTGTAGACGTTTGGATGCTTTATCGAGAATTACACTGGCACGCTGATATAAATCCTGATGCAATTTAGAGTTCAAAGTACGCGTTTCGGAATCGAGATTTTCTTCCAACGATTCCAAAATGGCACGACAGTGACTTAAATTTACGAAAAATTGACGATGATTTTGAACTTCCTCTTCGAGGTGCTGCAAATTCTTTACCGAAATTGGACTATCGACCAAAGCATCGGCAATTTCTATTATTTGCACAAATTCGTTTAGAGTCTGTTCGTATTCGTCTGCTAAGGCGAGTAAATGTAAAGCCTTTTCTCGTTCCACTGAAACGTGATGATCTATCTGCTTGGTCAAGTCGTTGATGGAATAGATGTCCATTGGAACTTCTCTGTTGGGAAAATCGCGCATAAATCCTCTAGCGACTGTTATCAAATAAACCGTCGTTTGCATGTTGACACGATTAATATTCTCTATCTGTTCCAATTCGTTCAATTTTGCTTGAGGAGACTTATCCGACTCGACCAATCCATTGAATCTGATTTGAACTTCGTTAACTTGCTCGTTAATATTTTCAATACCTTGGATGAAATCATCCCATCTTGCCAAATCTTTAGCAAATATTTGCTTGTTTTCGTTGGTCGCATCCTCAATAGCTTCCAATTGCAATCGAAGAGACTCCACATAATCCTTGATTCGATTTCGCTCTTCTTCGTTGTAAATATCGCGCGTGTCGATCAGTTCACGTTCAAGCTGCGTTATATTTTGCTTGATATTTTCCATTTCTTCTTTCATGTTATCAAAATCGTTCAATTTTTCCTGCGACGGTCCATCACCAGTTTTTTGACGATGCATATAAATGCGATACTCGATAGTTTGCAACCAAGTAGTTATGGTTTCCACTGTAGTTACCATAATTTGATGAACTGCGACAACATCGCCGTTATGAACGGCCGACTTTAAAGTTTCTAAATTACGTTGAACGTCAAAATTACGTTGCTGGATAGACTCTTCCGTTATGACTTCCTCTAATGTTGCCAAAAACAGTACTTCACTTAAATGGGTACTCTTTTGTGCGTTTTGGAGATTTCTAATTTTATCTGCCGGCTGAGTTTCGTTCCATTTAACAATTACAGTTTTAATTGGTACTTCTTGAACGTTGCCTTGCTTTTCATTTTCGATAAATTCCTGAGAAGAAGAAACAACCGATATTGGTTTATTCCATACCGTGGACATGTCGGATAAGTTTGGTGGTGAAATAGGTCCCTCACTGCTAGGCGTTAATGGAGTATCCATAACATCCGTAGGCGACATGACTTCTTCGATTGTTACTGATTTATGCTTGCTGTTCATTTTTGACTTGGTTTGCTTTTTGGGTTTCGTTTGATGTTGATCAGTTTTAACACTTAACTTGGTTAAATGACTTTGGTCTGGCGCTTTTTCAGCTTTTAATTTTTCGGAAGAAGGCTTTGGCTCCGTGGGAATAGTAAACGACAAGTGTATATTGGTTTCTTCCAAACTTAAAACTGGACCACGATTATCAGGTCGTTGAACGTTTGCAGTAGAAGATTTGGATTCTTCATGTTTACGTTTATTTCCTTTCTTTTCGTTTTTATCAGACGGTTCTTTCTCTTTCTTGGAATCTACAACTGTCGATATTATATTATTTGCATCGTGTCTTGCAACATTAACGTAAACATCAAAATCGGGTGATTTCGAGGAATCTGATGTTTCAGGTTCAATTTTAGAAATTGGAGTACTCGATTCCGTGGTATCTGTATCATCTTCGGGGAGAGTTATGACGGCTTGAACGTGAACTTCGTATGGTTCTTCTAAAGACGACGAAGGAGGTGTTGGCGAAGCATTCGCAAATTCTTTTATAACCACAGGAGATGTTTGCGACGTAGTTTCCAAGGTTTCCCTTTTAATTATCACAGGTTCAACGGGAGTTATCGACTCGGAAATGGATGTTTGCGTGACTTCATCCAACAGAGGAGCCGATGGAATCGGCGATGTTTGAACCGATTCTTCTGCGGGAGTAGAAATATCGGCGGGACAAATTTGACTAGAAAACTCTAAAGTTTCTTTTACTTCTTGTTGTGGAAGGTCAGGTGTAGTAGTTTGAACAGAATCGTCTTGAAGAGGAGTTGGTGAAGTTTGAATTGACGTTTCATCTTTAGCAATTTCAACTACCTCTGGAGTAATCGTTTGCATAGTTTGCTCTGACGTTGCCACCATTTCCTTTGGTACCTTTTCTGGAGTACTAGGAGCTGTAGTTTGTATGGAAGTTTCTGATGTAATTACTTCTTTTTGTGGAATATTAACTATTTCTTGATCAAGTTTTTCTGGTGTTGAAGTCTGAGTGATTCCTTCTAACAAAATAATTTCCACTTGACTAGACGATTCCAATGTTTCAGGTTTGATTACTTCCGTAGCTACTTCTGGTTCCACTTCCGAAGTTTGCAGGGAAATATTTGCTGTTTCGATTGGAACCTCTGGAGAAGTCTGCACGAAAGTGTGTTCTACAGCAGAAGGCTTAACTTGACTAGTCGAAACGTCTGTCAAAATTTCGGAAACTTCCGGCGATGTTTGCACTGTTTCTTCTTGGGTTAATACAGCTTCTATTACAGGTACAGTCGTTACAACTTTACTGGTTAGAGAATCCAATGATTCGCTCTCGGGCCGCGAAGGAATTCTTTCTTCGACTATCTTAATGGATCCACTTTCGGATGGAGTCGGTATACTTTTATAGGAATCGTTTGGTGATATTAGTTCTTCCACTTGTGCTTCTTGGATAATAGTTTCGGATTGTGGTTCGCTCTCCGACTTTTTGTGTTGCTTTTCGTTTTTACGTTTCTTCATCTTCTTAGAACTCTTAGTTTTAGGTTCAACGGTTTGACCAGATTCGTCATCGGAAAATTGTATCGACTGAGCCATGGAAGAAGATTCGGTAATCGATTCAGGATTATTCGATTCTTCAGACACTTTAACGTTAATCTTTTGCCTGCGCTTCTTTTTGTGTTTCTTTTGTTTACTCGAGTCATTTTCATCGCCAACGCTTTCATCAATGGTAGTTTTCTCTTCAGCTTCATAGCCTGTATCTTTGCCACTTAAGTCGTTATCCGTTGATATAGCTTCGAATGGTTCTTTAGTAGGCAGAGGCGTGGCCGACGAAGGTTGAGAATCTTCAGGAATTACAATATCGATAGATTCTGCTAGTGATGTTACTGCAGAAACAGTTTTGTCTTCTTCTTGCTGCAAACTTACGGCAGCTGGTGAACAAATTTCTTCTACGGGAGTGGTACTTTTACTAGAATCTTTATGTTTCTTTTTCTTTTTACTCTTTCTACCACCGTAATCTATTTCGCTGGTAAATGAATTACTTTCGTCCACATTTTCAGTTTGGGGAATTGCTGCTGGAACATTGATCGCTTCAGTTCGAACTTCTTTGCTTTGTTCTGTAATTGAAGGGAAGGTGCCATACATATCTTTTTGGGTCATTACTCCGGGTAATCCGTCTTTTTGGTCTTCAAACTTCATAGATACAGATAGTTTTGGTGTAGAAGATTGACCGAATATTGGCTGCTTTTCTTGAAGAGATAATTCGATTTCAATATCGGATGGAGGTTTAGTAGACTCTTTTACATATTTTTCAGGCGTTACACCGCTAGTTATAATATTTGGTTCGCTTAGTTCAGCAATAATTGTTTCAGGTTTAATGGTTTCAATTGCATTGGGACTTAAGCCGTTCTGTTCGTTTAGAATAAATTGAGCATTGATGTCAATTTTGGAAGATTCAGATAGCTTCTCCGGACTGGCCACATCGACTACATCACCGCAACTTCCAACTTCTAGAGGACTTAAAGTTCTTGGTGTTGAAATTATTGCTTGCTTATTGCTTTTCGAGAACTTACGCTTCTTCTTCACTTTGTTGTTGGAAGACGGCTCTGCAATGGAAGATTCTTCTTGAGATAACGTCGTAATTATTGGTGTTGTAGTTTCTTCCAATGGCTTTTCGTGATCAATAAATTCGGGTGCACTAATTACTACTTCCGGTGAGGACACATTTGCTTGCGGAATAATTGATTCAGGTTCTTTAACAGTTGGAGAAGAAGCTCCTTTATCAATTTTAATCTTTTCAGTTTTGGTGCTAATCAGTTCGAATTTAATTATTTGGGGAGCGGGTTCTTCTGATCGATCTGGAGAAATAGAGATATCTTTCTCGGATGTAACAATTTGAATTTCGGAAGGTATAGCTTGAACCTCTTCAACGACGGAGGTAGATATTTTTTCTAAAGGTTTACTTGTTTCAGGAGTTGGTTTCTTGATGGGCGACATTTCTTGCAAAGATTTAGTAATGGTTGTGCTAACGTCCTTCATTTTTGGAATATGAGGTTGTCGCTGCGGTTGTTCCTCAATTGTGTACGTCAGAGATGTTCGTTCAATTTCTTGATGTTCAGAAGGACTTTCAGCTGCAGCTTCGGGTGTAACTTTTTCGCGTTTTTCGGATGGTGAAGGTTTTACTTCTTCCGGACTGGTAGACTTTCTACTTTCGGTTTGAATGCTAATCAATTCGAATTCTTTCGATGGATTTTCCTCAAATTGAATTTGTTTGGATTCCATTCGTGTGGATTCTGCACTGATAGGTGTAGGAGTACGTTTGGTTGGTAAAACTTTCTCCGTTTTGGTTCCAATTATTTCATATTTATTTATTATTATTTTAGGTTCCGATGAAACGTCCGAGGCAATAATTTCTGGTTCTTTAGAAGGAGAAATAGAAGCGCTTTTGGTTGGTTTAACATCTTCTTTTCTTTCAACTTCGGGTTCTAATTTCTCTTCTAGTTTAGTTGGGGTAGAAATTATTTTGCCTACCGGTTTAACTTTTTCTGTTTTTGTGCCAATTAATTCAAACTTTATTATTTTAGGTGCAGGTGGACTAACAGAAGTTGTGGATGGCTCAATTTCTTCTATTATGTTTGAGACATCGTCAACATTGGAGGGAACAATAATTGTGTTAGCAGATTCCAACGGATTTTCAACTAGTGCATGTTCCAAACTACGTGCTTCGTCAACTTTAGGTGAGCTACCAGCAGAACTAGGTGCAAGGATCTCTACATCTTCGGATGTGCTAGTGATGGGAATGGATTGTACTGGCAATTTATCAAAATCAATTTGAGAAGTTATTGATGGTAGCACTTGAAATTGTTCTGTTTCTACAGCATACCTTTGAGGTTCTCTTGATGTATCAAATGATTGTTGAGGAAACGTTTGACCGTCTTGTGTTCTTACTACGTCAATGCTAACCCTTGGTATGCCTTCTTCTTCGACCTCAATTACTTCGGGGTTTTCGATTATTTCTTCCGTAATTTGTTCTTTTCCATCTATGATAACAACTCTTCTAATTATTTTTCTAGTTTTTCTTATAATTCTACGTTTTACGTGTTGCACAACCGCTCTTACTGTTGAACTTGAAGTGTGAATTTCTTCGCCTTCAATTAAGGGTTCGGTGCTTGAAATTAGAGTATTTTGTTGATTATCAACAAAAGTGATATCGCCTTCGTGCAATTTAATTCCTTGCACTTCCACCTCCTCTGGTCTAGAATCCGATACAATCGAATATTCGTGTTGAGGTTCGGATTGAAATTCTTGAACGTGTTTGTCACCTCCAGGTGTGCCCGAAATAATTTTGCCGCCGAAACTTTGGCTGGTTAAGGTTTTAGTCACGCCATCGCCGGATGCCAATGCGGTGCTGGTTTTTTGACCTTGCAATGTTATTTGCGAGAAAGACTCGGTAACTGGAACGGTTCCGTCCGTTGTCACGTTAGTTGTCGTGAGTTGATGTTCTTGAATGCAACGCTGCCTGGACATGATTGTTTTACGATGCTTTGTAACTATGATACGCTTGGTTCCATCGGCATCAACTATCACTTCGGTGGTAGTCTCGTCCGGTTCCACCATGATGGTTTCGAACGGTTGGTTTAATGCGGAATGCAGAATATTGAGTTCCGTAGTTTTAGCTCCACTTTCGTCAGACATGATTATGGGCTCTGTTTTATACTCGGCTTCTACTAAAAGATCATCGGTATCACCTTTCGTCTTTGTCGTTATTGGTTTAGTAGCAATTTGGATTGTTTCTTGATCGCCGTCGGTAAATTTGGATATTTTGATCGCTTCTTTTGTGGCTGGAAACTCTTCGCTCAAACTTTCTGTTTTTGTTTGAGTTTTAACGTCTACCGGTGGATTACAACTGATAGCAACGTCTTTGGTCTCCAAAACTGGTAAACTTAAATGAGAACTTGTCAAACTATGACCGGTTTGAGTTTCGATTGTAACTCCAATTGGAACTTCTTTTTCGGATAAAATAAATTCGGTTAGCTTTCTAGTGTCGGCATGTACGGGGATTTCTTCAATTGGCATAGAACTCGAATCCAAAGTGTTATCTTGCGATAGATCTAACGAAGGTTTATTTTTTTCTTCTTCAATTTCCACCAAACGCTCCTGCAGATTTTTTATTTTATTAGCCAGAAGCGTTTTGTGTTCCAAGAACGCGTATCTTATGGTTTGTAAGTGCACCAAGAGGTCGTTTGCCAAATTTTGCACTTGGGGATACTGCTGCAAATTTAAACACTCGCTTTCGAGTTCGGACAATTTCTTTTCTTTTGCAATAATTTCGTCATGAGAATTATTGAACGATACAATTTGATTTTCGATTTGAGGAACGGAATTGTTCTTCACTTCGCTTAACAATTCGACCTTTATCGATTGAAGCCAAATTTCTATTTCTATCAGAAGTTGATGATATTCGGTCAATTGCTGGTGTCTTTTTATTTCAACCTTTTGCGCTGCCTGGAATAGAATAATCTATTATTGCGACTGCTTTCGTTCGACGTTTTAAATTTATTTTTGCTACTTTATAATTAGGTAATTCGTTCTTAAAAATAATTTGAATGTGGAACAAAAATTAAAAATTTGTAAATTTAGAAACTAAATTAAGCGTAGGAAGCTAAATTTAGAAGAAGAAAGTGAAATTAATGATTTACTTACCTCAACAGCAATAGTGCCATTTTCGGCTTGCAGGAGAAGAGTAGCAATCCGAGTTCTTATATCTGCCAAAGCAGTGGTTAAATTTTGGGCGTCACTTTCGGATGGAACCTGAAGAATTAAATTTTCCAATCTGATTGCTTCGGTGGCGTGTTTTTTCAAATCACTCGTTAACGACTGGAAAAAATGTTCAAATTAGATACAAAAAAATTCGAAGTTTTCGAAATGATCACATCCGCACTTGATCACGTTTGAATGCAAACTAATGATGAGAAGCCGACGTGCATCGTAGGTTTTGGCTCTAATATAATGTTGATGTTATGAAGCAGGACCGGCATCGTTACCGGCACAATCAACTGTATTGAATATTGTTTAAAAATATACATCTGCATTAATGAGTGATTTAAAACCAAATTTAATTTTTAACGATGATAATAATAATCGTCGGCGAATGACCCCCCGACCTCGGGTCGCCCATATCGCGACATCAGTATTTTTTGTGATATCGAGACTTAATTAGAGAAATTATTAGAAAAATATCTTGTTCGAAACAATAACACAGTTGTTTATTCAAATCAAATTGTAAGAATACTATTTTTTTCAAATTTGAAATAAATTAATTCGGCACTGAATAATAAATATTTTTTAAGGACGCTAATTATTACGGTTTACAATATAAAAATAGTGAAGGGACATTCGTCTTTGAATGCCAAACCAGAGGTCATAATTTTTATAAATAGAAATGACATAATCGACGTTTTAATAATTTCACTGATACTACAACTAATTTTAAGAATGACTTAATCCCAGAACCTGTTGTGCATTATTCAATTTAGATAATTCGGTACATAAATTTCAAAATCACGACATGAAGAGATATATGTGTTTTTTTTGGCCTTCGTCTTTCGTCAATTGGCCAATTGAGCGTAGACGTTCGCCGGAGGGCTGAGCTAACACCAAAAAGCTACTCACCGATAAAGCGTCCAACAAGGATTCGCAGTTGCCAGACGGTAATTGTGATTGAGATTCTTCGATTTTCTGAACAGCCGTTTGAAGATCGGCCACCCCAGTTGAAATTATCTAAAAAATTCGGATTTTTAAATTTTTTTGTATGTTGAATTCGTTTAGCAAGTCAAACAACTTGCATTTAAGCAAATACAAACCCATTATAATTAAAAAAAAATACATGCAAAAAAATAAGGTAAACATAACTTGCGAAATACTTCTAAAAAATTAATAATCAATTTATTACTTCAAACAAAAATGCGCAACCTTGAATAATTAAATTTTTTATTCGAAGCCCAATATTGAATATTATTTATAAAATTATGGTCAAAATAGGTAATATTTAAAAAAAAACATTAATGGAATGTTTTACTTCAAGCATGCAGGTCCGCTTCGTTACATTAAATTGCTACAGAGAATAGAATGCGACAATATCATCTCAATATCTTTGCCAAATCAATGAGTCAACACTAAACATATCGAGAAATTTTTGAAAATGATGTTATTACTCACAACGTAAGACATGGCAATTTCAAAATAAATCCATTACTTTTGACTAGGTAAGTAAGCAACTAAACAAATGGATTGCTTTGAAATTATTTTTAGAAATTCTTCTACAGACAGTTATCAATTTTTGAAGTTTGCGTCAAAATTTCCCACATTTTATCACGGGTCACTATTATGAAAAACTATTATTAAGAAATTCTCTCATTCGGATGAAATTTTTGGATTTCTATTTTTCAATTTTGATATTTTTAAAAAATTTAAATAAATCAATATTAATATTAACAATATTAATGATTTAACCCCCATTGTATTGCCGTCTTTCCAAATTGTAAGAATGAAATGCGATTATTGTATTAATTCATAATTAAATTTAATTGAGTGATTGTTCTGCCACTGGCCAGCCGTTTTATGCAACATTGATTTTAAATATTACCCAAGTTATAGCCCGTTAAATTCTCTATCCGGTTTGGGCCGTCAGTTTTTCTCTAAGAAATTTCGTTTAAGTGATACGGGGTTCGTAAGAAAAGTAAAAAAAAAACCTGAAATTTTTAAACATTTTTTCCTTTAATTTAATTTATAACTCGAAATCCGTTGATTCTAGACGATAAGGGGTTATAACCTAATTTGTAGATAAGCAAATGATCTTTAAAAAATTTCTAATCTATTAAGCTTAAAAAATCGATAATATCGGAGCTATGGCGGTTTGAAATCAGAAATTCAAAAAATTGCTTTAAAGGGAGGTACCCCCCAGGGGTTTGGAATTGGACAAAAGTTTTATTTAAAAATTTGTCTTATAAAAGTGACCTTTATCATCACCTCAAAGGTTCCCAACGGTCACGGGGACACCCCCTATAGTTCTAGTTTCATGAACAATAAATAATAAATTGACGCGCACGATAAGATTAACAAAAATTTTGTATAGAAAAATTTGCTTGAATTAATTTAGTTTTCTATGTATAATATGAGGCCTACGTTAATTGGACGATATTATGTATGACATGACATTGACGGTTCCGTCTCTGAATCTGTGCGATCTAGCGGGGATTCCCTAAAAATAAAGGGAACCTGACCTTTATTCAAATATCTCATCAAATGGCTAACAATCGATAAATTTGTCCTTCTCGTAATAAGTAAATGCAAACGAAATAATTTTTTTATACAGTTTTTTTATAACAAATAAATTCAAAAATTGAAAAATTATCAAAACACAATAATTAATTTAAAAAACCGCAAAAATCCACATAAAAAACAACAAAAATGGTAACAATAAGCTCATCGATTTTTAGCTTCGTGAAACTAAAGCTTCCAAAACTACCCTCAATATCCGTGGGATTCATATAAAATTTAAAATTTTTTTATTTCTGTGGAATTTTCCAAAAATTTATTTAAATGCAAAATTTGGATAAAAACTTGAAATATTTACTACATTTTTTGTGTGCAAACCTTGATTATATAATCGATTTATCAAACAATGGATTAATCAAAAAATCAATTAATCAAGCAATCAATTAAACAATTTATGGAACAATTTTTTGAAAATAAAAAAACAAATAATTTTTCAAACAATAATTTAATCCAGGTTTAATCGAGCAATTGATTTCTCAACCAATAATTTAATCGAACAATGGACTGATTCAACAATTGATCAATCAAACAATGTATTCATCGAATAATTCGGTGTTTCTCAACCTTTCAGTATTTACGATTCAATTTTCAATCATAATTTTCATCGCGCCCCCCTTTTATATAATATTTTTTTGTATTTTATTCATTTATTATGTCAGAATGTTTTTATTTTCGTTTAATTTCAGTAAATTTTAATAATTATTTTAGTAATTTTTAGGCTGCCCCCCCCCAATTTTACTCAACCACAGGTTGAGTAACGCGAGAATAATTGATTGTTTCGACAATGAATTAATTGAACAATGAATTAATCAAAAACTCGATTAATCGAATTGAAAAACAACAATTAACATAGTTTGTTGATGTACCTGTGTTGAAATCAGGACCAAAATAGGCTTTCATTATCTCAATTGGCCAACCTTATGTACATAGAGTGACTCATAATGAAATCCGGATGCTCCTATGTTAACAATGCAAATTGCCGGCATTGAAACCGTTTTTTGACATATAAAAATCAATTTTACAGCAAAATTTTTTAGATATATTTTGTTTCAAATTTTATTGCCTTCAATTTTGTTACTATTTATTTTTTTATTTTGTCGGCCCGTTTCTGACTGACAGCGGCTTAATCAAGACTCGGTAAAATACAAAAAATATTGTCATCTATATCTCGGAAACGGTGCGACAAAATAAAAAAATTAATATACATTTTTTCTTGTAAATTTTATTCTCTGCATTTTTATTCCTATGCATTTTTCTATTTCGGCGCACCGTTTCCGAGATAAAGATGACAATATCTTTCATATTTTACCGAGTCTTGTTTAAGCCGCTGTCAGTCAGAAACGGCGGGACAAAATAAAAAAATGTATAGAAACAAAATTGAAGGCAATGAAATTTTCAATAAAAAATGTCTAAAAAGTTTTGTTATAAAATCTATTTTTATATGCCAAAAAACGGTTTCAAAACCACATTCGTTTGAATTTTCCATTAATTTTTTATTTATTTATTTTTCTAAATTAATAAATTAAGCTCTTTTCATTGGTTTGTTAGTTTATTCTAGGTGCTTTATAACCTAAAGAATCTATTATACATAGGTATATACATAATTAAAATTCCTTGATGCCACTGATGCAGATCAATCACGCAAATAAATGAAATGAAATGAAATTAACTAAGATTTCTGACCAGTGGCGTAGCCAGGAATTTAGTTCGGGGGGGGGGGGGGGCACGAGCAAAGCGAGTCTTGTAATAGCGTCGCAGACAAAAATTTTTCAAATTTTTAAAGTCAAACGCTTAATAGAAAGTTAGAAAATTACAATACAAAAAAAATTTTGGGCCCCCCCCTGAATACGCCACTGTTTCTGACCAATCAGGATAGTCATAAACATAAGTTAACTCTTGAATTAGGTTTAATTCGCAATTGAAAAACTGAACATAAGAAATATATTTTAAAACAATGTTACAGTATGTCAAATTAAAATCTGACAAAATAACAAAACAGTGAAAGCTAAATTATCAGTTCAAGTGTTTTTAATTTGTTTTATTTAAATTAAAAAAAGAGTTTATTGAAAAATATAAATTTAATTCAAAAAAATTCTTTGATTTCGAAAAAGATTCAGCAGAATATAAAAAAAAATCAACTGCTTTCGAATTATGCAACCAAACTTCGAGATGTAATTATGGTACAAGTGATACGAAAAAAAAACCCATTTGGCGTTAGATTAATTCGACAAAAAAAAAATACTTGAAAATGTTAACTCAATGATAAAATAATAATTTAAAAAATTTACTGATGGTTTTATTAGCTTTGTTGTTTTTTTTTTAGATTAAAAGCTAGGTTTACGAGCACCAAAGTGCAACGGTATAAAAATCAAAAAAAAATCGGATGTACTCTCCCACCTAATTATTCTCCTTCCATCAAGTTAACAGGGTGTATTTCAGTTAGTCAGACCAAATCCTCCCCCCCCCCCTTTCTAGAAAAGCATTCACAAAATATATAATTCGTTGGACGGCAAGAAAAAGAGTATCAAAACCGTAGGTCCTCCAAATTCAATCTAAGACATTCAGAAAAAGTAAAAAAAAATTTTACTCAATTTACTTCTTTCACATTAGCTTACCACTTCGTCTACCCTAAACATTTAGTCATACTTAAGCTAAGCTCAGAATTAGAATTTATCAATAATTAAACTTCACTTTTATCTAAAAAAGCCCCAAAAATTTCTATAATAATATTTCTTATTCTATATTTTATTAGGCAGCATGCAATTATACTAAAATTAAAGTTAATCGTGCAAAAGACAAAACTTTAAGACATAAAAAGACGGAAGCCCAAATTAAAGATTTATTATTAAGCCGAGTAAGGTTAACAGCACATAGAGAGCCCAATTTCACCAAAAAACACGAAACCATATTTCACCTTCATAAGAGAACTGTTGGGATGATCTTCGTCGATGTCTTGGTTGAAGACCTTCTCATCTAGAATTGATGATGTTGGAACTACAGGCTCTAAGGTGGGAGTGGAATGGATTTCAAATTGGGTTATATCGTCTAAGTCGTTAATAATGTTTTCCGCGATGCTCTCAGATAGTTTTTGAGCAGCATGTAAATGGTCAAAAGGACTAGTTTGATGATCGCGATTCCAATCGATGTTCAATTCTTCTGGTTTTTCTTCAATCTGAATAGTTTCAGTTACAAGAGGTTCGGGCGATAAATAAGTGCTCTCATCTTTCCATCTGCAAAATCCGCCTGGTAAATCGGCACTCGTGTATTGTGTATTACTCTGGAAATTACTAGCCGAGTAATCTGGTTTAGAAGGTTTCGGAGAACTGCGATCATTTGAACTATCGGAATCTCCATCTTTGTCGGGGTAGTTATCGTTCAGAGATTTACTTGATTGTTGGCTACCTTTTCTTTTCTTTATTTGCGCAAGCAAAACTTGAAATTTGTCTTCCGCGTCGTCGTACAAGTATTTGTTTAACCAAAACGTATCGTCCAATTTAAGATTTTCTATAAGAATCGATAAGTCTTCGTGTGGTTCTTTTTCAGGCGATTCCGATTTTCTCTTCCAAGTAACTTTAGAAAATATGTTATCAAAAACTCCAGATTTCTCTTTTTTTGGTGACTTGGGTGAAACAATTGGTTCAACCAATTTATCGTCGTCTGTTAGAATTGACTTATCTTCGTCGTGCTTTTCATTCTTTTTGCCTTTGTGTTTCTTTTTGCCTTCTTCATTTTTAGAGCCAGTAACTTTGGAAAGTAAGTTTCCAAAAAAGCTGCTTCGCTTTTCCGGTAGATCTTGTGTTTCCTTGGACGAACTTATAATATTTTCAGACATGGAATTTAATCTTTCGGTGTGTAAGAACTGATTTAAGTCTCCTGCATGAGTTATTGGATTTTCGGTACTAATGGTAGATGATATATCACTAATAACATTACGTGTTAGCGTTCCATCGCCCAAGTTTTCTTTTTCTGGAACTATTTTTTCTGGCGATGTTTCATCTCTCTTCTTGTTTTTGTTTTTCTTTTTACCCTTCTTTTTACTTTTGTCTTCATTTTCTGAATCTTTTTCGGGCTGAGAATCAATAGATGTAAGATCGTTTTTAGATCCTGATAAAATATTTTTAACGGACGACAGAATGCTGAAAATACTGTTACTTTTTTCCACAGGTTCGTTTTTGGATTTCTTCTTTCCTTTTTTATCAGGTTTTACGTTATCTAAAGATTGTATGGATGGCGCACTTTCACTTAGTAAATTTGTGTCGTCTACACGTTTTACAACAACCAAAGAAGTCGTTTCCGAAACTAAGTTTTCAGGAATTTTTTCGTTTGACGTAAAAACATCTTCTACAGTCTTGGTTTTCTTCTTTCCCTTCTTATCAGGCTTTAGGTTAGCTGAAGATTGTATAGATGGTACGCTTTCAGTCATTAAAGCTGTGTCGTCAACATCTTTTACGATTACCACTGAAGTCGCATCTGAATCTAAATTTTCAGTTGGTTTAAAAACATCTTCTACAGTTTTGCCTTTTTTCTTTCCTTTCTTGTCAGGCTTTATGTTATCTAAAGATTGCATAGATGGTAGGCTTTCAGTTACTAAAGTTGTGTTGTCAACATCTTTTACGACTACCACAGAAGTAGTTTCTGAAACTAAATTTTCAGGAACAACTTCGCTTGACCTAAAAACATCTTCTACAGTCTTGACTTTTTTCTTTGATTTCTTATCGGTTTTTAGGTCATCAGAAGGTTTCGTGGATGGTGGGCTTTCGGCCATCAAACTCTTTTCCTGAACATCTTTTGCAGGTGCAACAGAAGTAGTAGTTTCTGAAACTAAATTTTCGGTTGGCTTAATAACATCCTCTACTGTCGAGACGTTAGAAGATTGCAGAGATGGTACGCTTTCAGATATTAAACTTGTGTCGTCAACATCTTTTACAGTTACCATAGAAGTACTTTCTAAAACTAAATTTTCAGGAACAACTTCGGTTGGCTTAAAAACATCTTCTACACTCTTGACTTTCTTTTTTCCTTTCTTATCAGGCTTTATTATTTCTGAAGATTGCATGGACGGTACACTTTCAGTTGTTAAATTTGTGTTGTCAACATCTTTTACAATTTCCACAGCAGTGGTTTCTGAAACTAAGTTTTCAGGAACAACTTGGCTTGATTTAAAAACATCCTCTACGGCTTTGACTTTCTTTTTTCCTTTCTTATCAGGCTTTATGTTATCTGAAGGCTGTACAGAAGGTGCAATTTCAGATGTGTCGTCAACATCTTTCACGATTACCACAGAAGTAGTTTCTAAAACTAAATTATCGGAGATAACTTCGGTTGGCTTAATAACATCTTCTACTGTTGTAATCTTCTTTTTTCCTTTTTTATCAGGTTTTACGTTATCTAAAGGTTGTATAGGTGGTACAATTTCAGTCGTTAAACTTGTGTCGTCTATTTCTTTTATAATTACCACAGGAGCAGTTTCTGAAACTAAATTATCGGAGATAACTTCGCTTGGCTGAAAAACATCTTCTACTGATTTAACTTTCTTTTTCCCTTTCTTATCAGGTTTTACGTTATCTAAAGGTTGCGTGGATGGTACACTTTCAGTTACTAAATTTGTTTTGTCAACATCTTTTACAATTACAACAGAAGGTGTTTCTAAAACTATATTTTCGGGAACAACTTTGCTTGTCTGAAAAACATCTTCTACACTCCTGAAGTTTTTCTTTCCTTTCTTATCAGGTTTTATGTTATCTAAAGGTTTCACCGATGGTGTGCTTTCAGTCGATAGACTGGTGTCGTCAACGTCTTTTGCAATTACCACAGAAGTCGTTTCTGAAACTATATTTTCGGGGACAACTTCGCTTGGCTGAAAAACATCTTCTACACTCCTGAATTTTTTCTTTCCTTTCTTATCAGGTTTTATGTTATCTAAAGGTTTTACTGATGGTGCGCTTTCAGTCGTTAGACAGCTGTCTTCAACGTCTTTTGCAATTACCACAAAATTCGTTTCCGAAACTACATTTTCGGGAACAACTTCGCTTGGCTGAAAAACATCTTCTACCGTTTTAATTTTCTTTTTTCCTTTCTTATCAAGTTTTATGTTATCTAGAGGTTTCACGGATGGTGCGGTTTCAATCATTAAACCTGTGTCGTCGACGTCTTTTGTAATTACCACAGCAGTAGTGTCTGAAACTACATTTTCAGGGACGACTGCACTTGGTTGAAAAACATCTTCTACCGTTTTAACTTTCTTTTTTCCTTTCTTATCAGGTTTTATTTTATCTAAAGGTTTAACGGATGGTGCGCTTTCAGTCGTTAGACCGGTGTTGTCAACGTCTTTTGCAATTACCACATAAGTCGTTTCTGAAACTATATTTTCGGAGACAACTTCGCTTGGCTGAAAAACATCTTCTACACTCCTGAAATTTTTCTTTCCTCTCTTGTCAGGCTTTCTGTTATCTAAAGGTTTCACCAATGGTGCGTTTTCAGTCGTTAGACCACTGTCGTCAACGTCTTTTGCAATTACCCCGGAAGTTGTTTCTAAAACTATATTTTCGGGGACTACTTCGCCTGGCTGAAAAACATCTTCTACCGTTTTAACTTTCTTTTTTCCTTTCTTATCAGGTTTTATGTTATCTAAAGGTTTAACGGATGGTGCGCTTTCAGTCGTTAGACCAGTGTCGTCAACGTCTTTTGCAATTACCGTACAAGTCGTTTCTGAAACTATATTTTCGGAGACAACTTCGCTTGGCTGAAAAACATCTTCTACCGTTTTAACTTTCTTTTTTCCTTTTTTATCAGGTTTTATGTTATCTAAAGGTTTCACGGATGGTGCGGTTTCAGTCCTTAAACCGGTGTAGTCGACGTCTTGTGTAATTTTCACAGTAGTAGTTTCTGAAACTATATTTTCAGGCACGACTGCGCTTGGTTTAATAACATCATCTACGGCCGAATTTGCTCCCGAACCGACAATTCCCGCCCACGTTTTGGTAGGTTTTTCAACAGAAATTGGTTCTGCATTAATAATTTCAAATTCACTGATAGTGGTGTTATCTAATTGTGGCGCAATAATTTCTTGACTTAAATTTTCGTTTGGTGATTTTTTGCTTTTCTTTTTCTTCGATTTGATTGGTTTCTCATTATCAGCAGATTCAACTTCTTCGTCTTTAGTTGTTTTTAGATTTAAATCTTTAGAAGTATCTTCCTTTTCCACGTCTTCGCGCCTTGGAGCTGATCTGGAACGAGACCTACGGTCTCGTTTACTTAACACCTCCATAAACCCTTCCGAATCTTTTGGTAAGGGTTCGAGTGGTACATGCAAATCCTCAACAACTTCAATACGAATTTGAATTGGTTTTGCTTCGCTTGGCAAGTAAATTTTTTCTTGTTTAGGTTCTATTATTGTACTTGGTTTAATAGCAGTAACATCTGCATAAGTTATTTGTGTTGAATCGTCCAAGGTATGAACCTCTAACGGCGTTTGTATTTGTTGTTCTTCTTTATCTAACAAAACCGGTGTTTCAATGTCCACTTTTACTTCTGATACAACTGTAGAAGTATCAGTCGAGGTTTCCGTTTGCTCTGGTTTCTTCTTACGATTTTTGGATCGCGAACGTTTCCGTTTTTCTGGTTTTGGTGTTGCAATTAACATATTTTCATCTTCCGGAACAACCGAAATAATTTTGGTAGCTATACATTCTTCTACCGGTTCTTCTACAACATTAATAATCGGTATTACTTCTTCCTCGATGTCTTTTTGTGGACTGGAGCGATTGCTAGTGGCGACAATTTCTGCATAAGTTTTGCCATCGGCATGCGATAACCAAACATTTGGTACAGTGGTAGCGTTCGAATCTTCGATGTCAATATTAGGTTCGTTAATAGGGATTGATTCTGTCTCAGGTTTGGGTTTTTTAGGTGTTTTTTTATTACTTTTTTTGTGCTTTTGTTTAGGTTCTTCTTGCGGCGTTTCTAATTCTAATACATCAATATCGCATTTGTCAACTTCCACATATGTAGGTTTATCTTCTGATATAACAGGCAATTCGATCAAATTTTCCGTTATTTCCACTGTACCTTCATTTGAAGGTGGAACAGTTTCGCTAGTGACTTCTGTAACAACTACCACGTAATCAAGTTCTTCGAGCTGAGTAGGTTTTTCTAAATTGTCTTCGTCTAAGAGAAGATTTGAGTCACTTGATCTAATTTCACTTGTAAATACCGAGATAGATCCTGGCAACATATCGCCTCCAGCACACTCTTCCAGTAGTGGGTAGTTTTCGCTTTCCATAACATCCTGAGTTATTTCTGACGAAGATAGCGGAAAATCACTTGAAGATTCTTGTAACATGTTATCAACCCACAAGCTATTGGAACCGTCAGCATCGAATGGTTCAAGGCATTCGTCGTAATACGGTACGGCCTCTCTGTTGAAAGTCCAAAAATTAACTTCCGAAGTTGGAGCACCCAATTTTTCCGAATATTGTGCGGTGTCCATTTCTTTATTTTCATTCAAACTCGGTACAAATACTTTAGCATTTGGATTTAAACTTGAGTGAATTTTGGATTTGATCTCTTCGTGCGGTGTTTCTAGAATAATTTCGCTTTCTTCTGGCTGTGGTGATAAATATTCACTTTCGCTGATAATTTCATCTTCCGTTGTTTTCGACAATTCCTTCGCTTTTTGTTCCTGCCAGATTAGTTCATATTCGTATAGATTTACAATGTTGTAGAAACTAAAGTCTGTTTGTAAGTTTAAAAGCCATTGCTCATATAATTTATTCCCTTCTTCTTTTTCTGAAGAATCAATCAAATCTTTGCTTGGAACAATGATTTCTTCTTGTTTTGTTTCTTCAACTACAGCAATAACGGAATCTTTTTCTGTTACCACATTATTCCATTTATTAATTTGCCATTCTTCCTCGGCTTTCATTAATCTAGCCATGTCATAACTTGGAAGCATATCATCAATTTGTGGTTTTAGATTAATTGATTCAACGTTTTCAGATAATGTAAGTTTAGAATCAACCAATTCAGGTAATGTTTCTTGTTTTGGTTTGATGACAAATTCCGTAGTTGTTGTTGATGGTTTAATTGCTTCCGAAGTTGTAGTGATTAGTGTTTCCGTTTCAATTCTTGTTGATGTAGTTTCATCCATAGGTAAACTTTTGAGAGCTTCAGGTTCAGTTACTACCTGGTTTTTATCTTCATCGTCTTCAGGTAAAACTATCTCAGAATCCATCCACAAAGATGTCGTTTCATCTGTTGGCAAACCTTTAAAAGTCGGTTTTTCGCAGACTATCTCAGTAGCAGATTCAGTTCCTACTGTGGGTTGAATCATTTCAATGGCTTTTACCTGTTCTTTATTTTTATCATCTTCTGGTAAAACTATTTCAGAAACTAATGATAAAGATGTCGTTTCAACTTTTGGTAGATCTTTGAGAGATGTTGTTTTGTAATTTTTCTCAGTAACAGATTCCGTTCCTACTGTAGGTTTAGTAACTTCAATTGGTTTTACCTGTTGCTGATTTTTATCATCTTTTGGAACAACTACTTCAGAAACCACTGGAATGGGTGTTTTTTCAACTTTTGGTATATCTTTAAGAGCTGGTTTTTCGTAAGTAACAGATTCCGTTACTTTAATTGTTTTTTTCTGTTGATCTTCTGGTAAAATTGTTTCAGAAACCAACGGTGAAGATATTACTTTATCTTTTGGCACATTTTTGAGAACTGATGTTTCATAATTTATTACAGTAACAGATTTCGTTTCTAATTGAGGTTCACTTAGTTCAATTGTTTTTACTTCAATTTCATCTTCATCGTCTTCTGGTAAAACAAGTTCAGTGTCCATCCACAAGGATGTCGTTTCATCTGTTGGCAAACTTTTGAAGGAAGGCTTTTCGGAGATTATCTCAGTAACAGATTTTGTTTCTACTTTAGGTTCGATTACTTCAGTTATTTTTACTGGCTCTTCATCTTCATCGTCTTCCGGTAAAACAAGTTCAGTATCCATCCACAAGGATGTCGTATCATCTGTTGGCAAACCCTTAAACGAAAGTTTTTCGATGATTATCTCAGTAACAAGTTTTGTTTCCACTTCAGGTTCGATTACTTCAATTATTTTTACTGGCTCTTCATCTTCATCATCTTCCGGTAAAACAAGTTCAGTATCCATCCATAAGGATGTCGTATCATCTGTTGGCAAACCCTTGAAGGAAGGTTTTTCGAAGATTATTTCAGTAACAGATTTTGTTACTTTAGGTTCGATTACTTCAGTTACTATTACTTGCTCTTTATCTTCATCATCTTCTGGTACAACAAGTTCAGTATCCATCCACAAAGATGTCGTTTCATCCGTTGGCAAACCTTTGTAAACCAGTTTTTCAATGGCAGGTTCTAATTTTAACATTTTGTGTTCAAGTACTTCATCGATAGTTATTTGCTTTTCTTCTTCTTCTTGTGGTAATACAATTTCAGAATGCATTGACAAACATGTTTCATCACTTGGCAAAGCTTTAAGAATAGGTTTCTTTATTTCAATACCCGATTCTAAAGTTACTATTTTATATTCAATTATTTCTTCTGTTGTTATCTGTTTTTCTTTCTCCTGTTCTGGTAATACCATTTCGAAGCTCGTTCCCAAAAATGCTATTTGATCAGTTGGTAAATTTTTAACAATGGGCTTACTTATTTCAGAAACGGATTTTGAAGTTACTATTTTGGGTTCAGTTTCGGGTACGGTTTCAGATGATATGTCAGTAATTGTTAAAGGCTCATTATGAATTTCAGTTATTGAAGAAACTATTTGGGATTCTATCACCTTTTCTTCTTCATCATCTTCTGGTAATACAATTTCGGAATCCATCCACAAAGATGTGGTTTCATCTGTTGGCAAACCTTTAAAACCAGGTTTCTCTTCAACTTTAGTTACTACATTTAAGATGATTTGATTTTCATCATCTTCATCGTCTGGTAGTACAATTTCAGAATCCATCCATAAAGACGTCGTATTATCAGTTGGTAAACCTTTGAAAGTAGCCTTTTCAGTAACAAAAGATACTTTCTTATTGTCTTCTTTCGGCAATGGAATTTTTGTTTCTGTTTTTTCTTCTATCGATGATATTTTAATGGTAGGTTCTTCATCGACTTGAATTTTTGATGTTATAATTGTTTCAACTTTATTTTCTTTTGGCAACACTATCACAGAAGGCAAGCTTTCAATTTTCATTGTGGAATCTATTAGTTGGAAATCATCCGGCTCTTCAATTTTTACAACTTCTTCTGTTACAATTGGAACCGAATCTAAACATACAATTTCTAAATCGGTATCGAATTCTGGTTCAAGGTCAGAAGCCAAACTCGAAGGCTTTACTTCCGATATATTTGGTGGTGGAATAAAAATAAATTCTTCGGCCATTTCGGTGTCATCGTCCAAACTTTTTGAACTTTGTTCTTGGTCGTTTTTAGGTTCTTCAAATGATTCCGTAGTTGTCTCTAAATTGATAATTTGAGGAGTTTCTTCAAAAGAAACAGATTTCATCCGTTTTGGTTTGGGTTTCTTTTCCTTACTTATCACAACTTCTTCCATTTCAGTTTTTACAATTTGGCTACTTTTTAAAATACTTTGTTCGTTAAGTTTATCTGGTTCAGGTTCTTGTAGTTCTTCAGCCGTAATAGGAGCATTTGGAGAAGGTTTCTTATGTTTCTTATGCTTCTTTTTAGATTTCAATGATTTTGTATCGAGCTCGGATGGCTCACTCTCTCTTGGTTCAGGAGAAGAAAGCTCTTCAATAACTCTCTGATTGGCTTCTGGGGAACCTTCCTTGGGCGATAATGGAACCGTTTCAAATACTGCTTCCAGTTTACTCTTTTCGTTTATTTCTACATTTAATTTTTTTGATTTGTGTTTCTTACTTTTTGATTTGGGGACGGTGGTTTGCTCCAAATTTACTTCTGGGGAGGATATTATTTCAGGTTCTGGTTCTTTTGGAGATAATTCAGGTTCAACTAATTTTAATTCTTCTTTAGGTTTTTTATGTTTCTTTTTACTTTTACTTTTTATTTCCGGAATTGCCTGAGAGGAAACATCGACCTCGTCAATTATTATTGGTTGATTTACTGGTTTACATTCATCTTCAAGCTTAACTTCAACCGTGGGTTTAGGTTCTTCGGTTGTCGATAAAATTTGTACCTCACTAGAGGGAACGGCTTCTGGTGAACGAGGTTCTGTTTTAGCTTTCTTACGTTTCTTTTTGCTCTTTTTCGTATCTTCAAGTTCTCTTTCTGGACTACTTATGCTTTCAGTTACAGTAACACTTTCCGTTTCTTGTGGTAAAGGTATTGAAAGATCAACATCATCTTCAAATTTTGACTTGGATTCAATTTGAACATTTCCACTCTTGGCTTTGTTGCGTTTCTTTTTGGTTGGTTTCTCCAATTCGGTTTCAGTAGTACTAACTTCGATAACCGTTTTAGTTTCAGTTTCTACTTTTAGTTTGTCAATTGGATCCTTTTTCTTTTTGGTTGGTTTCTCCAATTCGGCGTCAGTAGTACTTACTTCAATAACAGTTTCTACTTTTAGTTTGTCAATTGGAACTTTTTTCTTCTTGGTTGGTTTCTCCAATTCGGCGTCAGTTTTACTTACTTCAATAACAGTTTCTACTTTTAGTTCGTCAATTGGAACTTTTTTCTTTTTGGTTGGTTTCTCCAATTCGGTGTCAGTTGTACTAACTTCGATAACCGTTTTAGTTTCAGTTACTTTTAGTTCGTCAATTTGATCTTTTTTCTTCTTGTTACGCTTTTTCTTTGATGTCCCAGAGTGTTTATCAGTTTCGGTTTGTTTTATCGTTTCAACGACATCGGCTTCAACGGTGGGCGATAATATTGGACTTGGTATATTATCATCCGTCAAAGTAATATTTTGGTCTGACCTTCTGGATGGTTCTGATGGTTCTTTATTTGGGGTATGACTTTTATGAACAATATCCTTTTTCGATAAAACATCCATGACTTCTCGAATATCATTTACTTCTAATTCGACTATCGAGTCCAGCCTTGTTAGCTGCGACTGAAATGTCACATTTTCAGATGACACATCATTGTCTGTTTCAGTTATGACTTGATCCATGTCTGGCTCTAATGCAATCCCCTGTCGCTTCTTTTGTACGTCGCTTTTCTCATTTCGGTGAGTTTTGTCAATTTTATTACTAACCTTTTTATTTGACTTCTTCCTTATTTCGGTCTCTTCTTTTCTCATTTTTTCTGCAATTTTCATGCTGGGTCTTGGTTTAACCGAACCGAAAATAACTTGCTCTAATTCGATTTCATCTGGACCTTCGTCTTCATTTTCTATCGTAAACACAACGTCTTTGCTGACAACTGTTTGTTCTTCTTGCAATGCAGGTTGTTCTTCATCTGGAAATTCCATTTTGATCGATAATACAGGTGCGGAACGCACTTCCTCGTGAGTTATGAGGAATATTTTGTTAGTTTTTGGAACAGAAATTAGTTCTTCCGTTGTTTCCGTAATTTCAACATTAGTTTTCGGAACAGATATTACCTCTTCTGTTGTTTCTCTAATTTCAACATTTGTTGTTGGAACAGATATTGTTTCTTCTGTGGTTTCCCTAATTTCAACATTAATTTCTTGGTTTGAGGGCTGATCTGACTCTGGAGTAGTCACAATTTCACTATCTAAATTGATTTTCGGTTTTTCTACTTCGACCAATGACGTAATCACGTCATTTCTACTATCTTCAATCCTGGGTGAACTTTCTTTTTTATTTTTTTTGCTTTTTTGAGTTTTAATGATCGTTGAAGATTCTTTGCCCGAATCTGGAATAATTTCTTTTGTAATATCGATTTCACTTTTAATTTTACTTTTCTTTATTTTTTTAACAGTTTCTGGCTTATCAACCTTTTCTTGATCAATTTCTTCCAGTTCAACTGGAATATTTTTCTTCTCAATTTCAATTTCATTTTTAATTTTACTTTTTTTAATTTTTTTGACAGTTTCTGGTTTATCAATTATTTGTTCTTCAACTGGAATAACTTCCGTTTTACTTTCAATTTCACTTTTTATTTTACTTTTCTTTATTTTTTTAATAGTTTCTGGTTTATCAACGATTTCTTCTTCAATTGGAATAATTTCCGTTTTACTTTCAATTTCACTTTTTATTTTACTTTTCTTTATTTTTTTAACTTTTTCTGGTTTTTCGATTATTTGTTCTTCAACTAAAGGAACAGAACTATCACTTTCATTAGAAGAAAGTTTTGATTTATTTTTTTTCTTTTTGGGTTGAAGTTTTGATTGCTCCAAGGTTTCTTTTTCAAGGTTTTTATCAACGTTCGGTAAATCTTTACCGTCAGTCGACTGATCTTCTGGTGGTTTAGAGAATGTAAGCTCTTCTGTCTTTTCGGCATTATCATCTTCAGGTGTTGAACCTTCTACTACGATAGAAGATTTAACAGATTTAACAGTTTTTTCTTTAATTTTTTTAATCGATTCAACTTCGGACGGTTTCGGATCAATATCAGATTCCTTTGCTTTTGTGGATTTATGCTTTTTCGTCGGTTTCGAATTATCGAGTTCCTTCAAAGCTTGATCGATTTCATCTTCTTTTGGCTTTGTATCTTTTTTTGGTTTTTTCTTTTTTTTCTGCTTATCTATATTGGGAATAACGTTAACCCTATCTACACTAATATCTATTAAGTCTTTCGGAATTGATTCAACCTCTTTGTCATCTTGTATCTCTTTTGCGATGATAGTCTCTCCCGGATGACCAAGTTGTTGAATATTTTTGGAAGAAGGCTTGACGTCTAAATGCGACGCTTCTTCCTTTAATCCAAGTGATTCGCTTGAAGTTCTTAAAGGTTTATCTACAAGCTTTTGTTTATTTTTAAAGGTTTTTTCCTGTCGATTCATTAATAATTGGTGGTCTTCTCTAGGCGCACTACTGATAATAGAAGACTCGACTAATTGCGTTTCAGGTCGATTTAATATCGGTTGCGTTGTTGCTGTACTGGATGGCTGAGGAGGTTTGGTGCTTAGCCCCTGAGATAAAATTCTTGCATACGAAATTGTCGATGATACTTTTGGAACGTTTTCGGGTTCGAGGGTTATTAAGTTCTCAGAAACTTTCGGTTCGGATATTTTCTGAGTGGTACTCTGTTCTGGAACCGGATGTTCTAATTCTTTTCTTTGAGTATCGTAAGAATTGCCAGAAGTATTATACGACAATGGTTCGCGTAAATTATAATTTTGTAAATATTGAGTCGATTGGTTCGAATAAATTGGCGATTCGGAACCCATATATTGCGTCGAACTGTGATAAGTTCCTAGACCCGAATTGAGCAACTGTTGGCCGGATGCAATAAATCCGACCAACTCTGGCAAAGGTTGGATGTATTCATAAACACCAGAAGTTTGGGCAGGCAAAACTTGATGGTGATGATGATGATAATAAGTAGAGCTCGGTACTATATTTTGAGAAAATTGTTGCGGTTGTTGATATACCACCTGTGGTGTTTCAAACGACGAAGATTCCGTAGACCATGTAAATTCGATATTTGGATTATTTACGGAATATTGCGTTTGGGGAGCTTCCTTCACTTCGGGAGGAGGAGCTTGAACCGCAGCTTTTCGTTTTTGTTCTTCAGCTTCCAAACCTCTTAAAATTTCAGCGTATGTGGTGCCTCCGGGAGCCCACATGGGACTAGGAGAACGACATCTGAGTTTCTCATTTGGCACGGAGAGTTCGGAAGAAGGTTCTTTGAACTTGGGTTTGCTCGTATCTTTAAAACTTGACGGTGATTTCTGCCTTTTTATAAAAGTGGTAGAAACTTCTGGCGTTAATGATGCTTTGGAAGCGTGTGATTTGGGTTGCTCATTGCGCGGTCTAGGAGATCGGCTGCGTCTGTTTGGTTTAGAGCTCGTGACTGTTAGGTTGTCTTGCTTCGATTTAATGGGTTTTGGTTCCGTAGTTTCGATAACTTCAATTTTAACGTTACATATCTCAGGAGCTAACGGTGTAACCAATTCGTGCGTTGTAGTGGTCGGTTGGTTCGTGGAATTTTGCTCTTCCCAAGTGGGATGGTTAAAACTGCACGGGCTAGAGCGACCGGCTGCTATATCTGCGTAGCTAATTCCCATTAAGGAAGGATCTGGCGTTGATGGTGGTACGTAATAAGGATCTACTTCGTAAGTCTTGGCCGTTAGAAGACCGATCTGCTTCCGGTAGCCTTCCATTTGTGCCTGTCCACGTATAGTAACAATGTATCAGTAAACGCGTTAAAAATTAGGTATAAAAGTCGGGTCACGCATAATTGCGAGATAGTGGCTGCGATATGTCAAAATTGGTGGGTATGAGTCGGTGAAGGGGTTAGGATTATGAGTTAAGTGTCCAGTGGGTCCGAGTCCGGAGTGCCTCGCTGAACAATGACTTTAATGCGCTCGTTACGCGCTGCAACTTTGGTTTGCAATGCGTGCACTCTGTCTCGATATGTCTGAATTATTATAGTACATGTTTGGATTATTGGAAGGGATGCAGCAAATGATAAAAAATAAAATGCAATCATGAGAAACAATATTAAAAGTGACAAGAAAATAAATAAGTACTTAAATTAAACAACTACCATTTATAGTAAAGTAAAAGACAAGTAGTAAAAGATAATAAGTAGTAAAATGAATATAGCTGTATATAAAAAAATAAACAACATAATATAGAATAATATGTAAATAAAGACCCAAAACCGTAAAGAAATGTAAAGCAAGTGTTGACTAGCAATGTGATGAAAAAGCAGTAATCAAATTATATTATGCAAAAGACCAAAACCAAACAAACACAATCCCCAGCTGCAGGAGAGGTGCGGTGATGGAAACACCTTGATGAATGTCACAGCCACCTCTGCAGCGATTCCCCTCCACGTAAAATTTATCATCAAAATGTTTCCAAAAATATTTTGAACAATATTTTCAAATAGTAACATTGAGAACAAATTGCTTTGATGAAGCCGTTTACTTGTCTTGCTGCAGTCAATTGCTAGATTTTGCGTGCGGTTTGGGCTTAACAAGTTGTCATGGTTAGATTTAGTCACAACAAAATTAGTAGCTCCATCACAATCTCGAAGATGAAGTACCTACCTACGTACACTTTTGAACTTAGAAAATAACGAATTTTAGAACAACAAAGAATGGTGACTAAATCTAACACATATCACATCGTGTCAATTCTATTTAACGATCGCTAACAAACAATAATAACAAAACCTACCTGTTGATCTCTCGTCGCTTGCTCATGATCGTGAGCCAAATGAGTAGGAGCCAATACGGTCCTCAATTGCTGTTCCACTTGGATGATTTGTTGGCGAAGTTGTTGAACTTCCATTTGATATTGTTCCACCTGCGTAATTGCCTTCTCCAACTGCACGGTTTGATTACGAATGAATTCCAAATACTCGTCCAGTTCTTTCACCAAATCTTGAGCGGCTTGGGTAACCTTAAAGTCGCCTCCAATTCCGTTGCGGAAATGAAGCTAAACATTTCGGTTAAAACCAAAACAATCCGATCGAAGTTGACTTACCTCCAATTTTTCTATGGAAATCGTAATTTTGGCTTTCTGAATTTGAATGTCTCCCAACATTTTCTCCCGTATGGCGTGCTGATCTCGCAACGGTCGTTTTTTGTTTTGGGGGGAATCTAGCGACGTTTTCGATTTTTCGATCCAATTCTTTACGTCTTTCATTTTCTTTTCGCACTGTTCCCATTCTTCCGTCGTTTCTTGCAGTAAAGCGTTCTGAAAATTAAAGAGTTAGGACGAATCAGACTTACGGTAAACCTACGGTACTCTTTCTAAGATTTGAGCTTCCACTTCTGTTTTGATCTCTTCGGCGTACTGCATCTTTTGTGGAAGATCTCCCACACTCGTAACGGAAGTAATATAATCCAATTCTTTTGTCATTTCGCTTAGATTTTTAGAGACGACTTTGCAGGTTTTTGACGCGTTCTAAAAAATATAAGAAAGTGTAAGTGGTAGAGCGAGGCAGGACGGATGAATTGGATGTGTGATTATGCTCTAAGCTTGATGCAGATTAAAACGGAAGTTTCGGTTTGAAATCGTTCTAAGAGATTTTTATGGATATATTTTTAGAGACGATATTCTCGGGGGTTTGCCAGATAGTGAAAGATGTTCCAAAATAGATTTTTTGACATATTATATCACTGTGGACAAATCTTTAATGCTGAAGTAAAAAACAAAGTATTGGATGAAAAGTCAAAATGTAGCCGTTTGCTGGGAAAATTTTAACACTCAAATATTTAAAATGGCGGAAGAATATTATTATAAAGATGATGAACCAGAATCAAATACCAAAGATTGATTGAATAACTACTTTTGTCAGATCGCGGATGTCAAGAATACCTCCTAGCGGATATTTGAATAAACAACTGTGGTTTCAAATACCACGTGGCGCTGTTTTTTTAGGTTAGGTTTATTTTGTTTCTTTGGTTAAGTTATTTTGATTTACTAAAAATGTAAAATCGAATAATATAAATTTTCGAAGAAATTTTGTATCCAGGATTCTTACGATTTCCATAGAATTCTATAGTTTTGCAACGAATTCCAAAAATTTCCAAAGATTCCAGAGATTTCAGAATTTCAATGCTGAACAAGACAAAAGAAATGCGCTGAAGGGTATTTACATAACCTAATATTCCCGGATTTACGCTCAACATTTGTATTCTTAGAAGAATTTTTATAATCAATTTTATAAGTTTTAGTGTTAAGTACTTTACGGCCCACAATAAGCAGTAAAATAAAGTCTGCTCTCTCTCGTCGGTAGCATCACAATAAGACAATTGTTTTCACCAAAAGTGAAATTTGATGTTATTTGACAATTAATTGACGTAAACTGAAGTTTTTTCTAATTAAAAAAAAATAGTAATAATAGCATACGAGTACAACACAAGTATTTTAACTTTAACAAACTTCACGGTTCGGTGTAACTGGGCGCCGCCGACTCAACACTTAGCCAACTCGGTACCCAGCACCAAGTCAGTTGGCGCCAAGTTAGTTTCGCGCCAAGTTAACTGGTATCGCCGAGTTGTTTCATCTGAAATACTTCGTTTTATATGATTCAAATTCTTAAAACTTAAAAATTTCACTGTTTGACGAAAACAATTGGTTTAGTACCGGTGAAGTACTCTATTTACACAGTCCAAAACTGGTCTGATGAAAGTGGAATTCCACTGTTGTTCTATTCCATAATTCCGCAAAAACCGTACAATGCTTTGGTCCAACAAAATTATTTAATTTAAACCGAGAACACCCTGTATATTTTACTGGTGAAAAATTCTGTTTATCAACCTTAGAGCAAGAGATTTACTGGAGAACCACGAGCAGTGATCAAATACGAATTGAGTTTCTTACCGAATAGTCGTGAAGTTTTTGTCTGGCTTCGTGTAAGGTACTGATGTATAATGGTTCCACCAAAAACACTTTCTTTTCTTCGCACCACGTTAAAACGGCTTTGTATAAATTCAAGAAACGCTGCCAAGCGTCCAAGGTATCCCCGACTTGTTGTTTCTTCTCGTCCAACATCGCACGTAAACGTTGTAACTGATCGTTCAAGTTATCGATGGTACTCTGAATGACCATCTTTTCTTCGTCATTTTGAGTTTTGTCTTGAATAATTTTTCCATTTTTGGTCAACTTTTCAAAACGATCCAAAATGCTCGATATTTCCGATTGAATTTCTTGAAGATGTTCATTGAGAATTTGAGGTTCCACGGACCTGTCTTGGATTTTCAGTTCGGCTTCTTTAATCCAGTTTTGAATTTCGTCAACGTCGCTCACGTAGTCGGTGCGAACAGTACGCGCCTTCTTAAATTCTCTATTTTTCTCCTCCATTGCGTTCAAAAGCGATTCGGTTAGAAGTTCCAAATTGGTGAGGTCTTGGGAAATATCAATGGGCACTAACTGCTGCGATTGATTGTATTTGCTTCTAATTTCGGATATCAAATCTTTGGCTTCCAAAATATGCGAATCGACTTTGGTGTTCAACTTCTCCAAATTTTTCTCGGTCTGTGCAAGATTTTCGTCGAAAACGTAAAAATTGCGTATTTCGACGTGAAGAGCGGATAGTAGCTCCTTGGATGCGAGTATGTTCGAGAAGTCCTTGTCGATTTCGATCAAATCCGAATTTGTTTTTTCACTCTTTTCACGCAAAACTTCCAGAAGCCTAGAACAAAAATGCAAAAATTGTTAATACACAACATGTAAATAGAAGTATGATTTTCTAAAGTTAAAGCAACACATTTAAGTAGACGTAATTTGTGTACCGGCTATTTATAACGAGCGTAACCTCATAGACAAAATAAGAATATGCCAAAATAAACGGTGCAAAATTTACGAAGCAAAAAATTAATTTTTTGATTTTCAAAAATGAGTTAATAAATGAGCGAGCGAGCACCTTTTAGTTTTAACTTCAGAACATGTAAGTTTGAGATTATTGAAGAATTTAAAATAAATCGGAAAACCGCTTTTATGGCGAAAACTTCTTTTACCACACTAAACAATATTTTTTGCAATACTAAATTATAGTGTGGCAACACTGATCCAAAGAAAATGTTAACACTTTCGGCGATGGCACTATAACACGCTCGAATATTTTTTAAAAATATTCCGTTATAGTACCTACTGCACAATTAAAAATTACAAACGAATTTATAAAGCACTAATTTATCTTTTGAAATCGTTATGGTAGCACAATTACACGCGTCCTTAGTACCAGGCAGCGAAAACTCCAGCCATCCAGCTTTTTCAACTCGAGTTTCGAACGTTTTAAAATTGAAAATCGAGAAAAGCTTTAATTATGACGACTTCGCCGGGATGTGGTTGCATTGTTTGCGCATGACCAGATGAATTTATTATTATCGCATCAAATTTAAACTTTTTAAATTTTATAAAATCTTACGAAAAGCGAGATTTCGATAAATTCTAATTTATCGAAAAGTTGAGCTAATTTAGGTGCTTTGTTTATTGACGTACGTAAGCCCTATTATTTCGGGGATATCAATAGTTCTCGATTACATAACGTAAAAGACCGGCGCTTCAAATGTATATATAGGTATATTTATATTGGATGACTAAAAATAAACTATAATTCAAAACCGCAAATAGTCATTAATGTATAAAATTAGCACAAACAAAATTACTCGCAATTAATAATAATCACAAACACATTTTGAAAATGTTTAAATTCAGTTCGGAACTTGGATTTAAAATTCAAAAATTAAGTTTGTATTCTTCTGCCTTCCGGCAAAATTGAATTAATATTTTTCAAAATATCCAATAAACCGAATTTGTAAAGAAAAATAATAAAGAGCGAGAGTGAATCTCTTCACGTGTTGACTCGGTTTGGACAAATTCCAAATTACTTTCCTTCATGAAACGTACATTTTAAAATTCCATGTGATGAATAACACATAAAATATATGGGTTACTATTACATAAAGTAATATTTAGATTTAGTTGGAATTTAAATTGAAGCGATTTCATAAAAACAATTTTTATAGAATTATATTAGGTAATATATTATTATTGGCTCAGATTATTTAGATTCTATATAAGTTTATAGATTATAGAAAACTCATTATAAAAGAAACTATCTTCCCAATAGAAAATAAATGGATAACTATTATTTATTTCTTGAATTTTTGATTTTATAAAATCGTCTTTAAATACAAAGTCGTATCAATTAAAACCTTATCCGTTCTATCGACTTTATCACAGGATATCGATACGTATACGGGGGTAGCCCACCTTAAACCAAATAATAAGGAAATAACGCGGTAAATCGAAATTTTCGAGATTCCCGCTTCCCATTATAACGGATAAGAATGAAAATTTTATTAATTACCTACTGTTCAAAATACTAAAATAAAATTTTACTCTTTTTCTTTTTACAAATTACTCTGAAAAATAATCTCCACTGGACTATCATCTATCATTGTTACCAGTGGCGGAACTATAATACGCGGGAGGGCTCCGAGTTATATGAAAAAATGAATAAAGTAAAACATTTATAAATAGAGTGCAACATTCTCGAAACTAATTATTTTGCAGAGGGGGGAGGGGCAAAAATTGAAGTTCCGCCACTGATTATTACTTTTTAGATTATAATGAATCTACGATTGGTTGAATAATAAACGAACAAAGATTTTAATTTATTGAATTGGAAATTTAATTTATTTGAATGTAGGCTCCGTTACTGACCAGTACACAAAATATGAAGGCGAAAATTTCAAAATTTAATATTTCCACAGCAGTGGATTGGTGTAATCGCTGGTTGACTTACAGAGCGGAAATTCTGGGTTCGAATCTCGGACTTTCAGAATTTCTTAGCTCGACCTTCCGGTTTGCATTGCATTGCTTTTATTTATATAAACCTGACCAATTAACAGAACGTCAAAGTTTATCAGTAAACATAGCGAAAGCGATGCTTTCCGAGTGTCCGCTCGGCAACCAAAGCAAAGCATTCCTAGTCAGCTCAGAAATCAACTAGTAATGTAAAATCGACTGGTAATGTGTTTTCATTAATGGTCGATCCTGTTACTTCTGCAGGTCAAATCATTTATATTATAAAAAAATGCTATTATAAAAATTTGACCGCCGTGGAGTTCGAACTCACGATCTCCAAACGATGTAATTATGATTCAAGCACATTTCGCCATAGAGGGTTGCCCTAATGACATTGTTTTAATTCGTCTTATCTGTCACGATTTGTGATTTAAACAATATTTGAAAGCTATCATTGATAATAATATAATTATTAACTACTTTTGTTTATGTTTTTATTAATTTTTTTTTATCTGAATACGAATACTTGTTGGTACTACAATTTTCTTTATTCTCGATTATGTAAGTTTATTAATAATTTCTGTTTCAAATTTTATAATTATTAGTTTTATTTGGTAATTCAAAGGTGTATCCTAATAATTGGGTCATTTTTAAGGCCCTTTTCGTAAAATCGCTATTATCGTGTCGTACAAATACTGGTTACCATGGTTATATACTATGGTTAGGATTTAATAGCACTACAAGACGCACTTTTCAGTCATTTTTCGAAAAATCACGTACATTTTCGTATCTTTGTCCGTAATTGAGCTGTGATTGATTCTTAATTTTTTTTTTTTATCATTTATTTATCATGATTTATTAAATCAGAGAACCAATCAGAGCTCGATTACCAAGTACGGCCTACGCGTACATTGAAATGAAATCAAATCGGTGATTCCGACTTGAGATCTTCTTGTAAGTAAAATTATTACAAATGTGAAAAAAGTCTACGTTTATTTATTCTTACAGTTTATTACTCACGAGGTGTCCTAAAATGTCAAATTAAAATCTGATAAAAATGTTAAAGTTGTTAAGTTTTTTTTAATTTTTGGTTTAGACAATAATAATAAAACTCCTCCCGTTCTGCAAATTCTAAGTTTTTAAGTAGAAAATCAAATAATTCGGCTAAATTATTAAGAATTTAAATTATGCGGATGTACCAATTGGAAACCAAGTCAGATTTATAAGACTTCTGTTTCAAATACTGTTCAAAATTGTTTAAAAAAAAAAAATACTGTTACAAATTTCAACTCAAAACATTGACATTTATTAATTATTAATTTGCTAAAATACAAAAGTGAAGATTAGAAATAGACGATTTTTTTACCATATATGATGGTTTTCACCCCCGACCCCGGTTAAAATGCCAAAAAGTTTATTTGCATGCCCCGTGATTTTAATTAAATAAAAAATGTCAAGATTGTTTTCCACTCCCTGAAAAAATACTTCGTATGCTCATTTTGGCATTAAAAAATTAAATATTAAATTTCCAACGACGAAACGGTGGTAACCAGATGACAACGGCGAAATGCCGGCGGTGAAATGTCCCATCTCCAGACAACCCAACTTCACAAAGTTAATTGAAAAGAAATGAAGGTATACAGAGTATTTTCTCAAAAAGTGAAAGAAAAGGTAAAGCAAAATTAATAAATTTTAAAAATTAAATTTCAATTAAAAAGTAAATAAGAAAAGTAAAGTAAAAAAAAGTAAAATTAATAAAAATGGCACGGATTGTCCAAATTTGTCGAAACAAGGTCAAATAATTTAATTCTACTTGTTTTATTGCTAAAACGTGAAGTTTTTGAAATTTGGCTAGACGAACCTTTTCGATATTGGTTTGTCAGGATTTTCGTACTTTTGAAATTTTGTCATTATTAGCAATTTTACATTAGAGAGATTTTATTTTGTTGCATAACTCAAGCTTTCAGCTAAAACTATCGACCGCCATGACCCTCTAGTGCAGGGGTTCCCAAAGTTATTTATGTCTCGCCACTTTGAAAAATAAATACTCCTTCCCAAAATGGTCAACGTTTTAATTTTCTAAAATTAGTATTACTTCCTCTCGAAGTTGTATTTTCCTTTTTCTTTTTTACAAAAAAAAATATCCGTGCCCCCCTGCACAGAAAATTTTTTAATCACGGGTGGGCCGCGCCCCTTTTGTAGGTCTCTGCGGTCCTAACTTTGAAAACCTCTGCTCTAGTGTTTGTTCCAATGATGTAGAATTCAATTGCCCAAGTTGTGCTCACTCTCCTGAACCTCCTATTTCTTTTCAGTTTAGTAACTGAAAGTAAACTATTGGGAAGTTGTTTAAAAGTAGATAATTTAAATTTGAAAAAAAATTGTGTAAATTTGTAAATATTTATATTGCGCGGTTTTCCCGCCAACAAAGTTGTAGTGGCAGCAATGACGGGTAGAAACCATGCTTTTTGCCAAAAGGAGAACGTAAAATTTTTAGTTTCCTAAGTTTATTTGAGATTTTATTTTTTTTGAAAAGTTTTATTTGAGTGAGTAAATTGTTATTATTACGATTTTGAAATATTTTTCCCATTTTGAACAGAACTGAAATTGAATGGGTGAAATTTTGGACGACTAGTCATAAAATTTAATATTTCAAGATAAGTTAATTTGGACAATTGGAGTTACTTAATTAATCGAAGGAAAAATCTTATAATACTGAAATAAAATTGAAAGCCTTGTGAAGCTAAAATAGATAGGAAGGCAGATGGTGTAGTTATCAATAAATTGCATTTGTCATTCCCATTTTGTACTTGAGGATTTTATTAAAAAGTTTAAGTTGGTTTTAAATTTGGATTTAACTTGATAAACTATAAAAGATTGTATTTCTCTGGAAAAAACTATTAAAAAATTCATTTGTGTATATTTGAAAATAACGGTTACGTGACCTCTTGGTAATATGTAGAAGAGATGATTCACTTTTGCCATTGCAGTCATTTTTCAAATTTTCAAAAAAACAAAATAAGTGTGTTCTATTACATCATAATTTACTGGTGTTTTGAAAATAAATTTAAATTAAATGTTAAGCGTAATTAAGGATTTTTAAATAATTCTCAAAATCTAATTTTCATTTTACGTAATATTCAAAATAGGAAAACAATTTATTTTGCCGAATTTGCATAAAAAGATATTAAAAGATTTTGGAATGCCATAGCGAATATTTAAATTGTTATATCCTTCTGGATATAAATAATATAAATAAGAAACACCCAATTAGTAGAAAATTCTTACAAATCACAAAGAATTAATCTGAATATTATTATTATTTATTTAATATAAATAAAAAATATTTATTATATTGAAACATTTAAATAATATTTAAATAAACTTATTTGGATTCATTTCTGAAAGTTTATCTTTGGTGTATTGGATGCTATTTCTTATTATATTTCCTAAACCAAAGCATATCGATTTCAAAAATACGACAGCTGATTTACCAACAATGGAGAAAATACGATAATTCGTAATTTTCGAATTTTTAATAATATCACCCCGCGTCGTTGTGTATGGCGTTAAGAAAACTATTATTGAAATATTAACAAAAACCGGAAGTTTAGTAGGTACTAATATACCGACTTTATTTTAATAATATAATATTTAAATCGTAGTTCATTAAAAATAATTATTTAAGTTCTTTACATAAACACACATAATAATCTGCGAATATTTAAATGTAAAATCAAATTTTAAATCCTTAAACCGCACTAGGGTACTAATATTTTATTATTATGTTATATTTTTATTATATTATAATAAAAAAAACCGGAATAAAAAAAAATTACTTACAGTTCGTATGATCGATTGAGTTGTTTCAATTTATCAGATAACGCAATTGCCGTTGTATTCGAAGATTCACCCAAATAAGCCAAAATAGTTTTCGATATATCATTTAATTCCTCTCTAAAGCGATCCAAAGAGTCCGCTTCCGATAATAACTCCTGATAAAAAAAGTAATTTTATTTTCATTTTTCCTTTAACATTTAGCGGAAAATTTAATTATTACCTTGATATATTTTTGAGTGTCCAAAACATGTTGCCTATTTCTGACGACGGTGTCGATGTGTTTGGATTTTTCTTCGATGGAATTAAGCAAGCTTTCAAAGTGTTGCCAGCGTCCCTCGAAGGTTTCCCAAATTTCTGAAAGTTTTGTTAAGATATCTCGTCGATTTTCTAAATCGGAATTAAGTGATGACCATTCTTCCGAAACTTCACTGCTCTGCTTCTCAATATTTTGCTTGTTGCGGTCGTCTGCCTGACTCGCAATCTCATTCGTTCGTTGCAATAACAAATCCAATTCAAGTTTCTGGTTCTGAAAAATACGTTTGTTATTGGCAGTAAATTAAGAAAAATAACACAGACGACTCGAGTGAATACAAATATATAAACCAAATATGATTGCAATAGATGTGTAATCTTAATTAAAAAAATTATACCTCAACGTCTCGTCGTCTTTCTTAAAGCTAAATGCGAAAAGCCTTGACTTTAAATTTTAAATTTATAACAATCGTGATGTCATTGAATATAATTTTAACGCGACTTGTTTAAAATGACATCATTTCCATATTCAAACACCGGCAATAAGTTTTCACAAAATAGCCGGTGCGATTCTCACGGTAAAATCGATTTTTCAAATTTCGATGTAATTACCTCGAGTTTTTATAATTTGCATAAACTTCACGTTTAACGAAACAAAACTGAGAAAATGGTTATATTTTATACAGTGAAAAAATTAAATGCGGCGTTTTTCATTCAATATGAATAATTCCGGAGGGTCACAATTTATACAATGAAGTGTGACCCATTATTGTAGAAGTCGAATATTTAATCGTCAGTTGACCACCGGAATAACAAAAAAATTTAAATTTAAAAATAACGTAAAAGTAAAATCATCTCACCTGTACGTCGTTCAGCGCATGGGTGAGTTTTTGGATGTTGAAGTGAAGTCCAGCCAAAGTCGACACCGGTTCGTCCACAAACTTAGTTCTCGAAATAACTGCTTTCACCTTATCGATGGCCTGGCAATAGTCTTTCCAAATTTCGGCATTCTGTTCCAGCATGGCTTGTTGTGATTTTGCCGAATTCAAAGTGTTCTTCAACAACTGAGTGTGTTGCTGTTGTTCCCTGCTCAATTCTTCCTGTTCGTTTGGCGTTAAACTGGGCCAAATCTTATCCGCACTTTGTTGAATCGACTGCGAAACCAATTCTTTCATCGAAATCTCAGTGCTAAAGTAAACTTTGTGTTCTTCCAAATCAGACAAAATATTTTCAAAGTCGATTCCACTGTTATTCGACTTAAGTCGAATTTCGGCCTCTTGAACCCAATCGAAAAGCTTCTGCTTAACGGCTGCATAATTTTCTCGTAAAACTTTATTTTCTTCCAAATATTTTTGACGTTCGTCCAATTCGCGAGGCAAAGACGATAGTAAAGAATTAGCTTCGGAAAGTTGTTCCAACAACGACCCGGGCATTCCTTCGTCATGCTTGGTCGCTTCCTGAACTTCTCTAATGCGATCTAAATACTTATTGACGTTATTAGTTAGTTCGGCGTGAGTTTCCAACTCCTTCTCGACGCTTTTGATGTCGCGCTTAAGAAGTGGTCGCGAACGAACAATCGCTTCGTTTGCGTGAAGCCAATCCAAAATATCTTCCAGTTCGGAAGCCAATTTTCTGTGCTCGGCAGCTGTTTGTTGATGTTCCTGGCGTTGCTTATCAACTGCACGTCTCAAATTTTGTAACGATTGCTTCACCGATTGCAATTGTTCGGTTATGCTGTTGCGATCCTGCGCGGAACCATCCGCAGATATTTGTTGACCTTTATCTTCTGCGGAAGCTAACAAGGCTTCGCAAGTTTGAATCTTTAAGATGATGTCGTCATATTGTTTAATTTTTTCTTCCACGGTCTTTCCGGACTTTTCGATATCTCGGACCACTCCAGTGTATTTGGTTATAAACGTCATTATGTCGGTTATTAACGCAATAAACTGTTCGCGAAGCAGAAGAAGTTGTCGAAGTCGAGAAAGTTGATCCTCGATTGTTTTGATAAGATCGTCTTGTTGACTGATAATATTTTGAAATTCGGCGTTGCTTCCTTCCGGTAAATCAGACAATTTAGCCTTGTGAGCCTTTAGGTTACCCATGATTCTCTCGTAATCGGACAGCATACCTTGAACGTCTTCGACTTTGCAACCAATTGGTTTGTTTAATTCTCTCAATTGGTTTTGGATGTCTTGTAGGAACTGCATACTTTCTTCCAAAAGTGCTGCAGCTTCCCTTTGTTTCTGGATGTTTTGTTTTAAAGCGTTTGTTCGTTCCAAGATCAGTTGCGCAATTCGGGCATGTCTGTCTCGAATGTCGTTGAGTTGCTCATTTAGCGATAGCTTGTCGCTCTCGCTTATGGTTGGCAATATGGCTTTGCCTTGTTCGGTAATTTTATCTATATTGTCTTTGACCTCTTTGGCTTCTTGACTTAACTGTTCGTATTTGGCAAGTTGTTTCTCGAGCACGTTCAGGTTGGGTGCACGAATTTCGGTCGAAGTTGCTACTTCTGCCTCCTTTAACCAGTTTCCACATTTATCGATTTCTGCTTCAAATTGTTTGCGACCTTGAAGTAAATCGGTTAAAGCTGAAATCTTTTGTTGGGCTTCTTGGGTTAAGTTGTCGTATTCTTCTTTAACTTCGTTAAGTAACGTTTGCAAACGTTTTTGGTCTTCTTCGTCGCACTCCTTTAGAATGCTGCCTCCCAGTTTCAACAAATCGTTGAGATCGCCTTCGTTGAACTGCTGTATATCGGTTTCGTACAATTGATGTTGATAAATTTCTTGCTCCACTTGCATTGATTTCAGAGGCAAGTAACCGCTTAGTTTACGAATTTCGCTGTTCTTTGCTTTCAGCCAAATTTTGGCTTTTTCCAAATTGTTTTCAAAGGTTCTTCTCGTATTGGCCGCTCCCACAATCCTATCTATCTCGGATTTTATTTTCTCTACCAGCTCTTCCTGTTCGTTTCCAAGATTTTTTAGTGACGATTCGAGCTGACTTTGTTCTGTGGGTTCGAGTTCGTTAATCATACTGTTGACACGTTTCAACAAAGTTTCTTGTAAAACTTGTTTGTTATCGGCGTCTTTCAAAAGCGATTTGAGTGAATTCAACTTATCTTCAACTTTGCGACACTCGAATCCTAATGGAGCGGGCTTTTGCAACAAAATGCGTTTTTCTTTTACCCATTCTCTGGCTTGTTCTATCTCCTTCTTGGTATCTTCTATTCCCTTTCTGGTCATTTCCAGAACTTGCACTTTACGTTGCAAACGTTTACCAATGTCGTTATAACGCCGTTCGGCCGATTTCAGTTGCTCTTCCACTTGTTGAGAGTCTAAATTGCTAACAACGTCCACAACTTTGGAAGCGATTTCCTTGACTGCTTCCAATTTTTTGGGACCAAGTTCTTGGAATTCAGATTGGAGCTCGCACACAGCCGATTGTTTTTGTATGCAGTTTAATCCTGAGCCTTTATCAATGGCGTCGATTCGTTTGCCTAGGTTATCGAACCACGTATTGATATTTTGCACGGCAAAACGATATTCCTCAATCAAATTTTGATTGGATTCTTTTAGACTTATCGCCTTCATAAGATCGTCTTCCAGACTATCCAACATCGATTCCAATTCACCATTTTCTTCTGTATTTGGAAAATCTGTAACAAGTTGAGAACGCTTTGAGTTGATGGTATTTAAGAGATCGTTCATATTATTCAGTTCTTGTTTAGCAACATCGGCTCGTAACTTGGTTGGTTTAAGCTTCCATTCGTTGACTGCTGCTTTTTGAGATTCGATCCATTCTTTCAATGCCACGCGCTGCTTTTGCTTTTCTTCAAAATCGGACACTAAGGTTGATATTATTCCAAGATGCGACTGAACCTAAAGAAAATAATTCCAATAATAATAATTTGACTATTTTACTGGAAGAAAAGATGCAAAACACAACAGGAACAATGAGCATGCAATAATTGATCAACTTACGTTACATTATAATATGTACCTCTGTAGATGTAAAATTTAAAAGTAAATTAGGAGAATCTTAGGCCTGATGGAAGTTGGCCGTAAGAATTAAGTCGTATCAATACCAAACGATTTAAAAAATTTGATGACGAAAATGAATATAAAAAAAGTGCTTCAAAACCGTACTTACTTTATCACTCTGATCGTGCAATCTTTTAATAAACCCGTGTTCTTCAAGATGGTCCAGCAAAGCTTTCAAACGAGTTTCGACACCTTTGGTCTCGCTATTGTCGTGCTTCTAATGTTAGGCAAAAAAAATAAATTCGTGCAAAAAAACTCAAAACAATAGTTAAAAAATTAAAACTACAAAACACAAAATAATATCCAAACACTAAAAACAAAAATCTTACTTGATCGATCATATCTTCCAGTCGCGCTTTCACTTCCAATTCTCTCAATGGTATTGGCGGAGGTAACGCATCGCGAGGACTGCTCGGTCTGCTGATGGAAGCCGTTGCTGCTTCGCATGCTTGCACAGCTACGGCGAGTCTCGATTTTTCGGTTTGCAATTTTGAGTGCATATTCTAATTTAAAATAAAATATAAGTATAATTCACATGAAATTCAAATTAATTTACCTTGGCCGTTTCCAGCTGAGCAAGAGCTTCCTGAAGATTGCTGACGGGCTGTTCCAATTCGTCGTCAATGACAGGTTCATAGGTGTCCAAATTCTTCATGATGTCTTCCAAAGTATCTTCGTATTCTTTAAACTTAGCCAAAGATTCCAGCAATCGCTTTCTAATTTGGAATGCAGTTTGAAGAAGAGAATTGTAACTGTCTTGCACATTGTTTAGCTGCTTCTCGACTGATTCCTTAATGGTCGGTGTTTCGGAAAGATACCTTTCAATTTGGGCATGTCCCTTCATTCTAAGATTGTCCAAATTGACTTGATAATTTTGAATGTCCTCAAATAGTACAGTATGTTGAGCTATTTGCTGTTCGGTTTGTTCTCTGTTTGTTATATAAAGGGAATTGTGTGCCATTAATTGGAACGAAACTTGCAAGAGCCACCTTTCGGTTTCTTGTAAGCTTTGATAATACGAGTTGTAATCGTTAATTTCAGATTCCAACTGCTTCTGGCGTTCATTGCACGCTTGAATAATTTTGGCGTAACGGATTCCAAGCTCTTTCATATCGTCGATAACTTTGGGTTTGTTAGCCCAAGTGCTTAGCTCGGCTGCTTCCGTGGTGAGGCGGTCAAAATCAATTTTTTTGTTGGATATTTCTGATTGCAAATTCTTATATCGTTCCATTAGAGTCTTCATTTCTCCAACTTCACCGTTACTCTTTGGCGTCTCCGCTAATATGCCTTCGGATTCTACTATCCAATTTTCAAATTTGTTGATCGAGTCGTGGTAAGCATCCCACCTTGCTATTGCTGCCTTGAGTTGAGTATGAATGGTATTAATATCCATGGTCAATTGGTCCCAACTGTTGCGTAAAGTATTTACGTCTTCCCGTAGACTTTCTTGCTTCTCTGTTGGCGTTGAATCTATTATTTTGGCAAACGCTTCTTGCAGGACAGTTAACAAATGCTGTCCTTCGGTCATACGAATCGAAACCAAACGAATCGTTTCCAATTTGTCCTTAATAGTATCTTCATCTCCGACTCCAATACAATCTTGCACGGTTCCATGGGCGGTGTACAACCAATTTTCTAATTGCGTTTTGGCTTTGATGAATTCGGTATGATCGGACAGATTTTTCTCAATTTTAGACACCAAACCTTGGGCACTTGTCAACAAGTTAGTGTAGGCCCCTTGAAGTTGTACAGTTTGATCTCTCACCCAACCGCATGCACTAAGTTCCATTACGGCTTCGCAATAATCGTTCAAATCTTCAAGTTGCGGCTTTTGGGCCACAATAGTTTCCAAAAGTTCACGACACCTATCCAAATCGTCCGGCGTTTTCTTATCGTCTTCTTGTTCTTTAGCTACCAATTTTTGGTGTTGCTCCAACCACGATTTGATGTTTTCGTAATTTTCCGTGTAATTATCCCAAGCTTCGATGCAATTATCCAAAACTCTTTGGGTGTCGGAACATAAAACTTGCAAACCTTCCCAGTCGGCGTTCAACTGATCGATCTCTTGTTTAATAGCATCTTTACCTTCGTTTCCAGTGGTTTGCATTACTGCAATGCTCAACTCAATTGTTTTGTGGACGAAAGCGTCACCTTGAGGAACCGATTCGATAATTTCAGATATGACTTTTTGCTTTTCTATTATTTTGCTTTGTTCTTCGTGTAAATCAGAACATTTTTGTATTTCCAATAAAGTTTTTCTAATCCAATCCACAGTTTCAATCAGCGACTGCTTATAACTGTTATGTTTATTCACTTGATCATCCAAGTTTTTGATGGCATCTTCCAGTTGTTGCTTCAAATCGTTGTACTTCTTAAAACTGTTTTCATAGTCGTCAGTTTTCAAAGTGGAATCGCTGTTTATTTTGGCTTTTAGTTTGTCGATTAGTTCATTTTGAACCCCGAGTTCATTTTGCAAGGACTTGAACTTCTCCAACTTGGCCTTTTTTTCGCTTAGATCATTCAAGTAGCTCTTGTCGCCTTGAATTTGTTGTTCCATATCGTGTAACCAATCGTCGAGCAGTTTATGTAACTTAGCGATTTCTTCCAACTGAGCAGCACGGTTGTTTAACTTACCCTTAATATCGTTAACGTCGTGCAATAATTTTTCCATGTCTTGTTTCAAAGTTTCAGTGTCCTCTTGTATTTTTGACGCCCCCATTTGTTCGGTATTCATAATGACTTTTTCTTTCAATTCCAAAAGATACCGTAATTTGTTTTGGCCTTGTTCCAAAGATGTTCTGATTCCTTTCACCATTTGCAATTTACTCTTAACATCCTGTAAAGTATGAGGAATATCAAAGCATTCGTTCAACTTTTCTCTGGTTCTGTCCACCCAATCTTGACATTCCTGATATAAAGCATTGTGCTGTTGATGTTCTTGATAATGGAGTTCTAATCGTCTCATCACTTCCTTTGCCAACGACAAAATTGCATTATACTTCGTTGCTAACTGAGTAACGGCGTTGCTGATTCTCGTATCTGCACATGTTTCTAACAAAACTTGTGCTTTCATGTTCAACTTGTCCAGTTCTTTTTGCCAGTCGAACAAAGTTTGTAAATGAACTTGGAACTGTTCAAGAACGGTACGCTTCTCATCCAAACTATTTTGAAGTTTGTTGTACGACTGAACCAGTTCTTCCGTTTGGGCGAGCCATTCCAAAGCATCTTGGTATTGAGCTTCGTATTCTGCCCACTTAACGATTCCAATTTCTAGTAAACTCTTGGTATTGTTCAACGTTTCCACGTAATTGTCATAATCTTCTTGCAATAGGGCCACCTCTTCTTCGATAATTTCTTTATCTTCCTCGTCGGCACCTTGACACGCGGTTTCGCCTAACTCTAAAACTGCATCCAATTTCGTTCTACCTTCGGGCAATTCATTTTGAAGCACTGTTAACTGAGATAGCTTGCTAGCTAATCCTTCTTTATCGCCCGTTGGTTCGGAACATTTGCTCAAGCGTTCTTTTGCTATGCGCAACCACTGAAGAAAATCGTTGCCGGCATCGACAAAGGCTTGATGTTGTTCGACGGTTTCTTTCTGTTTTTCGTACAAATCTTTGGCTTGTTTGGATAAAGTTTCGTATTTGGTTGAAATTTCAGAAGCTGGCGCTCCTTGCATCAAATCTTCAGCTTTCGAAGCAACAGACTGTATGACGGGTTCAAATGAAACTATGTCTTGGACGATGTTGTTTGTTTCTCTTAAGGTAGCTTTTCTTTCTCCAATTGGTAGTGAATTGAAACCGGTTTGGCCCTTCGCTCTTTCGACTTTATAAACCGATACTTGTTGTAGTTTGGCTTCGCGATCGGTTATCCATTGTTGTAACGACGAATAGGAACTGTCGTAGTCGGCCCATTGCAGCAAAGCTTTCTCTAAATGAACCTTAGCCGTCGACATTTTCTTAACCAATTTGTCCCAATCGGCTTGAAGATTTTTCAATTCGGTGTTAATTACTTCGCGTCCATCGGACCGCGTGTTACGCAATACCTTTTCGCCACTATTGACAGTGGCATGGATCAAATTTTGACCCTCCTCGCGTTTTTGCAACAACTCTTGAATCTTATCCAATCGTGATTGCAAAATCTCTTTGGAAGTGTTGGTCGACGATTCGGAGCAGTTTCGTATCAACTCCCAAGCGTTTTCGATCCACACTTTGCTCTTTTCCAAATTTTTGATGTAATCTTGATGTTGATCGAGATTGGTTTCCACTTTCTTTAAAACGTCTCGCGCTAAATTATGCTCCACTTGATAACGAGAATTTAGTTGCTGCAATTGATTGTTGACGAAGGATTCCAAGTGAGATTTTAATAAAATTTGGGCCGACTTGTTGAAGGCGTCGATTTGTTCCTTTCCGTTGTCCATTTTGGTCAAAATGTCCTTGACGTCAGCCACTTGTTTCTCTTTTTCCGATATTGTTGCCGAAAGCGCAAGCTTTTGATTTTTAATTAAAATTGCGATTTGTTGAAGCCAATCCGACAGTCTTTCATATTCGTCTTTGTAGTCCCGCCAATGTACCAGAACAACCTCCAGTTGATCTTTTTGTTCTTTCAATTCTGTAAAGGAATGTTTAAAAGCAATAATTGTAGTTCTCAAATAATGTTTTAGAGAATAAACGAAGCTGTCACGGATTTATTTTTTGTATTTTTTAATGGTTTTTGCAGCGTTTGCTAAGTGGAATAATTGAAAAAAGCAATAAAAACGACTTACCTTTGAAAAGTCTTTCAAAACTCTCACGAAGAGCTCTGTTGTCGTTTCTAATCACTTCTTGGCCAGGTACGTTGGTTGTTGGCAAAACCACTTCTGCAGTATGTTCCAAATGGTCCAAAAGCACCTCACCTTGAGCTTGTTTATTTAACAACGCGTCGATGGGCGCCACAAAGTTTTCCACTGCCACTTTATCGCTAATAGGTTTTTGCTTTAATTGAGGCAATTTTTCTTGAGCTCTGGTAAGCCAACGTTGCAGTTCATCATAAGCTTCTTTGTACACCTTATGATCCTTGTATTGATTTTCTCTATCGGATAGAAGTGACTAAAAATAAAACTGTTTTAAAAGAATCGCAATTTTAATAAAAAAAAAAACTTACCATAATTTTATTGGCCAGATCATCAAATTTATCCAAAATGGTTTTAGCTTGGATTGCGGCTTGATTTTGTTTAGCATTTGCCAATAATTCAATCGCTTTTGTTCTAAGACTGTCTACTTCAATCTTTTCACATCTTACCTTTTCTTCTACGCTCTTGATTTTATCCAATTGAGTCTTTTTATCTGGGATAGAGCCCATAAATTCAGACAATTCTGCCAGTTGAGTTTCCATCCAGTCGATCGTCTTGCCAAGACCTTGAGTTTGTTCTAATAGTCCGGTCCATTTCACCAGGGCGTCGTCCAAAATGGTTTTGACTTCTACCATTTTTGAAGCCAAATTGGACCACTCTTTTTGTAAACGTGCAAGTGTTTCGTTAATCAATTCGTGACCACTTGGTGCTGTATTAGCCAAAACAGATTGAGCCAATTCGACAAGACTTTGAATTTTGGAAGCACCTTCGTCTTTTTGCAATAGCAAGTCTTGGATGGTCTGTAACTTGACTTCCAAATCGCTTTCGGAAGGAGCACTTACGTCTGAGCAATAATCAATTTTCTTTTTAATATCTTCCAGCCATTGCAAGCATTCTGCAACTCGTGAATCAAAATCTTCGTGTGTATTGAAATACTGCTGCCACTTCAATGTCAAGTCTTTCACTTTAGCACATATCTGTTGATATTTTATGGCCATTTCGGAAACTTGCGAGCTTCTATTACTTCCAGTTTTATTTAACTGTTGAGATCGTTCCGTCACTCGATCAATTTCAAACTCTTTGGCTCGAATTTCGCCTTGCAATACCTTCAGTTCGTTTAATTGGCCTTCCTTTTCTTTAGCCGTAGATTTCAAATCGACCAGATGCAGTTTCGTATCGGTATCTCGCATCCAAGTTAAAATTTGGTCTTTCAATGTCTCGTATTCGGCCCAGCTGTCGACCTTATTCTCCAAAGACTTGATGGTATTGGCCACCAACGATTGCAAAGCTGCCCATTCCTGTTGAGAACTGTCAATTTGCGATCTAATGTTACTTTGGCCGTAGTCGATAGTTCCCGGAATAACCTTATCGCCCAAATCGCGTATTCTAATTATTCTCGATTCCTCATCGGCGAGACTGCTTTCCAAATTTTTAAGTCGTTTAAGATTCGTATGCAGAGCAACCCGTTCCAATTCGGTATCGGCCCACAGTGCGACGGTGTTATTGGTCGCATCCATCCATTCGTGAGCGTCCATGACTGCTTTACTGTACTGTTGATGATCGCTGACAATCGCTTCGTAGCGTTCGACGAATTGTTGAGCTCGTTTCAAAATTTTGGAGTGCTGTTCCGTCACAGTCGTCAATTGTTGATCGATTATTTCGTTATGTTCTGGTAAACTTTCGGTTTTGTCTCGCAAATCGAGAATGTCCTTTTGGTGCGCCAGCGCATCATGCAACAAAGTTCTGTAAATTTGGAGCTGAGCTCTTTTCTCGTCCAATGTAGCTTTGAGTTCCAGTTCTTGTGGTAAATGTTGTTCGGCTTGTTTCAACCAACTTTTTATGTGTTCTACGCAATCTTCGAAAGAACTCCATCTAATTATAAAATTGTGTTATCGAAAGATTAATTACTTAATAGAATTGATTACCTGTGAAGTTTAGATTTGAGATCGCGCTCAGTGCTGCTGATTCCGTCGAAGAGTGCTTCGAGAGCCTGCTGTAATTCTTGCAATTGTGCGTTGATAACTTCTCGTCCTTCAATAGAAGTGCTGGAGTACAGCTTTTCTCCCAATTCGACGGTATTATTCAGCAGAAGCATAGCACTTGGTTGCTGAGCCAGTAATTCTTCCAAGATTTTGCTACAGTTAACGAGAACATTGCGCGCTCCAGCGTTGATTTTTTGTCGACAGTTGTCAAATCTACACAGAAAAAAAATTAACGGGTAATGCACAAATTGAAGCGTAGATGTAATTACTTGGTTTGTGCAGAAGCAATCCAATCCGAACATTGCCGGTATTTTTCCATAAAGGATTTATGATCGCTGACGGCCTGTTCGCACTTTTTCAAAATATCTCGAGCTGTCGATTGAACCACTTGAAAACGTGAAGTTATTTGCTGCACATTAACAGAAATGCGGGTTTCCCCGCTATTCTGAACCAATTCTGCCGATTGATCGGACATTTTATCAAATTCGATTTCGTTTTGCTTCAGACTGCTTGCCAATGCCTAAAGAAAAAATTTTAGTTAATCGCACGAAAAAGAAATTCGTTTACACATATTCCAGAAAAGCATAGAAGAAGAAATGTCGTGTTGACCTAAAAATAATGACAAAAAAACTCGAGTTTCCGTGAAATAAATCAACAAGCTACAAAAGCGACCACATTACGACGCCCATCGATAGGAAAACGGGAAAAAGGAAACGTGTGTTAAATAAACACTATATAATTTTGATCGGTGATTTGATTTTAAGGCAAAACACACAAACGAATTTACGACATATTCTTACTTGTTCTAGACGATCGGACACAAACAACATATCCTTTAGATCTCGGCAATGCGATTCTATCACTCTAGCTAGATCCTAAAGAAGTTCGTGCAATTTAATTTACATAAAATTGTGCACAAGTTTGTATTTAATTCAGGTAATTTCAGTTATGGTTCAAATAAAACATGGTAAACAACCTATATTGTAGATCTGTGAACTGCGTAAAGGCTAGTCGCCATTTGACCAAATTAACTCGCAGATATCGGGGCGAGTCTTTACTTACTAGCTGCGAAAAGCTAATCTCAGTTTAACTAAGAAAAGGATTGGTTAAGAGAAGACGTAGTAAGGAAAAAAGCTGGGAATAAAAAATATTTTGAGGTGAAGGTAGAGAGCTGCTTTGCTGAAAAGACGGAACCGATAAAAGTCATGAGCAAGAATTTATAAGAGTGAATTACTTACTTCCTGTCCATTCCCCAAATTTTTTTTTTATTTTAACAATTAATTTACAAAATAAATTTTTTTATTCCGATTTTATACGCGAATTATTTAAGTAGCGACAGTTGCAGCTGTCAAACATGTTTAAGTTGAACCATGACTTCTTAAAAGTGCACTCTTCCTGTCTGCCGCGTTTCGTTTTTCCTACCACATTCACACTTGAACTAAATCCTAATTTCGAAATTGTAAACTCACCTGATATTTCTCCAATTGTTCCTGTTTTTCCTCGATCGAAGACTTTAAACTGTAGTTTTTGAGTGCCAATTCCGTATCGCCCAACCACGCGAGTAAACGGTCCAAACAACTTTCGTAATCGTTCCATTGCTTAAGACGATCTTCTAATGCAAACTTCACGTCGTTCAATGCGGCGCTAAATTTGTCCAAATCAAATTTCAAATTCGTTACGTCTCTATGCATGGCCTCTTGGGCTCTGGCCGGCAAAATCGATATTTTGTTGTCCACGTGATTTTCCAACTCTTTCAGTGTGATATTTCCGTTGGGCAAGTTGTCTTGGATTTCGGTAATTTTGTTGAGACGCTCTTGGATGGCTTGTTTGTTGCCGCTGCAGTCGGAATAGCTGTTCATCTTGTCCCATAATTGCTTTTGGTAATCTTGTTGGGCCTTTTGCAAATCGTAAAACTGTTGGTAGACGTCTAAACAGTCTTCCAGTTGTTTGATAACCGAATGTGACGTTTTTATGAGATTCTGATAACGGTGGTTTATAGATTTGATGTTTTCTTCTATTTCTCCAGTTTTTTCCTTCTTGTTGCTCAATTGCATCAAAGAGTGCGCTTTTTCCGTAATTGCTGTGAAAATACTCAAATCAGAAAAGTGTTTTTAAAATTTGGATTACTCACCTTCTATGATTCTCTTGTAGGACACAATCTCCTGTAACGCGGTTTTATGCTTCAATAATTTTCCACGAATTTCCTGGACGTTATTCCATGTTGACGAATCGACGTGCATACTTTTCTCCATAGTATCCAACCATGCCAAAGTTTGCTGTAACATATCTTGGTAGCTGGACAACTGTTGGAACTGAGAGTCTTGTAGTTTTTGTTGTTCTATAATTCCTTCTTGAAGTTTATCCCATCGTTCTCTGATTTGCTTCAATTCGTTTCGTATCGTCTCTCTTCCCGGTGCAGCAGTGTCCAAATAAAGTTTTTCTCCCGCTAAAGTAACAATGTTAAGTTTATGTTCTCCTTGATCCTTTTCCGAAACCAAAACTTGTAATCTGTTCGATTTGGCTTCAATATTGTTAGCCAACTCTCCTCGTTGTAACGTAAACAGATGCTCTTCCAATGGCGTTATCCAAGTGGCAACTTCTTCCATTTTATCCTGATAATTGCAGTGGTCGTCGACCAAATTTTGCCACTTGTTAATTACTTCCTTGGTTAACGCTAACAACGTTAAATAGCGATTGCTGATTTGAGTAATCATGGGCTTAATTCGCTGCACGCCACTGGTCTGCAGTAAAGCGTGACTTCTATCCACGAAGGAATCGATCTCTCGCTCTTTAGCAGCAACTTTATCCTTTTCAATTTTATACGACTTCAATTGAGCTTCCTTTTCAAACAATGTTGCACACAACGATTGATTCTTGAATATATTTTCTTCTTCTTTAAACCATTCGTTCAATTGTTGAACGTGATCTTCAAATTCTCCCCATTGTTCCAACGAATCAAATTGTTTAGCAGCCACTTTGTCTGTCAAAAGTAAAATTATGTATTTAAACAATATTATATCGATCGCAATTTTTTGATTACTTACCTATCGAATCCATATGCTGTTCCAAGCTATCGCGTAATTCGTCGAATTCCTTCTGGAGGTTTTCTATTCCTTTCGGAGCAGTACTTTGAGATACAGTGACTAGCTGTCCTTTGATTTGTTCCAATAAATTATTGCCTTCCGCTTTGTTGTTTTGCAAAACTTTAATAGCTTCCACTCTCTTCGATATGTCTCCCTTTTCGCCACTAACGTCATTATATTCCAACAATTTTTCGGACTCATTGGCCAACCAATCTTTGAAAGTGTTGGTCAAACCATTGAATTTGTTATGATTTTCGACGCATTCTTCCAAATTATTCAACAATTCGTCAGACTTAAACACAATATCCTTGAATAACTGCTTAATCGATTGAAGATAAATATTTAACGACTTATCTTGCGTTTGGTCTACCAACTGTTGAGCTTTTTCGCAAACGGAATCCACTAATTTTTGATGTGTCGTTATTTCTTGGTTCATAATTTTATGATTTTGTAATTGCGCTCTTTTTTCTTGCAGCGTGGCTTTGAGTTCCGTATGCTGCTGCATAGCCTTCTCCACATCCTTTAACCATTTGGTTAGCTGTTCTTGGGCACTGGTAAAGTCGGAAAATTGCACCAAACATTGATCGAGTTTGTTTCTTGCATTTTGAAGATCGTCAGTGAAGCCATCCCAAATTGTTCGCAAATTTCTCAATTGCTGCCGAATGATTTCCCTGCCATCGGGCGAAGTATGGGCATACAACCTTTCGCCTTCTTCAATTAGATTTTCAAACACTTCGCTTTGGTTATTCCTTTCGATTATCAGATCTTTGATGTTCTTCTGACGGTCTTGGAGTATAGAAATATCACCGACAATGTGGCCTAAACTTTGTAAGTCGTCTTGTTTCTCTGAAAGCCACATTACAAAATTGGCGTAATTTTGGTTGAAAGTCTTGTGCTCGACAACGAAGACTTCGTATCGGTTGATGCCTTCCTTAACTGAATTTTGAAGAGATTGATATTTGGTTATCAACTGAGATACTCGTGTGGCCAATTCGGGATTGGATTCGAAACTTTCCAACTGCTGAGACAATTTGTTAATATCGGGATGTCTGGCAGAAATATCGGCTTCGAATGCTTTCAGCTTTTCCAAATGACCCAATTTGGTTTCTTCTGTACTTTTGAGACTTTGGTCTTTTACTTGTCCTTCCTTTTGTTTTAACCAACTTTCTAAATCTTCTATTAATTTTCCAAATGTGGTATACTGATTATACAGTTCGTCCAGTTTGACTTTTGCGTTACCACATAATCTCAAGAAGGTTTCCCAAGCTTTGGCTTGTTCTTCAAAGCTGTTAATTAATGCCGGATGACCTGGAGCACTGGTTTCATTGACAACCGTTTGCAATTGTTCTTTGCAAGAATTCATTATTCTGTCGCCTTCTTCTTTCTGTGCCAAAAGATTATCCACTATGGTTAGTTTAATTTCTGGACTTTCCGAAGTGGAATCGTCGATTAGAATAGCTCCTTCGCTGGTTAAAGCGCTTAACCAATCGCGACACTTCTCGATTGCTTGATTGTAGCTTTCGTGATGTGCGACGTGCATTTCAAGCGCAGCTACTCTCTGGTTGACGTCGTCCGACAGCTTTTTGTATTTTTCTAAACTGTCATGTAAACCTGAATCTGCTTCGGAGTCACCAATTTGCTTTATTTTGTCTTTCAGTTGTTGCAAGATATTTTTATGCAGAGTGACATCCTGAGCCAATGTACGATAGGTATGCAGGGCTTCCTTTTTGTCTTGTAAAGTAGCACCCAGCTGTAGTTGTTCTCCCAGTTTATTTTCGGCATCCAAAATCCAAAGTTTCACTTGTTGCAAGCTATCTTCAAACGAATGCCTTTGCATCAAAATGGTTTCGACTTGCTTGTAAATTCCGTTCACTCGATCAATCAGAGCTTCTGATTTATCTCGCAGATTTCTTAATTCCATACGAATTACTTCACGGTTTTCGGGAGTGATTCCCGAAAATAGGGCTTCTCCGTGTTCAACTGCACTATTCAGTAACCTCTGGCCCTTTTCTCGTTCACTCGCAAAGCTTTTCAATTCTTCCAGTGTTGCCTGATTGGGTTTCGAACCGCGAGTTGTAAATTCTTCAAAAGATTGAACTTTTCGTTCCGCTTCTTCTAACCAATTCTCAACATCTTTGATACTCTGATTATATAAGTCTTTGTATTTGTTGAGTTCGTGTAATTTCTCCAAATAATTTGAAATGAATTTCACGATAGCTTGATAACGCGTATTTAAATGTTGCGCGTATTGGGCAAAGCGCGACTCGGGAGCTTCTTTGATTAAAGTATTACTTAATTCCGTGAAAGCCAAAATTTCTGGTTCAAATTGAGAGACTTGCTTTTGCAACTCTCCGACCTCTTTTATTTTACGGTCTATCTGATTGATGTCCAACTGAGTAGTACCTTCCAAACGTACTTTATTTTCGGTGTCTTTTAACCAAGTTAAAATATTTTCGGATTGCGTCTGGTATTTGTCTTGCAAGTTCACGTTACGTTCCAACAACTCTTTGGCGGAATCGTGTAAACGTTTCAAATCTTCCAACTCCAATTGCAGATGTTCCTTTTCGGCATTCATGAGTTTAAAGTTTTCAGGAGTTTCGACTGCTTCCAAAAGCTTCAACGAATTTTCTAGCTCCGCGTTTCTATTGTTGCAATCTTCTATTGCACCTGCAACCGAATTTAATGCGTTCAGCTTAACTTCCAAGTTGTACTTATCGCTTCCCGGCTCAGGACAGCACCATTGGACTTTATCTTTATGAGTCGAAATAATTCTTTGGAGAGCTCCATACTTTTCGTTGTGGAACTTTTTCAAAAACGTCAACAAAGTATTTTCAATTTTGTTGGCTTGGGACGTAAGGGAATCGTACTTATTTTTTAACAGTTGGTGTTCCTTGGGCACGCTGCTGTTGACGAAAGAAGGATAAATCGTTTTCATGCCCACAATTTGCTGAGCAATATTTTTGATGGTTGGTTCGCACTTCTGGAGTTCTTGTTTCAATTTTTGACATTTTAGCAAACGTTCCAAAATTTTTGAATTTTCCCCAGAAAGATCTTCGCATTTAATGATCTCTTCTCTTATGTTGGCAACGGTGTTGGCGACATCTTTAATGTCCTTACGAATGGTTTTCTCTTTTTCCCCAAACACGGAAGTCAGTTTCTTGAGCTTATCGGCCTTCTCTTCTACAACGTTAAACTCATCGTTTAGTAACTTTTCCAATGTGGCCAGCATGGGAATATCCTGATTATTGTTAAGCTTGATCAGTTGTTGATGTTTGTTGGGAATACTCTGTTTCAAGCTTTGATAAGCTGGAAGTTCGGAACTATACTTGGCCAATTTTGCTTGAGCTGCTTCGACTTCGTTTGGCTTTTCGGCAGCAACGGTCAAAACTGAGTTTTGTTCTCCAAGCCACTGAAGTAATTTGTTTTTGGTTTCCATAACGTGATTCCAAATAATTGCTTGAGCTTCTTGGGTTTGAGAGAGTTTAAGGATTTTTTCGTAAACACTCGACCAGTGCTGTTGAATTTCTCTAACTTCAGATTTAACTTCGGATTCTATTTTTGGCACAAAATCACATTTTTTAATAACGGCGTCTGCTTTAGCGTTAAGTTTATCTAAAATCAGTTTGGTCTTGTTTATTGCTTCCAAAGCTTTTTTGGCTTTCTCGTTGTTAATATTAGCTTGGGTTAAGTCGTTCGGAACCTCCATGGTGTTACAAACGTTTTCAATTTTTTCGATATCTTTAACGACTCTGTCTTTAACCTCCTGCAATTCTTTCAATGCTATGATTATGTCGGCGTGTTTAATTTTTTGAGCTTTAATTTCATCTTGGGTAGCATTCCACTTGGCGTCGAAATTTGAAAGCGTAGCTTGTATGGAAGATGCATTATTAATGTCTTCTTTCATCAATTGTTGACCTTGCTTTTGTAACTCTTCCTTAACTATAGCCCGTTTAGCTTGAATTTCTAGCAGTTCATTAATTTTTGCAACAGCTGTGAGAATATCGGCACTGTTGACGATATTCGCGTTAATTCCCTGAAGTTGCTTTTGGGCATCGTTTATGTTCTCGTCCACTTGAGCCTGCAAGTTTTGGAAACTATTCCAATGACCTTTCAATTTATTCAAAACTTGCAGTTTGTCTTGAAGCTGAGCTTTAACGTTCACCGTTTGGACTTCAATTTCTCTCACCAACTTTTCCGCAGTGGTGGGCAAAGAAGTATTTTTATCTAAAATGGTAACCCCCGGTAAAAGGTCTATGGCAGGTGCCACTTGCTTTAGCGTTATTAATTTCTGGATAATCATTTCCGTTTCTCCCAGGAGACCTTGCAAAACTTCCGGTTTAACATCCTGACTATTAAGTTGATAATTGATATGAGATAATTGTTGTCCAGTTTCCTGATGCCAATTTAATAAATCGGTCCACTTTCCTAAGGCGATTTTCTTCTGCTTCAATTTATTTTCGATGTTTTGATAATTTTCGACCAGATTACTGTATTCGTCATTTAATACTTTATTTTCCTCCGGAGAACTTTGAAGCGTCAAGTTTTTAACTTCCTCGTAAATTGCATTAAAAGTAGGTTGCTTTTCGGAATATTCTTGCAGGAGTGCGTGCACGTTGATCAGAGCCGCATCCACTTTATCGGCCTTGACCTCGTCAATTTGACCAACCTTAGCCTGTAAGCCATCGCTCCAATTGGTAAATTCACCCACCGTAGTCTGAAATTCGTGTTTGGATAAAATCGCATCAGACACTTCGTTTATTTTCGCGCGAACCGCTTCGGCCAGCTTAGATATCTTTCCTTTCGATTCCATCACTCTCGATTTGAATCCTGCTGCTCCTTCCGGAGCTAGAGAATGCATAATTGCATCTGATTTTTGAGTAAGCAAGATTAGGTTGCCCTGTTGTTCGGAGATCTTATTGTTGAATTCTTTCAACTCCGCTAAATGTTTTTCCAAGTTTTCCACTTGAGGAGTTTCTAAATTAATATCTTGATTGGCTAAAGCACTCTCACTGGTATTGACCCATTCTTCTATTTTGTTAGCACTCGTATCAAAATCGTTCCAGTTCGCTATAAGTTTATCGTAATTATTAGCCCACTGAGAAGCATTTTCTTGGATGACAGTCCATTTGGATCGCATGGTGTCGACTTCGTCGGTAGCGTGAGGTTTGGTTTGGATTTGTTGACTTATTGCTGCTACTCCTTGCAGTTTTTTCAGTTGGAAATCGCATTCCTTTGCGAACTTCTGCGCTTGTTCCTGAAGTTCAACTGCTTCTCGTAAAGTTGCAGGTTTGGGCATGCCCATTTGAACTTTTACTTCGGCTTCGTCCACCCAAGGTTTGATATCTTGGACCGCAGTTTGGTATTCTTTCCAATTTTCTATGTCCTGAACCACGGCATGCGATTGACTTTGGACGTTAGTGTGAATAGCAGTCATTTTATCTCGCAAAGCTGTAACTTCAGCTTTTACTTTGCGTACTTCTGGATTACTTTCGTCGTATAAAAGATCCTGTATTTCGGTTGTTAGTTCGTCAATCAAATTTACTTTATTTGATACTTCGTTTTGCAAGACGGTCGTTTTCTCAAGACGTTCCTCGGGAGCTATATTATCCTCTATGGATGTTAACAACTGCGGTGCATCTTGCAGAGTCCAATTTTGAACTTGTCCTAGACGATCGTGGAACTTGGTCCACTTGGTATTTAGTTGTTGCAAAAATGTTACGCGTTCTTGGACAGTTTCGATGGTATCTTGATAAGTTTCTTCCACTTTTTTCACTTCGTTTTCTAATAGTATCTTATTATTGGGTGAGGCTACTTGGATCAATTTTGTGCAAATCTCTCTTAATTTTCGCAACAACTCTTCGGTTACTTCACGTAAATGAACACAAAGTTCTTGTTTTGATTGTAAATCAACGGGAATATTCGTAGAAGTGTAATGTCCCGGCGCAATACGTTGAAGTTCCTTTTGGGCTCTCTTCAAAAGTTCCATAATTTCCGTCTTCTGTTCGGTAAAACTGTTCCACATTTGTTGAGTGTTCTTCAATTGGTTCAGTTTGTCCACGGTTTCGTTGTACGTTTCGTTCCAACCTCTTTCCAAAGCTTTCATCTCTTCTTGGATGAACGTGGGTGCGGTAGAATCCTTCGTGAGATCTTTTCCACGTTGAAGCATCGTCATAATATTCGGCCGTTGCAAATCTAATTGGGTCACGGCCACTTCTTGTTGCTGAATCAAGTGATTTATGTTTTCTAAATTGTCGGGATAGCGTTCCTGTTGAGACTGTTCCTTAACTTTTTCGAGTAAAGTACATACTTCGCGCACTTCCCTTCTGTAAGTGTGGCATCTGGTAATAACATTCGTTTTGGTCATGGTGACTTCTAAAGTTGGGATTAAGTTCTTGTAACGAGTTATGAGTCCTTCCAATTTCTTTTGTTCTTCCACCGCTTGCTTTTCGGAGCAGTGAGAGACCAGAGAATCTAACGTTTGAACCAGCCATTTCATATCTTCTCGTTTGGCATCGGCTGCTTGACAAATATTCTGAAAAATAAATTTAAATTAGAAATCAAAAATTACGTCAGCTGTTTTTAGGTTTACCTGGAACGTATCCTTGTCTTTATCAAAATCTTCCATGGATGTCACATTTTGGAAAATATTTTTCACTATTTTATCGACTTCGTCCATCCAAAGTTGCATTTGTTCAAACTTGGCATGGTATTCTGATAGTCTTTCGGGAATTCTATCCAATTGCTCTCGTAGTTTCTCAACTTTTACGTTAACAGTTTTCCAGCATTGAATTGCTTTGTCTAGGGAATCTTTTAAACTATGATCGTCGGGTTTATACTGACTATATAAATTTGAAAGTTTTTCTAAATTTTGCAAACAACGTTGCGCTTCTGAAATGTGTCCACCAGGAGCAAAGAAGACTTTGTTTCTTATTATAATCGACTCAACGTTTTCTTGTTTGTTGTACGCCAACTGTTCCGTGCCGATTTCTTTTTCGATATCTTTCACGTATTGATTAAAAGCTGTTTCGTCCAGTCTAAATTCCAATCGCATTAGATGAAGTGGAGCAAAAGAAAGGATTTCCTTCCATTTAGTCTGGAGTCGTTCCACAGATTGGGTTATTGGCTTTTGTTGATCGTTTGGAAGATAATTCTTTAAGTCTTGACTGTTTTGAACTAAATCGTAAATCCAGCGTTCGTTGACGCTTTCGAAAAATTTCTTATGGAACTCGACGGTTTTCTTGGTGTCGATGTGTTTCTCGGAAATTAATTGTTCCGCTTTGGAAAGCCAACTGGAGGTAATGCGTTCACATTCGATGAAATTGTACCAACAACGCATACCATCTTGCAGTTTTTGCTCCCACATCATCGAATTTTTGATGACGTATTCGAATCGGTCATTCAATTTTTCCATTTTGTCTTTCATTTCCAGTAGATCTTGGTTATTACTTTGATCGACGGTTTTTTCAATCGTGTGAAGAACCTTATTTTTACTATCCAATATTGCTTGATAATATAGGGTGCGAACGAAGAATTGCTTGTGAGCTTCCAGTTGTATTTGGAGGTTTTCTCGGCCGCCGCCCAAAGTTAATTTGCTTAACAGCAATTCGGCATCGTCTAGCCATTTTGAAATTTCTCTTTGGCCACTCTCTAATGATTCTTGTTGAACCAACAACTGATTGTACAGATGTATTTGGGAAGGGATTAAAGCGCGGACCCGCACCAAGGCTTCCTTCTCGTTTTTGAGAGTATTCATCATTTTATCGACTTCGTCGCGTGATAACTCTTGTATTAGACTTTGAAAAGTTTTGCTTATGTTTTTAAATAGAATTTCGGTGTCTTTGACTTCGCTTTGCAGCGTCATCAATTTTTCCCCATGTTTGCGTATATTTTCAACCGATCCCAATTGGTGAGAACTAAGTACGCTTTCGGCCTTGCGTAACCAGCCGGATAACACTTCTAGACCAGCTTTGAAATCCTTCCGATTCCGTAGAATATCACCAGCGTGGCTGTATTTGCTGACATTTGGATACAGTTTGTCCCATCGTACGGTCATTGAAGAAAAGTTATTTTTCAATTCGGTAGCGATTCCATCTTCGCACGTTGCAATTAGGAAGCTCACGGTATCGCCTAACAATTGGTAGTTGTCCCTCCAGACACTGATGTCTTGGAAAAATTCCATTCGATCTTCTTCGGGTAGCTTTATGGCACTTTCGGCTTTATCGAGCCATTTTTCAAATTCGTCCGACAAGGTTTCCCATCGACGCCAATATGCAACAACTTCTTCCAGCATGCTTTGAACGCACCGTAGTTCCATGGAAACGTTCTTCCACTTCTCCGCTATATTTCGAATAAATTGATCCACTTCTTGGCAATCCTTTTTATCTACAAATAAAATGAGATTTAGTAAATGCGATAAGAAAAAAGAAGAAAGACTTACCTATGTTTCCGTCTCGCTTGTATTCTTCAATGACGGCTTGCATATCGATGAAAGCTTTATTGAACTCTTGGAATATGTGATTTCGTGATACAAAGTTTCGGTATTGTTCCAACATTTGTTTAACTTTATCTAAACGACCATATTTTGCCGTCCAACTTTTCAACTTAGTCTCGGTTAATTGTAAAAAGGCAATAAGGCAACACTTGTGTTCAAGGAACTTAAGTCTAATACGTCTTTGAGCAGCTTTAGGTCCAATTTCGTTCAGTCTAAAAGCCATATTATTTAACTGGGCAGAAGGCACTTCTTTCACTAAACTACTAGCACAAACGTTTTCAAATTTGGCTTGTATAATAGGTAAATCGGCAAAAAATGCTTTATGTTCTTCTAATTTCTTACTAATAATTGTTGCAGTCTCTTCATTCATAATTGTTGGTATATCGTCAATATAAATCAATTTCTCAGCTTTCGCTAACCATTCTCCAACTAATTTAAAATCACCAGGTAATCTAGAATCGAGTAACCACAGCCAATGTAACATCTGAATGTCTAATTTATTCCATAATTTACAAATTTCGTTCCAAGATTCTTTCGCAATAGAAATAATACTTTGAGATTCGATTAAGGACTTTAATTTATTATAAACAACTGCTCTATCATCAATTTCATCTTTAAATGCTAAATATTCGTTGTAGTCAAGAGGTAACGAATTGGTCTGTTCCAGATGTTCTAAATATTGAGTCTTTTTCAAAAGCCACGTCATCAATTCGTTGAATTCCTCTTGTATGGCAACTATTGCATCGGGTCCTGTGGTTTTGGGTTCGGGGTATTTATGCAAAAATTGGGCAACGTAAGTCATAATTGATTTTTCGTCTGGTTTTGGAACGTCCACATCTTCTGGATCTAACAGACGAGAAATACCCAAATCCTTTTCGGCTACATCGAATGCAGTTTCTAATCTAACACGGTTTGAAGTATTGCGAAGTTCGACCAAATTAATTAAATTGGCCTTTATGGCATCGATAATAGCGAGGAAAGCTATACCGTCGCGCCAGCTTGCACCAAAATCTCTAACCTGTATACCGGAATCGCTAGAAGAAATTTCAAATTAAAAAACTATAGTCCGCTTTGGGATAATAATTTATAAATAACAAATTATAAAAATTCTCGGTAATCATAGTTAATGGGATTTTTATTATAAATATGAGAATATGTTGATATGAAATTACGTAATGCTCGTTTTAAAAAAAAATGTACCAACCTTGGAAGAGCGTTTGAAACCCATTGCAACAGTGTTTTTCTGGCCCCTTGTTTCCATTTATCCTTCGTTGCAGACGAAGTAGTTCCCGCGCTCTCCAAACTACTCGTGCTTTCCCATCTACCTAGATACTCCAACGCTCTGCTGTTTTCTTCAATCTATGATTATTTGAAAAAAAAATTATAAAAATGTTTATGGGGAAATGAATGAATCCTCTATTAACCCAGACAACAAGACTTACCGCATGTAAACCAAAATCCTTATTACGAAGCTTAGAAAAATAATAAAAGTCACACTCAATTTTTAATTACCCTAAGTTTATTTATTTATTTTTTTTTAATTTCTACTTGCTCACCTGGAAGTACAAAATTATAGTCCAAATCAGCCCAAGGACAACGGCTGGCCGACCATCGACCAAATCGGATGAATTAATGTTAACCAGTTTAATTCTTTTAGACGCCAAAAATTGTAATGCAGTATTGGCATTGCTGAGGAAATGTGGTCTCCGAAGAACCCTGCCTCTCTCCACAGGCTAACATTTCGAAATATTTAATTATTATTTAAAACAAATCAGAGGAAATAAAACTTACCAGTCTTTCTCCAGATAAAACTTCAAGTAGCGCAAGGAGTTTGGTACCATCTTTAAGATCTTCGATCAAATCTTCTATCCTAAGCGGTGGAACTCGCTAATAATAAAGACATCAGATAGGATTATATTACGTACTTCGAAACTGTTTTTATTCAAGATTTTGACTGTTAATACTATTAAGATAATATCACTCTCAAATTAATTCTACCGAATGAGTTAACAAAACCCTAAACCCAGCCGTTCGTGGCTACCGCTCATAATGCAATTTTGTAAATTATCCATGTCATGTTAATGTGCTATGACTGAGAGTCGCGGTAAATACCCTGTAATTTTTTTAATTTAATTTAAATGTCTTCATCTAAATACTTATTTTTATTTCTTTCTCTTGTGTTTTATTAACTTCACCTGGCGCTAGAGGTTTATATACTGATGTTTGACATTGAAATTTAATTAACAATATAGGTAGTTCAGTCGTACATAACACTCAATGATTCACCGCATATGAGCGATGGTGGGGGACCTAGGGCTTACGTTCGTTTCTTATTATAATAAAAAAATTCGTTGATGATTTGTAATCTTAGAACTACATTGCAACTGGTCTTATAATATTTGTGAGATTATTACCCGGAAGAAAAAGGGTACACGTTATAATTTTCGTGCTAGGTACCATTAGGGATATAATCACGAAGTAATCAAGATTAACAAATTTTGAAATTAGAAAACTTTGCATGAGATAAATTAAGTACATGTCGGATTTTATCGTAATTATCCTAATTGAGTGTATAGGTACGTATTTCACACTTTTCTTATTTACCATTAGGTAAACATGGTATTTAACAAAGCGTATAACTTTTTGTGAAGAATAAATTTGTTTAGTAAAAATTAATTAGCAGCATAATCCAATTTAACCAAGCCTAAAAAATGGTTCTATTTTTATCGCAACTTTTACATCACTAATAAAAAATCAATAAAAAGTTTTAGTGGCATTTGAATCGTAATTCGTTCAATTAGCAATATAGACAGGTTAATTAACTCACCTTAGCTAGATAGGAATTGATCCAATTGACAAAGGTCTTCTTTTGAACTCTCTCTTGTTCATCTGCAATAGAAAATTTATTTTATTTTGCATAAAAAAATCAAGAATAACACTTATTTACTAATACCGCTTGAAAGCATGAATGCTTTTTAATCCGATCATCAAAGGATTAAATATCTAGTAAATCGCTCAATTTATTGAACGATTTATTTTCAACATTGGAATTAAAAAAACTTTTCAATTGTATTTTACAATACAAAAAACTACGAAATAGTTTTTAAGCTTTTTTATATTTTTAAATAGTTTTTCTATATTGCTTTTACAGTTTATAGCAATAGTTTCGACTATTTTAGTCCAACAAGAGTAAATAAAGGAGCATTTTAACAGTAAGAGTAGATAAAGTAGTGAATTTTTACTGAAATTAATGCTGTAAAAAAATTTTTATTTTACAGACGATAAAATTGAATTGAATGTTTCTGAAAAAAAATGAGAGGCCCCCCACCTAGTTTTATCACTTTTGGATAATTTTAAGAGATGACAAGGATTATTTTAGCTTTAGAATATGAACATTTGTAGCAAGAATATAATAGATTTGGCGTCTGGGGAAGATTTGCCCTTTCAAATTATAAAAATTCATTAAAATAAAATCGATTTTTCCGTTTTTCTCTCAATATTTTCACTTAATTTCTATATATTCCAGCTTCCAGCCCCCCCATCACCCCCTAAATACCCCAAATACTAAAACTATTGTCGTGTTCCAAAATCAATTCTTTTTAATTTTGAATTTTAAAATTTTAATTTTGTTTAATTTGAAATTTTGTTTTAATTGTTCTTAAAATTAAATTTAATTTTTATGTAAATATTTAAATAATTATTTGCGCCTCTATTTTGCGAAGACATAATTCTCTTATTTTGTGTCTAAGCTTTAAAATATTTGAAAGTTCTTGCAACTAAATGAATTGATTTAATGTAAGTGGAATTTTAATTAATTAATTGGATTGATTTTTCCGTATTTGGATGATTTTGGAAGTTTTTGAAGATTTTTCTGGTTTTATTAAGTATTTTTGGAGGTAATTGATTAATTGGATGATTAGTAATAGTAATTTGGAAATACGGAAATTCATTTAAATTAGAGAAAATTTAAATTCATTAAATTAAAAAGCAAAAATTGAACGATAAGAGCTCAACGTGTGACTATTGAGAAGCATATTTTGTTTTAAATTTGGACGGCGTTGTACAGAATTTATAAATAATATTTGGATTATTAACACAGAATGGGAGTCTCATGTTTATGAAAATGGATGGCCCCGAAGAAAAGTTAATATTTTCTTTGAAAATAAATTATTTTATATTTTGAGGCTCTGAGGTCATCCCAATATACAGCATTAATCATACTAATGGTCATGGATTGATCTGAGTATTATCGAGATCAATTCTCTAATGTCCGTACTAATAGTAGTGTATTGAACCAAGTATCTAGATCAATTCTCGAAATAACAGCTGTTGCTACGATACGGTTTAAATTCCAGTAATCTCATTGGTAAATTCTAGGATCATTTTGAATCTCGGATTGATCCGTGACTATTAGTACGGGCATCAATAACAGCTGTTGCTACGATACGGTCTAAATTCCAGTAATCTCATTGATGAATTCTAGGATTATTTTGAGTCTCGGATTAATCTGTGACTATTAGTACGGGCATAAATGAAGGTAATACTTATCCTATTTATTTATTATTTCTTACATTTATTATTTTACTTCTAATTTATTATTCTTTCCAGCTAAAATAATTCTTTTCACCTAAATTTAAAATAAAATCATAAAATTTTTATTGAAAAGTGATCTAAACAGGGGGGGCTCCCCATAAAACGGCGGGCGATAGAGAAAGACGGAGCAGAAATAGTGTCAGAGCTCAAAAAAAATTTTTTTGCGGACCAGTAATTTTTGACAACCTTTACTTATTATCCAACCAAATGTAAAAAAATATATCGCGTAAAAAGAAATTTAGGGTTGAGAGAATTTTGAAATATGCACTATGTATGAAATTAAAACTTTTTTACGCGATGTTCCGACGAGTAAACGAGAATTTATGTTTCATAATTATTTGTATAAATAAAGGTGTGAAGTGTGGCGCTAAAAAGCGACTGTTTAAATTTATTGTTATAATATTCCGCAAATAAGTCGCCAATAAAATAACTGCCAAATATATCTAAGGCAACCCTAAAAATTGAAATCAAAAAAGTCGTATTTAAAAAAAAAACATTTCTTAAAACTTAAAAAAGTTGGGAAACTAAATTAAAAAATCATTTTTATATAAAAAGAAAATTATTAATATACACTAGCCGTCATGGCAATTGCATTGGGAATTATTCCCGAATTAAAAATTAGATTTCTAGAAGAATATAAATAAAAAGTTAAATCTTTGATATGAGACTCATAAGCTCAAAAATACATTTTTTTAACATAATCATAACGCTAGGTTTTTTAAACCGGAGAGTCTGGGGGGTACGAACAATGATAGCTGGGGTATAGAATACCCCCCAGCACATTAGTGATTGTGTTCAAAAAAAGAAAATGTGTTACCTATTGATTTTAAAATCAGAAATCTTAGATTTTTAGAAGTTATATTTCCGGTTTGAAATGTATAAACTCAATAACACTTTTTACACACAATCATCGGTGTACTGGGGGGGTATTCCATACCCCCCAGACCTCCCGGATTGAAAAACCTAGCTTTGCGTGCGTATTGTGTTTATATTGTATGCGGTTATTGAAGTTTCATAGGGAATTGTTATTTTAATTCGGAAATAATCACCGATGCAATTTAGATGACTGCTACTGTAATATAATTTAATTAAATAATTACAATTTATTATAATTAAATAAAATAATTTAAAAAAATTATATAATTTATCATATACTATTATAATGTTTTATAAAAAACATATATTATAAAAAACCAAAAAAATTGAAAACAGCTGCTGTATTAACCGTTTTCCTAAGGTTCGTCTCGCCTAAGGCGTGACTTTATATTATACAAGTGATATTATACAAATATCATATAAAATTTCATGAATATGAAATATCACTTGGGTCGTGTTTCCATCTGATGGACTTCCATAAGACGATCTTCCGTGAAGGCGAATGCTGATTTTCAAAATCTAAAATTAATAAATCGTTGCCTTTAAATCGAATCCTCCTTCTTAGTCCTGGTGTTAGAGTTGCCGGTTCACCCTTCGTGAACGTCATTTTTTTCATCTTCATCTTCCAATCTAATTAAACTTTCCTTCTCCAAATTACTCAAACTTTTGAAATTTTTTATTAAATTTTTATTTCTCATTCCGACCAAATCTCCACTTTTCAAATCAATTAATTCACCATACCTTAGACCAATGAATTTACTTTTTTCAAAATTTTTATTCTTAATACTTATTAAATTTTTTTGATCAAAATGTTCATCAATTTTCAAAATTAAATTTTCATTTTTTAGATCAAAATCTTGATTTTCAGAACCATTCAAATTTGCATTTTTCAAATCCGAACCGTTTTCAATTTTCAAATTTAAACTTTTATTTTTAAAACCATTTAAATTTTTGTCATTTTCCAGATCCATTAAATTTTTATTTTCTAATTCCAAATTTTTACTACTTTCCAAATCCATAATTTTGTCTTTAAAATCAATTAAACTTCCATTTGGTAAATCCAAGTTTTCTCCATCTTTAAAATTTAAATTTTCAACCTCATTTTGCAAATTTTCCTTCAAAACCAAACTTTCCTTTCTTTTCTTAATTCTGTCTTTAATATTGCATTTATTATTAATATGTTTCTGTCTAATCTTTCCAAATTTATTTTTCGATATTTGTTATGTATCGCTTGTCAATTCTTTGGATTTTCTTTCTTCTCATTTCTTACATCTTCCTTATCTTTTATATAAGTTTTCCTCTTCTTCCTTTTGTAAAATTTCCCATATTCTTGCTCTATCTTTCAACTCCTCCCAGAATGCATCGTCCATTTTAATTGAATTATTTTCCGAAACCATTTTTACTTCTATTATTTTCAAAATAATCGATTTTTTAATTAAAAATAAAAATACTTAAAAAAATTTTTTCCAAAAGAACCAATTTTGAGCCAATGGTCCTCTCACTCTCGGGGTCAACGGTGGGTTCCAAAAAATAAAGCACCACGATTTGGGATGCCAGATGAAGTGATATTTTCTGTTTTAAAAACCAACCTTTTCAATATCAAAAATTGAAAAGCAAATTGAAAGAAAATTCGCGGCACCTGTGATGATATCGTTTGTACCTTTAAAAGTCCTATAGATTTTTAATTTTTAACGAGGGGTAAATCACCGGGGAGATTTGGTGTACATGGGGTAGGAAATGTGAGGAGATGTGGGGAAATGTGGGGATATGTGGGGAGATATCGGGGAGATGTGAGGAGATGTGGAGGAGATGCGGGGAGATGTGGAAAATATAGAGGAGGTGTGAGGGAGGTGTAAGGAGATGTGGGGAGATTTGGTGAGAAAAAATGTCGAGAAATGTGAGGGAATATTTGGGAGATGTGAGGGAGATGTGGAGAGATGTGGGGAGATGTGGGGAGATGTGAGGAGATGTGAAGAGATGTGAGGAGATGTGGGGAGATGTAAGGAGATGTTAGGAGATGTGAGGGTGATGTAGGGAGATGTGAGGAGATGTGGGGAGATGTGGGGAAATGTGGAGATATGTGGGGAGATGTTAGGAGATGTGAAGGTGATGTGGGGAGATGTGAGGAGATGTGGGGAGATGTGGGGAAATGTGGGGATATGTGGGGAGATGTCAGGGAGATGTGAGGAGATGTGGAGGAGATGCGGGGAGATGTGGAAAATATAGAGGAGATGTGAGAGAGGTGTAGGGAGATGTGAAGAGATGTGGGGAGATTTTGAGGAAAAGGAGATTTGGTGTACGTATTTTTGTCAGGAGATTAACCCCTCGATTTTTAATTTCATGAACTTCTTTATGTAACTATGTATTTATAAATTTCCAATCAATATCAAATTTCTTGATATAAATCGATTGTCCCAAAATACTCCAATTTATGACCAAACCAAAAGTTTGTCCAAAATTTGAGACAATTTCCAAATATTAAATGGTTACTGTCAGTTAATCGGTACCACGAATCGGGCCGCGAAAAATATTCTATTGGAAAGAGGACAATTTTCTAGGCAATTTTTGTAATTACATTTTTTTGGATTATCCAGTAGTTTTCGAGAAAACGGCATTTGAAAATCAAAATTTTACATGCATTTTACATAGGGAATTGATCCGCTCCCGAGTTCTACTGACGGTGCGTGCGTTCTGATATAGTCTTATTGATGGGCGGAGCACTTATATTCAGTTGTTGTCGACCACCGGTCGGGAGCACACCGACCGTTGCTAACGAGTTTCACACCTTACGAGTTTCACCCCTTTCGAGTTGCACCTTTGGCGAGGTGGTGCGACCTAGAGGGATGTTTTTAGCGAGTCAGCGTTCGTCAAAACGGCGCGTAGCGCCCGGAGCGGAGGGGACCGGAGCGGAGGGTAGCGGAGCGTCGGTTTTGACGAACGCAACCAAGGCACTCGAGATTCTAACCTAAAAATATTTTTTAAATTATTGCATAATGTTGCGTAATACACCCGATGTACATCCCACAATGTCACAATCGCGTCTGACTGCCAACACTAAGACTATATCAGAACGCACGCACCGTCGCGTCAATAGAACTTTTATGTTAATGATTTCCCTATCTAAAATGCATGTAAAATTTTGATTTTCAAAAGCCGTTTTCTCGAAAACTAATGGATAATCCAACAAATTTCTTTTTTTATTATACACAGAAAATTGTCCTCTTTCCAATAGAATATTTTTCGCGGCCGAATTCGTGGTACCGATTGTCTGACAGATCCCTATTAAATAATAAAATTAACTTCGTAGTATCAAACGTTTTATACGCAAGATAACTTAAATCTCAAAATTATACGGGAGACGACTTTCTCCTCATCTTGGCAAAAAGCCTCTATCAAACTTGTCAGTCGTGCCAACTTAACGATTGGGCGCCAACTCGACAAAATTTTAAAATGTAACAAAATTTAAAATTATCTAAAAAAAACTAAACCACATTCAAGTTCAAAATTTTCAAAATTTCATTCAGTAACACGACAATACATTAGGTTAACTCGATTGCCCAGGTGGTGCGGCCTCACCGATCTGTCATTTTCTCATAACCTACCATTTTTTTAGGTTGGCAATAACAATTTACCAATCTTATGTCAGAAATGTAGATTTATTTTATAGGACATTTAGATTAATTCCCTATAATCGGAAGTTTAAAATATCCGGACTCCAGTGTGTTCTATATTATATATCAATTAATTAAAGGCGGTAAGTGGCCCAATAGTTCCCTATAAAATATGAACGCCAATGATATAGATATAGATTGTAATGATTTAAGTTCATCAGTTAAAATTAATCCATATTAATTTAATTAAGAATAACCTGTAATATCACATCACTGAAAATACAGTTATACTTGAACGATTTCGGAGCAGTTTGTGATAATTGATTATTTTTAATTATTTAATTATAGATATCATAAATTATTAATAACTCGGTAATTAAATAATTAAAACTTATTTATAACAACAAATTGAAAACGGATAATTTTAAAAATCTCCGATCGATAAGTAAGTAACAATTAAGTTTCATACAATAATTTTTTAATTTTCCTAAGAACCTCATAAAATACTGTAATGAAAAATTGCACTTTAAAAAGACAATACTCGATGAAAGAAGGAAACAAATTGCAAAAATTCTCATTGTGCATAAAAATTTAAATTCAAACCTGAATAATGCTCGCTTAAAAGACGGGTCGGAATTAAATGCTTTGTTTTTTACCAATTTTTTAAATCACACGATGGATGAGTTTAAACAAAGCAAAAATACAACAGACGTCTAATGAAATTCAAACAATGGATGCAAGGTATACATTTGCTCATTTCTATACCGGTTTCATAACCAGTTCAAAAGTGTAACGTGTGGGATGAATTTACTGCATTTTGCAATGTAGGTACATAGTACATATAAATGTAAAATTTTCCAACTGTAAAAATGTGTTTTTATGATTCAATACGAAAATTTTGAAAAAAGATAAGATAATACCTAATATTAAGTACCATTGCATATTGTCAGTAGATAGACAATAACACTAACATAAAGATAGTGAAATTTTGGTATGGATAAGACAGTGGCGTTTCTAATAAGCAGCAAAAAGAAGAACCAAAATTGCTATTTGTGCTGTGGAGGGGGGGAGGGTTGTAAAATAAATGTCCTTGCTAGTATTGCTAATATTTTAGTTATTTTTTAGAAGTTAGTTATTTTTTAAAACTCCCCCTGGTGTTTACACGTGTTGAACAAAATATCACAATTCATTACTGGTTACATAAATATCTATTATATTGCATATTAAGCAGTACCGGAGTAGCTACTAATTATGTAATAACAAAATGAAAGCATCTTTTGAGAAAATGCTTTGGAGCCTAATGTTTCATGCCAAGTTTTGGACTGTTCTTTTTTTTAGTTATAATGCAACCGCAGTGCCTGATGCTTTTCTGTTTGACTCAAATTTCCTTACTGTAATAAATTTACAGAGCACGCATTTCCCCAAACTTATGCGTTTAGTGCTCTCTAAATGCTATCCACGAAGGTACAAAATAACAATAAAACAAGGAATTCGTGTTTCATCTAAACTTAAACAATACATCATAGGTGCATCGATTCCACAATTCAAGAGAAAACAAATATAAATTTATGTTCACCATAAACGATTTTTAAATAAAATCTTAGAGAATCACGCATTCAACAAAAACACGCAAATTCGACTTTTATTTCGTTAGTAGGTATCTGGTGAAACCGAACTACTGCAGATTTTACATTTAGTAAATAGGTATATAATAATGCAAAATTACGGTTAAGCTGCAGCGATTAAAGCATTCCAATCGTTCGTTCCAAGACTGAAATAAAATTCTGAAAATTTCTCTTGTCATATTATATTATATTTTATTAGAAATCATAAAAATAAATAATAGATTCTTGTAATAATTAAATTATGCCGTTACATATTTTGTAAATTCCTACTGCCCCATATCTTCACTCATTTATTTACGCCTTGCGTGACACCCAAACAAGCACATTAAAATCAATAATCCAGGCAATGATAAATACTGTATTTTTTTGAAAGCTTTCCTTTTATGCTTCTTAACCAATATAAATTATTGTATTTATTTGTCAATTTTATCTTGATCGATTGATACAATTTTTAATAAGATTATTGTTAAAGCCGCGGCCTTAGATAAACATTGATAAATATATTAATTTATATAATTTTGAAATAGCACTCAATTTTATCAAACTTTGATTAAAACTTTTAAATCGTTTAGTTATAATTTGGTTTAATAACATTTTAATTTAAAAAAATTACAAAATATTATTTAAGACTAGATTACTCAGACTGCGCGGCTTAAAGGCCGCACTGTTATGTCAGTTGCCCATAATTCTTAATTAACAGTATGACATCGTCGGCGTTTTATGAAAAACGTGATAAATTCTGGTTTTCAAATTTTTCTGCATTGCAAAAATTATTAAATACACTAAATATTTAGAATAATAAACAATGAAATATTTACTTAAGGTTTGCTGATAGAACACGAACAATATAAAATTATGAATCTTAATCCCCTTGCATAATATTATAGCATCATTCCGACTTGTATATATTAATTAATAATACATGCATGTAAATTAAATCCTTAAATGTAAATTATTTCTAATTCGGTTTAGTCACGTTCGCCAGATTACAGAAAAAAAAGCGAACAAAAATGTAGTTATAAGGATTACGAAAAAAGAGAGTATATCGTCCAATTCGCCAGAGTACTTTATCGCTCTAGTGCTAATATTTTCCTCCTGCTCCTTCTCGTCCCTCCTCCCTCTTTTAATATTTTAATAAAAAATTTTTATTTACAACAACCAAAAAATCTGATGTTTGCACACTGATTATGAATGCAAGTATGAATATATTCAAAAATAACAAACAATAGTTATTTTTGTATCAAGTGGGCAAAATCATTTTCAAAATTTTTCAAAAATTCAATTCAATCATTTCAAATCATCAAAGATTTATTTCGGGCAAGCTACAAAAAGTACGTTGGCTCCGAATAAAACACTTTTTTTTTTCTAAAAATGAAAAATTACAACTATTAAATTTATTTAAAGTACTGTAGTTCCGCTCGCCACCGCTTTATTCTATAAACAAATTAAAATATAAATTAAATTCTAAAATTTAATCATTTCAAACTCAAAGATTAAAAATGGAATTTACGTTACGGACATGATAATAATACCTTTAATTATTGTTATAGTGTTTATCCATAATTACACTATGATTCTGAAGCGGCAGCAATCGTAGTGTGCAATCAAAAACTTTTAAACACTGTAAACATTTGTCACTTTTACAACTTCATACCTACTATTTAATTGCTATTTTTGTGTTTTATTACTTGTTAATTTCTTTACAAACCAAAATTGCTGTGCTTTAAAATTTACATTTTTGTATTTTTATGTAAATAAAAATTTTGTTATACAAAATTTCACCTTCGCTAATATGCCGCTCTGTCGTATAGAGATATTCATGGGGTGGCGCAGCTCTGCGATAAAATAATATGGAAGAAAGAGCAGGTAACGGAAAAAAATGCGTAAGTACTTCAATATTACTCCAATTTTTCAATTTCCGTTTTACTACATTTTTGTTATAAATAAAATCTTGCCTGCTGTTTTAAACAATAAATTGGATCAATTTTTTTGTAATTCAATAGGATATCATGAGAAATTGAAAACATCTGGTCGTCTCTTACATAATTGAAATTTAAAAATCTTATTTCCCAAGCGATTGCTCTTCTAAGTTAAACTTTTTCTAAAGCATGAAACGAATAGCAGCAAATTTGAAGTTAAAATTATGTTTTATATACCGGGTATTTATCGCATAACTATTAGCATAGATATAGAGAAAAGTAGTATAATAAATGGCAAATTATATTTTTTTTACAGAATCAGATTATGCATAAAAATAATTTAAAAACTTCTTCTGATCTCTGACAGCAGTTTTGCAATCAATGATAAATATGCCGCTTCCCTTTTGAGATCAACATCACAACTATAGATTATATTTTTTTTATAAAAATCATAATTATGCGAGTGAATTCTTCAGAATTCATTAAAAACATTATCCCCTGAAAAATAATATAGTAATTTAATGGTGTTTTGATTAAAAAAAATATATTGGGTACTTCCCCTTCCTTAAAAGTTTCTCTGTTCTTCCTACTACCTAATCATTTTGTTGGCTTATGTTTGTCCGCTCCCTAAGAAAACTTAGTGTGGCTACTTTTTATAACGCAAATTTTGAGATGCTATTGTCTTTGTTTTATAATCAATACAAATGGTCCAGAATAATTAAGGTTAATAACACTGGAAAATGACTTGCAACGTTCACAAGTTCGCAAAATAATAATGAAATAAACACATCATTCTGTTTGATCATTGACCATAAATACGCACCTGTGAAACGTATAATTATGATACAATAATTTTGATTTTTAAAAATATTTTTGCAATAGATACATGCAATGCAGAAAAAAGTTCCGATTACAAAGTAGCTGCATTATCGTAATATACTAATTAATTAACATTTGTAAACATACAAGATCTTCTTCAATTAATTTTATCTTAAATGATTATTATTTCGCAAACGATATCAAAACCATTAAGCCCTGACCTACTTCACAAATTTTTTCATTTGAGTAACGATATTATGTACAATTTGAAGGTTAATATCGGACACACTACTACCAGTATTGATATTGTATTGAATATGAATATTAACACTTAAAAAGTACTTACTTTTAAGTGAAAACTGTAATAATAAGAATAGCTTTAATTTTCGCTGATTTGTACAATATTTATTTGAAGAGCCCTTGTAAAAATATTATTAAAACTTTTTAAGTGTAATTTTATAAATAATATTATTATACATACATAAAAATAAAACATAAATAAAATACTACAACTTTTGCGATAATGTAAAAACAACCTAACTACGAAGGTACAAAATAATGATAAGTAGATAATAATATAGTAAATAAAATAAATTCCAAGTTCTCAAATTCAGAAATATAATATTATTATGAAGATAACAAAGGAAACAAGGTGAGTTCGCCTGTGACTGTACTACGCCGGTTGTCGTATACACGAAACGATTTAAAAAGTTAAAAAAATTAATATTCCCAATTTCCGTTATCTTTACTTATTTAATTGGTGTATCATCACCAAACAACGTTGACAAAGCATAAAGTAATAAGATACGATTCAATGTGTTACTAGACATTCTAGGCCGGCCAAAAATGGGCTTATAGTATAGTTAAATTTTTTTTGGTTCTTCTTAATTTATGATCAGGGCCAGTTTAAAAATTTTATTTTGGTCTCTGAAGTATAAATTAAAATCATTGCACCAGTAATGGTCACTGTTTCAATAGTGGTCACAGTTTTATTGGACTAGACTCTATTATACAGCATTTTACTAGCTGCAAATATTCTCAAAAATTAATATAGTAAAGAGCTTTGATGGTTAAAATATTTCACGATGTTTCGTGGCCATATTTACAGAAGAAAAATTTTTGACAAAAGAAAACAATTTATTAGCAGATGAAAGCTTAGTCTCTTAGCGTGTATTCAATTACAGTGTTTTCAACCAAAGCTTATTTAAAAGACTCGCTCTTGCTTTCAGTACTACTCACATTAAAGAATTTGTAAATGCGGAAAATTTCAACTCGACATCTAAAGCCGGTTCCACATTAATAAAAAATTTCATTGTGGGGTGTATTTAGCAAAAATTTTATTGTTGTGGAACCGGCTTAAGATTTTACAATCGAACCAACCTCTTGATACAAAGATTTCCATTTTCACGTTTGAAATAATTTTTAATATTGCAGTAAAGAACTTTTACTTGCAACCTGAATACTTTTAAGTAGATTACAGGTTGCAGGTTTCTTCAATTTCAAGAGAAAAGTAGAAATTGTATTCGATACCCCCCGAATCTGATCTAATGATATCATCGACATACATATATTTACATTTATAGATAATATAGGTTACTATTAAATTTAAATGTAATAAAAAATATTGATTTGATGAAGTATGTATTATTAATATATTATTATCAATCTTTCTATAAATCTTGTGATCATATTATTTATATTGGTTTTAAATATATGTGATGTAAGGATTGATAAATAAACATTATTATAAATAAGTATGCAGACTAATTATTTTAATTATGACAGTATTATGATTAATGCACTCTTTTAATACTTGAATATAAATTTTAAATTATAAAATTTTGGGAGTCCCCGAAATACAGTAAAAATTAAAAATAAAATTATTACTTATACAGGGTGTTCCTGGATACAGGACACTTCTCTAAGAAACATTTTTAACAAAATTCTTTTTCTAAATTCAAGTCCTCGAGAGTTAGGCTTTTTTAAAGCATTTTTTTTTAATTTCCACCTTCACGTGACCACAGCCCAGAAAAAAAAATGTTGAAAAATTCGAAATTTTTTTACTTTTTTTGTTTTTGAGTAAAGTATTACTTTACTTTAATTCATAACTCGAAAGTCGTTGATTTCAGACAAAAAATGTTTTAATCTAGTTTGTAGACAACCTCGCGATCTTCAAAAAAGCACTAATCCATTTTTACTAAAAAATCAATATTTTTCGGGCTATGGCCACGTGAAAGTGGAAATTAAAAAAAGTGTTTAAAAGAGGAGTAACTCTCGAGAGCTTGAATTTAGAAAAAAAATTTTGTTAAAAATTTTTCTTAAAAAAGTGTCTTTTATCACCAATTAAGTTGTGTAATGTGTATCCGGGGACACCATGTACATAATATACAGTAAATAATGAAATGATCCGGACAGTCCTACATTTATCAATGTAAATTGTGCATTTTGTTAAATAAAAATCGATTTTACAGCAAAACTTGTTAGACATTTTTTGTTGAAAATTTCATTGCCTTTAATTTTGTTTACATAATTTTTTTAGTTTGTGGCATCGTTTCTGGCTGACGGCGACTTTAAAAACAATAAAAGGCAAAAAAGATTTTCATCTATATCTCGAAAACGGTGCAACGAAATAAAAAAATTATTAGACATATTTTCTTGTAAATTTCATTCTCGACATTTTTATTTATATACATTTTTCTATTTTGTCACACCGTTTCCGAGATATATAAGTAATTATGTCAACTTTTTTGAATTTTACAGAGTCTTGTTTAAGTCGCTGTCAATTAAAAACCATGCAACAAAATAACAAAATTAAAAGCAATGAAATTTGTAACACAAAGTTATTATTCTGGGTCAAAAATAAAAGTAATTTAAATTTTATTGTTTAATTAAGCTTTACTTTTATTTAAAAAAGTTAGGATGGGGACCGAGAGGAGAATCGCTGAGAAAATCTGGTGTGCAAATCAAAGAAATCTGGAAAATCTTAGGAATTCTCAGGAAACTCAAGAAAATCTTTAGAAATCTATACTGGATGATTGGTCTCCTCGGATGAAAAAGCTATGAGCCGCCACTACCCAGGAAGGGGGGGGGTGTTATATTATATTCTCATAAGAAGCGAACATCATAAGTCGATGTAATTTTCCTTGAAAGCATATTAAGTTATTCAGACCCTTTGTACCTTATATCAAATTTTACTGTAATTTAATTAAGATATTGCTTATAGTTAAGCTTTGTCTTAATTAAAACTGCTTTTTAGACGGAAGGATAACGGAAAGTTGGTTTCTTAGTATTATGAAAATTTCACGTAACAATTGAAAGAAGTTCAAATTTTAAGTGAATTTCCAGTCTACTGCGTGAATAATCCAACCGTCTAGAGCTCTCGAGTTGTACATAAATAATGTATTGTACATACATGTATTATAGAAAGTTTGACATTTAGATTTCCTGATTTTTTACGCTCAAGATTAATATTATATTAATATCATTTATCTAATTTTTATAGTTGTATCAAATACCAATTCAAATATTTTCCATATTTCCACATGTGTCTGCTTGGATGAAGGATACAGGGAACCCACAGTTTAACGTGATCACTTCTCAATCAGAAACAAACCTTCGAGCCGAAAGCGAGAGCCGATTTTTAATGGCGACAAATAACGTCGAGCATAACATTTGTTTTCAAATGTGGAGAGATGTAATTTTAATATTTAAAGTACAGTAGCGGTCACGGAAATTGCATTGGGAACTATTCCAGAATTAAAAAAATAGATTTCTAAATATATATTACCTATATTCTTAATAATAAAGAAGTGAAAATACAAAAATACATTTTCTTTTTTGAACACAATCACAAAGCTAGATTTTTCAAACCGGGGGGTCTGGGGGGTATAGAATACCCCCCAGCACATTAGTGATTGTGTTAAAAAAAAAGTAAATGGCCATACCTCCCAGACTCCCCGATTTGAAAAACCTAGCTTTGTGTGCGTATTGTGTTGCAATTTCCATGTCTGCTGCTGTACATTTAAGTAATAAATTAGTTTAATTTCCCATTAATATAAATTTCGAAGATAATTTAATTCTGATTGCTTACTTAAATTTTTAATAAAGTAACCTGATTGGTTTACATTATGTTAATGGTGTTTTCAATTGAATTCAATTTTTCAATACTTGTACCTAGTATTGCACTTCCTTGCTTTGAGGGTTAACGAATTCGTATTGCTTACTGACCCGAGAAATACATGCACAGCCAATTATTGGTGCAGTGCATTGTAAATCAGTCGTTGTGAAATTACGTGTGCCGTGGTTTGGATTCCACGTTAAAAAAAATTTAAATCAATGTAAAGCAATATTAAGATTTTCAAATTTTACAAAATTTTCGAACACATAAAACCCTTCAAACAAATTCATTGTATGTCCGGCTGCTGATTTAAAAAAATTGTTGATGACATATTTTTGCCGAGTGTGGGTGTTAAACAAAAAAAAAAGCTTGCAAGTATTTGATGATTGATGATGATCTGTATTTGAAAGTATAACAATGTCTGTTCCAGCAGTCGTGAATTTAACAAAAATAAATGGTTAGTCTGGAATGTAGAACAGAAAAACTCAGACAGCAGAAAAAATATTGATTGACCTAGCAAATAGTATAGAATTCGATATTATCTAATCCTATGCATTAATTAATTATTAGAAAATTTATCGAATTACTATAATCAAATGCTATTGATTATGAAATTTTTTGCATAGAATATTTAAATAAATATTTACATAAAACTATAAAATTTTAATAATGAAAATCAAGGTTTTTTTCTTAGGTTTATTTTATGAATTTTAATCGAGGTTCCTTAGGTAATAAAATATTGAACTTCTTAAATTCGATAAATTATAATTTTTCAAGATATGAAAATGGAAAATAAAATTATTTAATAATTTGCCTGCATTTTTTTACGACAGGGGCCTAGGTGAGCAAACAGAGCAAGATAAGATGAAACATGTTTTTTGGCATTTACATTTTATCGATTTAAACAAACAAGTGGATAAAAGTGACAGAATCTTTTCTGACCTCTGATAACTGCAATATGGTTGTCGTATTGACTCCTGCTTCTCACATATTCCAATTTGGACGAACTATTTTGAAAACTTTGATTTCTGTATTCGCTGTACCATTCGGAAGAAGAATTCGTGTGCTTGCTACTATTGCTTGCGCAATCCCATTCTTCTCGAGACATTTCTTTAGATGGAGTTTTCCTAAGGCTCTCCTCCGAAGGAAAACGCCCAGATAAAGACGTGATACTTGAAGATTTCGATTGTGTAATTCCATTTTGAGTTTGGTACGCGGAGTCTTCCAGAAATCGTTCGTCGGAAGGCGTTCTACTCGAAATTTTGAAAGTTTTGGTAGCGGTAGTTGTGACTTGTTGCACAGACTTTTCGATCGTGACTTTTTCGAAAGTAACATTTTTTCCTGCTTCACCTTCCACAGTCTTAACAATCGTTTCCGAAAAGCTGACGTCCGGCGAAAATTCAAAATTACGTTCAATCACATGTCTTGGCGAGCTTTGGGGCGTTTGTCTTAATGTCACCTGCTCCAGCTGATTTGGGCTAATATTTTTTTGACGCTCTTCCTCGAGTCGTCTTTCTAATTTTGACAAATCTAGCGATTGTTGACTGTCATCCAAGTCGCTTTGAGATGCGTTCCAAACTTTTTCAAAAAAACTGACCCGGTCTTTAAGACGTTTGGCACTGGTCGAAGGGCTCGAAGAACCATCGGATGGTCTCTTCGAAGTTCCCTCGTCGTCTTTTTTCGAATCACTCATCCTAATTTTATTGTCATTTTAACACTAAAACATAAGCGCACTTCATTTATCCAATATTTACATACCGGTTTTCACCTTTCGCGTCGCCGTTCAATACTAATCATAAGCGTAGACGAAAGACGGAGAATCCGAACAACAATTTGAGAATGAACATGCTCGTCGCCCATCGCATTTCACTCGCTAAAAAACTTGAATTGGAGATAACCTTGTGATAACTACTTAACATGTTGATGATGTAAGTGGTTCACATTCAATTTTTAATGACAATGGTTTTGTTCGCTATACGCAACGCTTTCGGCTGCACCGCATTGTATTTTTATATAAATGAAAGTTTTTAAATGAAATTTATTTTTTTTATAACAAATTTAAATATAAATTTTTAATCCAATTCTTTTTTACGCTTTCTTATCGTTTTTCACCAGCTTAATAATTTGCAATCCGACATTTTCCGATAAAGTCGACTACAACGTGATTACAAGATACCACAGCCATGCGCGAAAAAACCTTTTTTGGAAAATAATTATTTAATTGTGATTGTCGTACAACGTGTTAATTACGCAATTGTTTATACTTTTTAATTCAAAAGTATTCTAGGCGTGAATTTTATCCAATTATGCAATCTACAATAAATTAGAAAAAATTAATAATTCATTAGAATGAGAATGAAAATGAAAAATTTAAGATGAAGTGCAGATGCACTATTTGAAATAATTAAATTTACTCAAAAAGTGTTTTATACAGCAGTGTTGCTAGTTTCCTAATAGGAAATGCTTACTTTACATAAAATATTATACCGGACTGTGCGAAAATGTAATAATTTAATGTTTGTATTTCCTACCGTATTGACTGACCAGTGTAACATGAAACCACGATTGTATACACTGTCGTGATCTTAAGTCCAACATTGATTTAAATAAAACTCCACGGTTTGCGATGGGGGAAAGTAACAGTAGACCACCCCAATAATTAAAATTTCCTAGTGCAGTAATCTGAAGAACTTCAGTAATCTGAAGTTGAAAAAGTTCATTGCATTATAGACTGCTGATACGTACACACTTCAATAGTATTTAAATGTTTACTTAAAGTATTTAAATATAATCTGTCTATCTATATTCTGTTTATAATAATAGATAATCTAAATACATATTAAATAATTTCAATATTATTATAGAATTTACATTTAAATATTTTTTTTTATAATTTAAATTAAAATACTATTTTATTATTCAAATATTAATTAAATGATATTTAAATGTTTTTTTTTAGTCTCAATTTTTGATGTTTTTTTTTTTAAATGGAAGATTAGTCCTCATAAGAAGGATTGTGAGAAGAAATTTTGAGTAAAAAGATTTAAACAAAATTAGGGCCTGATTTCTTTTAAATTATATCTGAAAATTCTTTCCGGTAAAGTTATTTGTCTCGTGAAGTGCAAAAATGTAATGGAGAGCAGATTTTACAATTTAAAAAAAATTAATTTAATGTTTACCTACTGTTGAGTGTTGACATTGAATTTGGCATTTACCATGACCATGAAGTGAAAATAAACTTCTAAAATATATAATGAAAATTTTAATGGCTCGATTCAACTTTTTAATTAATTACCATAAACTTAATGCACAGAACAAAGTTGTTAATAGAAATGCTGCAGCATTTCATTTATATTTTAATTTGGTTTGCTTTAATTCGTAAAAGTTTAAATTGAAAAAATTGTTCGAGTGCGACAAATGGCGTATTTTTTTATACTTCACACATTATTTGTTTAATGTGCATTAATTTTCTTAAACTGTTAACTTGGGTATTAAATCAGTTTAAAAATATAAAAGTTTATGTTAGACAGCATTTAAAAAATTAAAAATGTTAGCAGACAGTTCCGGTATTATTCATTAAAATTCCAGATCTACAAAAAAAGTAAAGGTCGCGTTGACAAAGAATGAGAAAGAGAATAACTGAATAAGAATAATATTTTTTAATATACTAAGGACCAATGATGTTTACTATATTAAACTTAATTATTCTCTTTCTGGCAAACTGATAGAGTTTAGGTAGTATATAAGTAAGTGGAAAGTGGTTTTGTCACTGTTATTTCTTATTTTGTCACTGCTCTGCACGTAAACAACTGAAAATTATTTTTTAACAAGATTGCCAACGTTGTGGCAAACCTTTCGATTTTTGTAGGTTGGTAACTGAAAATGATTTTAAATGAAATAATCATAAATCTGCTCATTTAAATTTTTAGTAAAATTTAGAATAAAATATGAAAAATGATGTTAAATAATCTTTTTTAATAATATTAAGAAGTAGTAGATTGAATTTGATAAAAGTTAAAATTGATAATTTTGAAAAATTAATTAGAATAAAAATAAATATCATTTATTTTTAAATTTTCAATTAAAAATTAAATTAAATTGGAATATACAGGGTGTTAACTACCAACTAGCAGAAACGAAGGAGGTGATTCTACGACTTATTTTAAGAAAGAAAGTTTTTATTAACATGGATCTGCAAACGGACCGTTTTCGAGATACAGGGTCTTCAAAGAAATTGCTTTCTCTTATTATTATTGTGATGAATTGTATGAAATTATTAAATTTTGTAAGAATGATTGCTTTCAAGATTGCTTCGTTACAGTTTCTATCAATTACTTCTGAAAAAAAAGTTTGTTCATTATTGAATCTTGTACGTTTCTGATCATAAAATGCCGTTTTTCTGGATAACGGTGGCTCCTACAGCTTTTGACCAAGAGTACCTTTTTATGTAAAAACCTCTGACTCTTTGGAATTTGCTGTCAAAACGCCAATTTTTCTAGTGACGTAAAAGTTACGGGAATGAAACCCTTACGCAACCCAACAATCTCCACTACTGACATATCTGAGAACATTACTTTAGAAGTAGCTGTTATTGATGTAAACATTTTTACAAAAGCTGGAGCCTCTAGCCTTAACGGTTCTTGAGATATCGCAAAAAAAGTAAAAGAAAACAATATCTTTGAACACCCTGTATTTCTAAAACGGTGCGATTGCAAACCCACATTAATAGGAACTTTTTTTCTTAAAATAAGTCGTAGAATCACCTCCTTCGTTTTGTACTATAGTTGGTAGTTAACACCCTGTATATTTTAAAAAATGTTGTGATTGTGCATTTTTTATTTTATTTATTTATTTTTATGCAAATTGTGCGATTATTATTGCACAGCGATAATATACAGTAGCAGTTATGGAAATTGCATCGGTGATTACTTCCAAATTAAAATAACAAATTATTCCCAATTAAAATTGTAATAAACGCACGCAAAGCTAGGTTTATCAAACCGGGGGGTCTGGGGGGTATGGAATACCCTCCAGTACACCAGAGATTGTACGCAAAAAAATGAGTTATTGAGAAATCTAACTTCTAAAATTTTAAAATCAAAGATTTTTGATTTGAAATTCAATAACACATTTTCGTTTTTTGAACACAATCACTGATTCCAAGCCCCGCAGACTCCCGCTTTGAAAAAGCTAGTTTTGTGATTATGTTCAAAAAAAATAATTTATTTATGAGCTTATGAGTTTCAAACCAAAAATTTAACATTTTATCTATTTCTATTCTATTTTCTATTCTTTATTATTAAGAATAATTATAATATAGTAGAAATCTATTTTTTTTAATTCGGAGGTAATTCCCAATGCAATTTCCATGACCGCTACTGTACATGTAACGATAAACAATAAATACATTTTTGGTTTCGTTTCTAAAACAATAGAAAACTGAACATTGTCTTAAAGTAAGTTTGCCAGTTTTTCAAACAGTAGTATCTTTATTGTATAATAATTATTGTCATAATTTTTATTAAACTAAACCTGGGGACTTGCGAGCAGGAATAAGAATGGAACACTTCGCATTGAATAGGATAAGCTGCGAAGTTGGGCCTTTTTATTCAAGGCTCATTTAATAAAATAACACAAGTATACACGGTTTTGGACCTGAGCAACCAAAAGCTGTTTATAAGGTAAATTGGGGGCTGAATCCAAATCAGCAGCCCGTTTTTTAAAATTGGTTCCAGATTTCTAAATATTCAATAAATTCATTATATTTCTATTTTTGACCATTAACGGCCATTTATTGAATTAAAAAGTATAAATCAGAAGTAAACAGAGGTTGAACTGAGTCTTTTATACTGCTTGGGATCTGCTTCACGCATTATTCTTGGTATCGCTTTTCGATTTTCGCTATATTTTGATGTAGCCGCTCTCCTTGCTCGTCGCTCGTGTAGCCCAAGTTTTGTGAGAAAAAACAAAGATGTAAATGCAAAAAATGTATCTTGAGAGACATTCAAGCTCCAATCTTGTGGTAATTTTGAAAAAAACCAAAGTAATGCAAATACGCATCTTTGAGTGCATTTGTCATGATTTTTCTACTTTTTTCGAGCACATAACGTCCACAAATGTAACAAAAGCACTTTAAATCGACTTTGCAACGTTTTATCTGCATTTTCACACGTTCCGAAGCACAATCACAGTACAATAAGTTCCAAAAGATGCTTAATGTAACGTGGTCAGCTGACTTGGTTCAGTGCGAACTCGAAAACTAGAACCAATCTTGACAAACGGATTGAAGATCTGAGTTTAGGGCATCAAATAACGTTAATAATCGTTGTCATCTGCTCGGGTCCAAAAGTTGAACCGAATTTGTAAACTTGTGTAATTATAAAATTAAAATTAATTTTTTTTTCCTCAATTGATTTTCATTTCATAGTTTCGACTATTAGTCTCTTTTAAAGAACAAAAAGATTTGGATGTTTGTTTTGATAGCTCAAGATCATGTCACCGAAGTTACGATAATAAATTATACAAAACCAAAAAATGGAATTTCTCATCAGGACACGTGTGCACAAGCTATTACGCCACAAAGCCAACTTTCAGGAAAAAATAACAAGGCATTGATGGTTGGCACTGATCCCTCACTAAAAGACACTTATACAACTTCGATTTTTGGCCATCGGAAATTACATGGGCTCGTTTCAATTTTGCCTTAGGAAGATATTTTCTGGATGACAACCACAGAATGACACTTTCTCCACAATGATATATAGACACACATGGCATAGAGCCTGTGTACTGGATCTAACACTGAACGGGAAAAGCCACTTACAGTTTTTCACATATAAATGTTCAACCCCTAAGGAGCGAAATATTAGAACCCAAAGTACTCTTGGGCAGTGTTGACGTGAATGTTTTTTGCATCAACGAGCATTGGCTGTCATCCGAAAAACTAGCTTTTATAAAAATCAATAATCAATAACTTAATCTCCTACTTTTCCAGATCATGGACAGGCCTGGCTAAGGACAATATAGATTTTATTATTGAGGCAGTGCAGTTTGAGGATATGGCAATTACTTCGGTTTCCAAATCTCTTTGGGGACTTCGATGCTTTTCTAGCTGTATCACCTCAAATTCTGGATATGGTACTCCAGTTCATATAATGTAAAATACACTTCCTGGAGGATTATAAGCATTGGACGACAGCAACTTCAAACGAACGCTAAAGGATTACCTCACGAAAATGGCATTCTACAGCATGCAAGGTACCCGCACAGATCTCCTACAGAAATAAGTTGAGAAATTTTTTTTTCTCATTCTATTAATTTTTCCATTATGATCTCTAACTATGCGAATTTATGGTGTCTATAAATTACAACATTTTTTATAAATCAATAAAATAAAATAAATAAAAAAAATTAATTGAGGAAAATTTACAATTCCATTTTAATTAGTTCTCAAGGGATCTTAAATATTTTAATTATAAAATTGTATAAAAATTAAATGAAATATATTTAGAATAAGAAAGTGTCAATTGAAATTTTGAAAATAAAAGTGTGATATGATTGGAGAGATAAGAATATTATAAAGCTGAAACTGAAACTGCGAAGTAAAATAATAAAACAGATATAAAGAGAAGTAATAAGGAAAATTGAAAAATAAACACATCAGATCTTAAATTATAATCAGACCATATTAAAATAGAAATCAAGAAATAATAAAATCGTAGTTAAGTTATTAAAAATTAAAATAAATTTTGCAAATGTTACAACGTGACAAATTTTTTAAAAGTAATGAAAAAATTACATACTTAGCAATATAGCCCGCCGACGCTGACTACGTCAGTGTGATGAGATTGATATTGTCTACTACCGTAATTGCTCGTAATAATTAATCAATTAATTTTAAATTTAGTGCTAATAACTGTAGTGTTGATTTAGATATTTGAAATAAAAATAAATTTCGTAAAAGAAAATTACTGTACATTTTTTTGTCGATGCAAATTTACAGGTTTAGTCGATCTTCAGAAAAGTCTGGCAACATTTGATTTATCGGGGTTCTATGTATGTACTATCTACTATCTACATAATATTAAAACCATCTGAAGACAATTAATAATAATCAAAGCAAAACAGTAAATTTTAAAAAATATATACTTTTCTTGGCCTACATATACTACGCCTCCTATAAAAGTTTCAGATTATCCGAGGGGGGGGGGATAATTCATTCCAGTAAAATTTGTCTAAGTTAATTTAAAAAACCATTCAATGAAAAGTGATGAAAATCAAACCCAAATATTTTTAAAAATTTTTTTTAAATTGGTAAGTGTACAGTTAATTTTGAGTAATCTCGATAACCACCATAGACCCTACCCTATCAAAACTCCTCTAAGTGTAATTTTCATTCGATTAATTTGGCCTGCAAGTTGTGCTTTGCTGCATTTTATTTTATAAAGTTTCCTTTATTATACCCCAGCAGGAGTTGAAGGTTTCATATTTACGATCTCGTTTGCTGCTTGCTTGACTGGTTTGGTTAAAAATAACGAATTCACAATGCACAATCTACAATACCAAATAGGTGTAGGTGTGGAATGTTGGATTTTAAAAATGACTTTTGCAAATAATAATAATATATTTGCCATCAAAAATTGTTGTTGATTTCTGGTGACGCAATCGTGCCTAACACAATTTCTTTATTATTCATTTCAACAAGATTTTCGTCACGTAATAGGAGTTTGAACATTCACCTGACGTTTTTTGTTTAATAATTCAACTGGAAATAATATGTCATCACGTGTGATTCACGAAGTGCATTACATGCGGCTAATTGATTTATTATGCACCCTAATTACTGCCTGAAACCGAATTCGGGTATTACAGCAGAAAACTTATAGCTTTGTTACTTTTGAACTACAGTTTTAAATGCGTAAAAAATTTTCTAAATTGTTGCAAATTAAAATGAACTTTATAATTATTATGTCTTTCAGAAATTATACTGACAACTCATAATAAATTACCCGATGATGATATAAAGCGAAACCGGTCAAAAATAAATATTAAAATAAAATATCCAAGCAAATTTGTTAATTATATGATATAAGAATTGCCTGCACGAGATTAATATATCGAGCTGTAATTTTGAAAAAATGAATTACTGTCGTTGTTACAGTTAGACTCAACAACGTTTTTTTGCTGTTATAACAAAAACTATTAGTGTTGAAAACAGAAATATTAGTTGAAGCAATCAATTTTATGTTAAGCCAACAAATATTTTTTGTTAATTTTTGTTGTTTTTGGGCGTTTGTGGCCGTTTGTTAATTTTTAAGTTGTGCGCCAGTTGAATGATCTTCGAACACGTCCGAGCCTTAGAACTTATTTAGAACTTTTTCGCGATATGCCAAGATCTTAAATCGACAAAGGGAATAGCTAAAATTTTCCCCCAACCTCAGGGAATTGGCAATGCCCCATAGCTATTATTTTATGATTTTGAAGCGGCTATATTTCTAGTGACTCATAATGAAATCCGGACGCTCCTATGTTTGTGCGTAAGCCGTTCTTTGGCATAAGAATCGATTTTACAGCACAGCTTTTTTGACATTTTTTGTTAAAAATTTCATTGTCTTTAATTTTGTTGATATACATATTTTCATTTTGACGCACCATTTCTGACTGACAGCGGCTTAAACAATAGTTGGTAAAATACAAAAATTATTGTCGTCTATATCTCGGAAACGGTACAACTAAATAGAAAAATGTATATGAACAAAAATGTAGAGAATGTAATTTACAAGAAAAAAATGCCTATTCATTTTTTTATTTTGTAGCACCGTTTCCGAGATATGGATGACAATGACAATATTTTTCGTATTTTACCGAATCTTGTTTAAGCCGCTGTCAGTCAAAAATGGCGCGACAAAATAAAAAAATTTATATAAACAAAATTAATGACCATGAAATTTACAACAAAAATTGTCTAATAAGTTTTGCTGTAAAATGGATTTTTATACGCCAAAAAGCGGTATTTGCATTGTTAACATAGGAACGTCCGGATTTCATTACGAGTCACTGTAAGTAGTTTTAAAGTTTAAATATAAATAAAAATAAAATTTTAAATTTTTATCAAAATTACGACAGTTTTTCTTACTGTACCGATGAGAACTAACAGTGCGAATTACCTGTCGTATCCTCAGGTAATTTTTCAAAGTTTCCTTATCAAAATGATGTTCTGTGAGTTTTTTAAATGATGTATTAATTTGTTTTTTTTGAATTACTGCTCATTAACGTTTATCAAATTATAAAGCATCAATGAAATATATTATAATAATTGCTGAACGAATTTTCAAGGTTAAATAACATCATAAAATAACTTGATCATCAGCTTCAGCTAGGTGTGCCCAATTTATATAAAATGTGCCACCTATGTAGTTGCATTTTATGAAATCAATACATTGATCTAGTTAAACAATTATTAAATGTCGATGCAATTACCTACTGCTGTGGAGGGAGCCCCAGTGGCGTATCGACAGAGATATGCAAGTAGGAGTAGGCCATACACAAATAATATATTGGCAATAAAATTTAATTTTTATTTATAAAATCAAAAATTTAAAGTTAAAGCTGGCACTAGACGCACACCTTACAACGAGGAGGGGGGGATTTTATACGGTACTAAAAGCTTGCACTATAACGACGCCACTGTGGGTGTTGACTGAATGATAATCATGCCTAGTTATCTCATATAGGACCACCTGTACACCTTTGAAGTTAGCTATGAAATGCGCGCCCACGCGCAGAGATGGCGCTGTACCAGTTTTTGACTAACGTCATGGTACTATTTAACGTGTTGTCCGTTGTTTAACCACACTTACAACTTCCATTTTGTTTCATTCTTATGTAAACATAACACGTGTTTTAAACGGTTGGAAATATTTTTAAAGCATTAAGCTATAAATTGCTATTATTATTGCAAAATTGTGTATTTTATTTTTATATTGGTATTTTATTGGTGCTGCAACAGGTATATAAAGGTATTGTATTTTCTTCAGTATTTAACTTTATTTTTTATTTTTTCACACTATCCTTAAAAATTTAAGGATATATTTTATTAGTCATAATGGGTCCACGTATTTGTTGTGTTCCCACATGTCTTGGGTCTTCAAAAATTTTGCATCGCTTCCCGAATCCTGACGTCGATATAGACAGGTTTAAGTTATGGGTTGCATTGTCTGGAAATAAAGAAATCGCAACATCGGAACCCCGTCAAGTATATAATTGGAGAAGAATATGCCATCATCATTTTAAAGAATGTTTCATTTTGAGCAACAACAATTTACGATCTGATGCTTTTCCAACTGAATTTTTGTCAAGTAAATATTACGTTTTATTTTACTGTTATTTAATTGTAAAATAATGTTTAATTTTAGTTCGTATTGTCAGGGAGTAAGAAGATATCGAAATGGGTCAAGAAGAGGATGAAACTGAAATTTGGCGAAGTTAGAATGATGCCTAAATTAACTGATTATCACGTTGTTCCAAACCTGATAAAAAAAATGAAAGTTTCTTCTTGCACCCAAGTCTTCAGCGGTGCGGTTTCTCTTGCTATTGTCATGGCTACATCAGGTATGTATATTAAGTGAGCTTATTTTTGAGAAAAGTTTTACATAATTTATTATTTTATTTAAGAACGACCTATGAGTGTAATGGTGAAACGTTAAAGTTGAAACCAGAAGCGAAACAAACTGCAAAAGTGATCGACTTCTTCGACAAATTGTTTGACAGCGTTAATGGTCATGTCAAAGTTGAAGTTTTAGGCAAAAAGTTACGAACCTGCGTCACCGACAAATCTCATCATGTTAAATTTTGGAAGAGAGCTATTAAAATTTTTGAGACGATGATATATATGGAAAAAGATGACAATGACTATACAGATGATACAAACAGGAATGAGAGGCCCAAAAGGAAGTTCACGCCACCAACCATAAGAAATTGGATTACTACGCTACAAGTAATTTATGAAATAATTCTAATATAAATAATTAATGTTTCATATCTTGCAATTTTCAGGACTTTATTGACATTTACTCAAACATGAAAGTTTTTGGTTTCAAGAGCATGTTTCCTAGGACGTTCAGCCAGGATTCTTTGGAAGAATTTTTTGGGCAAGTAAGACGGAGGGCAATAAGATTTACAAATCAACAGTAGCAGCATTTACTCCATTTTACAAGAGTTTGTTGGTAAATAACTACAGCAACGATCATTCAGAAGGCAGTAATTGTGAAAATGATGAAGGAGATATTTTAGTTTCATTGAAGAAATTTGTGCAGCAGGTAATTACTTACATGTGACATAAGGGTCTCATATTAATTTACTAATTATTATTTTAGAATGTTGTTGAAGTTCAGCCAGTACTCCACAGTACGATTTTCAGTGAAGATTTCAAAATTAGAAAATCTAAAAGATTTGGAAGCAACTGTATTGCCAGACATTAGAGAACCGAAGATAAAAAATTGTAGTAGCATGTTTATCGATTATTTAACCAACATTAACATATTTTTATATAAAATCGATAAAATGTTAAAATTTGGTTTTCCAAATTTTTAATATATTTCTGTTATATTTTTAACCACATATTTCCTATTATTTGTCATGTGTAGGGAATATAATACAAAGAATTTCTATAATTATCTGGGAAAATGTGAAATTCCTCTTTACTAATGACTACGGACATAATTAAGATATGGAAGAATTGCTAATTAAATCTTTCATAAAAATGTTAATATTAAACAACATTAAGACTTTAAATAATATTATGCTAGGAAGAGATAGGAGAAATATTGATAAAGCTGATTCTATATTATATAAGAATACAGCAGAAATATTTAAAAGGTCTAGAAAGAAATCTTGGGCTTACAAGAAAAAAGCACTAAGTCAAAATTTCACTTATATTTTTTTTGTACAATATAGATCTCAATTTTAATGATCTTCCTATTGCAAGAACGCAGTAAGTCATATCTGATTTATTTTGTGAAATATAGCAATGTAAAAAAACACTAAAGCATTGATGCAAATACAAATTTTAAAATGCGGATTACTTAAAACTATCATTTTGGGCTTAGTGCCTTTTTCTTGTAAGCCTACGAAATAGTCTTATTAATGTAGGTATAATGGGGTAATGAAGTGCAATTTATAGCCTCTCGCACTCAAATGTCAACCTCGCCTGTTTAATACAAATGAGGCTCTGACGTTCGAGTATCGACGAAATAACCGTATTTATAATATCAAATTTAGAGGAAATGCTAATTAACGATACTAGTTGCATCGTGTCTATCGCTCAATTCTTTAATTATGTAAAAGTTATTAATGTAAATGCAAGAATAATTTAATTTAATAATATAATTTGTATGCGGTACTGAAGAAAGCTAATAAGCCAGAAACATGATGTTTATTGCTCATTCTTCATTTATGCCAAAGTTATTATTATCGATTTGTACATTATTTAAATATAAATATTATTAACTTGTGAAAATTTTGTAAAAAGATGATCACTTATCCGATAGCTCAATATTTAAAATGATTTTTAATGAGTATTTAACTTGATTTTCGCTTTTTAAGTTTATTTCAGCTATAAATTTGTAAATTATGATTTACTTATTGATTCTGTTACGTTAGGTTTATTTAAGTAGTAATAAAATCAATTTTTTAATAAAAATCTAATTGTCGTTATTTTGAAATTACATCTAAATTACAATGTAACATTATAATCATAAAATTTCATTAATTCTTATAGTAATGTATATGTATACACTTTATTAGTGCTATTTAATACATTACTTTAAGATTTAATGAAATTTTATGATTATAAAGTTAGCAAAATTATAAATTCTAAATGAAATAATAAACATTTTTAAAAATTGCGGCCTTTTTATTTGGCGCCCACGCAAATAGATGGCGCTCGCAAGACGATACTACACTTTGTTAAGGAGTTAGCATACCCTGATGATAATCCATAATAACTCAGCAGTGCTTCTACCTTGACCATTATAATCGTTCTGTTTATTGCTATTAGACTGTGTAGACTTTCTAAGTAGTCATAATAATTAAGTATTTTTTAAATTAAGGCGCCACCGCACATAAAGAGTGATACACACCTGTAATACATTAAAAACATTTTCAAAAATTGGTAAAGCACCAAGTCCATCGTCCATCGCATATCAAAATAGATTGAAGCATTTGGACGTGAGCTTTGTCACATGATTTAATTTAAATTCTGATCGAATTCTCAATAAATGACATCAACATCACTTTTATTTTTAATTGTTTACCATAAAAACTACCGTTTTTGATCAACAATTTATAACAAGTCATTTGTTAATTGGAAAATAATCGATACCGACAACTTTGAGTTCATTTTAATGATTTAAATTGTTTGCTATTTTAAGAAAATTTAAATATAACTTTGTAATAATTAATAACGCTCTCCTAGAATAAATAATAGGAAGAATAAAGTGTGTAAGAAATAACTCTATACGGGGTGATTCGTTTTAAACGGACACTTGTAGTTTCCTCTAAGTAGTGGATTTTATTTTAACTCCCCCCGTTTTTCTTTTACCTCTGCTTGGATGTAGCTAAGGGAAAAGCAGCATTTTTGAAAATTAGTAGTAAAATAATCTCCAAAGTAGATACTACTTTTAGTAGTAGTAATATTATATACTGTTACGGACATTTTGGAAAGAAATTAGTTAACCACAAAATTGTCTATAATTATATAATATTATCATATTTCGTTTCGAATAAGAAGTTCTCAATAAATATTTCAGCCCTAAGCTCTAAGGCAATTTATCATAATAAATATAATGATAATATTTTTTTTATTTTACACTAAAAACGCACCCTGTACATTATACATTAATTTAAATGAATGTGGGTTGTTTATATCTTCTCTAACATTTTATATGCTAATAATTAATTACTCAATGGATATGAGTCCCAATCAGTTCAATTTGATTAGGAAGTAATTTACATTCATTAGAGTAAATCTGAGACAGCTGTATAAATAGAAATAAATTTAACGTAGTGTTAGAATTGAACAAAAAAAAAATTATAAAAATCTAATTCGTTCTTACCAATGCACTTAATTAATCGTGGGAAATATTTTTCTAACTTATGTAATAATATAATTTTTATAATCATTATGTATAGGTAGGTATTATTGTATATAATCACTGAAAATAGAAATTTTATTTGACGTGGCTTGGTGCGACGGCTGGTTGAGTTGTAGAGCGAAAATTCCTAGTTCAATTATTGATTCTATTTACAAATCGGATGACCCGCTGACCAATTGACAAAATGTCAAGGTCAAAAAATGAGAAAAAATATAACCCAGTAAAATAATTATAAAAATAATGATCATAATTATTATTATAATTTACTGTTGTATTACGCTAAGATCGACTTTTTAAGTACCAATTGGAATTATGTTTACAAATTATAAACCAAAAAAAAAGATTTATTTTAAAAACTTAATAACGGAAAATTTTCTTACGTTTATCTAAAATAAAAGTCTGGCTGGCAATTAGCAATTGCGTAAGTAAGACTTGCTCACTTTCCAAATTAGAACTCATTGCAACTTTTGTTTCAATTTTTATTTTAATTAAACGAAGTGCTTTTATAAATTACAAGATAACTTTTTGAATTTTTTTTTTACTTTTTGTTTAATAATTGCAGACAGTACTAGTCTACTAGTTACACTCATGAGACAAGCAATTTTGAAAGAAAAACAGATCTGGCAGGTACCCTGTGATATACTAAATTTCTGTTATATTAATAAAAAATCATGTAATTTTATGGTCTAAATTTTAATTTCCGATAATATACAGAGTGTCCCAGAACTGGACGTCATCCCGTGGAGGGCTGATAGATCAGCTCATGACTGACCAAAATATCAAATATGACCTTAGGGAGCGTTCATAAACCACGTAGTTTGATTTTGACCTCTTTAGAACCCCTCCCTCCCATCATGTAGCTTAACGTAGCTTTTACCATGATAACCCTACCCCCCCCCCTAGATGGAACGTAGTTTTTTTTCCTATAAAGTCCAGAAGACATGTTATGTTTTCTGTTAACAAACTATTTAAAAATTATTTGGTATAAAAAATGAATAACACCGATATTTGTTTTTAAAACAAATAGCGCACCTATATAAAATATAAATAAAAAAAAATCCAAATACGGAAATAAATATCCATATTATGTTGTCGCTTATATTCTGAAAATTGCTTTCATAATAATTGAAGAAAACTACGTAGCTTGACTATAATCCCCCCGTACCCTCACGTAGCCCTGGGTAGCTTTCTACCTAACCCCTCCCCCCCCTTGGCCAAACCACGTAGTTTATGAACGCTCCCTTAGTAAACAATCGTTAATTTTTCGAGAAATTAACAATTTTTTCATTGTTTTGTGAAAATTTAGAAATATAAAGTTGTGGATTTGATGACTGTTAGTACCACCTACAGTGGCTCCAACAATTATTAATACACCCCTTATGTTAACCATGTAAATTGCACATTTTGAAACCGTTTTTTGACATATGAAACTCGCTTTTACAGCAAAACTTTTCAGATATTTTTTATTGCAAATTTTAATCTCTTCAGTTTTGTTTCTATACATTTTTTTATTTTCTTCCGCCGTTTACGAGTTACAGCGACTTGAAGAAAACTCTGTAAAAAACTCCCATAAGAGCAATGTTAATTTTATTAACTTTTTTACTTAGTTTTCTTTAAGTCGCTGTAACTCGTAAACGGAGAAAGAAAATAAAAAAATGTATAGAAACAAAACTGAAGAGATTAAAGTTTGCAATAAAAAATATTTGAAAAGTTTTGCTGTAAAAGCGAGTTTTATATGCCAAAAAACGGTTTCAAAATGTGCAATTTACATGGTTAACATAGGGGTGTATTAATAATTGTTGGAGCCACTGTATACCTATACTAAAAATTTAAACACTCCTTAAATCAGTAAACACCACTTACTCCATTTGCCATTGCATTGAAGTTAGTTACAAAGCAGCCCAACTGATTCACGAGAAAAGTTAAAAGTTAATTAATTGATGAACCTATAAAGTGGCAAATATTATTTTGTATAGTCAGATATATCCTGAATAGTATTTTTGTGAATTTGCATATTATTTTGATGCTATTTCTAGATTTTTTTAAACTTTAACTTCTTAATTCAAGGTTTATTATGTAGTTTAGACCTTGAATTAAACAAAACTTCTAATTGGGTAATTTAATTAAGTTGACAATATTATAACGGTGGCGCTTAGCATTTTATGGACATTAATAATGCGTTACGTATCTTGTATGATACTAAGAAGAAATGAATTGTGGTTATCCACAAGATTAGTCATCTCACAATGCGGATTTTTATTTCATGGGATCTAATTATTTGTTGACGAATAGTATATTACACCACTAGGTGGTAAAGAATATTATTATAATTTAACAAGATTACTTCCTAGGTGTATACACTATTTTCTCCGCTTCTGAAAAATCCAAAAGTGACAGCAAAATTAAAGACTAATAATAAAGTAGACTTTCACTGTAAATACAATAAATTGCTTGAGCATTTTTATTTGGCTAGGGAGTTTTTGATAGATTATATCATAACAGCAGATAATCGTAAAAAAAATTAGATAGATCGCTTCTAGTAACCTAGCAAAGGCTCTGTATTGCATTGGAAATTATTCCCAAATTACAAAAATAGATTTCCATATTATATTCGGGATCTGTCAGGGAACTACAAACACGAATCGAGCCTCGACAAATATACTATTGGAAAGAGGACAATTTTCCTCTTTCAATATTTCAATATTTATACCCCCCAGACCCCCCGGTTTGAAGAATCTATCTTTGTGTGTGTATTGTGATTATATTGTGTGCGGTTATTGAGATTTCATTGGGAATTGTTATTTTAATTCGGAAGTAATCACCGATTCAATTTGTATGTAGATGACGTCTTTTTATTCTATTATTTCGAATTAAATATAAATAGCCTAAGTCCATTAGGCCCCATGTCAACGTCAACCTGACAACGATTGAAGAGTTTATTCTAAATAAGGCTGATCAACCAAATAGGTCAGAATGAAACTACATGAAAAATCGCAGGTTTAAAAATTATTATAAAATCACCAATCAGGTGTAAATACCATTTCTTTTTTGTTCCAGTCAGATCTTGGAGCAACCATATCAACTCGAAAATTACCAACGCTGCCATGGCTTTCTGGCAGTGTCGAAGGGCAATGGGGACATCGTAGGGATTTTCCCCGAAGATCGCCCTCTGGCTCTACATGACCATAATAAAACCTATGATATGCTACGGTGCCCTCGTTTTGTGGCCCAGAACCAAACTGACAATAACAGTGTCGTCTCTATATCGGCTGTAGAAATCAGGGTGCTTGGCAGTAACGGGAGTGATGTGAATGTGATCTTTATGCGGAAGATTAGGCGGTGAGAGCTGCTTTTAGGATGCGGCATGGGGCCTTTGGACCCATAGAAAAGGAGTCGGTAGGCATGCGCGGGTCTTTAAGGATTGCTCGAAAAGGGTGCCTTTTCTGGGTTGAGATGCCGACAGAATATCTCCCAAATATGTGCTTGACAAAAAGTTTAAGATCTTACCAAACGCAACAGGAGCTGACGAATCAGACATATGCTTGTACACCGATGGTTCCAAAGGAATACTGGCTCAAGATATAAGTTTAGCGTTGGGTAAGTATACCTCCATTTTGCTAGTCCAGGAAAAGGATATCCGAGGCTAAACAATTCAAATATTTACAGACACAGCAGAGCTGCTCTTATGGCACTTGGTTGCCATAAGATTATTTCGGACCTGGTGCTGAATGTGATATCAACACACAATGCAACATAAAGTTGGGTAAAAGGGCACAAAGGTATCATTACCCACCCTAGTGGTCCCGAGCCTTTTGTTACGCCGTCTGTCAAGACCTTAAATGTCACCATAAAGAAGGAAACACGAAAATTGCATACGAAAATATGGGCAAATGTGATTGGATGTCGACAAGCGCGGGCCACAATACGTTCTGCCTCTGAAAAACATGCAAAATATTATCTGCAGTTGTCCCGGGACAATCTGCTTGTTATTACTAGGTTTCTTACGGGACACTGCAAGCTAAATAAACGTCTATACACAATGGGACTGGTTGACAGTCCAATCTGTAGCAGATGTCACGAATCAGACAAAACGATTAAGCATGTTCTCTGCAACTGCCTGATGACGTTAGCATCAAAACGAAGATCCACGTTATGGAACTTCTGACCTGCCATGGCCAGTATTAGTGACACACCGTAGGGGCTGCTCTAGCCTTTACGCCGCCCCGGATAAAAACACCAATTTCCGCCCCTTATGGGGTTAGTGAGCTTCTTTTTTTAGCTTTTTCGAAATTTTTTCGAAAAATGGCGTCTCGGGGAATTTCATTAATATTTCAAATTGTCACGTCAACAGCCAAAATGCCGCCCTTTTGATTTGCCGCATCGGACAAATGTCCGGGTTGTCCGCCCCCTACAGCGGGCCCTGCACATCGGCATCTAAAATACTCGAGTTTGTCTTCAGTTTGGGATGGCTCGAGATATAGAAGGAAAGGTGAGGTAGCACAATGGGCCTGATATGTGGCTTGAATGTTTAAATGCTTAAATGGCCTGAATTCTCCCGGAAAAGAGCAAGCTTTGGCCTGCCCTCTACTTCCAATTCAGAATTCATCCCGTCAGATCTACAGTTGTTGTTACTTTGTTTTTTGAGCAATTCCTCTTCTGCTTTAAAACACTATCAAATAATTAAATCATTCTAAGATTCCGGCATTTAATTTTTTCCCACTCAAACTGCATACCAAAAGGATCTTTCTCTATACTAATAATTACGATTATCTATTTTTCTGAAAATTATAGGTAAAATTAAGTTAATCGTCTAGATCTTGTCCTGCATGAAATAGTAAAATAGGTAGTTCAAGTATACATTCACTGTTTAAAGAAAATATTTAAAAAACTTGAGAAGAAAGGATTTGCTAAAAGGAATTGCTAAAATAGTTGTTTAACCCTTATGGAGTTATACCTTAGTACCCGGGTACTATTTTAACTTTAAACCAACATAACTTTTATGTTGTCACGCCGAATTTTTTTGAGCTTTGGTGACATCTCTACAAAACAGGTTCTCTGTACGCAAAAAAATTTAATTTATGAATATAAAAAATCTTGTTTGAACTGTGATCGTCACCTGAATTACATATAAATATATGGTAGTACCCGGGTACTACGTATGGCAGACATAAGGTGTAAATTTGTATGGCCCCATCAGGGCTAATAAAATGTTATTTATTGTCGGATACAATATACATGTCGTTAGATTTTGTTATGGCACAGTTTGTTTGTAGCACTCTGTAGTTACCAGCAGCGGCTCGTCAGAGGAGACACCCTTAAATTATGAACTATTAATTAAACTATCAGAATTTTCAAAAATGTAATTTTTATATAGAGGGATATTTTTAACGAGTATAGCGTTTGTCAAAATGACGCAGAGCGTCGGGAGCGGAGGATAGGAGTAAAACAAAGAAGGAGTAAAACATTACAGAAATCGTCCTTAAGTAATTTATGGACGCTCTCATTTATTATTAATTAATTAAACATCCCTTCGTTCAAACGGCCGCGTTCAACCGGTCGCGTTCAAATGTCCTAGACCATTTCGTTCAAACGTAATACGACGGGGTTTTACGCTCCCCATCCAACTTAAATTTTTGGCCGAAATTAAATGAGGTTACCCTCATTTTCGTGTGACTTTTTGTTTTTTTGCTTTTTTGTCTATAAAATCAGCGGCGCTCACTGCTTTCCGTTCCCTTTTGCGTTTCTTTCTGCCTTGCTCCAGGGACAACCGCGTCAGTCACCGCACCTTAGTTACGGCAGAGCTCTGATGATTTTAAGATTACTTCGCAGTGGCTATCAACTAAAATCTCTACATAACTACATATACATATACCGTTTATCGACTTAATGTAGTATTGCAATATATCTAGGCTGTAGCATAAGAAGAACACCTTCCTTGTTGAGTATTCAACGCAACTCTTCAATGACGTAGTTGAGCGTCAGCCTTTTTTGTAAATCGTGCACTTTGATATCCCTACTATAAATAGCATCATTAGAGTTAATTTCTTTGTAATTTAAATATGTTGGGATGGAACCGAGGGAAAGAATCTCTGAGGAAATCTGAAAGTGAAGGGAAATCTGAGAAAATTTAAGAAAATCCGGAAAATTTTTTAGAAAATCTTAGGAAATCTTGAAAAATCTACAATTTTTGAATAGCCTCCTTAAATGATGAAAGAACTAGCCGTCACTGGTACTTACCTAGTACTTTAGTATTTCCGTATAAAACTGTTCTGTCAAACTAAGTCACATTTTCTCATTTGTTCTGTGTAGCTAAAGTAACGTACGTTTGCAATTTTGGAAACGATCATAAAAAATAAATTTTAAGTTTTGTTGGTGTAGCAAGGAATTTATTACAGTGAATATTTTAATGTTCTGGTAAGATTTTCATTCGCTAAGTTGCGGCAATTTTACAGAATTTATGTTATTTTCAGCATTTTTGTTAAACGTCCTTGTTTTTTTTTGTGATATCAGATTGCGGCTTTGAGAATGTCTTTTCGTTATTAGTCAGTCAAGTGTGGTAATTGGAAACATCTGTTGTTGTTATGGAACAGGTGTATAGTTAGACGCATTTGGTGTTTTGTGTGTGTTTTGAAAACAAGTGCTTCTACGTTTCTATGTCTAAACGACATCTATTTCTTGGATGGCCTATGGTCGGCACCGAGAGGGTAGATAGATTTACGTTTTATTTGTGTGATGTTCTGATGCAATTTATGGTTTTTTTAATAAAAATTGTGTTTCCTGTTACTTTTTTATTTTTGTCGTTGGATATGTTTCCATTTCTGACTGTTCCTCTACAGGGTATCGTATAATACCAGTCTATCAGCTTATCAGCGGAGGCATTGTTAATTTTGACGACATTTTAACGTTAAATTAACGTTTTAATATTATGTGATGTATAAATGAAAAACTGAGTGTTCTGTTTTTGTCTTTCTGTCTTTGAAACCAGGTGGTCTGGGGATACACTGTGGAATTTTTGAAAATCCCTGGAAATTCCCGGAATTTCGAACCCTGCATTCAAAATTATTTAGAGAGATTTACCTCTTGATAAACTTTAGTAAACTTTAGAAAAATCGAATAAAAACTTTAATTACACTGCATTTATTGATATTATCTATTAATTAACATAAAATTAAAAAATTATTTCCTGCATAACCCACATACTTGACCATCAGCAATACCCTACCACCTACACAGTACCGTAAGTATACGTAATGCTTATGAAGGTTCTCTACCCATAATTTTTGTCTCTCCTTTAATTGAAGTTTTTCTTAACTTAAAATTATTTTAATTAATTTAACTTTTACTTCCCGAAAAACCAGTGTAATATAAAAAATATTGACTGTAAGCAGCTTCCTAAACTATGTTTTGAAATTTTAGCCTATGGGAATTGGCTGAAATTTGTCTACTGTTTGTTAAACATCGTGTACACACACAATCATAATGTATTCAATTTGATCGAAGTAAAAATAGGTATGCGTAATTGTCGCGTAACCTTTCTCTGAGGTTAACTACTTCTGTTCTACTTAAATTTCATTACAAAAATTGTTTATTTTAAAACATAAAAATTAAATATTTATTTTTTCTCCATGTCATTCATCAAAGACTGTTTTGTCATGGTTTTCTCGTTCATTTAAATTTTACTACGGTTTCGTATGCTCGAGTAATTTATTAAATCATTTGATATTATCCAAATTAAGGTCATTACGAATGCACCTGAAACTTTCAAAAGGATTATAGTTCGTGGTTTAGGCTAAAGGTTATAATATGCTAATTTATATCAACCAGAAGAATATTTTGAATTTTTCCCTAAAACTGAGCTGTAAGTATGATGAAAAGGGTCAAAAAGATTTGGGGACATACTTGAAATAGTTTCAAAAATTTATGTCCATTATTCCAAACGAGACAGTTTAAAGTTCATTTTTGGCTTCAGTTATTTCCTACTAAAAATGCTTTCATGAAATATGAGATCTGAGATAATCATGGAGATAGTGCAATTACTTGGCAAGACTAAAATAATTTCGTTTTTTATTTTATAGTGCAGTAAAGTCGGTCATAATATCTAAAATAGAAAAACATCAAAATCGTCCACGTTAATTTTTCGAAACCAGCGATTTTAATAGCAATAACAACAAAATTATTCCGAAATTCAAATCAGAGGATAATATTCAAGAAAATCGCCAAAAAGAAGCTGATCATTTATAATTATTTTTTAAATATGGTTTAATCCTAATTTACTTCCTGTTTCTATATGTGAGCTATGAATTACATCATAGATTTGAAATTAACATATTGTACCTACAAGTAATTAATTAAGTTGAGAAAAAACATAATTTTTCTTTGTAGCTTGTGTTTGCGGTGGTTTTCAAAGCTTTTAATTGAATTATCGTAGAGTTTAAGTAAAACAAATCTCGAAGCCATGTGCTGGTAATATGGTATTAATGGGTCAATGAATCTTGAACTTAAAATGTAATAATCGCGAATCTATTCTTCGACTTTTTATTAAGTGAAAATTAAATTTTGCCAATCCAATACTCCCAATTCCTATTATTATCATCGCACAAATTCATTATTTAAGTTGCTTTAAATACAAATCCAACCCAATATCTACTGTAGTTTCTTTTTTCAAGACACGCAAACTGCTTAAAATAGAATACCAAGTCAAAATTGCTCACGCAAACTGTGACGTCTCCGTTATCCTTTCTACCGAAACCTTATGAATTTTAAACACGCATATTGATCTCGTTCCATTATACTGCCCCATCTACAACTTGACAAATTTGTGGTTTATTTATCATGCAAGCATTTAGATTTTAGATAGACGAGCAAGACATATTTTGCAAAATTACAGAGATTAATCTTTTATGGTATTAAAAAACGACTAGGATACCTAGTTATCCTGAACGAGGATATACAGGAGATGCGATAGGTTAACGGACTAAAATTCCAACAGCGAAAGTGTTAAGTAAATTATAAAAAATATGATGTTTCGCAGTTGTTTACTAATGTAATTTTTTGTAATAGACAAGGTTACGAGCAATCATGTCAAGGACGAATTTAGAAGTTAATTACATTTTTGTTAGTCTGGTAGCTTCTTGAATAGGTAATATGGAAGCATACACACAACGTTAAAAATAAAGCTGATCTTTTTTGTTATTTTGCATTAATGGATTCAGAAGCATTTATAGGTATATCTTTCATTTCTTTCTTATCTGAAAATTAACCAAAATATATAAATATTTAATAACGACATTAGATTTGACAAGACCATACTACCCCCCCCCTTCAGTCCGCCACTTAGTGAATTATTGATTTAATTTAGATGGATTTCCCCAGGAAACTTCATTAAGACCCCAAAATTACCTGTACGATATTGACGTAAAGATAGGATGTAGCGGTCTGCTTATTCCGAAACTATGTAATTAAATCACAGGAAACTTTCCAATTAAAATTTTTACGCTTAAACATCTCTTGCGCGGCAGTTGTTATAACTATGATTCATTTTGACATTTACAATAAAAAAATGTGACATCTTTTATCAGATATGGCAGATACTTTGTTTTAAAAATATTTTCCCGACGGCTTTGCTGACAACTACAACATACGTCATGTGTGAAATTTTAATTTGACATATCGATTTTCGTATGAATAATAAAAATATTAAACATAATTTTCAGAGTATATTATCTTTTTTACGCTAAGATGTGTAAGCCCATCAAAATAAGCTTACTAATCCGGGTCAAATGCAAGCAGTAACAAAAGTAAAGTGATTAAAAATTCAGAAAATTTCATAATACAATCTTTGGATGAGTGCAGAATCCACAATTTAACGAACTCTTCTTGAATAAAAAAAAATAAAAAACTTAATATTATTATTACAATAAATATATAATTGCTTCCAAATAGGGCCGTCGAGAGAAAATCGGGGTCTTACAGGCTCTACCCCTCTGTTTGATTTAAAAAAATTAACCGAACCCACGATTTTAAAAATTTCCAAATGACATTCTAGTAGTTTAGGGCGTAAATTACAAATATAAAAATTAAATTAAACTTCGGCCTCCGCTACCCTTGGGCGCTGGGGCTCGTTTTGACAAGCACAAACCTTATAAAAAAAATCCCCAGTCTCTGGTCTCTAAATGCTAGTCAACTGACACGAGACACGTCCCGTACAACTTCCAGTCTCCGTAGACCCACTCGGTGCACACGCACCGTCCACAGATTGAATTGTTAACGTACTTTCTTTGAAAAAATTAAAATTTTAAAATCAGTTAATTTTTAAATAAATCGATATTTGGAGTGCATCCATAGTTTAATCGCTTCATTATAATGTCCTCTTCTCCTCTTTCAAATTCTGCAAGAATATTAATAATATCTATGAAAACTTCTGAGCCCGGTTAGGGTACTATACCCAATTGAAAATGATTACTTTGTGTCAGATAATAAAAAATTGTCTAAAATAAAAACTTTCCTCCCCCCCCCCCGACCCCGCCCCCTCTCGTTGAGCTTGATTCCAAGTAATTTAACACTAATTCGTCTGTTATTCGTCTAAGCTATCATTCCTGCCATGCCGTAGATATTAAGACGAAATTCACATAGAAGCAGCATTCCCAAATGATGCAAACTGAGTTCGAAATGAAAAGAATTTGTAAATCCTCCAGATTTTTAACTTAAATTCCACTTCTTTTTTTATTAATTGAAAGACGTCACATCGATTGTTTTATATTTTTGTTATAGAGTCTCATAAAGAGGCTCTTATTATTATTATTATTTTTTTATTATTATTAAATTTGCTCACAGGAGCAAGTGGAGGGCTTAAATAGAGTATTTGCCCCTAAATCAATTGTTTAAAAATATATTGCCTTAGGTGGGAAACACACCAGAAAAATAAGTTTCATGAAATTTGCATAATAAGCAACAACAACAGAGCATAACAAGATTTTTGCTAAGCAAAAAATTGACAATTTTCTTTTGTTTTGAAAATTCTTATTTCTTCATTTCGACCTTCGAAAAAGATATGATTTCATGATTATTTCAACTTTTTCTTAGTTCACACGCAAGAAAAACATATGACAATTGGAATGTTTTTTTGTCTATTTTGTTTCAGGCAAAAATTATGAACTGCAATTTCCCGCCAATTGGAAACTACAGTGGCCAAGTAGTTATTATTGTATATATATTATATATTGTATATATATTATTGTATCTACTTAAAAAAAAACTTTTACACTTCAAATAAATAAGAAAATGTACCCCAAAGTTCGGAAAAAATAAGAAAATAAGAAAAAATAAGTACAAATAAAATTGTACTTATCTGCCACCCTTGTATCCAGGGGAGTCACTGGATCCCCCTTCCAACCCCAACTATTATGTTTTGAATGACACCACTAAAATATTGCATGACTTGATACTTTTATTGCTAAAAAGTAATAAATAGGGCTTTTAGTACTGAAAAATTGTTTACCATGGACGCGCATGAATAGATTAAACAAGATTAGTTAGTAAAGATTAACAAGCACTTGCAATAATAAACACAGAGCTTTTAGCCTCAAAGAATGAGATCATCAGAAGAAATAGAAAAGTAGCATCTAGAATTGAAAAAGCAAGAGCCGTTAACAGGTAAAACCAGCGGCGCAGCAAGGGGCTTTGCCATTCGGGGTGGTCCCTAAATTTGTCGCCCTCATATTTGGTAAAAGTCAATTATTCTACCCAAATACCCAATAACAGGAAGAGAGAAACAATTATTTTTTGTTTTATATTTTATTTAATAAATTATTTTACTACACATTAATTTTTTTTGCCTTAATTTGTGCAAATTTGTCAATGTATCTACAACTAACTATCAAAATTTTTTTTATTTTTTTAGAAAAAATGAACCCCCCCGTGAGCGTAAACATGGGCTTACATTGTGGGTATGCCCCTAAAGGGCAATTGACCTCTCTTTTTGGCTATTATTTACTACTTTTTTGCTCCGTGAATTAAACAATAAGTTGTGAGTGTGTTTTCGCACTATACGCTTTTAAATGTCATAAAGTCAAGTTGAAATCAGCCAATATGATAGGAATATGATAGGACTTTCGCCCTATTCACCAAGGTACTAAGTTCACACCTCGGACACAAAAACTAATTCATTTTACTAAAATGGTATGACAAATATTTCCTAGGTTTTTCAAACCGTGGGGTCTGGGGGGTATGGAATACCCCTCCAGTGCACTACAGTTTGTGCGCAAAAAAGTGTTTTTAAGCTTATAAGTTTCAAACCGGAAATTTAATTTCTAAAAATCTAAGATTTTTGACTTAAAATTCAATAACACATTTTCTTTTTTTAAACGCACAATCACTGATGCGCTGGGGGGTATTTCATACCCCCCAGACCCCCCGGTTTAATATACCTAGATTTGTGATTGTGTTCAAAAAAGGAAATGTACTTTTGAACTTATGAGTTTCAAACTAAAAATCTAATTTTTTATCTATTTCTATTCTATTTTCTATTCGGGAATAATTCTCAATGCAATTTTCATGACCGCTACTGTATTATTAAAAGAGAAAAAGAGAAAGCCTCATTTTAACATTAAAAATGACAACATTTGACATTTTAGTCGAAAAATGCAACAGAAGACGTAATAATATTACATTTTAAACCTGTAAAAATATCTAACGCTATCTTCGACTTCATCAGAAGCAGGGCCGGATCAAGCTATTTCAGCACCGGGTGCAGATTAGGTAAATGGCGCATTTAATACTAATAATATCATATAAAATATTATAGTCCAGGCGGAAGATATATTTGCAAAACATTAAATCCTGGTGAGGGATTTTTCAATTGGATTATTTTAGTGGATGACCCCTAAGTGTAAAACCGGGTTTTCGGCATCGGATAGTACTCGCCTCAGCCGCCAACTTGAAAAACGCGTTTTTATTATTATCTCGTAACGAGAAGATAAAAATAATGTAAACCTTTTTTGTGGGAAATTAAACTTTCTATCATTTTTGCTTGAAGATTATTTCTCGAAAGTCAATATTTTTCAAGATATAGTCAGCTGAAAAATTCAAAATGTAGTTTTTGTTAAAACAGTTGCAGATAAGAAAAAAATTATAACAATTGAACTTATAGAACACATTTTAAATTTTTCAACTGACTATATCTTGAAAAATATTGACTTTCAAGAAAAAATCTTCAAACAAAAATGATAGGAAGTTTAATTTCCTACAAAAAAAAGTTATAATCATTTTTATCGTTTGGCGCATCGTTTACGAGATAATAATAAAAACGCGTTTTCGAGATGGCGGCTGACGCGAGTGCTATCTGAGGCCGAAAACCCGGTTTTATACTTAGGGGCCATCCACTAACATAATCCAATTGAAAAATCCCTTACCACGATTTTATGTTGTGCAGCACCATTTTGGTTGCTCTGGCGCCTGTACCTTGGAATCACAATGTACATTTATGCACAATTAAAAAACGCACAATTTTGGCGCATTCTAAACTTGGGCGCTGGGTGCGGCGGCTCCATTGCACTCATGGTTTATCCGGCCCTGATCAGAAGCGGCTACGTACGTGGGTTTAAATACTCCTATCGCTTAAAAGAATTAAAAAAGTAACAGATTTTACGTTTTTAGATATATTATATTGATGTGTTTTCTTATGACATAACTTGTTGATTAGTAAAATATTATAACAAAGTAATATTTTTATAAACAATTTAACTTTTGAATTTAATTTATTTATAAATTGAATGATTGGAAGATCTTGCTGCAATTCCAATGATTAAGTAAAAAGTCGAATTAAAAAAATTTTTTATAGACTACGTCAAGTTACAAAATAATTTTTATTTGCAGGAATTAATTAGTTATTGAAATAAAGTGAGTTAATAATAAATTATTGATTAGTTTTTGTTTAGTTTTCCTAAAAATTTGAAAGGTTGAAGAACGGGTCATTGCGGCCTTCAGGCCGCACGGGGCAGGCAATCGAGTTTGATTAATAAGAAAATCATGATAAATTAATAATTCTAATAAATAAATTAAATAATTAAAAATATTGCAAAACGTCCTCATTGTTTAACACCATCCTCACGAAAAACACTCAAAATCAGAAAAAAGAGTATTGGTCGCCCAAACCTAAGAAGCAGTTGATTCCAAAAAAATTAAATGAAATGGCAAAAGTTGTTTTGTAAAAGCTTTTTGGATATTAAATTACCCCTCCCCCCGCACAACCTTGAATTCACGCTTGTTCCCAAGTTCCCTTCAAGGTGAGGTCCTAGTTACGCCACTGAAAGTGCCTACACACGGTCATGCCTATACATAACATATTATTGCTGCCAAATCACCAGGTGTTTGCTTGCATAATAGCCAATTTTTAACTGTTAATTTGTTATCTATATTTTTTTTGTGAACTTAAAAATGCAACTAATGGGCAATTAACAAAAACTGATTGAATGTAATTTTTTCGTAGAAAGAATATAATTTCCAACTTCGGACCAAAAGTAGAATTATCAAAATTTGATAACTGATTTGAGCATCAAAATTGCTTCTCATAATTTTTCGTTAATAAATTTCATTTTATTCTGGAAGAAAATTTTATAGTTTACTTTTGAGTAAACACAATCCGAAATTTTTGACTTATTTTAGAAGAAATGCATCCTCAGCAGTTCTTTTTCTGCTGTTAGAAAATTCTAGGCTAAAATCGCGAATTTGACAAAGCTTCTTAGCTCAGCCCTCCAGAGAACATCGACCTGCGATTTTTGTAAACTAAAAGTGCACGCGAAGTTCTCTTTGCCTTCTATATCCATTCATGCAACTGCGATATCTCATTAAACATTTTTGAAAGCTTTCTAATTTTAGCCGAGTTCGTTAATCGAATTTAACGCGCGAAAAAAATAAACTCAAAATCAAACAAATCAAAAATAAAAAAGTAATCATCGAATCATTTAGTACCTATGTACCTATAATTTCAAAATAACAGTTATATCAAACGCTAAGTAATGTGTGGTAATTTAATTTTAATTATAGTAATTACAAGCATGCAAATCCATTTGATTGTATTTACTACTGCATTAATTACTTCGTTAATAAATTTTCCAGTATATTTAAATTTTAGCAAAGACAATTATAAAAATAAGATTTTATATATGGGCCACTGATGCAAACAGACCAGGAGTTATTTTTTCTTAACTAAAATTTTGCAAAATGTATCGTAATACTCACTGAGCACTTGATTGAGGCGATATATTCCATCAAACATTTCAATTAAAGAAAATTTGTTAACGTTTCCCGTTCATGACACAAAGTTCACTGCGAAAATTTTCTACAGAGACGTCACGAATCAACCACCAACAAACAACCCCTTCCGAATGCTTTTAAACTAAAAGAATTTGTACTCCTTTCTAACTTTTTGGAATTAGTAAAAAAAAAATTGTAAAACGAAATTGATGTGATGGTGCAGTGCAGGATGGAAATTTTTGATTTTTTAAAATTAAAATATTTTGGCAGCAGCTATTCATCATATTGACAACACTGAAATTATCATATTTAATTTATATTAATTATGATAACTAAATTCAGCGAATTTAAAGAAAATTGATATAAAAATAGTATTTGAGGTCATGAACTGTTGCATAAATTATATAATAAGCTTGTTTGCAAATGGACGACTTTTGGCAATATTTCAGTGTATATTAAAAGTTAGTAATTGTAAACTGTCTGGTTTACACATTTTTAATAATAATAATAGAAGATAATAATTTTAGAATTTAAAACTATATTAAGAACAAAAATTTAGAAATAACATTATTTATATATTTAAATAATAATAATAATAATTAAATGTAAACTTGAAATATCAACACCTTTACAGCTTCTAACACAATTTCTATAAATAATGATGACTTCAGACTGTGTATTCGATAAATATATTTTTACTTGTAAAAATATTGAGTAGTAACTATAAATAATTACAAATGTCATTAGATTATTTGCAAATTGGCGTGTGTCGATGAAAGCATCGAAATAATTAAAGTCGGCATCGAAATTTTCAAAGACCGATTACTAAATTAATTTAATTAGGTGGATAGTATGCATTTAAAAAAATATTTAAACAAAATTATTATCCAGATCAAAAGTTTTAAAGTACTCTGCACCCTGAAAAAGTAATCAGCCTTCGAAAATTTTATGTCGCTGTGAATTACGATTTTCTGCTGTATATAAATTTACTAGCAGATCGGGCTCACTTTGAGGTGGTTGTCGGGTCTCGGTAGCACATAGGCATTAGAAACTGAATAATTACACTTCCATTTTTCATTGATTAGAATACCACACTCGACAGCAGGCCCATAGCCAAAGACGTGCCTCCCCCCCCCCCCGAAAATGATCAAAACAACACGTATTTATAATAATAAAAATTCCCGGAAGGGGAATCCCCAAAAATGTTACTTTTTTACAAAAGGCTTTTTACGAGTCCCCCCCCCCCCCAAATTAAATCCTGGCTACGGGCCTGTTCGACAGTTTACCTTCAATTATGTTTAGACTCAATGTAGTTTACTCGACGCTACTTTTTAGAAAGCACCTATAGAGCATTGTTACAAACTACGAGGGATGCTGCTCAGACCTTCCCATTCTCTTTTTGTAATTAGAAAGAGTACAAAATAAATGATGGCTATTCTTGAGTCCGCACTCAACTGGTCTACTAACCTACAGTTAGTCTGCAACATCTTGTTGCGCTAAAGCATAGTTATATCGGCTTTATTTTATGGAATAATGGGTCTTAGGCTCCCATCTGCTTCATTGGTAAGAGAAGGACTCCCGATAGAACAAGGACAGCTACTGTAAGATATTACTATCCGCAGTAGTGCCCTGGTTACAGTCACTAGATTAGACGCGTAAATTAGGGCCCCAAAATGGCTGGACGTCGCGGTACTGTGTCTAATCTAGTGACTGTAGCCCTAGTAGTCTTTTCCTGCCGCTTACGGAAAGAGCTCGTATTTGGATGAGTCATCGTATTTCTGGTCTGTTGATTGATTGCCGTATTTCGACTATATTCAATTTACAATGCCACCGACATGACATACCGCTAGTCCAGCAGAAACACCTACAGTGGTTAACCGTTAATTCTGTAATTTTTAACGCGGAATCCGAACTATGGCTCCCAGGATTTCCAATAATTCCAAGGATTTCCAAAGAATTGCACAGAATTCCAGTGATTTTCAAGGAATTCCGATGAGTTTAAATCAAAGTGCAATCTAAAGAGTTCTAGTGATTTCCAAAGAATTCCAAAAGAATTTAAAGGAATTCCAAAAACTCCCAAAGAATTCCAATAATTTCCAAGACTTATAATGATTTTCAAAGAATTCCATCGATTCCCAAGAATTCTAGGGATTTCCAACGAATTCCAAGGAATTCCAAAGGAGTTTAAATCATTGTGTAATCTAAAAAATTCCACTGATTTCCAAAGAATTCCAAGGATATCCAATGAATTCCAAGGATTTCCAAAGATTTCCATTGATTTCTAAGGAATTCCAACGATTTCCAAGAAAATTCCAATTCCAAGGGAATTCCAAACGAATGTACACAAAATTTTCGGGATATTTACCCCTTGCTATTTTAATATAATAATATAATATAAGTATAATATAATATTATTTCAATTACTTTAAAATTAAAAAACTCATTTTTAACCTTCTTTCTCTCAAAAAGTGGCACCTGCACCAAAGAAGATATAACAGTGACTGCCAGTTATGTAATCGTACATTCCTATCTTAACAATGTACAGTAGCAGTCATGAAAATTGCATAGGTGATAATTTCCAAATTGAAATAACAATTCTCAATGAAATTTCAATAACCGCACATAAAGCTAGGTTTTTCAAACCGGAGGGTCTGGGGGGTATGGAATACCCTCCAGTACACAGAAGATCGTGCGCAAAAACAAGTGTTATTGAGCTTATGCGTTTCAAACCACAAATCTAAAATCTAAGATTTCTGATTTGAAATTCAATAACACATTTAATTTTTTTGAACACAATCACTGATGTGCTGGGGGGTATTCCATATCTCCCAGACCACCCTGTTTGAAAATTTTAGCTTTGTGATTGTGTTTAAAAATGAAAATGTAATTTTGCGCATATGAGTTTCAAACCAAAAATTTAACTTTTTATTTATTTTTATTTTATTTTTTATTTTTTGTTATTAAGAATATAATATACTTAGAAATCAAGTTTTTAATTGGGGAATAATGCAATTTCCATCATGACCGCTATACTGTAAATTGTATTGTATACCTTTTAAAAATTTTGAATTTCCTTTTTTTATCGCTTGGTCGTTGACGTTACTCTAACTAGAGGGGGAAATCAGACTTTCTTTTTTTTGTTTTTTTTTTGTCTGTTAGTCTCAATTTATATGAATTTTTGATTTTTTGAAAAAGATTTATTATTTTTGACTGAAAGGATATATTAAATAAAATTTAATATGGCAACAAATGGGCAAGTTATCTGTAAAATTAAAGTTTCCATTTTATATTGGGTTTTTTGAAATTTAAAATTTAATTTGAATATTAGAAAAGGGAAATAGAATAAAGATTAAGTTATTGAAAAATTGGCTTTCCCAGTTCCCATCAAGTATTAAAATTATATTGCACTTAAAATTAGAAGATTAGCCAAGTAATTTACGGATTGTAATTTTAAGAGTGATTTTAAGTGATTTTAATATCATAACAGGAACTTAGAGATCGAGAAAATCGATTTGTCACATTGGAGAAACTACAAAAACAACCGTTTTCTGGGCTCATAACCTATTATTATTTGACCTTTTATCCGTGAAAAATATATCAAATAATACCATTAACTCTATGTGAATGTTACTTTACTTGGATGTTCTTTCGCAGAATTACCAGACACCTCACTGGCATTTCAACTGATTCAAGCGGTAGTTCCGGTGGTTTAAACAGCAATAAAAAGAAATAAATAAAAATAGTAAAACTAATAAAAAAATGATTTTTTTATTATTTTGCATTATTTTTTATGGTGTGAAGTAATATAATTGCTAAGACAATGCGTCATAAACCTTATAATATAATGACTTGTCGTATTTTATATTTGACGTTTAAGAGTAATTAGATAGGTCACATTGTATAGTAACTGTATGTAGATATAATTTATAAATTATATGCTTGAATTAATTAGCAATAAATATTTTAAAATGTGAGCAAATTAAAACAGAAACAATTTTTTATTGAATACCTATTTTAAGATATTTATTTATAAAATTTAGTTTTATAATAATATACATTGGGACACACCACCTAATTATCGTATATGCAAATCTTTAGTGCAAACATTGGCGGCCGCTTTAATTGATTACGTAATTATTTAAACAACTTCTGTAGGTAAATGCATGCCTATATATGTATATAAATTGTTTCAACAAATTGAAATTAATCAAAACACTTGATTCACGTATAAATAAATATTACCCAAAAAATTATAAGCATTTGAGTAAACAACGCTGATTTCACTCACCTTGTAAGAGGTAAATAGTTGCTTGATATTCGGCTAACTTCTCGTCGATGTAATCTTGTGACTGATTGGCAATTATTTCGGCAGTAGAAGGCCCAGTTTCTTCTTCTTCCGGTTCGTAATTTCTTGGCAAAGGTGGCGGTTCTAACGGAATTCCAATAAATTCATATTCGCGCATAGGTTGTCCCATTTCGTGATGAGGATATGGCGAAATACCTCGGAAATAGTCTGGCGTGGAACATCTATTCGGCGCTGGAGAAGGCTAAAATTTCGAATTTTACTTTATGGAAAATTTGAAATGTTTGCTTTCCTACCGGATGCATGGGCATTCTGAAGGGTCTTGGGCTTGGTGGAACCGGAGGTGGAGTGGCTCCGTGAGGTAACGGTGAAGGCCATCTAGGTCTTGGAGCTGCCATGTGAGGTAACCGAGTCGCGAACATCGGCATACCTGGACTTCCAAACCTCGGAGGTGGTGATGGAGTGTATGGCGCAGGGGGCCGAAAGTGCAAGGGTGACCAACCACCCCCGCGACCCCCTTGACCAGGACCTGACATTGTATACTACACGTTTGAATTTAATTAATCTCCAACATTTTTCGCTTCTGCAAAAAAAAGAGAACCAAGATAAATTACAACTGAACGAGCGATCAAGACGGTTGCGTGTAAATCACGTTCAAATTTGTATAAACACTAATATTAGTTAACTTTAAAAATATTTAAAATTTTTGTGTGTGTAGTACCTACATATATTTCAGAATGCGAACAATTTGCCAGATCTTTTTAGTAACTACGTCAATATATTTGCTTAAAATTCATTCGCTTCCATCTAAAGGATTGGGCAACTTAATTTGGAAATCTTCAAAAATTTCTCGACACGTGTTTATAATAAAATTAAAAACCCACGCCGGAGTATACAAATTTTCTGAATTTCCTGAAGAAGATAAAATTTGAGAAAACGTAAATTTATTACAAAACATTATTAATTTTGCTAAGTCAAAGGCCCAACACATAGGTAAACTTGAGTTTAACAACAAAAGCTTTAAATAGGATTTGGCAGGAGACCAACAAAAATATATTTAAATTAAACTTTAAAACTGCATCATTTATAGAATTATAAGCAATGATTTAAAGTTTCGTATTATTAATGGTTAACAACGCGATTATTACAAGATATATAAATCGATCGTTTACAAATTAGAAGTGCTAATTAGTAAACTATAAAATTTACGTTTTTGAAAACCTAAAAAATGGCTTTTTAAATAGCAATTAAAAACTTTATATCTGTAGTTTGATTAATTGTTAATATACCTACTAAACATTTCATCCATTATATAAGCGTTTCGTAATCTGGAAGACGTAAATCAATGTTTATTATTTTGAATGAGCAAAATTTTATACTCACGGATATATAAAGTTACGCTATACTACGCGCAGCATTTTAAAATCTTAATATTAGAAAACATTTTTACCATTTTCCGAGAGGAAAAAGGATTTTGCTGATACGACTCATCCATAAACTAGCAGTGATATCGCGGCATATCAATGCAAATTTTTAAATTTAAAGGTAGGTTTATTAAGTAATCCAGCTCAAAGGTTGAGCCCATAAATTCTAATCAATTAAGAAATTCCAGTTATGACGAATTAAGCAACATAAAGTGGTATTTTAGTATCTGAGGATATAACATACTATTACATTTATTGTAATAATGCCCAATGTTAAAGTATTTTACGGCGTTTAATTGAAAGGCGTTGACGTCGGGTTAACTTGGCACAAAGTCAGCGGCGCCAAATCAGTTAACGCCAAGTCGATGGCACCGAGATGTCCCAACCAGCGGCGGCTTATGAGGAATATAGGTGGTGGGGCATGCACAGAAAACAGAGAGGTTTGAAGTTTTTAAATAATATTAATTATGTTTTTGTGAAAGTTCGCTTGTTGACTTGGTGAGGCGATGCCCTTTCTGCCTACTCCGACAAGCCACCACTAGTCCCAATCCAATCTCCGTGACCTATTCAAATTATAACTGATGATGACTAGAGCCGTGGAGGCGGTTAAGTCTTAACCTGTGATTTGCTTGAAGCAGTAGCACATACCACGTCGTAATATGAACAATATTAATGCCTATTTTCCAGTGGCGGCTCGTAGCCTTTTCATTAGAGGAGGCTAATTATAAAAAAATAATTTTAGACAATGTAATGTGGAAGAAGTATCTATCTATTTATGGATTTTCTATTAATGGATTTCGCAATAGTTTCATAGTCCTGAATTTAAAGGTAGGCTAAGCCCACTTAGCCGAGCTACTCAGCGACCGGTCTACTCGGCAACCGGTCAACTCGGTCAGGTTTGGACAGACGCCCATGGGGTGGGGGGAGCAAGAACTTTTGCTGTGGAGTGATTACTTGGACCGGTCGTCTTCTACTCGATGGATTATGGGGTATGCGCGGAAAGAGTTTCTCAATTCAAAAAATGGAAAGAATCGTGAAAATTCCGCTTTGGTGCTAGAGTGGTCAGAGGCATTTATGAACTAATTTTTGCATCTTACAGGGTAGTTTATTATTATTACTTGTCATTTCTGATATTATTAATTTATAAATTATTGTAAATTAGTAAAGACCTTATATCATTTGAATTAATTTTGTAGAAAATTTAGTAGATATTAAATTTGGTAACACATTTTTGTTAAAAATTTTTCACGTGTAATCCGGTAAATTTGATAACAAAATTTGTATCAAATTTATTACAAAATTTTTTCGCAAAAGTGTGTTTGAAACACAAAGGAATATTTCGTAATAAAATTTATTATTTGGCAAAGCGCTAGGTATATTTTGTAATACTCGAACTAATGAGCTTAAATTGAATACAAAGTTTACCTATATGGCAGGTGAAAAACTTTTGAAATAAGTTTACGAGGGGAATCCGCTGAGGAAATTTGGTGTACCAGTGAAGGGTAAGATCGATCCAACAAACCTTAATTAGCCAAGCAGAGATTGAAAGGGAGGATGGATAAAAAAAACTAGTGGAAAGAAAGCAGGACCGTCCTAAACTGACCCAGACTATGATCAAATAGAAACGAGTAATACAACGGAACATAAAATTGGAAACATGCTCTTACCCAGAAGAAAGAAAGAAAAACTTGACGCTCAAACGTCAGAGCCAGAAGCGGAAGTCAAAGTCATTGCAAGATCAATGCAGACGGATTGATGCGGAGGAAAATAAGAAAAAGATAAAGATAAAGAGAATAAGATGTAAAAAGAACAGCAGAAAAAATTTCATGACGATAGGAACATGGAACGTGAGAACAATGCTGAAACCCGGAAAGATGAATGAAATAGCGAGTAAAATTATGAGATACGGAATAGGCATAGTAGCACTACAAGAAGTAAGATGGAGAGGAAATGGTGAAATAAAAAAGAAGAATTACACTTTTCTATATTCCGGTAAAAAAATCAAGGAAGAAACGGAACCGGCTTCATGGTAACCAAAAAAATGAGTAGCAAAATACCTACTATCGTTCATGACTATAAGTGGAAGAACATCGTATCTAAGAATAGAAGCAAAGACAAATATATGTCAATTATAAATGGATATGCCCCAACGGAGGACGGATGTGAAAATGAGAAAGAAGAATTTTATAGTGAAATTGGAACTCTATGTGATGTAGTACCCAGGCAGGACATATTGATAATATTGGGAGACTTCAATGCAAAAATAGGAAAGGAAGACCATGTAAGCTCAGTAACGGGGAAGCAGGCATTTCATGAAGAAACAAACGACAATGGAGATAGGCTATGCAACATGGCAGCAGCAACTAATTACAAGATATGTAGTACCAAATTTAAACACAAAAAGATACATAAAGTCACATGGGTTTGGCCGGGTGGAAGCAATCAAGATGGGAATCAGATTGATCATATATTAATAGCTAAAGATAGAGAAAATATAGTAAAATATGTACGAACGTTTAGAGAAGCAAACGCAGACTCCAACCATTATCTGGTTGCGGCGACAATGAGACAAAAGACGAGAATTATAACAGGACAAGAGTATCTAACAGAACAATAGCCATGGAAGAACATAAAAACAGTGAGAAAAGAGAACAATACGAGAAAAGTTTGAGAGAGAAACTACTTCGTGACAGGAAGAGTAATGATATAGAAGAGAAGATGAACTGCATCATAACAAGTATACACAAAACAGAAAGTGAAACATTGGGATACAGAATAAAAAAAGAGAGGCAAGGAATGGTTTGACGGCGAGTGCATGGAATACAGCAAAACAAAAATAGAGAGACGAAAAAAAATGGTTGAAAACGGGAACACAGGAAGACCTGGACAGCTACAAAGAATACACTAGAGAGACAAATAAAAAATACAGTAGAATCCACTTAATGTGATCACTTTGGGCCAAGAACATTTTGATAACATTAACGACTGATAACAATAAGCGAATTTTAGAAAAAAACTTATTTTAGAAAAGAAAAATTAGAGAATCTTAATTTATAGTGATTTTCGATAATTTCCACCTTCTGTTTTGCAAAGAGATCTTTCGCTTTTCGTCAACATCGTAAAAAAAGCAAGACTAAACTAAACTTATAAATTGAAATTCATAAAGCAAAGTCATCTTTTAACAAAATAAAAATAGAAACACGCCATGAAACGGGAAACTTCATTAGCTTTTGTATAAAAATTAAAATGAGTGACGTGTTTTGTAAAGATATATAAAATTTCAATGACAAATCAGAAAAAGATACGTTTATCTAAGTTTATTGTGTTGGAAATTCCTTGAAAGTGATAATAATAAGCAGCGTTTTGATCACATTATCCGGTGGTTTTTGTATGTAAACTAATTAAAGCGGCCGGTTCCCAGTCAAAATGATCACAATAACCGACTGATAACATTATCTGTGATCACATTAAGCGGATTCTACTGTATTGTACTTATATTTATGGTAAATAGAGATACAACCGTATAAAAAATGTTTCAAGTTTTTTTTTTTGTTTTCAAGTTTTGTAGCTTTAGAATAATTGTCCTAGGCTCTCGGGGCCCTCTGACTTCTGGAGTCCCGGTACACTGCCTCACTTTTCTCTATGATATCTACGTCAGGGGTAAGGTAAACTGGGCTCAAGACAAATTTCACTAAAATTTTAAAAATGATGAACTGGGCCAAAGGCAAATGGTACTAAAATTTTAAACACGGTGGAACTCGCTTTTGCGACAGTTCTTAGGCTTCTATACATCTACTTTTTCGGTAGGTTAAATTATTTGGGCTTTATTTTATTCCAATTTTTAATGCGTTAATCTTTTAATTAGGTAGATTTTTTTACTATATAAGGAAAACGCTAACATTTTAATATTTTTTTTTTATTTCGACCTTTATAGGTAAATATTTGCAATTTACAAACCACAAATAAAACACAATTCATAATGAAATATTAAAATACCCGAAACACGTACCGAATACCGTATTAGAAACACGTAAAATACCTACTCTAAAAATACAAAATAAGAATATCGGATTAAAAAATATATATGTAAATAATCTGAATAATTAATACCAATCTAAAAATATTCTATATGAAGTAAAATTGTTTTAAGAACGTGCGTTCTGATTGGTTTTGAATTATGCGGACAGACGGACAGACGGACAGACGGACACGGAGCTAGATCATAAGGCTTCTTCCTATACGTTGCATAGAAGCCTAAAATGGTAAACTGGGCCACAGGTAAATTTCACTAAAATTTTAGAAATGGTAAAATGGGCCAAAGACAAAGGGTAATTTATTTAGGATTAAGCTAATAATCATTTATGAATTATAGCGTGCATTTAATTATAAAGTCGCAAATATCCACAGCGTTGAGTCTACATCGAGGGAGATCCACCCCTTCCTTGTAACACCCTTTGCCGAGTAGAACCGGTATATGGGGATAATTTTAGTGAATACAGCATTTGTCAAAACGACCCGGAGCGCACGGAGAACAGGGGACGGGAGTGGAGGGTGCGAGGGTCGGTTTTGATAAATGCAACCACTGCAAATCTCAGATCTACCCTAAAATCTAGACATCAAATCGTTGTGTCGTGGTAAGGATTGACTGACAGCTCCAGGATAATTAATTAAATGAACCAATAACAAGTTAAACAATAAAATAATTATAAATTAATAAATAATAAAATTATTATTTATTATTAATTTAATTTAATAATTATTAATATTTATGGGTCATTCCATCAAATAATAGTATATTACTGGCCAAGCATAGAAAATGATCCGTTACTGGGCGTGCAGCTACATTAAAAAGTGAGCGTAGCGAGCTTTCTAAAGCTGTAAGCCCAGTAGCAGATCATAATATTTCTAGGCGAGGTGAGTATACTTTTTTATCGGAAAACTTAAAATTATCAATTATATCAAATATAAAAAAATATTGTTTAAATTACAAATTGTGACAGATAAGACAAATTAAAACAATGTCATTAGAGAAACCCTCTATGGCGAAGTGCAATAAGCAATTAAATCGTTTGGCGATCGTCAGTTCGAATCCCACGTCGGACAAATTTTTATAATAGAATTTTTTTATAATATAAATGAATTGACTTGCAGAAGTGACAGAATCGACCATTAATAAAAACACAGTAATGGTCGATTTTACATTATTAGTCGATTTGTGAGCTGACTAGGGATGCTTTGTTTTGGCTGCCGGGTGGACACTCGGAAAGCATCGCTTTCGTTATGTTTTCCGATAAAATCATTTTTACGGGGCGATCCTCACGGATTATGTTCAAAATTTGTGGAGATGTTCTCTATAATAAGAAAAAAATTCTCTGAAAGTTTTAGCCCTTAATATGCAGTGGTTTCGGAGTTATGATTTTTTGAAATTTTAGAAAAAAATTTTTTCAACTTTTTCATCAATTTTTTTGGTAAGGAAAACTTTTTTATTTAAATTAATGAAAACTGTATCTTGTGGGAAAAATTCTCAGCTTTCAAATAAAAATATCCATTTTATCCTAAATTCATCAATAGACCCTTAAATATCCAATTAAAGTGGAAAAATTGTTTTTTTATACTTTAAATACTTCAGATACTTTATACTTTAGATACTTCAAATTTGACTTTTTTTTCTTAAAGCTGAGAGTTTTTTCTACAAAATATATGTTTTTGCGATGTGCATATTTTTTGTTTTACTACATTGAAATTAAACATCATTTCCGGTAAGTGTTATACGATTATTCGGAATAGTAAAATAATTTTCTGTTAAATATTTAAATTAAAATATTTAAAAATTTCAAACTGCTCGCTAAAAAAATTGAGCTAATACGATAATACTAATAAAAGTAATTTTATAAGCGTCTGCCTCACTTTAATGTCTGCAATATTTTCATTTATTTGATTTTGAATACCAACAAAATTTGCTACCTATGAAATTTTCTAGTAAATTTTTTGTTTCGAAATTTTCTAGAACTGCGCACGCCATGACAGGGCATGTATAAATGTTAAAAATTTCTTCAAGTCTCATAAGGGCACAGACAAGATATTCTTCAGCACAGGTGCAGAGAGGAGCACCCAAGCTCCGTAAACTTCTCTCTGGTTTCTTCTTCACGCTGGATATCAGTTTCTTAAATTGTCAATTCTGTGGTTGGGCCAAGTAATCCTGGTTGGAGTCAAGTGGACTGAGTGATGCCACGACGCCCCCCTTCCCTTATCGAAAACCAAATTTATCTCGCCCCGGTACATCGAGACCAGATCGATTATGGAATACGCGACTAGATACGGTTTCTCGAACGACGACAGGCTACCTCTAAATTAATCAAATATATTTTTCCCAATTTTCTTTCCCCATTTCTTCTCCCCCTCCCCCACCGTCTCCAAGCACGGCCAACTCAGCACGCGAAAGCAAATCGCAGGGATCGCGACACGCTGGAGCATACTACAAATCCGCGACTTCCAAGTAAAGTGTCCACGTCAAGGCCAAGACTCCAGGCCTGAACGCCCAAGAAAAAATTGCGCACACAGAGCGACTACAGAGACTGTTTTCCTGACAAAATTATCTGGGAATTCCCAAAAAAATTGGTGGAGTGCAACGGTCTAATGCAGTACCACCAAGAGAAGCGATTACGGCATATAAAAAGGTACGATTCCGTATTAAAAAACACCTCCCAAGAACTTCCTCCCACCAGACACGGAGTATACGGCCAAGCTGTGGTTTCTAAATATAAGTACATGATAATGGAGATGATGATGAAGCCCCATAATGATTAGCAGTCCATCTTTATTTGAGAGATTTACGATTCAATTAAATAATCGCATGTTTTGCTGTCTTTTGCATTCGAATGTTTAAATGATCCACTAAATTTAATGTTTATATTTATAATTTTCTCTACAAACTTCCATAACTTTATTAGAATATTTTGAAATTCCTAGATGACCTTGCAATCTTGCATACTATTTCCAATCTCAGCGGTGGCTCGTCAGAGGAGGCAAGGGAGGCTTAGCCTCTCCTGAAATTCAGGACTATAAGTAATTAATTATAATTTTAGAAAAAGTGGATTTTTAATTGTAAAAACTATCAAAGTATAGATACTACATATCCAAAAAGTACAGCGAGGCTACTGCGGAAGCAAAATCCTCGCATGGTTAGCAAGGTTTTACTATTCTACTGATAATTTCCAGATTACCCCAAAGGGATTTCTCATCATTAGGCACAGATTAACCCCAAGTGACTCTGCATCGACTGAAACATAATATGCAGTACTAGAAAAATGCCGATATCGATTTAATGTATAGTATTGCTATTATATCCAATGAAGCTCTTTTAACGAAGTAATTGAGCATCAGCTTCATTAGTAAGTCGTGCGCTTTTGTATACCTAAAAATAGTATCTTCCAAGATATGTTTTTATTTAAAAAAATAGGAATGGAACCGAGTGGAAAATCGCTAATTATTATAAATGTACAATTGAAAGATAATATTAGGGAATACAAGGAAATATTAGAAAATTCTAGGAAATCTAGAAAATCCAAGAAAATTTTAGATAATCGTAAGAAATATTGAGAAATCTATACTTTATGATTGCCTCCTTGACTGAAAAAGCTATGAGCCGCCACTGCCTAATCTTTCTTATTACAATTATTTCTAGTGGGTTACACAAGTATGCAAAATCCAATTTTTTATTGCTCAGACAGGAGAACAAAATTAATAAAAAAAAGTCAAGAATAATAAGGGTTCTATAATAAGAATAATAACACCTGAAGATGATGATTATAAGTAGAAACTTTATTGTCTTCTCTACATATACTAGATTCTGGATTGGTCGAATGTACTAGGCATCAAGTATTTCTCTTTGTGGAAATGAATAACTAAACTTTGTCAATACAGACTTGTCAGAAGTTTCAAAGCTTAGTTTAGCCTCCCCTAATATTCTGCACAGAAGAAATTTAAAAATCTGCAATTTCACGCATTATCTATATATCTACTTATCTAATAGCGCACAAGAAGAACGTTCTTTCTTGTTTTCCAAGAAAGAAATTGTTGCGAAAATTTAGTGTACAAAGTTAGAGTGGGGTATAATACTCTTATGCTAAACTAACTTTATGATTAGCCAATTAGCCTCTGCAAATGAAGAAGTCACGAGCCGCCACTGCGTTAACACAACTGCCTATAGAAGGAAAATCTTAAGAAATCCCAGAAAATTTTAGGAATTCCCAGTATATCTTAGAAAATTAGAACATCTTAAGATTTTCACTTTGATATAACTTTAATTTAGCTTTTTGTACTTTTTCGAAAAAAAATCTTAAAGAAATTTAGAAGAAAATTTGAAGAAATTTCTCGAAATGTCCTAAAAGGAACTCTATTCCACAGAAAGATTCCTTGTGATTCGCTTCTCGACTGGAGAATTAGAGTTACCTATACCTGAATTAAAAAAACTTACAAACAAAATGAAATTAGTTGTTTTCAACTAATTCAACTAATTCAATAATTAATAATCTAATCAAGGGGAAAAATTTTAAAGTAGCAAAACTCTACAATTTTCAAGTTGAAACGTCCTGGTATATTGGTTTGATCGGAAAATGCTGTAATATTTAAATTTTTTACGACATTTACATACATCTTCCAATTAGAAGTGTATAATGCAGAAAAAAAAGTTCTAAGCCAGCGATTCTCAAACTTTTCCGAATCTGGTTTTCCCTGGCGCCCTACCTTACGTTGGATTCCATGATTAATCATAAGGAAAAGATTAAAATAATATTGTTTTATTAAAAGCTATAGTTATACATCAGCTTTTTAGGGTTTCCGTCTTAGCACAAGATGCAGCGACTCCCAGGATACCGCGGCGCACACTTGGGGAATCACTGTTCCAAGTAAGCAATCAGTTAATTGGTTTGAGCATAATAGTCTATAATTATTATTAAAAAAAAATAATAATTGATAAACAATTATCCACAGGTAAATTGTAAATTCTTTTAAATTATAACTGATCAGCTATTCCAGGGTCATGAGAAATTGATTTTGTTTTCTTGCATCAAGAAAAATTTACATATTCTGTTTGGTTTCTATTTTTACTTTTATTAGCTTTTTGAAAAAGTTCAACTCTTATTAATAACAACTTTTATATATTCATAAAAATCTTTTTTGTAACCGGCTCGTTGGTCTAGGGGTATGATTTTCGCTTAGGGTGCGAGAGGTCCCGGGTTCAAATCCCGGACGAGCCCAGTTTTTTTTAAGAATTTTTAATTTCAATTAGTAAATAAATAGAACTTGTGACGTATTCACCTATTCACTCAAAAATTTAATTACCTCCTGAATTTCTGATAAATATAATGGAGTGTAAAGAGTAAATAATAAATTTTGAACTTTTTTTTTTCAAAATATAGACAGTTAATGATACTCGCAAAGGCTAAAAACAATACTTGATGTTTTGTAATCCTATTTAGCTGAAGTTTAAATTTAGATGTGCATTAAAAATGACACATAAAAACTTGAAAAAATATTTATACAGTTGATGATTGATGTTAAAGAAATGAGAAATGGACATGAAACGTAATCGTTTCATTTGTACCAGACCAAATTTATGAAATCGCAATTTCAAGATGATGAGTCTGCTATTTTCAGGTTCAAGTTTATAAAATTAGATTTGACCTTAATTCTTAATTTCTTTAATTCAGGAGGAAGTGCAATGCTACTTTTACGTTTTTCTTCATTGTAAACAGCAGTTTTAACATCAACATTGGCATTTTTGTTCGTTCTGCTGTGAGATTTTCAAATTTTCATAGACCGGCGATTGTTGATAGCAAAGTTGAAATTCTGGTTCAAATCGCGGTCTTGACAAAAAAAGTTTTTTATATTACTCTTTTGGTGATTTCATACCTTGACTAATATAGAATGCGAAATTTTATCCGATCGGAACATTTTTGCACTCTAGAAAATTCGACGAGCATTTAGATAAACTATTGGACCCACTGAGTTGTAGAAAATAGTTCGAGAAAATAAAAGATTTAATGAAAATAGATCAAATATTTAGTTTTAAAATAAAACCGATAAAAACTTTGAACTCGACAAATATACAACTATTCCAAAAATATAATTGAGGTATAGATCTGCACATTTTTTAACCTCTCGATTTTATTAAAATACATTCCAGTTTGTTTGCTTTTGAAATAAACCAAGAAAATAAACTTTCTGTCAACCATGTAGATGACCTGCATTTTAAATCTGAAAGCCAGACAGCTAGTAATTTTAAGAAATCAATTTATGAAGTTTTCTTGTGAGTGTATTTTTGACAAAATTAAAAATACTCTTTTAGCATAAAATAACTGAATGTTTAGATAAAGCTTTATTTTTTTATTTGTAAGTAGAAATAAATTGCAAACAACCCACATAAAAATTTTGTCTGCTCGGCAACTAATAAATTTAAATAAAATTTTGAAAAAAAATATTACTTTCGAAATTTGACAAGGGGGGTTTCAAACTTTAGAGTTGGATTAAAAACTGCAAACAACAAAACTTTCTTCCAACTTGTATTTGGAAACGAGAATAGAAATGAATGAAAAAGGTCTATGGAATGTCATGGAAATTTCATTGCCTCGAATAAAATTTTTCCGTGATCTTGAAAATTTTTGATCCTACTGAAACTTGAATTTTATTTTTATATTAATTTATTGGATCAATTGAACAACCTAGACCAAGGACGTTTGCTATACAGCAGTATTCAGTTGAACAATGTTCAGAGGCAATTGTGCCAATTCCATTTAATCTAAAAGTAGTAAAAGTATTCTAATTTTGGAACGCCGCTGCTTTTTATTATTAACAAAATTGTTTATAAAATTATGACCATACAATATTTTAGTGCATTATTTTAGTCGAGACAATGCTATAATAATCCACTGTGTCACGTTCTTAAAAGCAATCAGCCCACTTACTTGCCCGTGCATTGGCCTGATATATTTTTAAAAATAATATTGCACTCAATTTTTTTCAAATCAAGAAGTGCCTACGTAAGCGATTTTGCACATCAAACTGCTTCGCTAATGTTTTATTCTTGAGATTGACTCATATTTGATGAAAATAAATACTTTTTAAATTATCAATTTGAACTTCGTGCAATAGAATTCAAAAATAGGAATCTATTATTTGTGTTTATATCACACTATAAAAAAAGATAGTTCAAAATTTGTTGTTGCTATCTAACGGAAAGGGTCCGTGCATTCTTTCCATATATTTAAAGCTTCCTATTCGTCCAGAGCTGGATGAGTTGCCTCATAATGTCATCGAGCTTTGCGAATTTTCCAACTTTTTTTTTAATTTGCTGTTTCTAAAATTGAACCAAGCATGCAAAAATTCATAACTTAACCCAGTTTCATCTTGAAGAGATTTGAAAAATATACCCAATATACTACTGCTGTTTTTGCGTCAAACGGATCGATAACATTGACTTTTATAATTCAATCCATCTTGGGATTTTTTATGCTTGAATTCGGAAAATATTCGGAATATCAATATAAAATTTTGACACATAAATTTTATGATATTGAACTATTAATTAATGCAAAAATAATTTTTTCCATTTTTTTGAAACTCTAGAGTGTCATTACGCCTTAAATAATTGCATTTTGTAGCATTCTGTTTTCCATGCCAGTCACCACTGACAGTACACTGCAAGCAGAATAAACTCACTAGTGCTTGTCCCCATCCCTATTCCCGTCCTCATAACTCCAAGCACGGCTGCACGCGTAAGGGAAGAGCGGGGATCGCGACGAGCTGGAGCGCAATGCAAATCCTCGACTTCCAAGTCCGGTGTCCATGTTAAGGCCAAGGCTCCTAACCTGAACGCCCAAAACGAAGGCGCGTAGACAGAGCAACCTCAGAGACCCTGAATCCCTTATCCAGGGATTCCCGGATAAATTGGTTGAGCGCAACGGTCCACAAACCATCTCCAAGACAAGCCATCACGGCACATGAAAGGGAACGATTCCATATTAAAAAATGATTCCCAAGAACTCCCTCCCTGGACGTGGAGTATACAGCCAAGCCGTAGTATCCAATTATAAGGTCACGATGATGATGATGATGTTTGGATGATTAGCAATGTCGCAGTCGCGTCGGTTAGCTCAATCTTGCCGGGTGAGAGCTATAGATATGTTGAATAGTTTCAAATCGAAGTTCAAATCTAGATTCAGACTGTTCTTTCAGGCAGGTGCTTGTCCGGCAAAGACAACTACATGTTGTTAAGTCAGGGACTTCCGTACAACTTGTTAGAACACCTTTCATATCCACGAAGGAGATGTGGCTGAAGTTAGATTCAGATTCAGATTTGAATTCAAACCCAGATTTACTTTTTCACAGTGGACCAGCTAAATAGTTACCATGTAAATTATATTTGATAGATGCGCCTTCCAATTGTAAATTCTTCAAACCTAATACTCCTCAAGCGTAAAACCACCTGCTAACAATGAATTGCACATCTCTACATTAAAAATGTACCCAAATTGAAATTTTGGGTTATTTGTAACTCCAACAAGAATATTTATTAAACTCGAACTGTGTTAGATTCTAACCTATCTCAATAAATCATAAATATTCCGCCCGACTAGAAGAAATAATTTTTAATTTCCCCCGTCCCGTCCTTGGGGGTAGATTTGCGACTCCAAGCTAATTTATTTAAAAAAATCGAAGTGTGTTAAATTCTAACCAATCTCATTAAACCAGAAATATTCCGCCCGACTAGCAGATAAAATTTTTATTTTTCCCCCTGCCGTCCTTGGGGGTAGATTTGCGACTCCAAGTTAAATTATTAAAAAAAATGGAAGTGTGTTAGATTCTAACCAATCTCATAAAATCAGAAATATTCCGCCCCACTAGAAAAAGTAATTTTTAATTTCCCCAGTGGCGTCCTTGGGGGTAGATTTGCGACTCCAAGCTAATTTATTTAAAAAAATCGAAGTGTGTTAAATTCTAACCAATCTCATTAAACCAAAAAAATTCCGCCCGACTAGCAGATATAATTTTTATTTTTCCCCCTGCCGTCCTTGGGGGTAGATTTGCGACTCCAAGTTGAATTATTAAAAAAAATGGAAGTGTGTTAGATTCTAACCAATCTCATAAAATCAGAAATATTCCGCCCTACTAGAAAAAGTAATTTTTAATTTTTCCAGTGGCGTCCTTGGGGCCAGATTTGCGACTCCAACTTGAACTATTAAAAAAAATCGAAGTGTGTTAGATTCTAATCAATCTCATAAAATCAGAAATATTCCGCCCGACTAGCAGATATAATTTTTATTTTCCCCCCTGCCGTCCTTGGGGGTAGATTTGCGACTCCAAGTTGAATTATTAAAAATAATGGAAGTGTGTTAGATTCTAGCCAATCTCATAAAATCAGAAATATTCCGCCCGACTAGCAGATATAATTTTTATTTTTCCCCGTGCCGTCCTTGGGGGTAGATTTGCGACTCCAAGTTGAATTATTAAAAATAATGGAAGTGTGTTAGATTTTAGCCAATCTAATAAAATTAGAAATATTTCGCCCGACTAGAAAAAATAATTTTTAATTTCCCCAGTGCCGTCCTTGGGGGTAGATTTTCGACTCCAAGCTCAATTATTAAAATAAATCGAAGTGTGTTAGATTCTAACCAATCTAATAAAATTAGAAATATTCCTCCCGACTAGAAAAGATAATTTTTAATTTCCCCAGTGCCGTCCTTGGGAGTAGATTTGCGACTCCAAGTTGAATTATTAAAAAAAATGGAAGTGTGTTAGATTCTAACCAATCTCATAAAATCAGAAATATTCCGCCCGACTAAAAGATATAATTTTTAATTTCCCCAGTGGCGTCCTTGGGGGTAGATTTGCGACTCCAAGTTGAATTATTAAAAAAAATGGAAGTGTGTTAGATTCTAATCAATCTCATAATATCAGAAATATTCCGCCCGACTAAAAGATATAATTTTTATTTTCCCCAGTACCGTCCTTGGGAGTAGATTTGCGACTCCAAGCTAAATTATTTAAAAAAATGGAAGTGTGTTAGATTCTAACCAATCTCATAAAATCAGAAATATTCCGCCCCACTAGAAAAAATAATTTTTAATTTCTCCACTGGCGTCCTTGGGGGTAGATTTGCGACTCCAAGTTGAATTATTAAAAAAAATGGAAGTGTGTTAGATTCTAACCAATCTCATAAAATCAGAAATATTCCGCCCCACTAGAAAAAATAATTTTTAATTTCCCCAGTGGCGTCCTTGCGGGCAGATTTGCGATTCCAACTTGAACTATTAAAAAAAATCGCAGTGTGTTAGATTCTAATCAATCTCATAAAATCAGAAATATTCCGACCGACTAAAAGATATAATTTTTATTTTCCCCCGTGCCGCCCATGGGGGTAGATTTGCGACTCCAAGCTAAATTATTTAAAAAAATGGAAGTGTGTTAGATTCTAACCAATCTAATAAAATTAGAAATATTCCGCCCGACTAGAAAAGATAATTTTTAATTTCCCCAGTGCCGTCCTTGGGGGTAGATTTTCGTCTCCAAGCTCAATTATTAAAAAAATCGAAGTGTGTTAGATTCTAACCACTCTCATAAAATCAGAAATATTCTGCCCCACTAGAAAAAATAATTTTTATATTCTCCAGTGGCGTCCTTGGGGGTAGATTTGCGACTCCAAGTTGAATTATTAAAAAAAATGGAAGTGTGTTACATTCTAACCAATCTCATAAAATCAGAAATATTCCGCCTCACCAGAAAAAATAATTTTTAATTTCCCCAGTGGCGTCCTTGCGGGCAGATTTGCGATTCCAACTTAAACTATTAAAAAAAATCGCAGTGTGTTAGATTCTAATCAATCTCATAAAATCAGAAATATTCCGACCCACTAGAAAAAGTAATTTTTAATTTCCCCAGTGCCGTCCTTGGGGGTAGATTTGCGACTCCAAGTTGAATTATTAAAAAAAATGGAAGTGTGTTAGATTCTAACCAATCTCATAAAATCAGAAATATTCCGCCCCACTAGAAAAAATAATTTTTAATTTCCCCAGTGGCGTCCTTGGGGGTAGATTTGCGACTCCAAGTTGAATTATTAAAAAAAATGGAAGCGTGTTAGATTCTAATCAATCTCATAAAATCTGAAATATTCCGCCCCACTAGAAAAAGTAATTTTTAATTTCTCCAGTACCGTCCTTGGGGTAGATTTGCGACTCCAAGTTGAATTATTAAAAAAAATGGAAGCGTGTTAGATAATTTTGTGTAATTAATAACGGTTTTTTTGTTGTTCTTGTTGTAATGACCATTAATTTTTTACGTTCAAAGTTTACGCTTCTTCCGCCTCGCAAGAAAAAATAAACGAACAAAAAAATTTCGAGAACATTTTAAACCTTCCATAATGTACTCTAATCAATCTCATAAAATCTGAAATATTCCGCCCTACTAGAAAAAGTAGTTTTTAATTTCCCCAGTGGCGTCCTTTGGGGTAGATTTGCGACTTCACGCTAAATTGTTAAAAAAAATCGAAGTGTGTTAAATTCTAACCCGTGGGGTTAAATCGGCAATATAGGCTAAAAAAGTTGCAAAACCTTGGCCAAAAAATTTCGACCTCTCCCCTTTTTGCAAACTAAACACTAGTTTATTTTTAATAAGTCATTTTAATAAAGTTAAAAGAGTTTATCATATATAAAATAATAATTTTTATTCTTTAATTAGTTTATTTAAAACTTTGTCTAAGGTATATCGAAAAGGAAACATATCATCCAATAAAATTGTATTATAATAGTTCCTCATATTTTGTAATAATTGCGGTGTTGGAATCCTCAGTAGTACAAATGATACCATAGTACATTTTAAAAATTAGAATATTTACTAATCTTCCCACTATATACACGATGCACTTGATTGGTATAGTGGGAAAAAGCTTTTGTAGATATTTGCAAGTGTGGTAGGTCATGTCATCATTGATGAAAATGGTTGTGTAATCCAATTTTAACGCACGACAGTCCTCATCTTCTAGTAGCAAATGAAGATCAACGGCGGATTGATAATTATCACATATGGTTGTAATTCGATCTATATAACTATCAATGAATTTATCCAAGACAATTGGAGATAAACGGATAGTCATATCACCAGCGACAGAATTAAATGGATTTTGTGATATTTTGCATAATACACATGTATATTGGAATGATGGAGAGCTGACTTCTTCGTATGTCTTTGAAACGATACCTGAACATTGCTTTGAATGTAACCATCTTTTGCAGTCTTTACATTGTACTGATGGTTCCCGAGTGCCTAATCCACACTGTGTACATAAATTAGACATATTGTCTGATGAAATTAATAAAAGTTGTTGCAAGTCGACTCGAAACTTCTCCGGATCAATATGAGAATCGTTACATTTTTTTACAAATAATTTCATATCTTGCACTTCGATTAACATTTTAATATAATATAAAACGAACACTCCACAATTTACTCCATCTGTTTGCTTAGGATAATCAGAAATGCTCGCAACTTTTAATTTTCTGAAGTTGATTCTTTCATACTTATTATGTTCATTTCGTGCAATAACGTATTTTTTCACCATCGCTAATAATTGTTCTTTGCTTATTGTTGCATAACCAGGATCTAAAAAGTAAATTATGTGAGTTTGTAAATCGACAACAATCAATGTCCAATGGGTTCCGTCAACATTATATGGCATAACTATATATTTAACTCCCTTCAAGTTTTTCACATATGGTTGAAATTTATTCAGACTTTTTGATTTTCCTGAGTAATCTGGCGCAAATATTATTTGACACGATACTGTATCTACATAGTAAATGGTAGATTTTGTCGATTTTGTGAATATAATTGCACCAGCATCGATATGGGGAGGAATATTTCTGATTTTATGAGATTGGTTAGAATCTAACACACTTCCATTTTTTTTAATATTTCAACTTGGAGTCGCAAATCTACCCCCAAGGACGGCACTGGGGAAAATAAAAATTATATCTTTTAGTCGGGCGGAATATTTCTGATTTTATGAGATTGATTAGAATCTAACACACTTCCATTTTTTGTAATAATTCAACTTGGAGTCGCAAATCTACCCCCAAAGACGGCAGGGGGAAAAATAAAAATTATATCTGCTAGTCGGGCGGAATATTTCTGATTTTATGAGATTGGCTAGAATCTTACACACTTCCATTTTTTTTAATAGTTCAACTTGGAGTCGCAAATCTACCCCCAAGGACGGCACGGGGGAAAATAAAAATTATATCTTTTAGTCGGGCGGAATATTTCTGATTTTATGAGATTGATTAGAATCTAACACACTTCGATTTTTTTTAATAGTTCAAGTTGGAGTCGCAAATCTGCCCCCAAGGACGCCACTGGGGAAATTAAAAATTACTTTTTCTATTGGGGCGGAATATTTCTGATTTTTTGAGATTGGTTAGAATCTAACACACTTTCATTTTTTTTAATAATTCAACTTACAGTCGCAAATCTATCCCCAAGGACGCCACTGGAGAAATTAAAAAATTTTTTTTCTAGTGGGGCGGAATATTTCTGATTTTATGAGATTGGTTAGAATCTAACACACTTCCATTTTTTTTAATAATTCAGCTTACAGTCGCAAATCTATCCCCAAGGACGCCACTGGAGAAATTAAAAAAAATTTTTTCTAGTGCGGCGGAATATTTCTGATTTTATGAGATTGGTTAGAATCTAACACACTTCGATTTATTTTAATAACTGAGCTTGGAGTCGAAAATCTACCCCCAAGGACGGCACGGGGGAAATTAAAAATTATTTTTTCTAGTGGGAAGGAATATTTATGATTTTATGAGATTGGTTAGAATCTAACACACTTCCATTTTTTTTAATAATTCAACTTGGAGTCGCAAATCTACTGCCAAGGACGGCACTGGGGAAAATAAAAATTATATCTTTTAGTCGGGCGGAATATTTCTGATTTTATGAGATTGATTAGAATCTAACACACTTCCATTTTTTTAAATAATTCAACTTGGAGTCCCAAATCTACCTCCAAGGACGGCAGGGGGAAAAATAAAAATTATATCTGCTAGTCGGGCGGAATATTTCTGATTTTATGAGATTGGCTAGAATCTAACACACTTCCATTTTTTTTAATAATTCAACTTGGAGTCGCAAATCTACCCCCAAGGACGGCACGGGGGAAAATAAAGATTATATCTTTTAGTCGGGCGGAATATTTCTGATTTTATGTGATTGATTAGAATCTAACACACTTCGATTTTTTTTAATAGTTCAAGTTGGAGTCGCAAATCTGCCCCCAAGGACGCCACTGGGGATATTAAAAATTACTTTTTCTAGTGGGGCGGAATATTTATGATTTTATGAGATTGGTTAGAATCTAACACACTTCCATTTTTTTTAATAATTCAACTTGGAGTCGCAAATCTACCCCCAAGGACGGCAGGGGGAAAAATAAAAATTATATCTGCTAGTCGGGCGGAATATTTCTGGTTTAATGAGATTGGATAGAATTTAACACACTTCGATTTTTTTAAATAAATTAGCTTGGAGTCGCAAATCTACCCCCACGGACGGGACGGGGGAAATTAAAAATTATTTCTTCTAGTCGGGCGGAATATTTATGATTTATTGAGATAGGTTAGAATCAAACACAGTTCGAGTTTAATAAATATTCTTGTTGGAATTACAAATAACCCAAAATTTCAATTTGGGTACATTTTTAATGTAGAGATGTGCAATTCATTGTTAGCAGGTGGTTTTACGCTTGAGGAGTATTAGGTTTGAAGAATTTACAATTGGAAGGCGCATCTATCAAATATAATTTACATGGTAACTATTTAGCTGGTCCACTGTGAAAAAGTAAATCTGGGTTTGAATTCAAATCTGAATCTGAATCTAACTTCAGCCACATCGAAGGAGGTCGAGATCTAAAACCCGGTATACTCCAGAAAGTCAAGAAGAGCTGCAGTTTAGTTTGCGCATTGTTTATGAGCATCGCATCCAGGATCAACTCGGATTTCAATATTAAGTTTCTATGTTCCAAATTTATTTCATTTAAGACATTTTGTTATATAATTAATTAAAAAGTGAACTCTAGGTTTTTTTCTTCCCAGTTGAAGAAATTCAATTCTTTGCTATCCCCCCCCCCGCAGAATAATCAGTTTTGAAAATATTTCACTCTTTCCATGATGTATTTGAGCTCTCTCTCCCCTCTCCCCTTTTTCGCCACTATCTCTTCACCACCTTAGAAAAAATTGGAAAGCTCTACAGGCCTTGAATGTCCTTACTTTCTTATAACAAAATGATGAACAGCAAAGAAGAACTACTGGAAGAATCTCTGCTATAATTCAACCACAAGAAAATACAACCACTGCAGCAATGATGTTTTAATTCTGGATTATCAGAAGAAATATAAAACACTTTATGGTACTGCAAGCAAGAAATTGTATTATGCGATATCCCACGACAGAAAATTATAAGCAAAAAAATAACAATTTTTTGCACAAACAGGTTGTGATTCCATTTCTGCCAATTTTAACAAATTTACACTAATGCCCGTACCAATAGTCACGGATTAATCCTAGATTCAAGATAATCCTTGGATTTACCAATGAGATTAATGGAATTTAGACCGTATCCTAGCAACAGCTGCTATTTAGAGGATTAATCTTAAATTACTATTAGTACGTGCATAAATACATTGAAGTTACTACGAAAAGTTGTGTTTGTGGGCAATCGTGGAAGTGTTTACGATAAGTGGAGGACAGGCCGAAGCTTGAATGCACTCAGGACACATATCGGGATTATTATTACGCTACCTCCGATGTTGAGGCCACAATGTGTTGATGCACACCGAAAGGCCGAGGGCCGAGTTAAGAAATTCTCTCAAGCCCAAGATTCGAACCCAGAATTTCCTCTCTGTAACTGAACTAGCAATCACACCAATCCACGGCTGTGGTTTACGTAAAGCTACTACTAGAAAAAGCTGTGTTTGTGGACAATCGTGTAAGTGTTTAACGATCTTTCTTTAGCCAAGAGGAGATGCAGAAGGAAACTAACAACACCGGTATCTTAGATTCATTAAAAAATGTAGAGAAAAGTGTGCTAAAATGTGGTATGGTCGATAAAACGGCACATTAGCTTTTCTTAAGATATCTACCTTTGAATGAGTTGACTAAGTCATTTCCTTTTCGTTTATGACTCATGTACTTTTAAAATTTTATAGTAATTGGCAAGTAGTACATTTCATAATTTTATTATAGAAGTTATATTTTTACTGTGTGAAGTATGACTCAACGTCCGATCACTTGAAACCTGTTTTTTTTTAAATATCTCTAAAGAAATCGGATGCGTAATGAAATTTAACAATGTTTTTGTTTAGAGAATTTTTTCATTTTAGCCCTTGAAATTTCTTAAACAACATATACCTGTAGAAGGTATTTAATTGTGTGTCTTATAATAATTTGTTCATAAAAAATTTCTTCTTCGTTTGCCCCGCTAACAATTTATTGCCTACCGCTGCCACTGTCAGATTTGCTTGCATATTTTATTTTCACGGACTTCGGCACTGAAAGTTATCGAGTTTTTACATTTTCTAATTTGCCAAAAAAAATAAAGGTTGCCATTTAAAAAAATTTACGATGACTTCACAGCTCGAAATACAATAAAAAATTAGCAATGATAGAAAAAAAGTGGCATTTAAAAATATAAGATTAACGGATTTGGGAATTTTCTGAGAAAATCTCTCTAAAAAATGTAATCGAATTTGTATCAGAATTTACGAGCTCACTGTATATTATTTAAAATAAGCTAATTTAGATCAATTTACGAATTGGTTTATGGTCTGTGCATTTGTAAAACTGTCATTCCCATTGCAACATGGGGATGTTTTAAAATGTCATTTAACAATAAAATTAAAAAAATAAAAATTGTAGATTAATAAATGAAATTAAAAAATATTGAGTCTACGCATACATGAAGACTGCAGCCACTAAGTGCTGCAATAACGTGTATGCGGTACTGAGAACGGCTAATAAGACAGAAACAATGTGTCTATCCTCTATTGCTCATTCCTTAATTATGCAAAAGTTATTAAAATTAAGAATCCAAAATACTCGTGTTTTAAAGCAAGAAAACATTGCTGCGGACAATTCTTAAAATGTCGTCAAAATAACAGCTATCACTAAATAATGGATTGATATCTTGAAATATGTTTGTTTCGGTACCAACTGTATTTTTCTCCACACTAAAAAGCATAGGGCTCCGAACCACGTAAATTTAAAACACCGATATTGACAAGGTTTAAGGTAGAAAAACCTAATGAAGTTATTCCTCGCTCGGAGTCAAAATTGTGAATTAAATTAAATTAAAGATTAGAAATAATAATAATTAAAACTATGAAAAGAGTGTAATATAAATCTAGCGCCAAAGAGGATATTTTGAAAAATTTGATAATATATTAAAATTAATAAAAAAAATTAAATTTTAAAATTTTATTTTTAAGAAATTCAAATAAACGGCAAAAGCCATATCTATTTTAGCGTGTGCATTATGAAATATGTCGCACTTACATAAAAACGTTTTAAAATTAACTAATGAACATAATCCTGGCTTAATCCATGATTTAATATAAATTCCCAGTTGACTAACGAAAGCAGTCTATGCAAAATGTAAATTTTGACCGAGAGCGTCGTTATATTTAACCGTATAAACTTTCCGGTGCAATTACCCCCTTGTTTCAATTTTTCTGTAGATACTAAGTACGTCGTCGAGTATAAAAATAAAAAATTAGAAAAAATTACTTACGAAATTTTTACAATCCACACTATTTTCGAGAACAAAATCAAATTTTTCAAAAAATCGTCTCAAAACTCGAGCAAGTAGTGCCAAAAAAACAGAAAAACTACAACTGAGATTAGCGAATTAATAAAATAAGTAATTACTGAAATTACAGAACCAAAATAATTAGGGTAGTATACACTTCACAATAAGGTCGAGAAACTGTAAGTTCTGGATGTGCACAAGCTAAACTTTTTCCCCTACCCACGAGAGTAACTTTTAATTTTAGATTTGGCATCGCGACGCTTTTTGGACGCCGCAACTGCTTACACTCGCAATTTTGTCACGTTAATTGAACGAAACGTTTTACACTCGACTCTATCGTTAATTTAAGAGTTCTCAATTAAAACTACTACGAGATATAATTTTTGAATTACACACCTCATCAAACGATCAACTTGTAATCGAAGAATTAATACGCAAGGTCAAACATGAAGTGTTTGGTTGCAAAAAAATTTCCGGAAGGTATTATTATATTACGGTGTTGTCAATCAAAATTGAGATGCCAAGATTTTGAACCTAAAAGTCAAAATTTGAGTTTTCCTCATCGGTAGTACTACTATCGTATGTTCATGTCAGAGCCAGATTAAGCTTTTTTTTTTTTGGGGCCAACGACATACATTTTTTTCGGAATTCTTGTAGCATAAATTAAGACCAAAATTTTTTTAAAAGTAAAAAGGAAAACTTTTTACTTTTTAGCCGCTCTACTTTTTGAATAAAAAAATCCAAAAGAAAATTATTAACTATACGATGTTGAAACAGACAAATGTCTGTCTGATTAACAAATTATACAACATCAAAACCATTCTTGTGTTTAATTATGTAAGTATGTGCGTGCTTTTCTTTTGGCTCATCAGCTACTTGCAAGTTCGTTCTTCGATACAAAGGAAGTATGACGAGTTGGTAATGTCGAGTCGCTTTTGTACGCTTAGGAAATTTGGAATTGGTTTAGAAAATAGGGCATTGATGGGAAAACTGATTTTACAATTCGACATTACCGGTTTGTACTATGTCATCTCAGCTAATGAAAAAAAATCTTATCACATCGAATCAATCGCAACGTTCCTTGTTGTGGTGTCAGCTGTTGTGGACACCAGTTAATACAAATAAAACCATTGAAGAATATGAAAATATCCCTTTAATGTTTAATGTAGAACAAAAATAGAAAAGAGCAGTGGCGGCTTGTCATAAAGGGCACAGGGGCACGTGCCCTCCCATCCCAAAACCAAAAACAAGCACTATCTTAAAATAATTATCAAAAAAATAAATTTTATATTTTAAAAACTACTTCTTTTATTTTGTGCCCTCCCACTGGAAAATGTCATGAGCCGCCACTGGAAAAGAGGTAAGTTATCCACTGACCCAGAAATGAACCTAAAACAAACATACATAATGATCAAATAAAGCTAGTAATTAGTTGAAGACTTAAACCGGGAGTCGTTAGACTTATTATTCTCATCTAAAAAATCATGTTTTAATTTTGTTTGGTTTGCCTGAAATTTGTGGTAGATCGGTTTCAAATGTATAGTCTGTAAAAACAAGGTAAATAATAAAAAGAATTTGTCCAACCGCATTTAAAATCGCGAAATTATGAACAAATTTAATGCCGAATTTTACAAAACTGAAAATTTAATCTATGATTAAAATTTCACTACAATGCTTTTTAATTGTTGTAAAATTTTAGTCATTGATTAAATTTAATTTTTCAAATCTTGAAAACTAGTTAGGCAACACAGTGTACCAGTTGAAGGAAAATCAATTACAAATTTGACTTTAGTGTAACTGAACGTGTTTTCAATGCGAAGACACAAATAGTAAAATCAAACTGAAGAAGTCATTATAATAGATTATATAGATTACCCATTATAGTTTGAAACTGATCATGGAAGCAAAAAATTCGTCATTGTGTAATGAATACAAACCGGACTTGTATGCGATTATAAGTTTTGTTTGATGTAGCATAAAACGTAAATCTATCCACTCTTTCGGTGCCAATCATAAGCGATCCAAGAATTTCCATTTACGAAGTGCAGAAGCACTTATTTTCAAAACGTATTCTTCTTCTTCTAAGTGGCAATGCGGGGCATTCCTTCATCTGAGTGGATTCTAACTGGCGTTGTTGTTTTCAGATCCCGTAAGGGCCGCTATAGTGGCCTTAAGCAAAGTACTGGAACTATAGCAACAGGTGGCTGTATCGATGTGGATAAGCGTGCGTTTGAACATTCTAAATCGTGCGTCATCGTAATTCCTTTGAGTTTATTGCAGGCTCTCAATTATTGCCTTGATGATGTCCTGCTTGGCTTCTTGGATAGTTAGCTGAGCCGTGATGATCGCTAGGTGCGCCGGGGATATTTTGGCATCTTGGTTGGTATTGTTGCTGGGTCTTGGGCTGCTGATATACTCGTTAGGTTGGTCAGTGGTTTTCTCTTGACTTGGGGAACTTGAGGCAATCCCTGTAGCTGGCAAGGTGCGGGCCACCGCAGTTTGCGCAGGTGGCAGGTGTGTCTATCAGTTTTGCGCAGGAGCTTGTAACGTGAACTCCGGCGCATGTGACGCATCTTGGAGGGGACCTGCAGGCTATTGTTGGGGTGAAGTGGCCGAACAACTGGCAGCGGTGACATTGGCCCAATCGAAACTTTTTGTATGGATTTGCCTTGTGGTGTCTTCTTTAAATTTCCAGCAGGAGCGGTAAGGGCTTTATGTCGCATCCACGGTACATTCTCGTAACTTGATCGATTTAAATTCTCTGTGCTTCTATACCTTGTTTTGGCGAATACCCCCAATGTCCACTTTTAGGAGTGCGTCTTCAGATGGCTGGTGCATGAAGGAGCCGGAACTGTTCTCAGGCAGGTTAGCTTCTAGTATCCTGACTAGTTGCCTGTAATCCTCTGGGTTGATCTGGAGGCCTTCCGGGACACTGTGGACGCTATTGTATTTGACATTTCTTTACTTGAGTGTCTTGGTAATCATTAGCCAAGCAACTCTGTCCTTTAAGGTGATTGGAGGAACTCTCCAACGTCTTTGGGGCCGTGCCTGAGTGGGTGGTGGAGTCTGGCTTGTGGGTGATACTGTCGTAGCTGAGTCCCATGGCTACGTTATCAATGTTGATCACGTTAAGATTCTTCTATACCTTAATTGGTTTAAATCGGTTGGCACAGTGTTGTTCTTCCGTTCAACCAGAATGAATTCGTCTTAGACTTCATGTGAATTTTCAGCTTGGACGGTGATCGAAGTATGGGCAGTGGTATCGTCTTCGCAGATTGAAGTCCTGGGTGTGGAAGGTGGTGGGGAGCTTGTGATGCTGGCGATTTCGTCATCTAGGTCGCTGTCGTCGGACATCAGTTCTTCCATGTTTTTGGTGAGCTGGGCACGCTGGACCAATAACGATGAGGTTGGTTGGTTATTCTGAGTTGGAGTGACTACGGTTTCTGTCTTCTTTGGAAGGTTTCCAAACCATATGCAAGGACCAAGGGAGGCCTCAACAAATCCTTCTTATATAGTCAAGTCCCAATAGTCCCAAGATCATCTAGTTCCAATGCAAGTCATAACTCTCAACATTTTTTTATCAACCAAAAAAGGTTGGCGTGTTTCATGACATTCAAGCTATGAGATTAGATACATAAAACATAATCTGCCCTGATCAAAAGTTGACATAGATCAGTATGTGACTGCATTACTCCATTCAACCACCCAATATACGATGTCGGAAAATCCAAATATAGAAACAATATTTCCAAACGCAAAATTATCAACCATCAAGTTCTCGACAACCAACACGCACAAAGAACCAAATGCGTACAACCAAAATCACATTTGTTGCTACAAAATGTGTTTATCAAAAATAAATACATCTGACGCTGATAACGAGAACATCCTCAAAGTCGCCACATGACCAACATGTCATGAAAAAATCCAAACATGTTTAATACGAATGCTGAAAAATAACATAAATTCTGTACAATTGCCGCATCTTAAGAAATACAAATCATAACAGAGCATTATAATATTCACCGTAATAAATACCTTACTACACCAACAAAAATTTAACAAATGAAAACTGTGACCGAGTTTGACAGAACAGTTTTTGCAGAAGTTCACTAAATGAACGCGTACAGAATGCAACAAACAAAATCTAACATTTTATTCCAAACATAGAAAGCTGATTTTTGGTATCCATACGTTTTTATACGAAAAACATATGCAGGTTTTTACACCGCATATGTATTTATTAAACACATATATACAAGGTGTCCCCAGATACACTTTACATAACTTAGTTGGTAATAGAGAACATTTTTCTAGAAACATTTTTAACAAATTTTTTTTTCTAAATTCAAGCCCTCTGGAGTTAGGCTTTTTTAAAGCATTTTTTTTTTAATTTCCACTGTCACGTAGCCTAGCACAGAAATAATTGACTTTTTAGTAAAAATAGATTAGTGCTTTTTTAAAGAGCTTGAAGTAATATACAAACTAGACAGCAAAATATTTGTTGTCTAAAATCAACGGCTTTCGAGTTATGAATGAAAGTAATTAACAAAATGTTGAAAAATTTGAACTTTTTTTTTATTTTGGTTTTTTCAAAATCCTGTATCTGAAACATTTTACAAAAATTCTAACGCCCCATTCCGGATAAAAAATTTAACGGACTACAACGTTTATAGTAAAAATTTTTGAAATACCAATTCCTTTCACAGATAATCTGAAAATCAGAAAAACAAGGCAGCTACAAAACAAAAAATTAAATTTGGTAGCTATATCTGTCCTCATTAAAGCAAAGGAATAAATTGTAAGAGTGGATATTATGCCGAAAGTTCTGGTAGTAACAATTTTCTAAATCTAAAAGCATGCAGCAAAAAATGCGAGATACAACAATGGATTCAATGGATTTTTAGGTACCTCTTGCACAGGTTTTTCTCTCACGATCCAAATGTCCAATTGTCGTCACTTTGCAGCAGGATTTTCCATTTTGTTATTAGTAATAAAATATTTTACAGTACACAAGTTTAATTCAATAATGCGATTATTGAAATCGCGAAATTTAATTTAAAAACAGATTCCCGCTAATCTAAACTTGTCATTTTCGATTTAGGCGGCTTTAGAGATATTTTTGAAAAGTTTGCTGAGTTCAAAGTTTCCGTCTTTTCAAATCTTTTCAGTGCTGTTTTTACAAATTTCGTGGGCCTGCAGATCCGTGCTTTTTTGAGTTTGGGCGCCATACAGACATGATTTTATAAAGAGCGTATAGGCCCAAAACTCATTCGTCTCAACTTTTGTTATTAAAACAATTTGTTTCGCTTTCCAGTTTAGTATGTCTGTTGAGAAAATTCCCATGTTTGCATAACTATTATAATCATAGAGAGAATCTGCATTAATCTGTACATGAATACAATCATGGCATAATAGATATGAAGCGTTGGAAAATTCGTAAAAAACAGAAAATAATAAACATTGCTATTTATAGTAAAGCACTTTATTGGAGAGGAAATATTTACATAAACGGTAAAAAATGTTGGAATTGTTTCATTACAATAATTGTTTGGAATATAAAGCATTAACTTTCTTCAATTTAATTACTAGCATTACTAGTCATTAACGATTTAGTAAAAAGATGGATCCAGACATTTTATCTGGGAGGGGGAGGGGGTATATAAAATTTAGGTACATTTTCAAGTTAGTTTCAACTTTAATATTTTACAAATTTTAAGAGATAAATTACAAAACTGCCGGAACTGCTGTAAGGGCAAACGATCCCCTCTTCAAGCCGCCACTCTAATGACTTTGAGTCACCGAAATATGTGTAAAATGGTAAAAAATTTTAATTACGCTTCCGATCTAAATGAAAATGCTAATTTTGCAAGATCTAACACAGTCAGGGTATCAAATAATATTGAGAACACGTTTTCATAATATACAAGGTGATTCAAAATTTGAATTAAAAATAAATAATTATAACTTCGTAATTATTTATCTGAAGTGATGTTATTGTCACTTATTATTACTTTGGTGGGTAGCCGAATCACCGTATCTTATAAAAATCACACATAATAAAATATACAAGCTATAACGCTACCACTAATCTAAACAATTAAGATTTTTCAACAAAAATCGTTTATAATATTTATATAACATAATTTACACAATTTTATTTATAATAATAAAATTATTTTTAAACCTAAGGTCATGCAGGTTTTTAATTTTTTCTACGCTAAAATCCTGACCAGGGTACCAAACCCAAATTTCGTTTGGTTCGTATTGAGTTAAATAAATTAAAATTGAGATTAGAGAAAATTGAGATGATTTTTGATGGAAAGAAGAGGGGGCCAATCTGATATCAAATGTGACTAAAAATTGATTTTTATACACAATGTTTTTTTTTTCTTTTACAAATATATTTCACAATTTTTTGGGAAAGAGTTTATTATGGACGTTGTACGAGTACGTAAAATAAAAATTGCCATGCAGTCGTTTGTTAGATTTTTAAAAGCACCTTATATCTTAATAATATAGTAACTGAAAGCTTTAATGAATGAGTCTAAGAGGATTGTCACAAACGCATTAATTGGGTTTTATCCTCCTGCCCCATAACTGGTCGTTAACTATATTGTGTTAGAATCTTCTCCTGCGTATGTCTATTCCACTAGTTAAGAACTATTCTAGAATCAAAATTTTTAATAATTCTAAAGTCAGTGGTGTGGTCTAAAAGTATACGTATCGGTAGAAAACTGCTGTGATCTCAAATCTAAGACTGACTCAGAAAGTTGTTGGGAAGACAGGTCATCTTGACTTTGGAAAGATTTCATCTTCTACGCACTGCGGTATTTGATACACGAAAAATTATTCTTCATTAGTATATCATAAAAGAGAATAACGTTCCTCTATATAGCTTCAATCTCTCGAGCAAACAAGGGAAGACCACTTGATTTATGATGACATTATGATATGATTATTTATATTCAAATATTTTTGCCTCTATATGATCCATATGATCATTGGTTCCATTTCAAAATATTTTCAAAGATGTGAAGCGGTAAAAAACATCAAACCTCACCGTGGGTACCGACAGCTTTCACTTGCATATAGATGTTTACACCCAATCTAAAACGCGCCAAACCGTTCGGTCACCATAATTTTTAATTCAAAATGTGGTATATTTACTGGCTCTGTTTCAAGTTACAATTTGTTAGAGGCAGTAAAAATAAACATCCTATTTTGACAATATAACAGTTTTTCGTTCAGAGTATCACAGATAATCCACGTTTATAGAAAAAAAGTGTTACTGAACAACTGAAGAAATTATAATTTAACAGATAGAAAAAAAAAAATATAATAAAACAACTCGCAAATAAAGAATGCCCAGCTAAAATCATAGTCTTATAATATGAAAAAAAGAAACTGAAAATGAACACTCATACTTCGAAAACACCAAAAATACTCCGAAAGAGAAGAAATGAAACCCATAGCTTGTCATGGATTTATAAACAAGATGAAGAACCTGCAGAATACAAAACAACACGAAACACCAGAAATCATATTAAGCCTAGTGTCCACTTGAGACAGAAAGTCTCGAGACTCGTATATAAACCATGCTAATACCTAAGTCTCTGAGACTAATACTGAGACTAGTGTTAGCATGGGTTTATATATGAGTCTCGAGACATTCTGTCTCAAGTGAACACTAGCCTTTAGACATGAACGGAGTCTACCGAATCTCATGTAAAGACTCCAATTTGATCTACTTAGACGGAGGAAATCTGGTTACTTTATTTGGTACACGAAGTATTCATAGTTGAAAAGGGTTCATTAATGCAGTTAAGCACTGAGTCGCCAGTCTTTCAGAGCTTAAGGCGGGAGTGGACGGTCAAAGACGACAAATTTATAGGCAAAAAATATCATAAGGTACAAGAATGAAAGTTCTGCGAAAATCTATTATTCATCGCCTTAATACATGAAAAAATGCTGGCAGACCATTTCATAAAGACGAAAGAGCCGACAGATGGCTTCAAATTGTTTATAACTTTCAAAAGCAGTAGGGATACAAAATCGCACTGATAACTGGGGGAGATTTACATGTCGAGAGTTTTTGCCTAACCTTTCAGGGAGTGATCAGGAATAGGTACTGAAGAATTAGAAATATCCTCCGAAGAATATGAATATGAAAAAAAAAGTAAGAATCACAAAGAGGCAATATTTTTTACTCACAAAATCCCCCTCCCCAACTGAATTTTTGGATGCGTCTCTGTCAACGGCTATATTGTGGCAAATCAGTGCAATCGCACAGTAAAAGTAACTTTATACTGTCACAGGAGCAAACTGGGATTGTTTTTCCTACCAGGCTACCTCGACCGGCCTAGGAAAAAAGAGACAACAAAAGTTCTTAGAATTGGAAGATATAATTTATGAACGTCCCTTTACCGTCTTTATAAAAATGTTAAAAGCATGAATACATACTGTTGAAATTTAAAAATTTGTTTATCTTTTTCTATCTAATCTAATAAAGTGAAAAAATTAAACTTTTACTATTATAATTTGATAATTTTTTTTTATAAGTTCTATTGCGGTACTACCTACATCATGAAAATCACAATTATTTATTTAATTCATAATTGGTAATTTTTTAATAATTAATTATTATATTATTATGTAGGTAGATAATTTAGATTTTATTCATATCAAAAAAGTTACGTTTGCTATAACTCTACTCTCCCTTTTAATATAGAATAATGAGATTGAAAATCATTCGAAATGTCAATCGTGACATTTATGCATAATGTTGTTATTGTTGTGAATTTTTAATCCATAGATTACTATGATTAGTAATTTTTTTTACAGATTTACCCTGGTGGAAATATTTCTCTGAAAAAGTAAAACAAAGTCTGCAGAAGTCTTACAAACTCTGAGAAATTCTACAAAAGTCTAATTCAGAGTTTTCAGAGAAATATTTCCACCAGATGTTTTGCATTGAGGACGGAAAAGTAAGTAATTTCATGTTTACGTAATTATGAAATAGTAGAATAACTTTTATAAATTTAACTTTCGACGAAACCAAATTTTGACCAACTCTTTTAACAATTTTGTATAGAAAACTATGACATCAAAAATCATGTATTTTAATTAATGCTTAACGTTATGTAGGGTTAATGATGAGCCGCGCAAAAATAAAACAAAAGATGTCAAACAGCATCGGGCATCGTATGTTAAAAATTAGGATCATTATCTAGTGGAAACCATCTCAGATATAATAAATTTTAGACCTAAGTATTATATCTATTTAAAAAATAGTACTTCTATTATAAATTTTATTTTCAAATTTTTGACGCCCAATAAAAACCAGGGCTAAAATGTTTTAAACATGAATAAAACCAATGTTTCAAACTATGTGATCATTGATCGCAGTTTCACTATAGCTATCACCATTCAAAAATTCAACAGTGGAAGTTGTTTATTTTTTATTATTGGTATCAAACAAATTAGTTGAATTTTCTTTAGCTGTAGTGGGACTGCCGTCTTAAAAACACTTTGTTTTAAACATAACAACCCTAATTCAAGTATCAACCTTTATTTGGTATATCTCTAGAGAACTAGTCTGTTCAAGTGCAATATAAAATGAGAAATTTTGAAAAATTACTTGCGTATTATTTGGTAAAATTGCGAAGTAGACGTTCCTCTTATTCTCAGGTTTTTTTAAATGATACACAGAAAGGTATTTTCAATTCAGACCTGTATAGTATAAAAAAAGGGTTCCCTACCGTTTTGAATTTAAAAAATTATAGAAATTGTTGTTTAATATAAACTTTTGTTTATTCCCCTCTTTATGACCCCTGGAGGGTCAGCAACGTAAAGATGCATAAAAGTTAACCATCCCCGACATGGTCATTATTTCCTTTTACTTAATTCTTAAAGAAAAAGTTTTCCAGGTGTACAAAATCAAATATTTAGTCTTGTCGTTTCCAGGCCACAAAACTAAATACTCAATATTATCCCACCAAATTAACAACATTGTCATTGATAAGTACATAAAGCACGACCAATTAAATGGTTTGTATTTTGATCGTTTCATCAGGCAGGCAGGAATAGGCAGTTTCGTGTGTTAGGTATCGAATAACAGTATTTAAATATCAAAGTCCATTAAGCCTATTTCATTAAATTGATCTGTCGTGGTTTCAACGCTACATCAATCTGTAGGTTCTACTTGCAGTCGCAACAAAAATAAAAAATGAATTATTCTATTAAATTTACGTTCTAAAGAAAAACCCAAATAATGGATTTCTTTCCTTTATTATCATTTTAAAAAACCCTTCACAATTCAATGATCACTCTCTTATTAATTTACCTAAGTTTATTTTCTAAAGTTTGTCGGGTATACAAAACAGCATTGAATCACAATTTTTTCAAAAGAAAAAAGACTGTTATCTAAAAGACTGATGATGAAGTTCAGATATTATTTAATTTTACAGTTTGCTAAAAAAAGAAGATAAAACAAAGGTCTCTAAGTTTTAAAGCTCTATCATCTCGTTTGTTTATGAAAAATTAAATAATTAGATTTAAAACCGTAACTAGTTATTTAGTAGACTTGGTAAAGCAAAAGGAAGTAAACATGTAAGTAATCATAACAACATGAAAACTGCAAATATTTTATAAAATTTAACTCAAAACCCACTCACCATAAAATGGGTAAATGAGTAAAGTTAAAAAGTGTACCCTTTGCATTCATAGAAAATTATGCTTATTCTAATATGGCATAATACTATTTTTTACTGAGTGGTGAACGGGAACGTGTCCTGGAGCGTGACCTCTTTTTAATAGGGTGAACTTTGATATCATCATCGTTTCCCCAATCACTTAAGTCGTACTTTGACAGATCTTCGTCGTCTCCTTCTTCGTCGTCATCTTCTTCCTCTTCTTCGTCAGCCTTTTTAATCACCTCTTTCTCCTCGCTCTCGCTATCCGATTTCTCACTCCTACCTCTCCTCTTCTTCCGTCTGCCGAATTCATCGTATTCATCGTCCGAATCCTCTCTCTCTTTATATTCGACCACACCGCGATCATTGTAACCACCACCTAACCCAGTTCTCTCTTCAACTTCACCAAACTTTGGAGCGTTGCAAACGTTACACTGTTGTCTTCTCGCCCAATTAACGTTACCGCATTTATTACATTGCCAATCGTCGGCGCTAAATAAACCGCGACTCTTTTCGGCAGCAGCTTTACCTATTTCTTGCCCCAACTTTTTTCTTTTAGCTGCGGACATCGGCTCCCTTTCTTTATTACACCTATTACAAGCATTACGACGCGCGAAATTCACATTTCCACAATCGGCACAAGTCCAATCACCATCAACACTTTTAGTGCAGCCGCTAATATTAGGTGGAGGCGGTGGGGTCAATTCCGTTTCGTCCATAATTCCAACTGAAAATTCAACCACTCAATTCAACATTTCGGAAAGTTAATTTTCGTGTACAACAATTAAATTGAAATAAAATCAATTTAAAATCGTACCTGTCAAGTTATAGGTGATTTTCGGATAGTTTTGCGAACGTGCCGGCGTTTGTCAAAAAATAACCAAGCTTGTATTTGTGAAACTTCGTGATAGATGACACTCGGCGAACATTAAACATTTAAAAAAAATCATTTCTATAAGATTTTCGGGTCCAGCTGGTAAGTCAATATTTTATTGTAAAGCTTTTACGAATCATGCCACATCGAATAAATGATAAAACTGAAAAAATTTCAGAAATGGTTTCACCTAAACACGTCGATCCTTGGATTTCACTCGTAGCGCCATCTAATGCCAAACGTTTACAGTCCATTTTTCATTGAAAATTTGTCGTTTGGACATTGACAACGCTTTATAAATTTCTAAGTTATTTTTTCTTCGACTAAAAATCGTCTCAAAACAGCACCAATAAGTTTGTTGGTCAATTGTGTTATCGTAATAACCGACAAATCAAGTTTTCTTTGTGATTGTTTAACCAATTAACGTAAACCTGACGATAGTTGCGTTAAAAGAATTCGGCTCTACAATGGCAGCCAGCGATTCAGCGGGCGACGATTCTTTGTATCCGATTGCCGTGTTAATCGACGAATTAAAAAATGAAGACGTTCAGGTAACATTAATTGATAGATTTTCTTCCCTAAATTACCCACGTGAAAATTACACGCCCAACTTGTAGCCAAACGGTGAAATACACCAATTCGTGCGGCGTGATTTTTTAATTTTCGAAAAATTTATCTATTTGTTTTTTAGTTGCGTTTAAATTCGATTAAGAAGTTATCTACCATTGCACTCGCATTAGGAGTGGAACGTACTCGTTCGGAGTTGATCCCATTTTTGACCGAGACAATTTACGATGAAGATGAAGTTTTGTTAGCATTAGCCGAACAATTGGGAAATTTTACCACCCTAGTGGGTGGTCCAGAACACGCTTACTGTCTGTTGCCACCATTGGAAAGTTTAGCTACTGTAGAAGAAACTGTTGTGCGAGATAAAGCTGTAGATTCATTAAGAGCCGTAGCTCAGCAGCATTCACCGGCCGATCTCGAACAACATTTTATTCCTTTAGTGCAAAGATTATCGGCCGGTGATTGGTTCACATCGAGGACGTCGGCTTGTGGATTGTTTGCGGTAAGTTTTAATTATTTATAGTTTTTCGATGACGGCTTGAGCTGGGTTTTTAAGATTCCGCTCTGCTTGTGACCATTTGATTTTATTTCTTTATATTAAATAAACTTCTCACAATTTGAAGTTGGCCACGATTTACAACTTGTTTGTTTGTTTTCGACATTTGCTTGGTTATTAAATTTCGTTTGTAAACTTCTTCATGTGTTGCGAGTAATTTTGTTGTTTTTTGAGTAATTACAATTTTTTAATCATCATCAAATACCTATTCCGATATCAGTTTCAAGAATTTGTGTAACCACTTGTAAATTATCTTGATTTCATTGTTTTCAAGTGCTCGGTGAGATTAGAAGACTTTCATTTTTTGAAATATTTGAAGGAAGTTTAAAAGTTCACATAGGTCCTAATCGAATAACTTATTTTTGTATTACTGATTATTATTAAACAAGTATTTGTGATCACATTTCTGAAAGTGATTCATACCTTTTGATGATTTCATGGATTTAATGGAAACAAATATAATATTCAAGAAAATATTAACAAAAAACTTCATAATAAATACACTGGCGTACCTAGAGCTTTTGCCGCCCCTTACCAGCAATATTTATTTAAATTTAAATTTTAAAATTAATAAAAAATTTTAACTTTTTTCAAATCCAAAATTTTTACATTCCGCAAAATGCCGCCCCCTTAAAAACGTGCCGCCCAGGGCGGTCCGCGGAATGGGACGTCTCGCCGTGACCTTTTCGCCGTCGTTAATTAAAAAATATAAATCAAAAGTTACAATTAATAAGGATACAAATTAAATATAAAAAATATCGAGGTTTTTTTATTTCAGCTTTTCTAATTTCTAATTTTCCATAGCCCGAAAATATTAATTTTTGCAGTCAAAATGTTCTAGTTTTTTTATAACTTTTGAGTTATAGATTACTTTAACATTCCCAATCAATAATTTAATTGATTCATTCTATAACTTATATTCAGGGTGTCACACTTTTCTAAGAAAAATATTTAAGGAATTTTTTTTCTAAATTCAAACCCTCAAGGGTTTTTTTATTTCTGATTTTCTAATTTTTCATAGCTCCGAAATTATTAATTTTTGCAGTTCAAAATGTTATAGTTTTTTTTATAACTTTTAAGTTATAGATTTAAGTAAAAAAAATTTTTTACCTCGACGGCGAAACTTTTTTAAATTACATTTTTGTTTTTGATGTGTTATTAAATATGTTCTAGAGCATTCCTGCTCTGTTGACTATTTTTGAGCACAGGTGAATTGAGGTAAAAATTACCAGGCTTAAGTTGGCTACGTAATAGGACATTATAGGACAAATACCTCAGAAAAAAATTGATTTACGTTAAACTCTTGAAAAACTAAGACCCTAAATTTTCTACAAAAATTCCAGTGATATCCAAAGAATTCGAAGGAATTTCAGAGATTTGCAAGGAATCCCAGGAATTTTCAAGCAATTGAATCTAGTTTCACTTATATGTAGACCACTTTTGCGTCAGATGATCAACAACAAAAATTCTACATCGAAAACTTCCTTTTTTTTGCCAAAAATTGATCAAAATCAGGGTGCTATGAAGGCTAAACTTCTGAAATTACATAGATAGACTTCGATAATAATTTCTTCTTTATTTATAATTTTTGTTTCGTTATCACTTTTATAAATTATCTTTTAAATATCTCAAAATGTGTCTGATTATTAACTCAGCGCACATTAACAAAATATTCCAAAATATAAATTGGAATAAACCAAAATATTGCTATAATTTTTTAGGTATGCTACTCTCGAGTGTCGCCAGCAATGAAAGGAGATCTTCGTGCACACTTTCGATCTTTATGCCAGGATGACACCCCCATGGTTCGCAGGGCTGCAGCTTCAAAACTGGGCGAGTTGGCACAAGTCGTCGAATTGGAGTATTTGAAGTCTGATTTGATTCCAATGTTTGTTAATCTAGCACAAGATGAACAAGACTCCGTTCGACTCTTAGCTGTCGAAGCTTGTGTCAACATTGCTACCCTATTAGCTCAAGAAGATGTCGAACAACTTGTAATGCCTACCTTACGTCAATGTGCTGGTGAGTATTGAGTTTTAACACAGCAACAGTTTTAAGTGTGATGGATTTGTTTTTAAAGGTGATACATCGTGGCGAGTACGATACATGGTTGCAGACAAATTTACGGAATTACAGAAGGCTGTGGGTCCGGAAATTACTAGATCAGATTTAGTTGCGGCATTTCAAAATTTATTAAAAGATACGGAAGCCGAAGTGCGAGCCGCTGCCGCAAATAAAGTTAAAGATTTTTGTCAAAATTTAGATAAAACCCATCAAGAAAATATAATAATGACTAACGTTTTGCCGTGCGTGAAAGAATTAGTTATCGATCCAAACCAACACGTAAAATCTGCCTTGGCGTCGGTTATTATGGGATTGAGTCCAATTTTAGGTCGTAATAATACGATTGATCAACTGTTGCCATTATTTTTATCACAATTAAAAGACGAATGTCCTGAAGTTCGATTAAATATTATCTCGAATTTAGATTGTGTCAATGAAGTAATCGGTATACAACAATTGTCACAATCTCTGTTGCCGGCAATTGTCGAACTTGCAGAAGATTCTAAATGGCGCGTTAGGGCTGCAATTATTGAATACATGCCGCTTTTGGCCGGACAATTAGGTCAAGAATTTTTTGACGAAAAATTAAACGCACTTTGCATGACGTGGTTGAGTGATCACGTTTTTGCCATTCGAGAAGCGGCAACTTTAAATTTAAAGAAATTAGTCGAACAATTTGGCGCCGAATGGGCCGAAAATACAATTGTTCCTAAAGTTATTAATATGTCGCGCGATCAAAATTACCTTTATAGAATGACCTGTTTGTTTTGTATAAATGTTTTGGCCGAAGCTTGCGGTACCGACATAACCACTCGAGTATTGTTGCCCACTGTTCTTAGTATGGCTAACGATAAAGTCGCAAATGTACGTTTTAATGTTGCTAAGACATTGCAAAAAATTGCGCCGCAATTAGATCAAACTGTAATTCAGCCTCAAGTTAAACCAGTTCTGGATAAGTTGAATATCGATGGGGATGTCGATGTCAAATATTCTGCCTCGGAAGCCATTGCTGGAATTACTGGTAGGTAATGCTGTTTGCGAAGAAAAACTGACGATTATTTATTGAAGGTAGCTCTCATTGTTCTATTAGTGTTTTATGCTTCTTAATGTTTAATGACAGCTGCCTGTGTTTCAATTTAATTATTTTTAAGATTATTGGTAATTACAAATTGGCAAATAAATATTATGTAATTGTAAGAACTGAGCTTTCCAGAATTTTAATAATCAATGTAGTTGGTAATTTAATGTATTATACTGCCATGCTACAGAAAAACATCGTGGGAGATTATTGTTGTTACATCTGATATCGACTTGTACGAATACTTAGCTCTCGAATCTCATTTTTCTTGATATTTTAAATCTGCTCCATGTTTCATTTTATTTTTAACCCATTAAATCTAAAATTTTGAACCAACCCTTTGAATTGTTATTGAACTTACATTTGCTTGCCAACTTCTTTCCTCTTGGCAACATACAAATGAGTTTTTTTTTAGCTTTTTTGCATGTTTTTAAAGGAATTCTGTTGATTTCCAACAATACAAGCGGGGTAATAGAGCTACAGGTTGCCGACTACTGTTGTAGGAAATAAATAAGTTTATTTAAACAGATAGATGTTATTCTGTAGCTCGGCAATACAATTTTTAATATTCAAACTTTTTTTAATACAGGATGACTTAATAGTGCAGAAAAAATAGCCTGATAATACATAATTTTATGACAATTTTTTAACGTCGTGCCAATAATAATAAAATAGTAAAGACGAAAGTAAAATAATACGCATCTTTAGTACAAAATATTGTATATTATACTGTTTTAAATAAAGCTAAATAAAAAAATTTGTTGAGCGAATATGTACAGGTATACTTGAATTAAAGCTGAATTTTGTGCTTTGATGGCATAAGGAGCTAGGAGGAGGAAATTTGCAGTATTAATTCGTCCTGTATAATTTTGGCTGCACTTGTCTTGATGCTTTTAAAATGATAATAAATTTGCATATAAATTTTTTTGTTTACAGCATTGGGTTAAGCGACGCAATAACGTTTCTAAAGTAATGTTTTTGTGAGGATCTTGAATGGCCAAGTCCATTAAATTAAATAACATAATCTCCTTTAGATTGATAAATTTAAGTACATAAATATCTGTTGTGCTACAAAATTAATATTATTTAAAACAAATATGTAAAAATAGTTATTTAGCAATGTGTAGTATTAAAATCATTGATACAAAAAATCTAACTGTATATTTTCATGTTTTTATTATAATTAGTGATTTCTTTTTAAACATACAAAGTGTATCACGCTGAATATGGACTTGTGGGTAGCATGATTTTTGACTACTTATGTTTAAGTGCGTACACCAAACATGTTTTTCCAACTCTGAGAAACTGCGCGCGCGAAGACTAACTTTTTTATTTTTTAATTAATGTTACTTGGAAAAATTTCTATAAATCTTTTTAGTTTTTGTACCATAATATAATCATTATAAGATTTATTATAAGCATAACAAAAATCTAAATAAATTTATCTACACAGAATAATTGTAAATGTGTTGCTTAAAATCCTATATTTAATAAAAAAAGGTACATGTGTTTGCTTAAAATCATTGATTATCTTCACTAAAGCATTAAAGCGTCTTCTTCGCTACTCGATACTGGTTCTTCGTCACTTCCCGCCTTCGATTTTGATGTATTGGATTTGCCCATTTGCTTAGACGTTTTTGAAGATTTGGGCACGTTAAAGCTTACCCTTCCCGATGATCTATTAGATTTTTGTTCGTTTTTTGAACTTGATGAATTGCCTCGGCTGTTTTCATATCCCTAAAACATAAAAACAATATATTAATTCAGTGTTATTTATTTATTTAAATAGTTTTATAATTATAGTGGGGTTTGTCACCGAAGATCGCCCTCTGACTCTACACGGTCTCATAATAAGACCTATGCTATGGTGCACTCGTTTCTGGATCTAGATGCCGACCGAATCTCCCCCAAATACGTGTTTGACAGGAAGTTTAACATCTTGCCTAACGCAACAGGAGCAGACGAATCAGACATAAGTCTGTATACGGATAGTTCCAAAAGTAATACCGGCTCAGGGTCAGAAATTTTCTCTTCTGAACTACAGCTGGATATAAGTTTAACGCTGAGTAGATATTCTTCCAAACGAAATTTATGGGTATACTACACTGTGCGGAGATAGTCCAGGAAAAGGATATCCGGGACAAAACAATTCAAATATTCACAGACAGCAAGAAATACAAGGGAATATGGACCGCTAAACAACCGGAGGTAGCATAATGGGCCCGATATGTGGCCTGAGTGCATGCAAGCTTCGGCCTGCCCTCCACTTCCAATCCAGATTCATGATTTTCGAGTTAGGGCGACCTTTGGGGATATTTTTACCAAGTGGGTGGGCTTAGAGATTAACTCACCATCATTAATTCTAGTATAGTTGGACCTTTTGACCAACCGCAATCTCCTCTTCCAAAAATCCAACCCGGTGAAATGCCTTCTGTATCATCCAGAATAATTGCATTTCTGCACGAGGTGTAAACAATCCGGGATATCAAAATAGCAAAAATCTAAAACTGTGACTTAGTAAAACGCTCAAACTTGCGGTTTGATATAACCTGCAGGAAAAACAGAAACACTGTTATAACAATAAATACAATGAATGCGGTCTCGATCGGCTTTCGTAATAAAATTAAGCATCCCGAAGTATGAATGGAATCTAAAACTGTCGACGGTTGACTCTTCCATATTGCCACCGAATCGGTTTGTTGTAAAGGATCGTGAAAACATTGCATTGGAAAATCAACTTTACAACAACTCCATGGTATAACGGGCAGATGTATTCCTTCGTGAGTTGTTTTCAACCTAATTATAAAAATAAAAAGAAATCAAGTAACGGAAATGAGATGGAAACTCTTTTGCCTACTCTTTTACTAGAGGATCCTGCATTTTCACGTGGTATTCGTCAATCCAGGAAACTTCGTACCAATCTCGATAACCGGACACACCGCAACATTCATTTTTCACTTGCAACTTATCGATTGTGTATTTCCAATAATGGTCCTTTAAATAATTATGCATTCCTTTCTCCATGGAGTGTCTCATGGAACGAACTATGTGCTTGGATATCTTGACAGCCATCAGTGCCAATATTACAATATTAATTAAAGTGTTACAGCTGCCTAAAATCCACAAGAACAATAATTTTTTTGTACTCTTCCTAGAAACAATATTATCAGTTCACTGGTAAGGATTTTAATTGATCACTCAACTTGTGAGCTTGAAGATAACATTTTTGGCATATTTTGATTCCGATCAAATTTTGAAAAACCACATGCGTTCCATACAGTCCTATTACTGTAAACACAAATTTCACTTCAGATTTTTCGGAATACAAAATAGGAGCAACTGCGAGACAAATATAAATGCACCACATAATCAATATGAGGCCTAAAGCGACTTGAGTTAAATTTAACACAATAAATACCATTGCATGATGGAATCTTTGTTTTCTGGTAAGTCTCACAAGACAAATGGGCATTATTTTGTAATATTACCAACAAAAATCTTAGTGTATAAAATGGTAAAATATAAAATGACAGTTATCGAATCATTCAAGTGGGTGGGTTTGTATAATTGACGTAACGTTGACTTGGTAGTCTTCATAAACAAAAGTTATTGATCAAACTTGTCATAATTTTGAAAAGTAATTTCATTTTGCAAAATGGAAACTGCCGCAGCAGACGAACCAAAAAAAATAATAGTGCTTCCAGATGAAGAAAAAGATTCCTTGTTTTCGGACGACGAAGTTGTGGGTGAGCAAAATATAAAACTTTTCAATTGTTGTCACTAATTCTGCGTTTAATCAGAGGAAGAAGAAGTCGAAGTGGAAGAAGTTGCCGAAGAAGAATTTAGACCAGAATATTCGGACGAAGATTTAGATAAATTGGTAGAATTCATTAAAAAGATGACAACTTTGTACGACTTGAGGGAAGACGATTGGAATCAATATAACGAAATAGCGATAAGAGAATTCTTTCTCGATCCGACACAATGCTTGTTATTGGTGTATTTTCATTGCGATAACTTGGAAGTTGCTTCGTGTTTTCCCGAAGAGCCAGTAACTGATTTGACTTACTTCATTCGAGAACCCAAAGAAGTTTTCGACGTCCAAACGTTTCACGACAACATAACGTTTGGAACGGCGCACGATAACGTTGAGGGCACAATTTTAAGTGTGTTAGAGACAGTATATGCTCCAATTTTTTTTAACATCACCACTTGGCCCGACAGCGTCAAAAGCGATTTTTGTACGGCTTTGCACAATTTTTTATGCAAAATTACCGATTTGCATCATCGTTTGTATGGGCTAACTGTTATTTACATACCCCAGGAAGGTTTAAATCTTCCCGTTGAAGTAGCCAGTAAAGATAAAGAATTGGTTAAACGATTGGAAGGAATTGTGGTATATTGGACGCGACAAATTCACGTTGGTTTACAAGACCAAGATCAAAACACGGCCGAAGATTTACTTTGCCCAATAGACGAGTTCGAGTTTTGGGTTTACAGATGTGAGTGAAGCTATCTTTGTTTTTTTTTTTCATTTTTTCAAAAACTATATCTTCTTCGTTTAGATGAAAATTTGGCTGGGTTGAATTATCAACTGACAAATCCAAAATTGAAACATATCTGTGATATCCTCTCTGCCGTCCATTCTACCTATGTAAGACAATTTCTCCTGCTGGCAGAAGAAATTCATCGAAACATGCTGGAAGCCAAATCGAATATCGAGTATTTGCAAATTATTAAAATGCCTTGTCTAAATTTGAGTGCAGTCACGTTGCCCAACGAAATTCACAGCAAGCTACCGCACATACTCAACCTATTTCGATACATTTGGATGAAGAGTACCTTTTTCAATACAAGAGAAAAAATAACTTCGCTTTGCAGAGCGTTGAGTAATCAAATCATTCTTCAATGTAAGGATTTCATTAATTTTCAGGTGGTGTTCAAAGACAAGCACAGTCGAGCAGCAATAAAAATGTTTCAAACTTGCATCGATTGCTGCACAGACTACATCAAAATATATGTATCGGTAGCACAAGCCCATACCGACTTCACGCCTTGCCCGTGGAATTTAGATAAAGCTCCAATTTTTAACCACATCGATACCTTCATCCAAAGATGTAAAGACATGATAGAAATTATCGAAGCCATGATAATTTTTGGACGATTTGACGAAACAGAAGATTTGCCAAAACCATTATTTGGCGGCACAAAAGGGGAAGAATTTGAAAATTGGTGTGTGAGAATTGAGGAGATGCTTCAAAGCGCAGTGGATCACATAGAAGCGGTATTCAATCGATACATAACATTGTCCAAATATCATTAAGGGTTTTGCAGGAAAAGACTAAAATTTTAGATGTGCAAGATTCGTCGTGGAACGATGCCCTTTTAAAGTTTCGCAGCAAAATGAAAGATATCGAAATCGTAATCGAAAATCTTGTGAATGCAATTTTTTCTGAAATACACACCGTGGATGAGGGCGTGGAAGCCTTAGCTGCGCTGTACAATTACTCGAAACGTAGCACTTTAAAAAATTTATTCGATCGGAAAACTCATGATGTAGCAGAAACAAGTTTGTGGGAAAACTGAAATTGTAAAAATTTTGCTTTTAGGTATACAAATTGTTTGCCGAAGAGATTCACGATTGCAAAGAGGACTTAATGAATGAGCAAGACGAATATCCGTCGCAATATCCGTTCTACGCCGGAAGAGCTATGGTAGCAAATTTAAAAAGAAACAGATTGCAACTGTTAAGGAAGGTACCACACAGCTTCGGTTTTTTGTTTTGCAGATTTTTGATTTACCCTTCCAGGTACTGGACGATGCTGCATGGATGAGACCTTGTAGTATATCGGAAGAAATCTTTAAGCAATATTCTCAACTTATGGTGTCAATCGACAGTATTATACTGAATTTGTATCGAAAATGGATAGATAACATCGGAGAGGATGTTACTCAAAGACTGAAAAGACCTCTGATGAATCGAAGTCCAACAAAACCGGGTCTGTTAGAATGCAACATCGACAGATCTCTTTTAGATTTATTTCGGGAAGCCAAGTATTGGGAAGCTCTGAAGTTTGAAATACCCGGTCACGTTAACACCGTCTACAAAAAAACGAATACCATAAAAATCATATACGAAAGCGTTTTGTCTGTGGTTATGGATTACAACAAAATTTTGGCAGCTCTTTCAGATGAAGAACGTTTGCTTTTTAAACAGCTCATCAATAATGTGGAAAAGAAAGTTGCTCCAGGTCTATCGAAACTTAATTGGGCGACCGATGTTTCCGATGCTTACATTGCAGAATGTTGCGCAGTTACAGCAGATGTTCGTATTTCACCATGCTGTTGCATTTCGTCTTTTTAATTCCAAAACGTTAATTTCAGTTGCAAGACTTCTTGGACGACTACAAAGGCTGCAATTTACAAATCGTATCCATTTGTGAAAAAATTTGCGATACTCCAATGATATGTCTAACTCAAAATTATGCTTACGATTTGATAGAATTAATACAAGACACGAGCAGATATAGAAACGAAACAATAGAAAGACTGATTTCGTATTATCAAGAGATAATTCATTACCTGATTGTTGTATTTGAAGGATTCGAATCAAACATCCAAGCTGTAAGTTTTGCCATAGTTTTTACTTGTAAATTTTAGTATCCAATGCTTTGCAGATGGCCGATCAGTGGATTAAATACATTTACAATTTTGATGTTCTGGTCGAAGAAGCATTAAGGGTTTGCGTTAAAAATTCAATGCAGACCATGTACGAAGCGTTGCATGGAGATGGAACTACCGGACCCACTCCAATATTGAAATTGGAAGCAAATCTAAAATATAATCGAGTGAGTTGAATAAAAAATTAGTTTTAACTTGCGGAATCGCCTCGAATTCTTCTTCGTCTTTGTAGTTCCATACCCCTTCCAGCTTTTGCATCTCCAAGTTTAGTGGCTCATCGAACGATGACTCTAACTCTAGAGCTGTTAATTAACCTAACTCTTAATTTGCCCTCATACTGCATCCGCTTGATAGGCCATTAATAATGGCCGACAACGTGGCAAGGTCCGATATCTTCAGATCAACCGATTTGGTGAGGTTTCTAACCAATACAGAGTTACAAGACAATTGAACATTGTCGCTGTCCTTTTGATGTTCAACAAGAATATCTCCCCCCCCCCATCCCTGGTTCTGATGATTTATTGATAGTTTCAGCAATTTCCCCATCTCTACCCTTGGATTTTCGCATTGAACTACCTCCATCTTCTTTGAACTAATCAAGAGTAATCCACCAATATGTAGAGTTTTATTCAAAGTCGGTTGATATAGAAAGTTGTTAAAAAATAATTCTCTTTTAGATTAACTTTGAACCTGCTTTGGCTGACGTAGCTTACGTGATATCAGACGTGTTGCCGAGTATAACTAATACTCTAAAATCTCTACCACGATTAATCGATAAATTTCACATAACCGAAACCCAATTGCGTCCATTTTACGTTGTAATCCAAAACGACGAAGACTGCAAACGATTGCAAGTTATGTTAAACGACGAGGTGACAGCGAATGTTCAGCAAATGCAAACTTACCTATTGACGTGGGAGCCGTTTCGAGATATGTGGGAAGTGGACAAAGATCGCTTCATCGAGAGATACGAACAACAGAAACCAAACGCGGCCCAGTTCGATTCCGACATTGGCCGATACACAGAAGTAGCGAATAACGTGCAAGTTCAAGAATCGGTCAGTTCTGTTCATTTCATAGTGGTTAACGCTGTGGACCTGAAGAAAGCCGTAATCGAACATTGTATTGCCTGGCAAGGAAAATTGTGCGCTCTTCTCAATAAATTAACCGAGCAAAAAATTAACGACGTTTACACTTATATGAGCGACAACGGTGAATTGTAAGTTTTCAAAAAAATCTTTTTAATTCCCCTATTTTCAAAATCCTAATTTTAGAGCAATGCGCGAACCGCAAAATTTGGAAGAAATGCAAATTGCCATGCAGACATTCGATAGATTATTGGAAGAGGCTCCGATAATGTCGGAAGACTTTCCAACCATAACCGATCAAATAATAACTCTGGATAAATACAAAGTCGAATTTAAAGAAGAAACCAGAACTTTGGAAAAAAATATTCCCATAGAGTGGCTGAAATACTTGGAGCTTTTGGAGGAAGCCGAAAAACTACTAAATTACGCTAAGGTAGTCGATCGGGATGCTAAAAAATCTAACCAAGATCCCATTATTTAATTCTTTCCTAATTTCTCCTTTCAGTTTTCCATTTTCTTTTACCTTTTTTTTCTGTAATCCGTACTAATTTCAAAAGGTACAGTAATGTTGGCATTTCAAAAACAATTAAAAACATTTCGATTGTTTAGGAAAATTTCAAAGCAAGTTTGTTGGAATCTGCTGAAATATTTCGCAGAAATGGAATTGAATTGTTGGACGAGTTTCTTACAAACGGTCCATTTGGTGCAGACATTTCTGCAAAAGATGCGTTGTCATATTTGGGAAATGTAAGGGCGCATTTGAACGAATTGAGAAAGCGCGAAGCTCAATTGCGCAAAGATTTGGGTGTGTTTGATCTGAGTTTGCCCGAATCTCTGGAAATTCAACGATTGGAAAGAGTAAAGTCTCGTAAGTATTTGACTTCCAAAATTTCACGTTCGGTTTTGTAGGAACTAGCAGCGCTGGAACTTGTTTGGCAATTAACCGACGAATGGGACATGGCTTGGGAAAATTATAAATCAGGCGAATTCTGGACCATTCAAACAGAAGATATGGAAGACAAAGCGCAAACGTTGTTTAGGAAGCTGACCAGGCTCTCGAGAGAACTTAAAGAAAAAGGGTATAATCATTCCGTTTTTTAATTTTAAAAGTAATGCTCTGTTTTCATTAGTTGGGATATTGTGGATCACACTCGAGCTCGTGTTGATGCGTTTAGAAGGACTCTGCCGTTATTAGCCGATCTTAAAAATTCGGCAATGCGCGAAAGACATTGGGATAGAGTTAGGAAAGCGATGGGCGTGGAATTCGATCAAAATAGTGCAGAATTTAATTTGGAAGCAATTATTGCGATGCAAATGCAAAATTATGCCGAAGAAATTAATGACATTTCCAATGCAGCCACTATGGAATTACAAATTGAGAAAGGATTGCAGGCGATTAAAGAACTTTGGAACGCCATGCCTCTCGAAATGATCCCACATAAAGACAAGGGAATATACAGGTATCGTCCTTGTTTTTCATGATAAAAAATCATCATACCACAACTTTTTGCAGAATTAAAACTGTGGACGAATGCTTTCAAGCTTTAGAAGAAAACATGTTGCAATTATCCACCATGAAAAGTACTCGTTATGTGGAACCTTTCGCGAAAGAAGTGGATTTCTGGGAACGTGCCTTATCGTACATAATGGAGACCGTAGAAGTTTGTCTTACCGTCCAAAGACAGTGGCTGTATCTGGAGGTATGCTATTATTACATTTGCGAGCAATGAAATAAAAAATTAACTTTATCATTTAGAACATTTTTGGAGGCGAAGATATTCGTAAGCAATTGCCAAAAGAAACTGAAGACTTTGATCGCCTAACCAAAGAGTGGTTGATCATAACCAATAAAATGAACGACGCCCGAACTGCTATGAAAGCCACTCACTACGAACCGCCACCTTATCTTTTAAATCAATTAAATAAGATGAACGATAAATTGGAGCTAATACAGAGAGCACTTGAGCGCTATCTTGAGACGAAACGCCATATATTTCCAAGGTTTTACTTCATTTCCAACGACGACATGCTTGAAATCCTTGGGAATGCCAAAAAACCTGATGCAATTCAGCCACATTTCAAAAAATTGTTCGATAACATAAACAAAATAAAAATTCAAAAGGTAAATAAAAAATGCTTCTGGTTGATTATTAGTCGTCCTCGGTACCGCATACACGATATTAACTCTTAATTATGCAGTATTGTACTCACTGTCCTAATAGTTTATTTTTTTACATTTCAGAACAACATTATCAATAAATTGGAAGGTATTGGAATGTTCGCCGAAGATGGAGAGTATATGGAATTTACAAGAAATGTCTTGCTGGATGGACCTGTCGAAGTATGGCTTTCTGATATTGAAACTGCTATGAGGTTAACGTTGCGAGTAGAATTTAAGCCTTGCCGAAACGAACTGAAGAAAATGCTCTCAAAACGCGACAAATGGCTTTTGGCCAATTGCGGGCAATTGTGCAATGCTTGCAGTCAAGTAAGTCACGTGATGCGTTTTTTGAACAAAAGTAACTTGTATTTCTTTATTTGAAACAGATACAATGGACAACTGATTGTACAAGAGCCTTGGTACATTGTAAAATCATGGAGAATAAGAAGCCGATGAAGAAATTGCGAAAGAAACAAAATCAGGTGCTCGGTAAACTTTCGGAACTTAGCCGAAAAGATTTGCCCAAAATTCAAAGATTGAAAACGAATTCTCTCATTACAATAGAAATACATTCACGTGACGTTATAGATCGAATGTATAAAGCCAGTATGTATTTTATGCTATACCTATATTATATACAGGGTGTCCAAAAAATTTATTTGACCAAGGTTGAATTTCCTATCCGGTTTGGGCCGTCAGTTTTTTAAGAGATACGGAGTTCGCAAGAAAAATAAAACCTGAATTTTGTTAACATTTTTTCCTTTAATTTAATTTATAACTCGAAATCCGTTGATTTTAGACGATAAGGGGTTATAATCTAATTTGTAGGTCAGCGAATGATCTTTAAAAAAGTTCTAATCAACAACAATACTAACAATAGACTTATAAACAAAAATTTTCAGATTGTACCGACACCTCTTCATTTGAATGGTTATCGCAGTTACGATTTTATTGGGAAAGAGACATCGATGATTGTGTCATAAAGCAAACCAATACCAAGTTTATGTATGGCTATGAATATAACGGAAATTCGGGAAGACTTGTTATTACTCCTTTAACCGATCGGCAAGCAGTCCACCAATGATATTTCGAAATTATCGATAACGATTATATATTTTAGATGCTACATAACCCTAACCACGGCTCTTCATTTGTACCGAGGCGGTAGTCCAAAAGGTCCTGCAGGAACAGGAAAAACAGAAACTGTAAAAGATCTTGGAAAAGCGATGGGTATGTGGGTTATCGTAAACAATTGCTCGGAAGGTTTGGACTACAAAAGCATGGGAAAATGTTTTTCCGGATTATCTCAGACGGGAGCGTGGGGTTGTTTTGACGAATTTAATAGAATCAATATCGAAGTGTTATCGGTGGTCGCGCAACAAATTTTGTGTATCTTGCAAGCAATTTCGCAAAAAATGAAAACTTTTGTCTTTGAAGGTACAAAAAACTTGCAGTAGGTAATTTTTGATACTCAAAAGAATATTTATACAGGAACCGAAATCAATTTAAAACTCACCTGCGGGATTTTCATAACCATGAATCCGGGATATGCTGGACGTACCGAACTGCCAGATAATTTAAAATCGATGTTTAGACCAATTTCGATGATGGTTCCAGATAATTTGATAATTGCAGAAAATACCCTATTCAGTGACGGTTTTCAAAATACGAAGCTGTTGTCGAAAAAGGTAGCTCGAATATTTTTTCCCTCCAATTGAAAGTTTCATTCCTTCTTCCGCAAGGTATTTACGTTGTATCAACTTGCAACGAGACAACTGAGCAAACAAGACCATTACGATTTTGGTTTAAGATCGATGGTTGCACTGTTAAGATATGCCGGTAGAAAACGACGAATGCTTCAACATTTACCCGAAGAGCAAATTGTCTATTTGGCTATGGTGGATATGAACATTGCAAGATTTACTTCCAACGACGTTCCTCTTTTCAATGGAATCATGTCCGATATTTTCCCGGGCGTTAGTATACCAGTCGTCGATTATGAAGAGTTTATCAATGCAATAACTGCGGAATTCAATGCGGCCGGTTTGCAGGTATCTAACCTAAAGATAATGCTTCGCCAGGCTACTTTCAATTAAATTTTAGAGCATACCAAACGCAATAACAAAAGTAATTCAATTGTACGAGACCAAAAATTCTCGCCACTCCGTAATGCTTTTGGGAAAAACTGGAACTGCCAAAACAGTCACTTGGCAATGTTTAAAGAATTCGCTGGGTCGCATGAAGAAAGAGAAAAAGCCTGGCTATAATTACGTTATGGAGTATCCCATCAATCCCAAAGCTTTGAATCTTGGAGAATTGTATGGAGAGTATAACCTGGCCACTAACGAATGGCTGGATGGTGTTATCAGTTCCACTATGAGACAAACTTGCTCGGGTAATTAATTTTGCAAGATTACTTTATTTAGTTTTTAATGTTGGTATTTTAATATTGCAGACGAAACTCCCGACGAAAAATGGATTCTGTTCGACGGTCCTGTCGATGCGGTGTGGATTGAAAATATGAACAGCGTGATGGACGATAATAAAGTGTTGACTCTTATCAACAGTGATCGTATTACCATGCCCGAGCAGGTATCTCTTCTTTTTGAAGTGGGAGATTTGGCCGTTGCGTCTCCTGCCACCGTAAGTAGATGTGGGATGGTTTATAACGATTACAAAGATTGGGGTTGGCAACCGTTCGTTGCATCGTGGGTACAAAAGCAAGCAAAACGAGGGAAAAAGTATCAAGACACGGTACGGAGCTCCAATGTAATGGATAATCGTTCCACGTGATCACTTTTTGAGTTTCAGATGAGAGCTTACTTTAAGTATTACTTGGGAATGACATTAGAATACAAGAGATTAAATTGCGAAGAAACTGTTCCTTCTTCCGAACTTAACGTGGTAGCGTCGTTATGTAAATTATTGGATATGTTTGCTACAAAGGAGAATGGATTGGATCCAAACAACGAAGACCAATTTGACGACATGTCCAAATTGTGGTTTCTGTTTTGGTACTTGATACTTTTTTGGCCGCAAGTATTACGTCAATTAATCATAAAAACTTTCAGTTTAATATGGTCGGTTTGCTGTACGGTTAACGAGGACGGCCGGAGAAAATTAGACAACTTTATTCGGGAGAAAGAAGGCGTATTTCCGTTGAGAGACACTGTTTACGAGTATTACGTTGACGTGCGAAGTAAGTGTTTCCAGTCGTGGGAGGACAAATTGTCGGAATCTTGGAAATATGCTGCCGGGTAAGCAATATTTTGCATTCCCAAAAAAATTTAACAAAAATTAATTGTTCGCTGCTAGGTCGCCATTTTTCAAAATCATAGTTCCCACGGTCGATACCGTTCGGTATCAATTTGTACTGAGTGCTTTAATAGCTAACAGCTTTCCGGCTCTTTTGACCGGACCCGTTGGGACGGGAAAAACTTCTACTGCACAATCCGTCTTGGCAACTTTAGATCCCATGAAGTACACCATCTTAAATATAAATTTGTCGGCCCAAGTAAAAAGGTTGCAAAATTTAGACACTAATTTTTATAAGGAAATCATTTCAGACATCTTCGGTGAACATCCAAGATACAGTAGAAAGTCGAGTTGAAAAACGAACCAAAGGTACCTACGTACCGGTTGGTGGCAAAATCATGATTACGTTTTTGGATGACTTCAATATGCCAGCTAAAGAGACGTACGGATCTCAACCGCCATTAGAGTTGTTAAGGCAATGGATGGATTATGGATTTTGGTACGACCGATTGAAGCAAACCAGAAAATACGTGCAGGCAATTTTTATACACCTTTTGTTCCAAAGAAAACCGTTCTAATAGTTAATTTTGATCAAACAGAATATGTTGCTCTTGGCTGGCATGGGTCCACCAGGAGGTGGTCGTCAAACCATTTCTGATCGAACTTTGAGCAGATTTAACCTGATTAACATGACGTTTCCGGCCGAATCTCAAATTATTCGAATTTTTGGTACGATGTTGTCGCAGCACCTGACAGGGTTCGACGAAGAGGTTAAAATGACGGGAAGAGAAATTACCGACACCACGATTCATCTGTACAAAAATGTGATTGTCAAAATGTTACCCACTCCGGCGAAAATTCATTATTTGTTCAATTTGCGAGACATCTCGAAGGTGTTCCAGGGACTTTTGAGAAGCCACAAAGATTATCAAAATACAAAAAGTACTTTGTTAAGGCTATGGATTCACGAATGCTACAGGGTGTTCTACGATAGACTAATTGACGACAGGTACCTTTGACCATCCGTTATATTATAGTATCTATCTATATAGTATTGTAAAAAATATTGATTATTTGCAGGGATCGCGAATGGTTTTTAAATCAAATGAACGAACAATTGGGCGCTCATTTCGAGTTGACCCTGCACTCTCTGTGCACAAATAAAGAAATTCCAATCTTTGGAGATTTGCTAAATCCATTCCAAATATATGAAGATTTGCAAGATTTCTCTGCAATCCGTAATTACATCACACTACAAATGGAAGAATATAATGTATCACCAGGAGTCGTGCGCTTGGATATTGTGCTGTTCAAGGATGCAATTGAGCATATTTGCAGAATCGTGAGAGTTGTTTCTCAACCAAGAGGAAATATGTTACTTGTAGGAATAGGTAAGTAAGACCGAGAATATAATGCAAATTATTATATACGAGAGACGGTCGTTAGCCAAACAACTGCTGACTCTAATGTTCGTATTAATAGTCACGGATTAATTCGAGATTCAAGATAATCCTAGGATTTACCAATAAGATTACTGGAATTCAGACCGTATCGTAGCAACCGCTGCTATTTCGAGAATTAATCTTGAATCTCGGATTAATCCGTGACTATTAATACGGGCATAAAAACTGTTGTGCCATCCAATAGATAAAAATGTGATTTATAACTTTAGGTGGCAGTGGACGACAGTCTCTGGCAAGAATTGCAGCATACATGTGCGAACTTAATACTTTCCAAATCAGCGTAACGAAAAACTACAAAATGAACGAATTTCGCGAAGATTTAAAAGTCCTGTACAATTTGAGTGGCATAGAGAACAGACCTACGTCGTTTTTGTTCAACGACATTCAAGTAACCGACGAGGGATTTTTGGAAGTTATCAATAACATGCTCAGCAGCGGAGAAGTGTCCAATTTATATAAACCCGACGAATTCGAAGATGTAAATCATAATAATTGTATTTCCATCGCAACTGATTCCTTATAATTTAGGTTAAAAATAAATTATCCAATGCTGCTACCAAAGCTGGCGTCTTGCCGACTACGGAACCCATGTATGCCTTTCTCATAGAACGTGTCCGAGGAAATTTACACATTATTCTCTGCATGAGTCCCATTGGAGACAAATTTAGAAATCGACTACGTCAATATCCGTCTTTGGTGAACTGCACCACGATCGATTGGTTTTGCGACTGGCCAAAAGAAGCCCTGTTGGAAGTTGCCAATAAATACATTGGCGATGTCGACTTTGTCGCTACAATTACCGGAGAAAAAGTCGTAAGTTTTTAAGTAAATTAATGTATGGAGAGATTTTAAGTTTTGCAAAATAGGACAAACGTCGAGAATCTGTCCTCGTATCCAGCCAAGACAGGTTAAAAGAATGCGTAGCGATAACTTTCGCGACGATTCACGATTCGGTAGCTAAAACTTCCAAACAAATGATGTTGGAACTCAAACGACCAAATTATGTAACGCCCACAAATTACTTGGAATTGGTAGCCGGTTACAAATTGTAAGTGAAGTATCAAATTTACAAGTCCAATTCAATTCCAATAACAAATTTTTAGAATGTTACACGACAAACGACTTGAAATCGCCGGTCAAGCTAATAAGCTACGGAATGGGCTTTGGAAAATTGACGACTGTAGAGGAAAAGTCGAAACGATGTCGATTGAATTAGAAGAAGCGCAAGTTAAAGTGGCCGAATTTCAATTGCAGTGCGACGAATATTTGGTTATTATTGTCAGTCAGCGTAAAGAAGCCGAGGAAGTACAAAAAGAAGTAACAGCGAAAAGTATCAAAATTGGAGAAGATGAAATTCAGTGCAAAAAATTAGCGGCTATAGCGCAAGCCGATTTAGACGAAGCTATGCCAGCATTGGATGAAGCCATTAGGGCCTTGGATGCTTTAAATAAAAAAGATATTAGTGAAATGAAGTCTTATGGCAAACCGCCGGTTAAAGTGGAGATGGTTATGGAGGCGGTAATGATTTTGAAACAGGTGGAGCCGACGTGGGCGGAAGCCAAACGACAATTGGGAGATCAAAATTTCTTGAACAATTTAAGAGAGTTTGATAAGAACAATGTGACCGAAAAGACTATGAAAAAAATTGCAGTTTATACATCGAACGTAGAATTTGTTCCAGACAAAATTGGCATAGTCTCGCTGGCTGCAAAATCTCTATGCATGTGGGTGATAGCAATAGAGAAGTATGCCAAAGTGTGGAAGTAAGTGTTAGCGTTGGTTTGTTGCGGCAAAACTTTTAAAACTCTTGAATTTTAGAGTGGTTGGTCCAAAGAAAGCCAGACTTGATGAAGCGATGGAATCGCTAGCGGAAAAACAAAGGCAATTGGCGGAAGCTCAAGCAAAATTGGCCGAACTCAACATGATGTTAGCACGATTGCAAAGAGAATATGAAGAAAAATTATTGCAAAAGGAGGAATTAAATAAAAAGGCCGAATTGTTACGATTGAAACTGGAACGGGCCGCTATGCTGGTGGAGAACTTGGCAGGCGAAAGAGAACGTTGGGACGAAACAGTTTTCAATTTGGACACACAGTTTTGTAACTTGCCAGGCGATTGCTTACTCGCTACCGCGTTTGTGTCCTATTTAGGTCCATTTGTATCGCAATACAGAGAAGCTCTTGTTTCTTTGTGGCAAAACGAGGTACAATGTTAATTATTTACAAATACAAAACAGTGCTTATGTAAAATTTTCAATTGATTAGGTGAAAGTATTGGAAATTCCTTACGACGAAGCGTTTAGTGTTATTAATTTTTTGAGCGATCCAACCACCATTAGAGAATGGAACATTCAAGGCTTGCCATCTGATGGCTTTAGTACAGAAAATGGAATAATAGTTACGCGTGGTACAAGGTGGCCCCTAATCATAGATCCTCAATGCCAAGCCCAAAAATGGATCAAATTTATGGAAGCTAATAATGATTTAAAGGTAAAAATTTTTCTTTTCAATTTATTTTTATTTATAAATTATAACAATTATTTGTATAGGTTATAGATTTTGGTATGACGAATTATATGAAAATAATAGAAGTAGCTGTCCAAACTGGCAAACCGGTTCTTCTGCAAAACATTATGGAAGACATGGATCCTTCGTTAAATCCAATTTTAACCAAAGCCGTCGTCAAGCAAGGCGGAATGGATTTAATTAAGTTTGACGATAAGATGATTACCTACAACTGGAAGTTTCGATTTTTTATTACTACCAAACTAACAAACCCTCACTATCCGCCAGAAATTTCCACAAAAACCACGATAGTAAATTTTGCCGTAAAGCAGCAAGGATTGGAAGCCCAACTTTTAGGCATAGTTGTTCGAAAAGAAAGGCCGCAGTTGGAAGAACAAAAAGATAAAATGGTTACCACAATTGCAAAAGGTATTCCCCTAACTTGGGTGCAATACAAATGTAAAATTAAAAAATTACTTAACTTAACTTACAGGAAAAAGAACTTTAATTGATTTGGAAAACGAACTGCTAAGATTGCTTAACGAAAGCAGAGGTTCGTTGTTAGAAGATGCCGAGTTGTTTAATACATTGCAAGTTTCGAAAGCTACTTCGATAGCAGTGACCAAGAGTTTGGAAGTGTCTGAAACGACTGAAATTCAAATCGATATGGCTCGAGAGGTATTCCAACACCCTGGATGTTGATTGATTTTTATTTAAACTCATTTTTAGGGATACAGACCAAGTGCAGAACGAGCTTCCATATTATTCTTTGTTCTAAACGATATGGGCAGAATAGATCCAATGTATCAATTTGCTTTGGATTCTTACATTTTGTTGTTCACTCAATCCATCGATAAAAGTCCTAAATCGTCTCATCTGCCTGACAGAATTACGAACTTGAACGATTATCACACTTATGCAGTTTACAAGTTTGAAATCTACAGACTGATATTTTGCACCTTTGGTATACTTGAAATTCTTTCAGAAACACCTGCCGAGCTTTGTTTGAACAACACAAATTATTGTTCTCGTTCCACATGTGCATAAAAATTTTAGAAAACCAAGGGAAGATCGTCTCAGGCGAATATAATTTCTTGCTTAAAGGTGGTGTAGTTTTGGATAGAGAAAATCAAATGGATAACCCTTGCCGTGAGTTGTTTCCATTTTTCTCGTAAGTTCTTTGGCACCGTTTTGAAAATTATTTAGCTTGGATGAGCGAAGAAGCTTGGGATAATATAACGGAATTAGATAAAATAACAGGATTTCATGGAGTAATTGGAACGTTTGAACAATTCACTAGAGATTGGCACATTTGGTATGTCCACACGGAACCCGAAACTTTACCTTTATTAGGTTTGCATATCTAAATTGCCAATTTGTCCGCGCTAAATGCTCCTTCTCGTTTGTTGCGTAGGTGAATGGGAAGATCAATGTAACGATTTTCAAAAAATGTTGTTTGTTCGGTGTTTACGCCGAGACCGAATATCGTTTTGCATTTCCACCTTTATTGTAAATCAGTTAGGTCCAAAGTTCGTCGAACCTCCAGTGTTGGACATAAAAGGGGTTTTGGAAGAATCGTTGCCACAAACACCTTTGATATTTGTGTTATCACCTGGCGTAGATCCCACCAATGCTTTAATCCAGCTTTCGGAAACTTCAAAAATGGGAGATGCTTTTCAGTCACTGTCTTTAGGTCAAGGCCAAGCCCCGATAGCTACCAAGTATGCTCGATTTTCAAAAAAAATAAACTATGCTAAATATGTAATAATACTGTTTAGAATGCTTCAGCTGGGAGCAAAGGAAGGACACTGGGTGTATCTTGCAAATTGTCATTTATCTTTAAGTTGGATGCCGAAATTGGATAAAATTGTCGAAACGTTACAAAGCGGTAAAGTTCACCCCAAATTCCGATTATGGCTTAGCTCCAGTCCGCATCCAGATTTTCCTATATCAATTCTTCAAGCGTCAATCAAAATGACCACGGAACCTCCAAAAGTGATTACACCAAAAATTTTAATTTCTTAAAACATTGAACCGTTTTCTTCCTTTCAGGGAATCAAAGCCAATTTAAAACGGTTGTATCAATTAGTAACCGAAGATCAATTTGCCCTTTGTCAGGCGAGAGAAAAATATAAGAGAATGTTATTCGCTTTGTGCTATTTTCATGCTATATTAATCGAACGCAAAAAGTTTCAACAATTGGGATGGAACGTTATATACAGTTTCAACGATTCCGATTTTGAAGTATTTACGGCCGAGTTATTTTATACCACGGTTTATGTTATTCTTATCATTTAGGTGTCTGAGAACTTGCTCTCGATTTATTTGGACGAATATCCCGTTACGCCCTGGGATGCTCTTAAATATTTGATAGCGGGTGTCAATTATGGTGGACACGTCACCGACGATTGGGACAGAAGATTATTGCACACATATATTAATCAGCTGTTCTGTGAAGACGCTCTTACTGTCCCATTTTATAGATTGTCATCTTTGCCCACTTATCATATACCTCGAGATGGCTCTCTGCTTTCGTACGTAGATTACATCAATGTTTTGCCCCATATCGATAGACCCGAAGCATTTGGTCAACATCCGAACGCTGACATAACGTCACTTATAACTGAAAGCCGAATGATGTTTGAAACATTGATGTCGCTACAAATCCAGTCGAGCGGAGCTGATGCCGATTCCAAAGAAGAGAAGGTAGAAATAATTACAATTTGGATGTATAATTATTTTAGTAATCAATTTTGCTTTAGGTGGCACAACTAGCAGCAGATGTTTTTAATAAAATTCCAGAACCCATTGATTATGAAAGCACGGACAAATTAATTGGACCCGTTAAAACGCCCTTGGATGTGGTTTTACTGCAAGAAATTTCTAGGTAAAATTTTTCGATTATCCGATAATTCCTCATAATGCCAATCGGTTTTTCAGATACAATGAACTGTTGATTTCTATTCGGATATCTTTGATTGAATTGCAAAAAGGTATAAAAGGATTGGTCGTGATGTCTTCAGATTTGGAAGAAATATTTTTGTGCATATATGATGGAAGGGTTCCTTCGCCGTGGTTGAAAGGTGAGCACATTTTTGTTGTAGATAGTACCTACAACAAAAATTTACTAATCTATTGCTATTTTAGTGTATCCGTCTTTAAAATTGTTGGGCTCTTGGACACGAGATTTGATGATGAGAATTGATCACTTCTATCAATGGGCTTCCACAATTAAACCGCCATTATTCTTTTGGCTAGCTGGTTACACGTTTCCTACAGGGTTTTTGACTGCTTGCTTACAAGTAATCGCTTTCATTTTTTTTTATAAGAGGACATTAATATTCTTTATCAGAAAACATAACGAAAGCGATGCTTTCCGAGTGTCCACCCGGCAGCCAAAACAAAGCATTCCTAGTCAGCTCACAAATCGACTAATAATGTAAAATCGACCATTAATGTGTTTTTATTAATGGTCGATTCTGTTACTTCTGCAAGTCAATTCATTTATATTATAAAAAAATTCTATTATAAAAATTTGTCCGACGTGGGATTCGAACTGGCGATCGCCAAACGATTTAATTATGATTCAATCGCTTATTGCACTTCGCCATAGAGGGTTGCTCTAATGACATTGTTTAAATTTGTCTTATCTGTCACAATTTGTAATTTAAACAATATTTTTTAATATATGATATAATTGAAAATTTTATGTTTTCCGATAAAAAAGTATACTCACCTCGCCTCGAAATATGATCCGTTACTGGGCTTACAGCTTTAAAAAGCTCGCTACGCTCACTTTTTAATATAGCTGCGTGAGCGTAGCGAGCTTTTTAAAGCTGTAAGCCCAGTAACGGATCATTTTCTATGCTTGGCCAGTAATATACTATTATTATTTAGACTGCTGCACGTGCTATGGAGGTTCCAATCGATACTTTAGGTTGGGAATTTATAGTTCAAACTGTTGAAGACTTTACTATTGTAGAAAAACCTTCTAGCGGAGTTTATGTTCGAGGTTTATATTTGGAAGGTGCAGGTTGGGACAAAAAAAACGCATGTTTGATCGAACCTCAACCTATGCAGCTCGTATCCAATATGCCTCTTATACATTTTAAACCTTGCGAACAAGCGAAAAAGAGAACCAAGGGTAAATTCCTAACAAAAATACTTCTTGCATTTTTAATATAATTTTTTCTTTTAGGGATCTACTCTTGTCCTGCTTATTATTATCCCGTTAGGGCTGGTAGGCAGGGTTATCCTGCATTTGTGGTAGCAGTAGATTTAAAAAGTGGTACCGAAAATGGAGATTTTTGGATTAAACGTGGAACCGCTTTATTATTGGGTTTATCAAATTAGTTATATTATGTATACATGTATGTGTTTTGTTATTCCAGTTATTGTTTTGATAAAAATAAATGTTTTTTATAATTTATTTCTTAATTAATTCTGTTAAAGCGACAGAAAGGCTGCCTGACCTATTCAGGTATAGAATAAATTACTCAATAATTCCCGTTATTTTTTATGAATTTTTTAATAAAACTAAATTATGTACAAAATTATTGCTTAATATACATTTTAGTATTCACATCTTTAAAACTTTCGATTTGTCTCTTAATTTCAAATGCAATTATACCTAAAGCAGTCCCTGTGTTTAAACTATCAACTCCATTCCCTAAAGGTATGTTCAAACGACAACCGTTAAGTTTATTGGCAAATAAATATGATTCGTTACTAATTCCTTCAGTTTCACCTCCAATTATTAAAACTATCGATTTTGGCTTGGTAAAGTCAAAATTGTAGTATGGTAACAACGGTAAGCTTGAAATAGCATTTGGTAAATTCTTAGCAGTTTCTTCCGTGTCTTCATTTGAACGTTCATCTGTTTTAATCAGATTATCATTTTCCTTAACTACGTGATTGTCTGCCACAAAAACCGCACAATTCATTGTTCCTAAAGTGTCATTTATAGACGACCACTCCACTTTTTGTTGAATATTTAAAGTAAAATGGCATCCACTTGCACTTCTTAATACTTTCGGTTCCCAAAGATGTACACAGCCTATTAAAAAAATATTGGTGATATAATCTGTACCTAAGCTCCCCGACACAAGATATTATCAGTCAAGGAGGGGGAAATTTAGTGTACAGTGAAGAAATTAACATTTTCTAAAGGAAATCTTTCAAAAAACTTGTAAAAAGAAATTTAGTGTACAAAAATTTGCCTTGTGACTTCCCCCTCAGTAAAAAAAATTGCACCGTACCTTTAGTCAATAGAATCTTCTCCACTCCAACTCCAGCAGCTGTTCTGAGAATCGCACCTAAATTTCCGGGCTCTCGAACATTATCACATATTATAGTTAATGGTATACTATCCTTTGGATCGTAGTCACTTACATCTGGAGTCTTGATCACGGCTACAAAGCAAATCATTAATTTCAAACTTGTCAAGCAAACTTTTGTTGACTTACCGATAACACCAGGGCTTGTAGTTAAATTCGAATACTTTTTTAACTCCTTATATGGTATTTTCAATAGTTTTGCCCCACTTTTAGGTAAATAGGGCTGTAATTCTTCCACGTCCGTTTTTTGACTAAATATCAACGTTTTAAGTGCGCATTTAGCTTTGAGTGCATCTTTTATTAAACGTTTGCCTTCCAACACGGTCAGTTCGTTCTTCTTCTGTTTGGTAGAACTTTGAATGGTAGACAACAATTTCCTAAATTAGAAAAAAATACTTAAATAGATAAATAAAATTATTGTTATGACTTTTAAAACTAACCCAATAAATGGATCGTCGTTTGCCATTTTTGTGTAAACCAATTGTCCATCTTGTCCAATAACAGTATCTAACATATCGAAAGTCTTTTTGATGGGCTTGATAACGTACTTTGGTTTTTTATCCTTTCCCTTTCTATCATCTTCAAATTTAACTTTAGGTGGTATCTTTAAATTCTGCGACCTCCACTTTCGAGGCTCTTGCGACAATTCTTGCATATTAAAATTTTTAGAATTCAAATCGATAATGTCGTGTTCACTAGAATACGTGTCATCTGCTTCGAAATCTTTGTGTTGAGAAGTTTTGATTGCATTTTCTTTATAGTTTTCAGTTTTTGTGAGGTTAGCGTATTTTTCGGGTGTGAATACTTTTCGGGGTTGACGATGTGAAAACCTTGCATAACAACGATATTGATTAGTACCTTTTAAAGTCGATTCGGTTAGTTTGCATATAAAAGTTTTCAAAAATGCAGACATTTTCACTGAATTCACTTGTATTACATTTAAAATTCCCACGAGCCGCTTCGAATATTTAGGTTATGGTTGTTTGTTATTTATTCTTTGCTGCGAGCCAGTGGCGGTACCAAGCGGTACGTCACACTAGGCAATGCAGCCTCAGCTTCCCCTTAAATTTTGAACCATAATATGAAAGAGTATGTATTTTGACTATATTATTTTTATTTATTTTAAATTTTTCCAATTTTTTTTTATATTTATGAGTTTTTTGTTAATATTTTATACATATTCTTTAGCGTAAGAATGTTATGTAATTATATAAAATAATTTCAAAATTTCGTGTGTAAACCATATAGTACAATATGGTTTGTACTATATTGTACAAACAAATTTTGAAATGCATTCAAAATTCAGGAGCGGAAAAAATAATTGAATGAAGAAGTACGGGTGAGGACAGTGCCGTAACAAGATTGGGGCAACTGAAGAGGGGCCCCGTTCCACTTTTTTTAAGACAAAAGGGAACTGCATTTATTTTCTTTTAGTTAAAACTTGTTTACGGTTGTATGGCTATCATTCTGGCTATGTAAGCCAAAATGATGTACTAGGGAATTTTTATTTATGGGGTGGTTTCCCCGTTGTCTTTCCCAAAAACTTAAAAATCAAACATAAATATGTCTTAAATCACAGCAGTGTAGTCTGGTAGTCGGCGCGATCAGACTTTGATCAGCGGCTTACCGCTTCGTAGCCCATTGCAGAGGGCATAGGCACAGATGTTTATTTATTATATCTCTGTGATTTTATGCAGGTTTTTTATTTTTCTTCCTCCTCATCTTCGAGGGCTTGTGTCTGGAAACGGTTGGTCAAGCGGAAATCATCCTTAAAGAAAAATTGAGCGTGAGTCAATTACTCGAGTATGGGTGTTCTACAATTTTTTTACGAAAAGGAATCGCAAAAAAAGTAATTATTTTTTTAAAAATAATTTCAAATAATTTTAAGCATCTGACACTTTCTAACTCTTTTCCTGTTTTATTCCATTATAATCAGATTAATTTTCTAAATTTTACAAAATTGAATTAAAGTTGACAAATCGAATCAGAATTTTTGAGATCTGGCCGCTACAGGCTACAGGGATGTTTTTAATGAGTTGTTGAGTCCACATTTTTACTGTCCAGCTAAATCTGTCATTTTTGAGTGCAATTAATTTCCAAAAATACTTGTATAACATGAAAACACGCCATGAGCGGTGCTAGCCTTATAATATGAAAACAGTCAATACCAGTGGCGGCTCGTCAGAGGAGGCAAAGAAGGCTTAATCTCTCCTGAAATTCTGAACTATTAAAATTTTCAAAAGTGTAAATAATTATCAGGTACAGATTAACTCACAGTGCTATGCATCGAATGAAACCTTCGCATAAATATATGCCGCTATCGATTTAACAATATATCTGCAATATATCTACCGCATAAAATACGAAGTTGACGATCAGCCTCTTTGGCGAATACCTGTAAATTTTTGAAATACACGCCATTTCGCCGCCTTATATAAAAAAAGTGGCTGCGAATTTTTTATCTAATTTTATTATTTCACTAAAAACACTTTATTGACAACAATTGGAAACAATTGTTTTGGATATCAATAATGATTTTGTATAGTGTTTTGTTTTGACAACGCTAGCATTTAATTTTACGATATTCTTTTATTTTTATTTAACATTTTTCAATATAACGGGACGAAACTGAAATAATATACCCCACATGTTATATATATTTAAAAAGAGGGTAAAAAACTCTATTTAAATATGTCATAGCCAACTATGGTTTCTATTTAAAAAAACACAACTTTATGTTATAACTCGGAAATAAATGAAGATATTTAAAATCCCGTTAGCCCAGTTTATTCGCCTTAAAAAAGTGTCTGAAGAAGGTGTAAATATTATTTCTATAACTTTACAAACAACCGAGATATCGACATTTAACGAAAAGTAAAAAAACTGAACTTTTGGTCATAACTCAAAAACGAAAAAAGATATCAAATTCCGGTTTTCATCATTAAGCTTTTCTCAAAACAAGAGATCGAGGATGCGCTATCTATTTTTCCATATCTGTTATAGTTACCGAATTTCTCATAAGAACATTCGAATTTGAACCACCCTGTACAGTCAGCGTATGTACTTTTGTACTTTTGAACATACAATAATTCCGTTGTCGGACTTTCTTGTTTTAACCGTTAGGAGGAGTCACTAGTAGTCTTCATTTCATTTACAGTCGTCACTGTATCTTCATTCAAAAAGTCGACCAAATCCTGAAGCTGCTTATATCCGCCATTTTGAATTCTACGTAAAATGGTTTTCTTGAATAACTCGGCCATTTTCAATTTTAACGAAAAATCGTAAAAACAATTTTCAATTTTACATCACAAATACATCCTGTATTTTTCCTCCAAATCAAACATAAATTTTTTTTGAGGCGAGATCCAATTTTTTTTTACATTTTCCATATCACCGTTTTCAGAAACGTAAAGATCTCAAAAAAAAAAATTTTGTGTTGGTCTGTCGATCTGACGGTCGTCAAATTTTGTCCCTCCATTTATTCCGGAACCGTCCAACCAATCACGGCCAAATTTGGTATAGTAGTAGGGTTTATGGTAAAAAGGTGAAAATAAGGTTTTCGTCGCGATCTGTCAATCAGGAGTAAAGTATTTTCACTCTAATGTAAATTTTGTAATAAAAATTGCACATGAAAGAACGCAAAACTTAATCGCAGTTCTAGAAACAGGGAAGAGCAAACCACCTTCCCCGTTATTTTTTAATTTATTTTTTGCCTTTTTTTTAACTTTTTATAATTTATTTGTTAGCCTTTGTGCTAAATAGACTGATAATTCACCGACTCTTGATTAACCAACACAAAACCACAGTTTGATAATTTTTGAGCGAAATACCAATAAATGCAATCCGGAATTATCTATAGTACATACGAGTTTCGAAGTTGCATCTCTTCCTGCTATTTATCTTTAACTGCAGGTACTTATTAATTTTATAATTGTGAACTCAACAGCTGCAAATAAAAAGATGTACTAACAAATTAATCAATTATTTATAATTATTGTAAATAACTTAATATTAAATTTGTTTTGTAAAGAGATTATTTTTATTTGTTGAGTATTTTTTCATTCAATCCTCGATTGCTTTTTAATCATATCTTACTTAGTTATATCATTTTTTGTAATTTTCTCTATTTACAATTAAAATTAATCGCCTGTTTCTAACGATTTACATATTATATATAGCCAACCGAGCACACCAATAAATAGAAATCAGCACATTTCTACGCAATAGTGCATCAATGCTTTCTTCTCTGTAAAGTATGTTAGTGGAGTTAGCTATATTGGTAGTTTTAACACTCATTGGATTGAAAATATTTTCAAAATTGACACTTGGAAGATGTACGAGTCCAGTTTGTCTGATCGGAAAAACTGCGTTAATTACCGGTGGAAATTCTGGTAAGTGAAATAATTACGCTTTTTAAATAAATTTACTAATAACTTGAAGGAATAACTTTAAGGTATCGGGTTCGAAACGGCATTACAACTAGCAGGACGAGGATGTCGTGTAATAATTGCAGACAAAAATAATTGTGACGAATCGAAAGAAAAAATCATAAAAGAAACCAATAATGAAAATATTGTAACAAAACAATTTGATTTGGCTTCGTTGAGTTCGGTGAGAAAATTAGCACAAGACATAATCAAAAATGAGAAACGCTTGGATATTTTGATTAATAATGCAGGGACAGCAGGACATGATTCTTGTTATACAGAAGACGGTTTACATTTGGTAATGCAAGTTAATCATTTTGGATCATTTTTATTGACTCATTTACTTATCGGTAAATATTTAAATAATCGAAATAAAATGTATTACCTTTTAGATTAACTTTTAGATTTATTAAAACACTCTGCGCCGAGCAGAATTATTTTTGTTAGCTCAGCCGCTGCTTATTGTTCTAATTTAAAGGCAGAAGAGTTAAATTCTCCACCGAAAAGAACTATTTTATATTCTGCCAAATTTATGGAGTACTGCAACACAAAGCTGTGTAATATAATATCGGCTCGAGGATTTGCCAAAAAATTAAAAGGAACCGGAGTTACATCAAACTCGCTTTACCCTGGTACGGTACAAACGGCAATATTCGCAAATTATGTTACAAATGTTTCGGAAAATTACATAGAATTCATGATATCGAGGGCGATTATGAATATTATGCGGTGGTTCAACAAGGTAAAAATTTTGAAACGCTTATTAGGTAGAGGGATGCAAATTGTTTTTTTAGAGTCCATCTGAAGGAGCTCAAACAACATTACACTTGGCTTTAGCCAAAGAGGTCGAAAATATTACTGGAAGATATTTTACGGAATGTAAAACGTTTTACACTCCTTCGCAAGCTAAAAATATTGATTTTGCAAATAAAATTTGGAAATCAAGTGAAAATTTTGTAAAACTATCTGATCATGAAAAATTATGAGATAAATTAAACTGTGAAAAGAGAAAAATGAAAGAAAAAAGAGGAGTAAATATTAAAAAATCTTAATTAATACTACTATATTGTTACTTGCATTCATCAAAAATAACAAAATATTGTAAATATTGATCACAGAAAAATTTTGAAAATAAAAATAAACTATTAAAAAAAAATTTAATATCAATATTTTGTTTAAAATTTTGGTACCGGAAGGTAAACCATAAGATAAACAACATCCGATTGAGATTATAATTATTATTATTTTTTTTTAATTTAAAAATTCGATAATTGTCTAATCAAAATAGGTTTTTTACTCGTCAATAATTGATGCAAACCAGGTGAATTTTTGCATTTAAGTATTTGAAAACCCTAAATTTCATTTTTACAATGCATTTTTATTTACTTCTATACAATAAAATTCCAGAGGTAAATCTCCGAAAAAAATATGTACACCATACATATCCTTTTCCTCACAACCTCCCAACATTTCTTCACATCTCCCCATATCTCCTCACATCTCTATTATTTCTTTTCCCACCATGTCATCACATCTTTCTCGTTTTCAAATAGTATTTAAAATATTTAAAGTACTCGTATCATACTGTTATGTGCAGATATAAAGTTACTAGAACAATTTCCACTAATAACCAGCGGCGGCTCGTCAGAGAAGGTAAGGAAGGCTTAGCCTCCCCTTAAATGCTGGACTATTAATTAAACTATAAAAATTTTCAAAATTTTAAAGAAAGAGATTTTTGATTGTAAGAAATATCAAAGATACCTCTTCCACGATACGTATTCAAAAAATAAAACGATGAGGCTACCATAGAAGCAGAATTATATATGATCAGTACCGTAACTAGAATAACATTTTACACCCCCCTCCAAATTAAATGTATGGCAAAAATTAAACAAAACTACCCTCATTTTGTTTACTACGTTTTGTTTTTTACCTCGATTTTGGTAAATAGGTCGTACCCACCAACGACAAACCTTTTTAGTTTTTTTTTCTTTTTTAAAATCAAGAGTACATTAAGTAAAATTAAACCTAGCGCAACGTCGCTAGATTCCACATCCATTAAATCAAATAAATGAACAACTTGTAATGTTGTAATGTAACAAAAAATTGCTTTTTTAACAAAAGCTTTTTTTAACAAAAGCAATTTTAGGTTACTTGTTGCAATTACCACACACAACCAGCAAGATAATAATATAATACTCGAGTGGTTTATAATTTTGTACTTCATCTAATTTATTGGAATTTAACTCACAATGAAATACATGATCAAAAATTTTTAAGAAACATCAAGGCGAATTTTTGTTAGGTTATGTTCAAGTTGCAGTTTTGAAATTTGGCACTAAAATAAAAAAAATAGTTTATTGTACGTGTATCGTGGATTTTCCACTGGATTAAAATTTAATCATAATTTTAGAGTCGTCCATAAATGTGAGTAAAAATGGGGATACAAAAATGTGACGTAGATTGGAAAAAAGGGGGGGTCAATATGAGTCTGTTACATATTCAAAAAGCACATTAACTAACAATATAGACAATTTGTAAATTGCCTGAAACACCCTAGCCATTTTGCATTTTGCTTAAAGTACTAGTGAATTTGCATAACAGCTGACGACTCAGTCGGTTTGTAGATTTTGCAAATTGTCGGTAACATATACATACAAAGTATATCCGTTCCATCAAAATCTCTCGAATGAAAATTTCAATATGAAATTCTAAGTCAATATTTTAGGTAAAAGTTATAAAGCTAACTCAATTATTAAAATAGCTATTTATAATAATTTGTTATTACAATTATCCGTTTAAGTGTTGATTCGTTTATTTTCGGATCCTTGATCCGCCGATCCGATGAGCAGATGTTCCGCTGAGCAGTTGATCCGTTGGTCCGTTGTTCCGTTGATCCGTTGTTCCGTTGATCCGTTGATCCGTTGAATACCCGGAAATTAGGTTATATAGGTGATAACGATTTTAAATAAATTATAAGACATTCGTCATTAACGGCATTCCTGTAATTTACTTTAAAATATTTCGAGAAATTATTATCGCAAAATACTTATTTAGTAAAATGGCTGCAACTGATGTATTGAAACTTAAAAAGCAAATTACTAAGTTAATCGCTAACGTGGATCAAGACCAAGGACAAGCATTGGATATATTAAAAATGCTATACGACGTGAATATTTCCTACGGCATTTTGGCTTCAACGCGTATTGCATTGACAGTCGGCGAATTCAGAAAATGCAGTGCGGATAAGGAAATTAAGACTTTTTCTAAAAAGTTACTTTATAAATGGAAAAAGCAGTATGCAGACACCACTAATAATGGTGATAAAAGTTTAAAAAATTCCGAAATTGCGGAAACAATAAAAGAAGCTTTCATCGCAGATAAAAATAAGGAAATCCCAAAACCTATTGCAAAACCGTCCAAAAGGAATAATAATGTCAAGATGATGAACAACGACGATATACGATCCAAATGTAGATCAATGTTGTGTAACGCTTTAGGTGACAATGAAGTTGTGAAGCAATTAGCCGTCGAATTGGAAGACTGCATATTCAGCGTATTTAGAAATACTGGACGATTCTACTAAAACCGAATTAGATCCCGAATTTTTAATTTAAAAGATCCCAAAAATCCGGATTTGCGAAGCCGGTTCCTGTCTGGTAGTATAGCTCCAGCTCGTATGGCGGTTTTAACCCACGAAGAAATGGCGAGCGAAGAAATGAACAATTTAAGAGCGTCGTATAGGAAGCAAGGAATAGATAAATCACGTTTGGCAGTAGTGGAAGGTACTAGCTCCGACCTTCTTCAATGCGGAAAATGCAAGAAGAGGGATTGTTGTTACAATCAAGCTCAGACACGTTCAGCGGATGAGCCCATGACTACATTTGTTCTCTGTAACAATTGTGGAAACCGTTGGAAATTTTAACTTTAGCTTCATCACAAACCATTTTATATTTTATAGGAACTGATGCAATTCATTTTAATTGTGATTAACAGTACTTTTTAATTATATTTTTTAAACAATACTTTTTATATGAATTGATATTTCAATTTGCGACAAATTAAAATTTGGAATTATATGTTTTCAATTGCCAGTACGAATCTGATGAGATCAGTGTCGCGGATAAAACCGCGAATAAGATCGAAACATCCTTGACAACATTTACATTAATTTATTTACAATGTTTTCAAAAATTATGGTAAATGTTGCCGAGTATGTAATTCGGTAAGGCATTTTTTGAATTTAATAAATTTATTTAAAGATATATTTTTATTTTTAGTTGATTTTAAAGACGGCCCCTGACTTCAGCCGTGGGGATATTAATTAAATGCAGAACCAGTGTTTCCGAAAGCATTTTCTGAATACATTAAATTGACTGAAAGCGTGGAATATCCATTTTGAAAGAAATTAATAGCTCGACGCTTTTAGTCAATTTGAGTTTTCAACTCCGCTCCAGGCCGCTTTAACAAACGTCATACTAGCTAAAAGTATTTCTCTAGACCGGTACTACTCGGCAAAGTGTGCTACCAGGAAGCTCAGTGCTACAGAAAAATAAGATTTGATCGGTTACTTGATTAATTTGTTGGACGGATTCGTTATCCGATAGATATCTCAACCTGAAGAAATTGGGCTTTAGCAAGATTGGATAAAATGGTTGTGGGATTACCCGAATTATCATAGACTTATTTAAAATTTCTGTTGCTACAAACGTTCATTCTATTTTAACTTTTTGCCAAATAAATTTGGGAACGATTTCTTGTGCTTATAAAGCTAAATACGTAGCGATTTTCACCAACGTGGTATTGTTTCACACATAAAACATACAAATCAGCTAAATTCATTATGAACAGCCAAAATTATCGTGCGTAGTCAAACGCGACCGAAAGAGTGAATAGGGTATTAAAAACTATGCTTTCCGCTTATGCTACAAATAACTTTAAAACTCGGGATCTACATATATACTTACTATTTTTATGCCCATATATGAGATATATCAAATATAAAGATAACAAAACTGTGATTATATTTCTCACGTCATTCTTCAAATATGATTATAACAGTTTTAAAAATGATTTTTTTATAATTATTTCAGATGAAACACTGCAACAACCGTAAATAGTTATTTATTATACAAGTGTCTTATTAGGCCCCTAAAACACGAAAGAAAAGTTTAAACACGAGACCGCAGGTCGAGTGTTTAATTTCTTGAGTGTTTTGGAGGCCAATAAGACGCGTGTGTAATACAACGTTTTATCCACAATTCGCATATTATGAAGGCGTTATAAATTTAGATTTGGGCCAAAACGAATTCATCGATAAAAGCAGGTAAGGTGGGCCATGTAATGGTTTCTATGACAGTTGTTGATTCCCTCATTATTTTTCGAATCGCGTCAAATTTGTGAAAAAATAATTTCGCGGTCTGAAAATGAACGAAAACCAGATTATTCCTGAAGATATTCTCAAAGAAGCCCAAGAAGCGACTTTGCATTTGTTGCCAACGAAGTCTAGAGCAGCTTACGAAAAAGAATTAACAAATTTTTCCGAGTGGAAAATAAGAAGATCTGTGCACGTGATAAACGAAGAGGTTCTGCTAGCTTATTTTTTGAACGTTAAGAAAAAGTTTGCCGCGTCTTCGATGTGGACGAAGTATTCAATGTTGAAGACCACTTTAAAAGTGCATGAAAACATAGATATTTCTAAATATGCTAAGCTAACCTCATATCTGAAGAGCGAATCTAGAACATACAAACCGAAAAAATCAAAGGTTCTTGAAAGAGAACATATTGAGGAATTTTTCGATAAGGCCCCTAATGACAAATATTTGATGATGAAGGTACCTAAAACTTAATTTCCTTAATATGTTTCATATTTATTTTGATTTTTGATAGGTTGCATTGTTATTTGGCATTGCTGGAGCTTGTCGATGCAATGAGTTGACGAATTTGAAATTCGAAAATGTTCAGGATAAAGGGTCGTACTTGTTTATTTCATTGCCGAATACTAAGACGAACGTTCCACGCAGTTTTACAATCATGGAGGAAGGATTTTCTATCAACGCCCTTGAAATCTGTAGAAAGTACATACATTTACGTCTAGAAAACGTTTCCAACGTCAGATTCTTTTTGCAATATAAAAACGAGAAATGCACAGTGCAATCGGTTGGAATCAACACGATGTCCAAAATTCCTTCAAAGGTTGCTGCCTTCCTAAATCTTCCGGACGCAGAGTCATATACTGGGCATAGCATGAGACGCTCATCCGCAACTCTACTAGCGAACGCCGGTGGCGATCTCACCACCATCAAACGTCACGGAGGATGGAAATCTTCTAGTGTTGCGGAGGGCTACATTGAAGACTCAGTGTCGAATAAAATTGATATAGCGAAAAAAATTCAAGGCGCTGTTTCTGAATCCGTTTCCGAAATTTTAGCTGTGAAACCCACTGTTGATGGTACTGACGTACATCCATCTACAAGCACAATCAATCTTTACAATAGCGACGAGGCAAAGAAGACAATATCCATCAATATCAATGTAAATTTAAATATTAACAAATAAAGTTCTGGTTCCAATTTTTATTTACGATTTAAATTAATAAAACACTAGTGTTTTATAGGGGTCATAATTCAATTAGAAACAGTATCATTATGGGCTCATAATATGCGAATTGTGGATAAAAAATTTTTATATTACACTTAATCATTATTTGTCTTTTATACCTTGACAACGAGATATATTAAATAGGCTATAACGCCCTAGGGCCTATAAATCATAATGCCCTCTCATTCGCAATTATATAATATAATTCAAAAAATGTACCATTTTATTGTTTACCATTTTATTTAAAATTAAAAGTATAACTTTCAAATGAAGATCCACGATTGAACAATTAAAAATTAAAAAAAAAACTTAATTTAGCAATCATCAAATTCATATTTTATAAAATTTTTAAATATTGACAAATTCAAATGCAGTGAAATATAAAACGTTGTATGTATCACGAGCATTACTCGATGTTTATGCTCTCGAGCAACTTAAAAACTCTCGGGCCTGGCGGCCCTTGCCCTTTTAAATTGATTGCCCTCGACATAAACATCGTCATAATGCCCTAGATACATAAATAACTATAAAAAATACATAAAAGAATTTTTACGTGCAACTAAACGTTTACAAGAAAGTACGAACAACACAGAACCGGATTAAAGGGGAATCTAAGGGGGCTGCAGCCCCGGGCTACCAAATTTCTAGGAGCCTCAAAAAAATTGAAGCAATGTAATTTAAATTACCAAAGTTGTAGCTCAGATTAAAATAAATTAATTAAAATGATGTCTTTTTTCTAGAAATTATTCCTTATTTTATTTTTAGTAGATATCAAAGAGTTCCCCTTTAGTAGGGGAAAGGCTTGCAGGTTGCCACCCCATAGCCTTTTTGATCATAACTCGTGATACAATCAACGCATTGTTGATATAATAACATATATAGGAAAGGGGAAGTATAAAGGCACTATCGTGAGCTATAAATCATTGAAATTTTCAAAAACTAAAACTTTACAGCAAATTTTCAAAAATATCTAAAATCGACACCTTGAAATTTCGGCTTGCAGGTTGCCACCCCTTGAAAAACTGTTAAAAATGTAGAAAAAACCAAGTAAAAACAGGTGCATTTCGCCAGCCCCCCCCCATTTCGAATTTTGGATCCAAAATAGTCTAAATCGTTTGTACCTGTTTGTACCTTCCTTATTTTCGTTTGTACCCATTTTGTTTTTCAGATATTTTAAAATATCTCAAATGGGCATTTCCCCAGCCCCCCCATTTTGAATTTTTGATCCAAAATAGTCTAAATTGTTTGTACCTCGTTTGTACCTGCTTGTACCTTCCTTATTTTTGTTTGTACCAGTTTTGTTTTTGAAATATTTCAAATTTTCTAATAATGACATTCTGCTAAACCCCCCCCCCCCCGAATTTTAAATTTTGGTTATAAGATAGTTTTAATGGGTTTAAATAAGAGAATAATCTTTTTGCACTTAATCCCTTAATCCAAAAATAAACAAATTTAATTTTGGGTTGGCAAATAAACTTATATTATTTTCAACTTCTTACCTCTGACTGTTTTTCAAAAACAGTCAGTTTTTTTCTGATGATTTTGGTGTCAATCGTTAGAGCCTAAATGAGCTTCTATTATTTTTGAGTGAGCCTCAAAGGTCGCGAAGTTATTCGCAAAAAACAACTGGGGGGCTGTAGACATGTTTAACAATTTTTGTTCCCGTTTTGAATTTATGTATAAAATTGATGTCAATCGATAGAGCTTCCTTTGAGCCTGAATGAGCTTCAGTCAGCAAGATGTTAAGTTAATTTTTTACCAAGATATGGATAGTTGAAATTTTCGTCCGAGCAATATGCGTTAAATATTAAGTTTTTTAAATCTCTTAATCTTTGATTTAAAATTTTTGTATTAACTTTTTTATGTAATAAATTTTCTTTATTAGCTTTTATCTACCTATATAAATAAAATTTAATTTCAATTTTTACGTTTACCTGTAAGTATATTATTACTTATATTTTAAAAATATAAGAGTCGAGGAGGGGGGGGGGTAATTTATGTTTTTTAAAATTACATCAGGTTACCTTATACAAGGGTATATATAAGGAATTGACAATTTATAGCTATTGTTGACTGTCTTACCACTTTAGGCGAATAAGATACTACTTCTAAACATTATTGTACATTTTTTCTTCAAATAATAATTTTGCGCATTATATGAAACCAATTAAGAAGGCGTCTTTAGCCAAGTTAAACTGTAAGTAGTACCGGTCTAGAGAAATAATTATACCGGAATAATTATAAAAAAATCATTTTTAAAACTGTTATAATCATATTTGAAGAATGACGTGAGAAATATAATCACAGTTTTGTTATCTTTATATTTGATATATCTCATATATGGGCATAAAAATAGTAAGTATATATGTAGATCCCGAGTTTTAAAGTTATTTGTAGCATAAGCGGAAAGCATAGTTTTTAATACCCTATTCACTCTTTCGGTCGCGTTTGACTACGCACGATAATTTTGGCTGTTCATAATGAATTTAGCTGATTTGTATGTTTTATGTGTGAAACAATACCACGTTGGTGAAAATCGCTACGTATTTAGCTTTATAAGCACAAGAAATCGTTCCCAAATTTATTTGGCAAAAAGTTAAAATAGAATGAACGTTTGTAGCAACAGAAATTTTAAATAAGTCTATGATAATTCGGGTAATCCCACAACCATTTTATCCAATCTTGCTAAAGCCCAATTTCTTCAGGTTGAGATATCTATCGGATAACGAATCCGTCCAACAAATTAATCAAGTAACCGATCAAATCTTATTTTTCTGTAGCACTGAGCTTCCTGGTAGCACACTTTGCCGAGTAGTACCGGTCTAGAGAAATACTTTTAGCTAGTATGACGTTTGTTAAAGCGGCCTGGAGCGGAGTTGAAAACTCAAATTGACTAAAAGCGTCGAGCTATTAATTTCTTTCAAAATGGATATTCCACGCTTTCAGTCAATTTAATGTATTCAGGAAATGCTTTCGGAAACACTGGTTCTGCATTTAACTAATAAATATCCCCACGGCTTAAGTCAGGCCCTTCCTTAAAATCAACTATACATATGAAAATATATCTTTAAATAAATTTATTAAATTCAAAAAATGCCTTACCGAATTACATCCTCGACAACATTTATCGTAATTTTTGAAAACATTGTAGTATTATTGTAAATAAATTAACGTAAATGCTGTAGGGGATGTTTCGATCTTATTCGCGGTTTTATCAGCGACACTGATCTCATCAGATTCGTATTGGCAATTGAAAATATATAATTCCAAATTTTAATTTGTTGCAAATTGAAATATCAATTCATACAAAAAGTATTGTTGAAAAGTATAATGAAAAAGTACTGTTAATCACAATTAAAATTAATTGCATCAGTTCCTATAAAATTTAAAATGGTTTGTGATGAAGGTAATGTTAAAATTTCCAACGGTTTCCACAATTGTTACAGAGAACAAATGTAGTCATGGGCTCATCCGCTGAACGTGTCTGAGCTTGATTGTAACAACAATCCCTCTTCTTGCATTTTCCGCATTGAAGAAGGTCGGAGCTAGTACCTTCCACTACTGCCAAACGTGATTTATCTATTCCTTGCTTCCTATACGACGCTCTTAAATTGTTCATTTCTTCGCTCGCCATTTCTTCGTGGGTTAAAACCGCCATACGAGCTGGAGGTATACTACCAGACAGGAACCGGCTTCGCAAATCCGGATTTTTGGGATCTTTTAAATTAAAAATTCGGGATCTAATTCGGTTTCTATAGAATCGTCCAGTATTTCTAAATACGCTGAATATGCAGTCTTCCAATTCGACGGCTAATTGCTTTACAGCTTCATTGTCACCTAAAGCGTCACACAACATTGATCTACATTTGGATCGTATATCGTCGTCGTTTGTCACCATGACATTAATATTCTTTTTGGACGGTTTTGGAATAGGTTTTGGGCTTTCCTTATTTATATCGGCGATGAAAGCTTCTTTTATTGTTTCCGCAATTTCGGAATTTTTTAAACTTTTATCACCATTATTAGTGGTGTCTGCATACTGCTTTTTCCATTTATAAAGTAACTTTTTAGAAAAAGTCTTAATTTCCTTATCCGCACTGCATTTTCTGAATTCGCCGACTGTCAATGCAATACGCGTTGAAGCCAAAATGCCGTAGGAAATATTCACGTCGTATAGCATTTTTAATATATCCAATGCTTGTCCTTGGTCTTGATTCACGTTAGCGATTAACTTAGTAATTTGCTTTTTAAGTTTCAATACATCAGTTGCAGCCATTTTACTAAATAAGTATTTTGCGATAATAATTTCTCGAAATATTTTAAAGTAAATTACAGGAATGCCGTTAATGACGAATGTCTTATAATTTATTTAAAATCGTTATCACCTATATAACCTAATTTCCGGGTATTCAACGGATCAACGGATCAACGGAACAACGGATCAACGGATCAACGGAACAACGGAACAACGGATCAACGGAACATCTGCTCATCGGATCGGCGGATCAGGGATCCGAAAATAAACGAATCAACACTTAAACGGATAATTGTAATAACAAATTATTATAAATAGCTATTTTAATAATTGAGTTAGCTTTATAACTTTTACCTAAAATATTGACTTAGAATTTCATATTGAAATTTTCATTCGAGAGATTTTGATGGAACGGATATACTATGTATGTATATGTTATCGACAATTTGCAAAATCCAGTAATTTGCAAAATTCCTAGGTAATCTACAAACCGACTGAGTCGTCAGCTGCTATGCAAATTCACTAGTACTTTAGGCAATATGCAAAATGGCTAGGGTGTTTCAGGCAATTTGCAAATTGTCTATATTGTTAGTTAATGTGCTTTTTGAATATGTAACAGACTCATATTGACCCCCTCCCTTTTTTCCAATCTACGTCACATTTTTGTACCCCCATTTTTACTCACATTTATGGACGACTCTAAAATTATGATTAAATTTTAATCCAGTGGAAAATCCACGATACACGTACAATAAACTATTTTTTTTATTTTAGTGCCAAATTTCAACACTGCAACTTGAACATAACCTAACAAAAATTCGCCTTGATGTTTCTTAAAAATTTTTGATCATGTATTTCATCGTGAGTTAAATTCCAATATATTAGATGAAGAACAAAATTATAAACCACTCGAGTATTATATTATTATCTTGCTGGTTGTGTGTGGTAATTGCAACAAGTAACCTAAAATTGCTTTTGTTAAAAAAGCAATTTTTTGTTACATTATAACATTACAAGTTGTTCATTTATTTGATTTAATGGATGTGGAATCTAGCGACGTTGCGCTAGGTTTAATTTTACTTAATGTACTCTTGATTTTAAAAAAGAAAAAAAAACTAAAAAGGTTTGTCGTTGGTGGGTACGACCTATTTACCAAAATCGAGGTAAAAAACAAAACGTAGTAAACAAAATGAGGGTAGTTTTGTTTAATTTTTGCCAAACATTTAATTTGGAGGGGGGTGTAAAATGTTATGCTAGTTACGGTACTGATCATATATAATTCTGATTCTATGGTAGCCTCATCGTTTTATTTTTTGAATACGTATCGTGGAAGAGGTATCTTTGATATTTCTTACAATCAAAAATTTCTTTTTTTATTATTTTGAAAATTTTTATAGTTTAATTAATAGTCCAGAATTTAAGGGGAGGCTAAGCCTTCCTTACCTTCTCTGACGAGCCGCCGCTGGTTATTAGTGGAAATTGTTCTAGTAACTTCATATCTGCACATAACAGTATGATACGAGTACTTTAAAAATACTATTTGAAAACGAGAAAGATGTGATGAGATGGTGGGAAAAGAAATAATAGAGATGTGAGGAGATATGGGGAGATGTGAGGAAATATTGGGAGGTTGTGAGGAAAGGATATGTATGGTGTACATATTTTTTTCGGAGATTTACCTCTGGAATTTTATTGCATAGAAGTAAATAAAAATGCATTGTAAAAATGAGACTTAGGGTTTTCAAATACTTAAATGCAAATATTCACCTGGTTTGCAATTATTGACGAGTAAAAAACCTATTTTGATTAGACTATTATCGAATTTTTAAATTAAAAAAAAAAAAATAATTATAATCTCAATCGGATGTTGTTTATCTTATGGTTTACCTTCCGGTACCAAAATTGGAAACAAAATATTGATATTAAATTTTTTTTAATAGTTTATTTTTGTTTTCAAAATTTTTCTGTGATCAATATTTACAATTTTTCGTTATTTTTGATGAATGCAAGTAACAATATAGTAGTATTAATTAAGATTTTTTAATATTTAAAAAATATTATTATTATTAAATATTTCGGGCTGGCGAAATGCACCTAGTAAAAACATATGATTTATATTTATTTATTTATATTTACATTTGGTAGCTATGAAAAAAAAATTAATGTAAATTGATATGAAAAAAATTATTTTTTAAAATTTTTTAAAAAATTTGAAAAAAATTATTTTTTAAAATTTTATAAAAAATTTGAAAAAAATTGTTTTTTTTTCTGTAAATTATATTGTAAAAATAGTCAATAAAAAAATTGAGACAAAAGTTTAATACGTTCTTACTTATTTAAAATGAATTTAGGTGAAAGGTGGCAACCAGCACTTTTACACCACTTTAGATTATACGTGAAAAAAAAAAACTGCTAACTCATGATATGTTTAGAAATTTTTAAGAATTATGTAAATTGAATATAAAAGCAACACAGTAAAAATATTTAGCTTAAATTGTCGACGAAAAAGTTCAATTTACGGACACAGAACAAAAACACAATTTTAATTTTTCAATTTGTAAAAAATAATATTTTAAACTTTTATCCCAAAACACTCTGTTATTATGTCGGTAAGCACCAAAATTAGTTTAAAAGCGACAACTACTCGTTTAACATCGATGTCCGTCGGAATTTAAGGGTTGACCCACCTGGAATGTAGAAATTCGGCAATGGTGGCAACCTGCAAGAAGTGGCAACCTGCAAGACATTCCCCTATTAGGTATTTACTCTTTAGTTTTGAAAACTACAGAGTATATTGAGCAGAGCCGGACACTTTTTTTTGTCGTTTTTGAGTTTAAATTTTTTTGTGATTTGTTAAAAACCTACAACTTTCAGTCAACTAATACCCTGAATACTTATAAATTAATAATTAAAAAAAAATTGCTGGACTCTTTTCCTAATATTTACAACCAAATTTGGATGATTTAATTACTGAATTTGTGCAACTTGAAGTAAAAAAAATGTTATTATACCTGTGATATAAAAACTAGTTATAATAAACTATTTATAATAATTATTATTTTTTCAAAAATTTTACATTTGATCTAACAGCGGTTGACCTTGAAAAATGAAAAAATTTTGCCTGCGGCGCATTTTCTTACACCATGAAGGCCGGGGCGGCCTCAAAAACACTTAGCCCCAGGCCTCCCATATCCTTAATCCGGCTCTGGAACAACAGAAAATAATATTCTTATAATTAATAGTGCGATTCTCTAAAAATTATGTTATAAAATGTTACGATAACATTATGTTAATAACATAGCTCTGTAAAAACTTTCATAACATACTGTTAAAAATGTTTAATGTTGCGATAATTTCAATTCTGTAAAGTGCACTGTTACGAAAAATGTTAGTAACAGGCAAGAGGTAAATATCCAGTAAAATTTCTGTACACAAGACTCGGAATTCTATAGATTTCCAAGGAATTCCTGGGATTTCCAAAGGAATTCCAAACGAGTGTACACAAAATTTTCGGGATATTTACCCCTTGGTAACAGGTATGTAATTATTTACAGAATACTAATTTATAACATTTATGTAATCTTACAGCGTAACAATAGAATGTTATGAGTTAGAGAATCGCACTATAAATATTAAAAATTACTACCTACAGACATACATAGATATTCCTACTACATAATTATTATATTTGTAACAGTGTTACATTATGTTAATTATTGAAAATATTGTGGAAGGTCGCGGCAGAACCAGGATCCCATTTAGCCGGGGGCACGTGTGAGTCGCACTCATCGCACCCCGGCAGTTCCGGGGGTAAATGAGACAATTAATTAACAAAAATAAAAAATTTTAAATGTGAAAGTGCGGATAGATGTTTAGAAAAGTAATAAAATATGTAGTAATAATTTTAAATTGGTCGACAAGGAAGAATTTATTTTTAAATGATTTTGAAAATTTTTCACAACCATTTTTGTACTGATTTTTTAAATTAGGTAAGTAAATTAGTAATGGCTGTCATCCAAAACATTAAAAAATATAATGTCATATATGTATTTTATTATCTGATGGAAGGAGGTTAAATAATTTTTAAGATTAATTTAATGTGAGAATTGGACACACGATTTTAAAATTTTTTATGCTTAACAATAATAAATAGTAATAAAATACAAATAGAAACATAAAATTTTATAGATCAACAAAATTTTCGGGTAAAAAAATCGAAAACCTAATACGATTATTCGATTGACTGTTTCCTCCTGAAAAGTGTGGCATTTTGGTTCGTCCCTGCCTGTACTATATGACTAGATACAATAAATTGCAAAATTTATTTTAATTATTTGTTATAAATGTTTTCAATAATCTTAAAAAAGTTAAGGTTGATCACTGTTTAATATCATTTTAACAATTTTAAGCATAGCATACATTTTAATTTGCATCTATAAAAACTGGTGGACCTACTTTGGGTGATACCGTGATACATCCGGTAAAGGTCAGGTAAGATTATTTGATTTAAGATTGTTGAGCACCATACACGTTCCGAAAATTATAATAAGTGTAAGAATAAAAACAGTTTACATAAAAAAATGTTTAATAATAGCAAAGTGGTGAATTGATAGGAAGAAGGTTGAAGAGTCTCAACAGTAGCTGTAGAGCAGGATTTACTATATTAAAAAGTAAGCATCAGATAAAAGTTACAATTCGGATAAACTTCAACCAAATAAAAAAATTAAATTGGAAATTATAAATGTATAAATTTAAATATTATTAATTAATTAAATCACAGGCACGTTTAGGTTTCCAGCGCCTGGGGCTCAAGAGTCTAAAGTGCCATTAGATTATTAGCCATTAGATCGCAATTCATGTACGATTGAGTATAATGGGCCAAAACATTTTTTATATTGATTTTCATGTAGGCAACTAACATTTTTAACGCTATAGTGCCCTTATACTTAAAAAAAAAAATGTTGGTAGAGTTAGGTATATCAGTAGTTCTAATATTCATTGGATTGAAAATATTTTTAAAATTGACCTTTGGAAGATGTACGAGTCCAGTTTGTCTGATTGGAAAAACTGCATTAGTTACCGGTGGGAATTCTGGTAAGTAAAATAATTACGCTTTCTAAATAAATTTACTACTTAAAAAATAACTTTAAGGTATCGGGTTCGAAACGGCATTACAACTAGCAGGACGAGGATGTCGTGTAATAATAGCCGACAAAAATAATTGCGATCAATCGAAAGAAAAGATCATAAAAGAAACCAATAATGAAAATATTGTAGCGAAACAATTCGATTTAGCTTCGTTAAGTTCGGTGAGAAATTTAGCACAAAACATAATCAAAAATGAAAAACGATTGGACATTTTGATCAACAATGCAGGAATAGCAGGACTTGATTCTGCTTATACCGAAGACGGTTTACATTTAGTAATGCAAATTAATCATTTTGGACCATTTTTATTAACTCATTTGCTTATCGGTAAATATTTAAATAATCAGGCTGCAATACATTATCCTAGCTATAACTTTTAGATCTGTTAAAAAAATCTTCACCAAGCAGAATCATTTTTGTCAGTTCAACTGCCGCTCGTTATGCAAATTTAAAACCAGAAGAATTAAATTCTCCACCTAGAGCAACCAATTTAAGATATTCCATATTTATGGAGTACTGCAATACAAAGCTATGTAACATAATATCGGCTCAAGGATTTGCCAAAAAATTGAGAGGAACTGGAGTTACGTCAAACTCGCTTTATCCTGGAATAGTGCAGACGCCACTATTCAATATTTATCTTGAAAACGCTTTCAAAAATTGTATTGAATACAATACATGGAAGGTGATTTTTATTGTATGGGGATGGTTTAATAAGGTAATAATTTGGAAATTCCTAGATTATTTAAATGCGCTAGTAATACATAAAGATATATTTTAGAGTCCATCTGAAGGAGCTCAAACAACTTTACACTTAGCATTATCCAAAGAGGTCGAAAATATTACTGGAGAGTATTTTATAGATTGTAAAACAGTTTCCACTCCTTCGCAAGCTAAAAATATTGATTTTGCCAACCAGATTTGGAAATTAAGTGAAAATTTTGTAAAACTGTCTGATGATGAGAAATTATAAAAAAATATCCCGTTTTTAGTTAGTTTTTATATACTCACTTGAATGTCCCCATCCGGAGCAACGTTTTCGTTGCCCACAAAATTTCCCACAAATTAAGCGCTTGCGTATCTCCAGTGGATAATCTGGCCTGCCGTCGTCCTGGTGGGGGTGACTGTAGTCAAAATGCAAATAGATCACATTTGTCTCAAAGGTTTTGGCTGCAGGTTTACTTTGGGTCTCTTGTACTTTAGGCAATCGTTGAGCTGATCATTTCCCAGCTTTCCACGCGCAGTTGTGGTTTTGTCGATTCCGTTCTGGTAATTTCGATCTCAAAGATGCTTCACACAGTGTAAAACCAATTGTCGATAAAATTTTGGAAATTGTCGAGTCCAACCGTCATGTAAGCACTATTTCGATTGCCCAAGAGCTAAAGATTGGAAAAACAAACCATTTCTAACCATTAGAACAAGTCTGCATACCAAAAGAAGCTTGATGTATGGGTGCCACACGAGTTAACGCAAAAAAAGCTCATAGACCGAATTTCCATCTGCGAATCGCTGCAGAATCGCAACAAAATCGACCCATTTCTGAAGTGGTTGGTTACTGGTGATGAAAAGTGGGTCACTTACGATAACGTCAAGCAAAAACGGTCGTGGTCGAAACGCGGTGAACTGGCGGAAACAGTGGCCAAGTCAAGATTAACGGCCAGGAAGATTTCTCTGCGTGTTTGGTGGGATTGGCAGGGAATCATTTACTATGAGCTGTTCCCCTACGGCAAAGCTGTTAACTAGGAACTGGACTTTCAAAAATTGGACTATCTGAAGGAAGCAAGAAGCAGAAGCGGCCAGTTTTGGCCAATAGAAGAGGAATTGTGTTTCATCAGAACAACGCCAGGCCACACACATCGATAGTGACTCGCCAGAATCTCCGAGAGCTTAGTTGGGAGGTTCTTATTATGCATCCACCTTATATTCGGACTTGTGTTATATTGTGGACCTTATGTTCGGACCTGGCACCCAGTGATTACCAAATTACCATCAGTTCCTGTCCATGGTAAACAATTTTGTGGGAGAAAATTTCGCTTTAAGAGAAGTGCGTGAAGTTATCCCCCTTTTTTCTAAAACTAGAATTTTTTTATTTTATTGCGTTGTAATCATTTTTATTGGATTGTATTGTAATCATTTTTTTCATTTCACGAAGCATAAAGTTGAAAATCGCGAAAATCCATTTTTTGCGCTGGCCTCCCCTTTTTCGAAACTTTTGAAATTTTTTTTGTATTGTATTCAATTTGTATTGTTTGTATTATTAAAAATTAAAATTCTAAGTTTAATATAAGCAGCATAAACCGTGATACTAAAATATCAAATAAATTTTAAAAAAATATTTGATGCAAACGCATTTGGTCTCAAAGCAACTAAAAATTGTGCTAACTTGGGAAATTTTACTTTTGAAAAGGTTTTCTAATCGATTTCCGGTGATAAAATGAAAATATCTGAAGATTTTTATTTTCAGGATGTTACATATTACCCAATTGCATATTCAAAAAAAATTTTTTTTGCAGCAGTTGGAATGAGGTAAAGAAAGGATTGGACAAATGGACCTGAATATTATGCTTGTTAAATTTCACCTTATTTTATTTTATTTTGTGTTGCACATAAATATAAAATGAAATTATATATTTTTTGGGAATTTGAAATTTTGTTTAATAAAACATGGGTCCAAACTGGAGATTAACTTTGCGAATAGCTGTTACAGATGCCTGGGCGAAGAAGGAGGGAAAGAAGTGCTGTTAATGCAATTTTTTGAATTTCTAATTTCAAACGGCCATAACTCAGACATTATTGATTTTTTAAGCATAATGGATTAGAACTTGATTAAAGATTATTCGGTTATCTACAAATTAGATTATAACTCCTTATCGTCTAGAATCAACGGATTTTGAGTTATACATTAAATTAAGGGAAAAAATGTTGAAAAAATGTTGAAAAAACCCGCTTTGCGGCGGGTGATTATGCAGTGCTCCTTGAACGTGAGCTTTTGATCTAGAGTGACGCCGAGGTATTTGACGGTCGGTGTTTGCGCGATGTCGGTATTATTGATTCTAACGTTGCGTGTGATTTTATCTTTGCGTTGCGAAAAGACGGTTAGCGTGATTTTATCCGCGTTTATCTTGATTTTCCATTTGTTGTAATACGCCTCAAGCGCGTCGAGGTGGCGTTGTAAATAAATCAGCGATTGATTTTTGACGTATGATTCGGCGATGACCGCAGTGTCATCCGCGAAAAGCGCGAGTCGAGTGGATGGATGTTTAGGGATATCGTTTATGTAGTAGGAAAATAGGGTTGGGGATAGTACGGACCCTTGGGGGAGTCCTGCGGGGATGGGGTGTGGGGCGGAAGGTGAATGTTGAATTTTCACTTGGAAGGTACGGTCTTTTAGGAAGTTGTGGATGATTTTTATTAGGTAGGGTGGGATTTTCTCGTTTAAAAGCTTGTGTATGAGGCCGTCGTGCCATACCGTGTCGAAAGCTTTTTCGATATCGAGCGTTACTACCGACGTCGATTTATAATGTTATCTTGACCGGGGGATTTTTTATTTTTTAGGAATTTTATGAAGGATTTGATTTCGGAGGGGGAGGTGAGGGCTTGTCGGGAGTGGGGTGTGAGGTTTGGTGGAATTTTTGGGTGGATAGTTGGACCATGGAGATGGTTTGGGGGTCGGAGAGGTGTTGGGTGAGGTTGTGGTTGGCGACGTAGGTTTCGGCGATAGCGTTGGCCTTGTCGAGGTTGAGGGAAATGGTACCGTTCGGGGTTTGGAGGGGTGGGATCGGGGGTTTGGAATTTTTATTTTTTAGGGATTTGGCAATTTGCCAAACTTTACTGGAGTCTTGCGGAGTGACGGCGGAAAGGGTTTTATCCCATTTCGCTTCTTTTATCTTACGGATTGCGGATTGGATGTCGTTGGTTAGTTTGGTAATTTGGGATTTGATGAATGGGAATTTGGTTCGTTGGTAAATTTGACGGAGTTTGTTTTTATTTTTGATTTTTTGAAGGAGTTCAGGTGGGAGGGTGAGTTTGCAGGTGGGTGGGGTTTCTTTGGTGTTACGCGAGTGGATTCGCGTGATGATGTCCGTGAAAGTTTGGATTGCGGGGTCGATGTCTTCGTTCGTGGCGATGTTCGCGTTGGGGGAATCTCTTAAAAGTGGCAGTTGAAGACTGTCCACTTCTGTTAGGATTGGGAGATGATCGGAGCTCAATTTGTTTCGATACCGCGGATTATAACGTTTTTGGATAGGGTTAGGTCGATGGTTGAGGAATTGAAATTAGCGGCAGCTGGGTGGTGGGTGAATTCCTCCGGATGGGAGAGAAAGATGGGGTTGGCGTTTACGAAGGTGTGAAGGGTGGTGCAGTTCGTATTCGATGTTGCGTTGTTCCAGTCCGGGTGGCGCGCGTTAAAGTCTCCCGCAATTACGACTTTGCTACCGAGGAGTAAAAGTTGGTTGAGTTCGTTTGCGTCAAGCGGTTTCGAAGGCGAGTTGTAAAAGTTTACTACCGTTAAGTCGTGAATTTGGAAGGCTTGCGTATCCGCGATCGCGGTGTTAGTTTGAACGATTGACGCGTTTAGTGCGGTGGAAATGTAGGTGAGGAGTCCGCCGGCGGAGTTGGTCTTGGGATCGTTTATTGCGGAGTAGGTGGGGAGTTTTGGAGGGGCTCGTTTGTTGAGCTTTGTCTCCTGGATGAAGATGATGTCGGGTTTTATTTGGGTGGTTAGGAGGTGGAGTTCGTCGAAGCCGTTTTTTAGGCCGTTCGCGTTCCAGGAAATTATTTTGACTTTGTTTTGGAGAGGATTTGGTTTATGGGTCATATTTGGCCGCAATCTCCGATAATACTTGTAGCTTGGACATCATGTCGGAGGCTCCCGCTAGCCTTGCTTTCAATTCCCGCACGATAGTAATCATTAATGAAATATTGAATGTTTGGTTTAACTCGCGAATTTCCGCGAATAAAGTTTTTAAGTCATTGGCCTTTTGATTCGCTGCCGCGTTGGCCGGATCTTACCCAAATTTGGTACGTAGGTACATTGATCCTAATGGATATGAGAGCATATGTAATCCTTCGATAGAAATCAGTAATGCAACATGAAAAAAATAAAATTAACTTTTTTGGCCAAATCATGAAAAAAGTTTTTGTCGATCGATTTTCTTCGGCATTTCTGCGTCGATTGCAATCAAACTTATTGGACGTATACCTCGTGGGCTGGAATGGTGAAAATAAGGTTTTGCCAGAGAAATCTTCACCAGGGCCACCACAATAAAAAAAATTTTTAAAAATGAAAATGTCGTCGTATCTCCGGAAATGTTTAACCGATTCAGCTAAAATTTGGTGTGTCGATGAAGCTTTGAAAGTATAAGTATTGGTGAGAAAACAAACCGAGCCAATTGTAACAGGGCGGGAAGGTCAGAAAAATTACAGAAAATATTAACTGAAATCTTAATTTATATATTTTTTGTGAGAATTTGTCAGATGGCTTGCAAAAATAAAACAATATATTCAAAATTTTAATAAACGTCATAATTTTGTGGCATATGTGTCAAAATTAGGTTAATGGTGATTTGTATACCGAGTGCAGCATAAGAATTGAGTTTAGGGCTTGTAACAATTTATTTTAGAATACAAAAATATCGTCACTCTCTGCCGCAATACCTCCAATCACCAGCACACCAAATTTTGTCCGGAGATACGATGACATAATGTTCATTTTTGGTATCTATTGTGGTAGCCTTAACAAAGATATCGGTAGCCCTGGCAAAGATATCTATATGTATCACCCCCTACCCTAAATCTATCTATAAAAGTTTTTTTAACAAAATCTAAAATGAAAAAAATTTTTTATTTTAGTACGCCACTGAATTTTTTCCAAAATTTTTATATACGTCACATAATACCGTAAGAAGTCACAAATAAAATTTCTCCAAGATTGGTACAACAAATTTTTTCGGTCATCTAGCGGATTTTTCGAAAATAAATTTTTGTAAATTACTGACTGTCGATTTACTGATTCTGAAAACATTTGCGAAAAAATTTAACAAACAGCCTAAACTTGGTCGCTACCTAGTGGCAGAACCTTTTACTTATAAAGTAACGTTCCGTCAGTCCGTACGACGATATTATAAAATATTTCCCACCGAACCACCTATTTTTGTATTCTAAAATTAATTGTTACAAGCCCTAAACTCAATTCTTATGCTGCACTCGGTATACAAATCAACATTAACCTAATTTTGACGCATATGTCACAAAATTATGACGTTTATTAAAATTTTGAATATATTGTTTTATTTTTGCCAGCCATCTGACCAATTCTCACAAAAAATATATAAATTAAGATTTCAGTTAATATTTTCTATAATTTTTCTGACCTGCCCCGCCCTGTTACAATTGGCTCGGTTTGTTTTCTCACCAATACTTATACTTTCAAAGCTCCATCGACACACCAAATTTTAGCTGAATCGGTTAAACATTTCCGGAGATACGACGACATTTTCATTTTTTTTTATTTATTTTATTGTGGTGGCCCTGGTAAAGATTTCTCTGGCAAAACCTTATTTTCACCATTCCAGCCCACGAGGCATACGTCCAATAAGTTTGATTGCAATCGACGCAGAAATGCCGGAGAAAATCGATCGACAAAAACTTTTTTCATGTTTTTGCCAAAAAAGTTAATTTTATTTTTTTCATGTTGCATTACTGATTTCTATCGAAGGATTACATATGCTCTCATATCCATTAGGATCAATGTACCTACGTACCAAATTTGGGTAAGATCCCTTCAGCATTTCTTGAGTTATTCACTCTTAAAGTTTCAACTTTGACAACTTGTGATTTTTGACAGACGACAGATAGAAGATTAATTTTACCTATTCTGGATAAAGCCTTTAAAGGCCTTTAAAATAACATATCGCAAGACAAAATATTTTTAAAAAATCCCGCATTATTTTCTTGTGGTGGCACTCCTGATTGATAGATCGCGACGAAAACCTTATTTTCACCTTTCCACCGTGAACCCTACCACCATACCAAATTTGGTCGTAATTGGTTGAATGGTTCGGAAGCAAATCGATCGACAAAATTTGACGACCGACCGACCGACAGACAGACAGACAGACAGACAGACCGACACAGAAATTTTTTTTTTACTTTTTGCAGATCTTTACGTTTCTGAACACGGTGATCTCGAAAATGCAAAAAAAAAAAGTTGAAATTTTTTTTCGATTACCATACCTCCAATTTTTTTTTAAAATTGATTGGAGGTAAAAATAGGTGGTTCGGTGGGAAATATTTTATAATATCGTCGTACGGACTGACGGAACGTTACTTTATAAGTAAAAGGTTCTGCCACTAGGTAGCGACCAAGTTTAGGCTGTTTGTTAAATTTTTTCGCAAATGTTTTCAGAATCAGTAAATCGACAGTCAGTAATTTACAAAAATTTATTTTCGAAAAATCCGCTAGTTGACCGAAAAAATTTGTTGTACTAATCTTGGAGAAATTTTATTTTTGAGATCTTACGGTATTATGTGACGTATATAAAAATTTTGGAAAAAATTCAGTTGGCGTACAAAAATAAAAATTTTTTTTAATTTTGGATTTTGTTAAAAAAACTTTTATAGATAGATTTAGGGTAGGGGGTGATACATATAGATATCTTTGCTAGGGCTACCGATATCTTTGTTAAGGCTACGACAATAGAAAACAAAAATGAATATTATGTCATCGTATCTCCGGACAAAATTTGGTGTGCTGGTGATTGGAGGGCGCAGCTATATTAAAAAGTGAGCGTAGCCAGCTTTTTAAAGCTGTAAGCCCACAGTAACGGATCATATTTCGAGGCGAGGTGAGTATACTTTTTTTATCGGAAAACATAAAATAATCAATTATATCAAGTATTAAAAAATATTGTTTAAATTACAAATTGTGACAGATAAGACAAATTTAAACAATGTCATTAGAGCCAAAAGACGGAGACCATAATTTTTGCACGCAAACGGACGAACCATAAAATTTTTGAACACCTTAAAGTAGACGGACACCAAATTAAACCGACCAAAAACGTTAAATATCTAGGAATGACTTTAGACTCGAGACTAAATTTTCGGACTCACTTACAAATCAGAAAACAAATTGTTTACGGAGAAATGAGAAAAATTTACGCCCTTATGAAAGGGGAGACCATGACTGCAAAGAATAAACTTTTACTCTACAAGACCCTACTGCGACCAATACTTACGTACGCTTCAGCGGCTTGGTGCAACGTTTCAAAAACGGCAATTAAGCCGCTGCAGGTGTTCCAGAACAAGAACCTGCGACTGATCACCGGACTGGACCGTTACACAAGAATTACGACACTACACGAACTGACCGACGTCGAATACTTTCAAGACCACGTTAACCGACTTGCATCTAAAGTTTGCGACACCCAAATTTCACAAAGTAAACTTACCAAAGACTTGACGAAATTGCGACACGACAATGCTCCTTTTCGACTAAAACACAAACTGACCTACCAAAATTTACCAATATTTCAACAAACACTAACGACGAACAACCACGACGACGAAGACGTGGACAGCTACGAAGACGACTACGATACCGGACACTAGCAACGTCACCAGTACGGAGTACCTAGGTATTCCAAATTTCTTGTAAATATTTTAATTGTATATAGGGTTTTTTTAACTGTTTAGTAAGTAAGTTTTATTCAAAATTCAAAATTTTAAATTTCAAAAAAAAACTCAGAAGCAGGTTTTTTAAAATTTTTCCTGCAACAATTTCAAAATTTATTCAAATTATAAAACGATACGGACTAAACGTCACAAACAAAATAATTATTTAAAACTGTTCCAGGCACTAAATATTTCGGAAAAGAGAGTTACGCGTTAACGCAGGGTCTCTCAGCATCACGTTCTTCATTGTTAAATTTTAAAATGTTCAATTGTTTTTGTGTGTTTTAAAATAATTTTTGTAATGTTAATAACCAAATAAATAAATATTGTATTGTATTGTATTGATTGAATCATAATTAAATCGTTTGGCGATCGCCAGTTCGAATCCCACGTCGCGTCGGACAAATTTTTATAATAGAATTTTTTTATAATATAAATGAATTGACTTGCAGAAGTAACAGAATCGACCATTAATAAAAACACATTAATGGTCGATTTTACATTATTAGTCGATTTGCTAGCTGACTAGGAATGCCTTCGTTTTGGCTGCCGGGTGGACACTCGGAAAGCATCGCTTTCGTTATGTTTTCCGATAAAAAAATTTATTTCAAAATCAGAGACCCTAGTGTCAAAAACTGTCCGATCTGACGTGGAATGACTCATATAATATTTATTTATTTATTTATTTATATATATATGGATACACCAATTTAAATATTAAACAAAAACATATACAAAACGAAATTACTACACAATAATTACAAAAAAGCACCATCATATAGCAACGGCTAACTATAACTATCGGACCTAGTTACAAAACGTTACATCCATGTTCCACATGATGTCCTTCTTGAACTTAGTCAATGATGTTTGATGCAGATCAAACCATTCCTGTCCATTAAGTCTGTTGACTAACCGAATTATTCTTGGAATAGGACTATGAAGGCCATAATTAGTCGGGTGCACATCAGTGGCAAAGGCATTCTTGTGTCTAGTATCGTGTGAAGATATATACGGTACGAAATAATTCAACAAACGTGGGCAGTCTACCTTTCCATTAATCAAACGAAAGGTAAAACATAAGTCTGCGATTTTGCGTCTATATTCTAATGATTTCGTATTACAAGCAACGAGGCAACTTGAACTGTTGAATTCCTCCAGAGTACGTCCCCACTTAAAGTGAACGTATTTAAGGAACTTTCGTTCAACTGCAGCAAGTCTGTCGATGTCGATTTGGTAAAACGGAGACCATATACATGAAGCGTATTCTAATTGGGACCTTACAAGAGAAAAGTACAGCGTTTTAACTGTTTCAGCAGAAAAATGCCTGCTTTGTCTACGAATAAAACCTAAGGTACGTAAGGCATTACCACAAATGGTAATGTAGGTAAATATGTAGGTATATAACAAATTTTATATTTAAGAACAAAAAACAACAGAGAACACTTACGAAAACAACTTGATATTACTATAATTATTATATAAACATTATATATATTATTATAAACAAATAATCCGGCGGAGAGAACCGATGCTGTTGACCAGAACATAATAGCAAACAAGAACGAAGCAATAACAGTTAAACAACTACAGGAAGGCCTTAAATATGCTCAAGAAAAACTAACAAAGAATATGGTGCAACCCAACAACAATTCTTTCAAACGATTTCAAGAAGACGAGAATGGCTACAAAACTGTTACATACAAAAAACGAAATAAACAAAAATCCACCAAGGTAGGTAAAAGTACTGATAAATTCGCTCTCGATCTTGTAGGGTCAAAAAAACCAAAAGTATGGCTCTTTATATCAAAAGTCAAGTCACATATAAATCAAGAGGAACTAAACAAATACATTACCGATAAACTTGGTGGTGCAGCTGTGGAAGTGAATTTATTAGAAATTCCAAAATCAAAAGGCAACAGAAGATGCTTTATTGTAGGTGTTGATAGTGAACACAAGGACACAATATATGAAAACAATTTCTGGCCAATTGGAATCAAATTCAGTCGCTTCCATTTCCATTTAGGTGGTCGTTTTTTACGGAAGAATCCAGAAGAGTCATTTACAACCTAAGCAACAATATTACACGAACAACACCACGAAACACAAACGTAACTCAAGCAACAGAATACCACCACAACCTAAAAACTCAAAACGTGTACACAACCTTCGCAAATGTGGCTCCAAAACTTAATTATACGGCAACTCAAGAGAAACCAACATTTACTCAAGAAGACAAAAACATCGGTTTTGGTATGGTTCTTTTAAATATTCAATCTTTAAGAAATAAAACTGATGATTTATTCTTGTTTCTGGAGAATCTCAAATTTCCCCAAATCGTTGCTATAACTGAGCATTGGCTTCACTTAAACGAGCCAATTCACATAAACAATTACAAAACTATTTCTCGCTATAACAGACGTACTTCTGTTCACGGGGGAACTTTGATATTAGCTAGGCTTGATGACAATGACTTCACTGCAATTCATAAATTCGATCATTTATTATCTGAAAAATCCTTTGAATTCACTATTGTATATAACTATCGAATCAAACTTTATATTGTTTGCATCTATAGAACTCCTGATTCAGATGTTGGATTGTTCTTGATGAACCTTCAAAATCTGTTGGAACTCTTACCTTTTAAAACCAAGAAAATCCTATGTGGAGACTTTAATATTGACTTTGCCACTATCAATGCTGCCCAACTGACACTAGTAAATACCTTTGAAAATTTTGGACTAGTTATGCATATTGACTCGCCAACCAGAATAACAAAAAACAACTCGAGCACCATTGACTACGTGGCCTCGAACCTTCACCAAACGGATATTGTTTCTTCTGTTCTTACTTCTGGAATCTCCGACCATGAAGCAATATTTACCAAATTCGCTATATACCTATGTAAAAAGAAAAACCCTAATAGATTAGGACGAATATTCTCTTCAAAGAACTTCGAAACATATAGAAGTATATGCTCAACTACAGACTGGAAGAATGCAACCACTGGTGATGTTAACCTTGATTTTGAGTGCTTCCTGAAAAAGATGAAAAATGCGTTCGAAAAGTCCTTTCCTATTAGAATTATCAAATCCACAGGCAAAACTCCTTGGACTACCAAAGGAATACGTTTTTCCGCCAAAAACATGCGTTCTCTGATCTCATTAAAAAAATTTACAGACAGTCCATTATTTTTAAATTATTTTAAAAGATATAGGAAAATCTACTTAAACACCATTAGGGCAGCAAAATTGTCATACTACCAGAAGAGGATTCTAAATGCTAATAGTACTTCCAAGGAGACTTGGTCTATTGTTAATGATTTAAGAGAGAACTCTAAATCTCATACTTATGCCGAAAATTTCCCTATGCTGGATGTTCTAAATAATCATTTCGTTAATATAGCAAAAAATCTAACTTCTAATATTACTACAAAAACAGATCCTCTCATATTTCTTCCTGCTTGCAGCAATAACATTCACAGCTTTTTTCTGCATCCAATAGTTGAAACTGAATTATTACAGACAATTGCAGAAATCAAAAATAAATTATCGTGTGGTGAGGACGGTCTCTCGATTAAGGCATTTACCAATCTTCCAAGTGAAGCAACATCGAAGCTGACTTCATTAATTAATAATTCCTTTAAAAAAGGTATTTTTCCCCACTGTCTAAAAACTGCAATAATTATTCCATTACACAAGGGAGGTGATAAAGACAGCGCCTCTAATTACAGACCTATCGCATTGCTTCCTACCTTATCTAAAATTATTGAAAGATTAATGAAATCCAGATTATTATCTTTCTTATCAAAATATAAAATCATAAACAACCGACAATTTGGCTTTTTATCAAACGTCAGTACTAACGACGCCATGTTCTTTGCTTTAAACGAAATCTATTCTAGTTTGAACAAGAAACTAAATACAGCAACAATATTCTGGGACTTTGCCAAGGCGTTTGATTGTGTCAATCATGACATTCTAATAAAGAAACTGGAGCATTATGGAATTCGTGGGACCCCCCTAAATTGGTTCCGCTCATACCTTAGAGACAGAAGACAGTTTGTCAAAGTGGGCGACCTTTCATCCGACTATAATGAGACTGAGTGTGGTGTTCCGCAGGGTTCTGTGCTTGGACCTATCCTCTTTCTTCTTTTTATCAACGACATTGCCAATCTGAACATCGAAGGGGAAATAACACTATTTGCCGATGATACCAGTATAACATGGTCTATGCCAGATTCAACATCCTTACAAAGCAAAATATCACTAGACCTTACCTTAATCTTGTCTTGGTGCCACGCAAATGGTCTTTGTTCTAACGCAGATAAAACCAAGATCATCACATACAAGGGAAACCTCCAGCCTATTAACATCGGGGATGCTTTCATTCAAGATGTTGAATCGACAAAGTTTCTTGGCCTAATAATGGATAATACCCTTAAATGGTCTCATCATATTGATGCACTTGCCAACAGACTATCATCGGCTTGTTTTGCTTTAAGGTCGGTAGCTGACGTGCTGGATGTAGGCACTACTAGGATGGTTTACTTTGCCCTCTTTGAATCGCACTTGAGATACGCGTTACCCTTTTGGGGTTCCTGTACCCGCGAGAGGTTTGGAAAAATCTTTAAATTGCAGAAGAGAGCAATCAGGTACATGTTTAAATTAAAAAGCACAGACCACTGTTTTGAATATTTAAAAAAATTCGGAATTTTGACCCTGCCTGGTCTATTTATATTGGAATCAGTTTGTCTGCTTTTCAAGCATATATCGGAACTTCCCCCAGGTCCTCAACACGGCTACAATACTAGGAGACCCGACTCCATATATTTACAGATTCCTTCCTCGGAACTCACCAAACACTCTATATTTTATAACGCTAAAAAGCTTTATAATAATCTACCACCTGACATCAAGTCTGAAACCACAATTTGCAAATTCCGGAAAGCAATCAAGGCTTACCTGATAAAAAAGCCTCTGTATTCGGTTGGCGAGTTTTATACTTAATTAAATTCAACCTAAAATGAATTTTAATTTGCAGTTTACTATAGATAATTATTTGCTGTAAAACTTGTTTGTATCTATATTTATATCTATGTATAACTTGTTTATTTGTAAAATATTTACTTTTGTATTTTGTTATGCTTTGTCCATGAATTTGTTTGTATTTTCAGTGACAATAAAGCCTTATTATTATTATTATTATTATTACTATTAAGCCATTATTGTCATCTTGATATCAGTAGAATAAATTGCCAATATTCTGCAAAATCTTGGAAGTTGTTTTCATGTTTTCAAATCGATGTTATCCATTCGGTAGACCTGGGCGAAAGCGGGTATCCATAGACTTTTATTCACGTAAAACCTAACGTCTATGTCACCAAGCATAGCCTAGAAGCCTAGGCTTCTATTTTTACTTTCCTCAACACTTTACTTTCCTATGTTAGGGGAAAGTATTGTAATCCACCCAAAAATCAAAAATCGAAATTTTGGTATTAAAATGTTCCATGCTCTGATAAGATTGTAATAAATTTTAGTTACATGTTCGTAGAAAATAAGCTCAAAAGAATTTCAAGTAGATTTTGAGGTATATTTGTACGTATTTGTAAAATTCAAGGTTAAAAGAACTAAACAAAACATTAAAATAATAAAATTTTAACAGTAAAGTAAAGAAATACATATGTAGAAAAGTTGTTACTATAAAAACCAAAAAGACATTAATTAATACTACTTGACAGGATTAAAATAGATATTTTTGATACAAGTTAAGAAAACTAACATTTTTCCATTCAAGGCGAAGGTTTACGATCGACGCAGAAAGCCGATTTTTTAATACTTAGCTTGTTCTTCCGATTTAGCAAGGGGTCCAACACGGCCATGGCTCCTTTTGCTTTGTCGGAAACTTGTTTAATGTGGGTGCCCCCCACCGGTAATCCGGTAAAACCGGTAATCCGTAAGCCGATGAGCAGATAATCCAATGAGCATATAATCCGAAGATCTGATTATCCCATTATGGCCGTCTATAAAGGTCGAAGATTGCTATAAATCATCATAACTTCTAAATTTAATTAATATTTCCATCACTGTAAATTATATAGAAACATGTCGAATATTAATGCTATTACTGCAAGCCGTGGTAAGGAAACAGACACCGCCGATAAGAACTTATATCGACACCAAGTATTGGAATCCACAAGCGACCAATACGAAATTATTGAATTTCTCGGAAGTGGTTCTTTTGGAACAGTCGTAAAATGCTTTAAAAAATATTCGAACGAGTTTGCCGCTGTAAAAATTTTAAGCAGTGATCCCAGCCATGTCCAACTAGGTCGCAGAGAAATGTCCTTTCTGGTAAACATAAACCAAGTTAATCCCGAAAAGTATTGTTTTGTGCGAACTATCGAATTTTTCATGTACGGCAACCACATCTGCCTTGCATTTGAAATGTTAGGGCAGAGTTTGAGTGACTTTCTTCTGTACGACCAGTTATCTGCAGAAAACGTGAGTTACATCCTCAAACAGCTGCTGACGGGCTTAAATAAGCTAAAACAATTGGAGATCATTCATACGGATTTAAAACCCGAAAATATCATGGTTGTGGATCCCACACGATCACCATATAACATCAAAATAATAGACTTCGGTTGTGCTCTCACAACTAGGGAAGCCGTTTGTACCGAGCACATACAAACGAGGTGGTATCGAGCTCCAGAGGTACTCTTGGGATTACCGTACGGACCGGGGATTGACATGTGGTCGTTAGGCTGCGTAGCAGCAGAATTCTATTTAAGGGCTCCTTTGTATCCCGGATATCATGAATTCGATCAGATAAGATATATTTGCGAAACACAAGGTTTACCACCTCAAAATATGTTAGACGATGGATTGAACACTTCCCTGTATTTCAAATTAGATGTGAAAAATGACCAATGGAATTTGAAAACAACTAAAGAATTTGAAGCGCGCACGTCGGTCGAATGTCGCGAGTATCGTAAACATAAATTAAAATGTTTAAAAAACATTTCAAATGTTAATCTTCCTACACGTTTGAAAGATAGCGAGTTGTTAAAGGAGAAAATAGGTAGAGAGCAGATTGTCCAATTAATTTTGGAAATGTTACAAGTGGATCCCGGTAAAAGAATAACACCAGAAGTGGCTATAAATCATCCGGCCATTCGTGAGCTTACTGGAGTTTAAAATCCCGGATTTTTACAAACACCACTATATCTTACGATTGATTGCCCTAATTAATTTTTTTGTATAAAATTAAGTTGTATGTATAAATTAGGTAAAATACCTATTTAGTATTTTCAATAAATTATAGTTGGTTCTCTTAAAAGTTGCATCCTTTGATAACCTTTGACAGTTATAACACTGCTTTTAGATTTATATGCAAAGTTTGGGGATGTATACCTAAGTATATCCTAAATATTTATTTTTTGTAAAAAGATGAGTTCTTCCAACTACGTTCATAATTCTTTTATTCAGAGAATTACTTTCTTTAATCCGCGGAATAAAAGAATTATCGGATCTCGATTGATGTGCAACTCGTTCCAGGGGGAGTACTGGCGGTGGATTAAAATATGTTTCGGTTGGTAAAAAAGTCGACCAATCAGAGTGCTTTTAGGTTACCAACAAATGACACGCTGTAGCACGAGCAGCGTGTTGGGAATTTATAGATAAGATACTTATTCTTAGAAAAACAACATTTTCCTTAACTTATTGATGGAAAAATGAACAAATTCACAAATTTAAAAATTAATAAAAATAAATAGAATAAAAAAATTTTCTCCTCCAAACCTTTTCTGTATTTTGTCTTGATTTTCTTTCAATTTTTCATCCAATTTCTTCTCCATCTGAGCTAAATTCATCTGAACATCTAGTCTCATCATTCTTAGTGTAAATATTTTCACCTCTGGCTTAAAATTTTAATGTCCAAAAATCAATCTCTAGGTCAGAAGTGAATACAGTTGTTCTGACGCCTCACGTTGAAGTGATGTTTATTTAAATTTAAAAATTAGGGATTACTTTAATATAATTTCATACAAAATAAATTTCAATAGAAAATATAAATCTGAAAAAACAACATTTTCCCCAGCTAGTTATTGCCACCTTAACTTATTGGTGGGAAAATAAACATGTTCAAAAATTTAAAAATTAGTAAAACTAAAATATATTAATTTTTGTATTATTGTTTATTTAGCTTTATTATAAGATTTGTATTAATATATTGCTGTGTTACGCTACAAATAAGTTACGATGGTCTCCTAAAATTGCCCGGCGCCAGTTATCATTTATTGATAACAATAATAATAAAAATAAAAAATATAAAAATTTAAACTATAGCAGACCTACCTATTTCAACTTATTATGTACACGCCACTGAACATATCATTTGTAAGATAGCAACGACCATTATTCGTTTCATTCGTCAGATGTAACTGCAAATTTGGTAACAGTCTTAAAAACTTTTCTTTCATAAATTATAAACGTTGTGCTGTGGAGTGAATTGAAATGCTATAAATTTCTGTCATCCGGTTTAATTGCATATAACACGTAAGTATAATTTTCTTACAATTAAACAAAAACATAAACCTAACCCCACATATTTATAAAACTTAAATTAAAGAAACAGTTTTACCTAAAAAAAAACACAACATTTTTACAATCAAATAAGTTTATCTACCTTTTATATTCTTCTATGTAATCCTTTCTACACAACACAACCTAATCACTTAATTTTCAGGACGGTATTATCACATAACCAACAGGTAAGTTTGCACATAATCCTCTTGAAATTACAGTTGACTATATCTTCTAACGTCTTCTTTGAAGAATTGTTGGTTGGAAAGTAAATTTTCAACAGTAAATAATTTTTGTAATTATTTTATATAAATTGCCATTGCTCGACAATTATAATTGCATTATATGAATAATTAAATTAATTTTTAATTATCAAAAAAATATTTCATTAAATTTTTCTAACACCGAAAAATTAATTTTCAAAATTTTTCTATCACCGAAAATACTTTATTAAAATTTGCCATTTTGTCGGACATAAGCTATCGCAACAATTAGTTCCAAAAATTGGAAACGAACTCCCCTATTTTTACCAACGCACCTCCTTTTATACGGAATCGGAACCGAATTATTCATTTTATGGCTGATTGACCAATGTCCATCGATAATGCCATTTACCAATAAAAACCCACTAAATTAAAATTTAGGGTGGTGGATGATCTTCGCATCGACCAATAATAATTCGCGGTTCCATAGGATGCCAAATTTTGCGTTGCTATAGAAACTAAAATACTTAATTTAACTTGGTGTAACCACCAATACAATTTTCTTGAGATTAAAAGTTATCTACAGTCATTAACTTTTAATCCTTCTTCTTTTTCGTATAAATTCCATTGCAAACGTTTTTCTAACACGCGTTTGCACACAAAAATCCTAATTTTTCACAAACCCGTGAACACTCGCGAACCTAATCGTCTTTCGTCGCACCTTATAATATTTTGGTCAAAATAATCGTCCTAAAATGTAACCACTTAAATCTATTCTTAACCTAACAATAATAAACACAAATTTTATACAATTTTCACTCCAGCATGTTTAATATTTTCAATTTTCAGCACAACGATTTTTTATATGGTGGAAACAATCCAACTTTGCAATATTGGAATGTCCAGATTGACTTTAACCATAACAAAACTTGCAATGCCAGACCAAACGTAGCTGAATGTTCTCCGATAACAAATATCTGGTACGTTGCCTAAATTTACTTTATAAATTAATAAACATTTTAATTTCAGTTGAATCTCCCCCAATGAAGACTTGGAAAGAAATTTGCTAAAAATAATTCTAAGATGATTTCTCTACTTAACCCAATGGTTTCGACCAAAGTCGTTGTACATGAATTTTACCCGAACTATGGATAATTCAAGATTTTAGTGTTATGGGCAAGAATAAACATAGCAATATGTATTATTAATAGCTAATAATTTTATTATTTAAAACTAAAATTTCATTGATAAAATAATATCACTGGTAATTAAATATTTCTGTTAAATTTACGGATAGATAATACCCATGCCATGGTCAGGGTGGACTGTGGACATAATGCATTATTTAATTATAACAATCGGTTTATTAAAACAGATTTCTATTGAACAAAAACTATTAACTATAAATAAAAAATCGTTAAAATATTCATCTTTTCTTTATTCTAATGAATATTCTATATTTCTTAATATTCTAATGAATATTTAAAATATTCATTCATTCTAATTCATCTTATTGTTCTCACAAGTTAATAATTTATATATTTAAATATTTTTCAGTTAAAATTACTCAATTTTAAGAAATCATCGAGTTATATAAAAATTATTCAAACTTTAATATGAACTGATATAATAATTCATCGTCAAGTTTTAATATTATAATCTCTACAATAAGCATAATATGGTATAATATTATTATTACCATGCATTTCTATTTTGAGAAACAAGATAAAACTAGCTAAGTTTCAATTAATTCTTGCAAGGTTCAATAAGGTAGCAAAGAAAAAATAGTTCAGCTTTTATATACACCGTCACTTTCTTTTTAATTATTTCGAAATATATAATTTGCCCACGCTGGTGACGGCTCCCTTAACATAAGTTAATACGCATTAGGGAAAGTAAAAATATTATGAAAAAAAACCGAAGACTCCGTTTGATCCCTAATTTCAAATAAAAAAAACAGTAGGAAACTTATCCGTTGTTTTCACAAATAGAAGACCAACTAATATCTGTTTATGGGCCTAAGAGAGTCATAGGTTAAAAATTACGATAATCATAATATGCTGAAGTAATAATTTACGCACTTTTCAATACGATTCTACGTCTATGAAGAAATACGAGTATGTGTTTTCTAATAATAAACAAAAAGATATACATTAAATTAAACAATTTTTATATTAAATTTGTAATTCAAATATTATAATTATAGCTATTGGAATTTCACCAAATATATTGTAATTTGTGAAATAGTCTTAATAAATATTGAAATATCTACACCTATTTATTATAAGATTTTTTGAATTTTGAACTTTTTTTATAATTTCTCGTGATCAGCCAGTTTTACAAACTTTTCACTTAATTTCCAAACTTGGTTGGCAAAATCAATATTCTTAGCCCGCGAAGGAGTGAAAAATGTTCTACAATCTATAAAATACTGTCCAGTGATATTTTCGACCTCTTTGGCTATTGCTACGTGTATAGTTGTTTGAGCTCCTTCAGATGGACTCTAAAATAAATTTTTGTATATTATTGTTATGGAGCATTTAAATAATCTGAAAATTTCCAAATTATTACCTTACTGAACCATCCTAGTATAGTAATATACGCATTCCCTATAGCGTATTCCACAAAATTTTTGAAAGCATTTTTAGCATAAATCTTGAATATTGGCGTTTGCACCACACCAGGATAAAGCGAGTTTGATGTAACTCCGGTTCCTTTCAATTTGGCGGCAAATCCTCGAGCTGCTATTACATTACACAGCTTTGTGTTAGAATACTCCATATATTTGGCAGAACATAAACTGGTTGCTCTAGGTGGAGAATTTAACTCTTCTGCTTTTAAACTAGTATAATAAGCAGCGACCGAGCTGACAAATATAATTCTGCTTGGTGTAGATTTTTTTAACAAATCTAAAAGTTATATGTAGGATAATGTATTCCATTCTAATTGTTGAAATATTTACCGATAAGCAAATGGGTCAATAAAAATGATCCAAAATGATTAATTTGCATAACTGAATGTAAACCGTCCTCTGTATAACCAGAATCAAGTCCTGCTGTTCCTGCATTGTTGATCAAAATATCCAAGCGTTTTTCATTTTTGATTATATCTTCAGCTAATTTTCTTACTGAACTTAACGAAGCCAAATCGAATTGTTTCGCTACAATATTTTCATTATTGGTTTCTTTTATGATTTTTTCTTTCGATTCGTCACAATTATTCTTGTCGGCTATTATTACACGACATCCTCGTCCTGCTAGTTGTAATGCCGTTTCGAACCCGATACCTTAAAATTATTCCTGAAGTAGTAAATTTATTCAAAAAGCGTAATTTTTTAAATTACCAGAATTCCCACCGGTAATTAATGCAGTTTTTCCAATCAGACAAACCGGACTCGTACATCTTCCAAGGGTCAATTTTGAGAATATTTTCAATCCAATCAGTATTAGAACTGCCCATACAAGTAACTCCACAAACATATTTTACAAACAGAAAGTATTAGCGTTAAAATGCGCTGATTTATATTTATTGATGTGCTCGGTTCACTATTATGTAAAATATGGTAATTGTTAGAAATATAAAGGTAATCAATTTTCGTTAAGTAGGTATACCTACCTACTTCAAATTACAATTACACGAATATAAATTTTAACTTTTAGATAGATACATAATAATAATGATAATGTCAAGTTTATAAAATTTTATCAATTAATTTATTTTTTTAAAAATTCATTTTCCTCTAGTTTTTTATAATCATGTTTTCGTAATGAGTAAGCATAATATACAAGCAATAGCGTAACCATGCAGACATGAGCCTGTGTCCTGGGCCCCCAAATTTTTTTAAATAGCAGTCTCACACTTAACATTATATTATGCAGAAAAAATATTCAATTCTATTGGTCGTGATAAAACAGGGCCCTTGTTCGATCGAGTACATAGAACACCGTTTACGCCACTGTATACATGAATAAATCGCGGAGCGGTGAATAGGGTGAGATGTCAGGTTGCCAGTTGTCGTACACCAAATGATATAGAATTAAATAATAGTAAAACCACAAAACAAAACTAAAACAAAATAGTATGCTTATTTTTCTCTACCTTTACTTTATTTAAATGATTTATTACCAAACAAAGTTGCGGTCCAGGATAAAATCTCGCCGGACATTAATTCCGATAATTTTATGGAAAATTTCGGAAAGAAATATACACTTCTCGTATAATTATCTCGTATAATTATAATTATACGAGAAGTGTATATTTCTTTCCGAAATTTTCCATAATATTATTACTCGTAGACATCGCCGATATTAATTTAAATTCCGATAATGAGAATTATATTATCATATAATTATGTATGGATATGAATTCGAGATTTGCTGTGGTTGCATTTGTCAAAACCGGCCCTCCGCACTCTCCGCTCCTGACTCCTTCGCTCCGGGCCGTTTTGCCAAACGCTGTACTCACTAGCAATGTACCTATTGAGCCTAGATCGTTCTGTGAACGAATCGAACTGTGATCGTTCTGTAAAGTGTGTTATTAGGATTGGAGTCAATTTAATTATGGCCAGATACATATAAATGTAAATATTAAAAATAATGACAATTAAAAAATTTAACAGCTTCTTTACTCCTAGTGACTTCTTTATTAGTTACCTGGTGACTTTTTATTTGCGTCGGAAAAAAACAATTTTATTGCCCTAGGGTGAAAAACTGCCACTTTACACTCGCAAATCGGTGTGTAAAGTGAGTACTTTACCTCCGGAATTGCAAAAAGTTCTTTTGAAATAAGTTTTTGAAAAATTATTAAAATAAACATGAATTATAAAATTTAAAAAAATTTTGATTTGCTTCTAGAGCTGCTCATAAACTATACGTCACCTGTGAACTGAATTCGCTTTCCCTTGGTTAACTTTGAACTTTTCTTCGCTTGCGTTTTCACTTTTGGTAATATTTTGGTACACCTGGCCTTTATTCGGAAACACTGTCACTGGTACAAGAATTTCAGTTGAAATTAAAATTGTTCAAAAATTTCAGGGAGCAAAATATTTATCGACTTGTTGACTCGCTCTTTCGAACCTTACTTTTCTCTATTCTTTATTTTTACTTTATTCTTTAGCCGTTAGGCTAAAACAATTATGTTTTTATGCATGTTGTGACTGGAACATACATTTAAATTTCTTCCGGTGCTTTGTGTTTTATCTATTGTTATAGTTAACCTTCGTAATGCAATTTAAAAAAAAATAAAAAATATAGACGGTATTAATAAAATTATTCGTAATACTACAACACGCTCAGGGTTGAATTAGGCAAATTCTTTTAGGCCCACCTAAAAACTGAACAAGAAGAAATTAGAGGTGGGTGCTTTATTTTAGAGCAGATTGAAATTAATTGGTGCTAAATAACTCAACTTGAAGCAACCCACAGAGTTTCTCTAAGTAATTACCTGGGCTAGTCCGGACCTGAACACACTGCATTCATATTAATTGTACGGTTTTTTTTTTAGTTTTAAAACTATTTTAATGAATAATGATAAACATTCTAATCTTATCTTATCATTATATTTAGGTACTTCCGTAATAAAGAGGTTTAATTTCTATTTATCTCATCAATAGATGAAAATTAGATCAAACATTTTTTACGTGATACCTATTATACCAATATTTTCTTATGAATTAAAGATGTTTGTAGAGTTGGTTATAATAATTGCTTTAATATTTATTGGATTGAAAATATTTTCAAAATTAACTCTTGGGAGATGTACAAATTCAGTTTGTTTGATTGGAAAAACTGCTTTAATAACAGGTGGAAATTCTGGTAAAAAAAATTAAGTATTTTAAAATGATTTAGTTTAAAAGTTGTTGCATTTATATTAGCTCTATTTCTTCAAAATTTCAAATAGTTTGGAAACTATCAGGCGCAAGCGCAGATCAGAATTTGCAAGCTAAAGTGCCTCACAGTTTCGGACTACTGCAAAAACAAAACTTCTAATAAATCCTTCAAGGTATTGGATTTGAAACGGCATTACAACTGGCAGGACGAGGATGTCGGGTCATAATAGCCGATAAGAACAATTGTGATCAATCAAAGGCAAAAATCATAAAAGAAACCAATAATGAAAATATTGTAACAAAACAATTCGATTTAGCTTCGTTAAGTTCAGTAAGAAGTTTAGCACAAGATATAATCCAAAATGAAAAGCGATTGGACATTTTGATAAACAATGCAGGAGCATTTGCACTTGATCTTGGTTATACAGAGGATGGTTTACATTTAGAAATGCAAGTTAATCATTTTGGGCCATTTTTATTAACACATTTGCTTATTGGTAAATGTTTAATTAATCAAAAATATCTGCATTACCCTAAGTACCTTTTAGATTTGTTAAAAAAATCTTCACCGAGCAGAATCATTTTTGTCAGCTCTTTTGTTGCTTGTTTTTCGAATTTAAAAGCAGAGGAATTAAATTCTCCACCTACAGCAATTAATTTATATTGTGCCAAATTTATGGACTACTGTAACACAAAGCTATGTAATATAATTTCGGCTCGAGGATTTGCAACCAAATTAAAAGGAACTGGAGTTACGTCAAACTCGCTTTATCCCGGCGTGGTGCATACGCCGTTAATCAATCAATTTTCTACGATTGCTTCACATAATTACATATTAAATATCATATGGAGTATTGTTCTGGGTGTATTTGTATGGTACATCAAGGTAAAAATTTAGAAAAAAGTATTGGATATTTTTTAAATGTATAGGTAAACATTTCTTTTAGGGTCCAGCTGAAGGAGCTCAAACAACTTTGCATTTAGCTACAGCCAAAGAGGTCGAAAATATTACTGGAAAATATTTTGTAGATTGTGTTTCATTTTTCACTCCTTCGCCGATTAAAAATATTGATTTCGAAAATCAGATTTGGCAAGCAAGCGAAAACTTTGTAAAATTATCAGATCATGAGAAATTATAAAAAAATTCAGTTAAACTAAAACTAACCGAAAAATAATTTTATTAGAACAAAACCGTTTTTTATTTTTTAAATTTTTAAATTAATTTGTTTTTAATTAATTTTTAAAATGCATACAAGTTGCAAAAATTAATAATTTTGCTCGCTCACTTCTTCCCCCCTTCCCCATTAGTGCACTAACGCTTTACAATCGATTGTATGCTTTTATTTTTTTGTTTATTTAAAAAGTAATAAATAGATATAATTTACTTGAATTAAAAATAAATAAGTTAATAACCTTATTAAAATAATGCAAAACAACTATAGTCTGGCCCACGAGAGCTCAAGTGTGCTCAACTATCAATTATCAACAAATCACAAAGACGGTCCTTGAAAGTTTGCAGAATTTTCTTGGAGTTTTCATGTTTTGCGTATGGGCAACTGTATGTCGCGTGTTTGCGTTTCAGAAAGCTATCATCTTTGTTAACGCAGTTTACTAGCAAGTTTTGCATTAAAACTGCATTATCCTAGCATGCCCTGTAGTTTTCGCGAATAAGGAAAGATTTACCAACTTTCTGAAGTTCTATTGGTTTTAGTTCGGCTTTCCACCAGGGACGGTTTAAAGTTAAAATTTAAGTTCAGTTTTATGGAACTTGCCCTTATTTAGGGCAAAACAACGTTTGCCGGGTCAGCTAGTACATATATAATTTTCTGTAAATGTGATAATTTTATAGAATGTACATAATTAGTTAAAACAAATAAAGAGTATTTTAATGTTTATGTTTTAAATTATGCACCAGTTTCATGCAGCGCTTTTGCGTTTGTCATTGGTTCTTTTCTTTTAACCAAAAGCCAATAAAATTTTAGAACGTTTTCTGGATAAGAGATTATCAAATACGGATTACAAACATTTTCTTTGTATATTTGTTTGTCGTTTGATTCAAATGTAATGTAAACATGCCCGTAGCCAGGGAGCACCTGAGGACACGTGTTCTCCCCGCGAAATGTTGAAAAGAACATTATTGTTTGTAATACTAAAGATTCCCGGAAGGAGACCTCCGAAAGTTTTACTTTTTTACATAAGGCTATTGACGAGTGCCCCCCCTCTCCTCAAAAAGAAATCCTGGCTACGTGCCTGAAATTAAATGAAAAGGGGATATGTCAGTTAAGTACTATCACGAATCAAGCCTCGACTCTTGCACTATAGGAAAGAGGATAATTTTCTGAGCATTTTGAGACCGCACATTGATATCGATTATTCTTTAGTTTTCGAGAAAACGGCATTTGAAAATCAAAATTTTACGTGCATTTTAGATATGGATTTTACTAACTCATTTCACAGGTCTCAGACATGTAGGTAGTACGCCATCCGCATTTTTGTAAATTTTCCCACTTATCGTGCTGAAAGATCAGCATTCGAATAACAATTTCTCAAAGCTGTTCGACCAGATGGCCAGACATTTTCGAGAAAAGCGACTTTGAAATATTGCTGTGTGATTTATGAAGACAAGATGTAAAGCAAATGTCAATAGACGCTTCATGGCATTGAGGTTAGCAAGGAGTCTCGTAAATGATGGGTCCCTGGTTCGATTATCATCTTTGGAAAATTTTTTTTTCATTTTTTTTTAATACGCATATCCACGTCATTTACGTGAAAATTGATCAAAGTTATGCTTGTTGACTAACAATATTTATGATAAATTAAATGTTGGTACAAAAATGAAGAACGTAGGGTAGGGTATTAATGTATCTTTTATTTTAGTGACAATTTTAACACAAAAACTTAAATTAATTATACAATAAATTCACTGCACGAAATATCTTCAACGGTGTCTTCATCTCTCGTTGTTCGTTGAGGTTGAGGGACCAGGTAAATCAATAGATTCGATATCCGACATGATAATATTTACTTTTTAGTAACTACGCTGTATAAATGTAGTACTGTAATTTCAAAATAAACTAAATAAGCACAAATGGTATAAATATTATAGTTTTAAAAAAACCAAAAAACACACTAGTAGGCATAGAGGCACTTGGGACGACCTCATTTGACCCCGAATCAATGACCTTGAGGTCAAGGCCGGTATATACCGCTATACCGCACTGTACCATACCGGTATACCGCACCATATAGTTTAATGGTATACCGGTATATCGGTGCGGTATAGCGGTATATACCGGCCTTGACCTCAAGGTCATTGATTCGGGGTCAAATGAGGTCGTCCCAAGTGCCCCTATGCCTACTCACACTTTTATGATGCACTAAAAATTTTAAAATAATTTTTAATTTAATAAAGAATAAAACTTATTCATAGAGCGTGGAGCTGTAGAGCCACAAATCTTTTTTCACAGTGTAATACTGTTGGTTTTTTAAGTAAAAATTTAATTTTAAATTCATTAATTTTAGTTATTTCATGAAAATTTGGTTGAAAATTACAAAATATGCATGTCATCAATAAAAATAAATCTCGATATGCTAGAAAAAAATAAAGCTGTAACATAATTATATAACATAACATAATAATTGGAAAGGAAAAAAAGTAAATTTCGCAGGCCAGTGTTATTTGATTAAAATATTTCGTCATCATATTCATTCTGACGAACATAATTTTTTTTTTTTGAAAAGTTTGGGCCGTAAAACCTTGAAATGTATTTCAAAAATCTTTAAATAAATCATTTAAGCTCTGTTCTTAGTTTCAAAATTTTAACTTCAATAACAAAAAGTCGTTACTGAAAGGGTTAATTTGAGGTGTGAAAACTTATAAAATCTAAAAAGTTTATTAAAATCATAGCTTCAAACGAATTACAAATTAATTTATAATAATTAAAAGGAATAATTCATAATTGCTTAAATTAAAAAAAACTTATTCATTGGTACCCAGAAAATCATTATTGAATTGGACTTGACAAAATTAATTAAGGATAATACAAATGCAAAATTGACTTCAAAAATTGTTTTGGCCTTTTTGAAATGGCATTGAATTCAAATTGTCTTGAAATATTGTGTTTTTGCTTGCATTAGAGTTTTTATACTTCTTCTGTTACCCCACTGTAAAGAGCTAATATTTTACATGCAAAACCGTTTCTCTTAAATTTTTAACTTTAAAAATAGTTGAATTGTATTAATAATTTTAAATTAAATTTTTACAAAATTTTGTGCTATTAAAAGTTGACCTTCGTATTAAAATTTATAGATAATAACTCATATGGCACAAGTATTTTACGATAGTAAATATTTTGTTCATTTATATCGTTTCCGTCGACTTTAAGCGCATCGTGCAGTAGTTTAGTTTCCTTCCTTCATACGTGAATAAGACATAATTTTAGCAAGCATATAGTTTGATCTTTTAATTGTAAATATTGTAAACACTAAAAAAAATGGCCGGGGTAAGTTACTTTTGTTCATTTATAGCGTTTCCGTCGACTTTAAGCGCATCGTGCAGTAGTTTAGTTTCCTTCCTTCATACGTGAATAAGACATAATTTTAGCAAGCATATAGTTTGATCTTTTAATTGTAAATATTGTAAACACTAAAAAAAATGGCCGGGGTAAGTTACTTTTGCATTTTTAATTAATTTGACAAAATATTTACGATTCTTTTTAACGTCTTTAGATAAGACCTGAAGATGGGTTAAGGTGCCGTGTATGCGACAAAGAACATGATGACGACAAACATCTTCGTCAACATACGTTCGTGCCACGGCGGAGAAGAAATTGCATGTTCGCTATTGCTGTATAGAGTGCGATATAAGGTACATTTAACAAAATTTCAGCATTTTATTTATATCATATCAGCATTAATATTTAAGGCGCTGCTATTCCTATTCTGTAAAATATTGTTGGTGAAAACCGCAAAGTTCAAGAAAAGATAGATGTATATAAAGGTAATTGATGATGTGTTGTACAATTATATTGACGTGTAATAGAAGAAATTTCTTGTGGATAGAGATTTGTTCTATATCTCGCCTAAGTTTATAAACAACATATCAGATTCTATGCTGAGGTATCATTTTTGTATAAACCCAACTTCATTTCTAATATTATAAAATAGGTGTTACTATAAGGTTTAATACTATTGAAAATTTGATGGTCCAGTTATTAATTGGAATCAAAATGCAGAGGAAGAATTATTAAATGTAAATTATTAAGTAATCAGAAAAAGTAAACACTATAATTGTTACAAAAATATAACATAAAATTGACAAAGAATTGGTGCGTTTAAGATGACTAATGGTACTAACTAAATTTACATAGCAACTACAGCATGTAAATCAACTTTTTCAAGTTTGAGTTATTATTAATATTAATATTATTATTATTAATAAAAAAATTAAATTTGCTAAAATTATACATAACAATGTAAAATTAAACAAAAACCAGCCATATTATTTTATTATTATCAAGTACAGGGACAACTTAATATTACAAATCGTGAATATTGCGCGTTTGTAATCTGGACTCCTTATGGATTGGAACGGGATATTATATATAAAGATGAAAACTTTTGGGAAAAAATGGTCGTTCCATTAAAAACATTTTATTTTAAGTGCGTACTACCCGAATTAATTGATCCACAACATCCGAAAAAATTAAAAATTAAGGATTTGAGAATTAAACCTAGTAACCAATCTACGGTTACTGATTGATTGTACTGAATAAACTGAGTAAATACCTTATACATATAGTAAATACAATTGCTAATAAAATCATGTATGTAACTTGATTTTACCATGATTTAGATAATTGTCTAAATCATGAAGTAGCCATTGTGCTAAAATTCTTGCATATTGCTTGAATTACCATGAACTAGAAATATTCTTTTCATGAAGCAAGTCTATGTACTTGAATTCATCCAGCCTTAATTGCAGACGATTGTCTTTCCATATGAAGCTGGTCCATACATGAAGGTTCATCATCTTCCGTTCTGCCGCTGGTATTGCAATTTTTCTTTCTTTTACGACTATATGCGTATCGAAAGAAATCAAGAAATATGGTATATTTCAAAATTAGACTATGCTCTAAATTTGTCACATTTAAAAATAAATGTCGACTTACATAAATAACAAAAATTTCTTTTATATAGGAAGTGCCACTCCGACCCACAATAGTATAAGATACGCTTATACACCCTCGCCGCCTTACGATTACCATAACGATATCACGAGGGGAGACCAAAGTTCGGCACCAAGCAGAAATTCGACACCACCACATCAATCTTTTATTAATGACTTTAACAACGTAACGCAGCAATCAACTAGTTGTAATAAAACGGACGAAAATATTAATAGCGAAATTTTATCACTTCTTGGCGATGACGTAGTCATTAAACAAAGCGTAGGGCCTGCTATTCAAAAGCAATTAAGTCTAAATTTAGACTACGTGTTAAAAAATGGTTTAAAAACCGAAGATATTTCTTCTATTTTGAACAAATATTTAACACCAATTAATTGTGTTATGTTTAAACCACCACAACTGAACCCCACAATAAAAGGTTGTTTGTCAGACACAATTTTACAGCGGGACGTAAAAATAATACACCATCAAGAAAAAATTCGAGCTGCCTTATCAGCATCAAGTCAGGCATTAACCGACCTCATTAAAAGAGAAGGCGGGGAAAAAATAAATAACTTAACTATTATTGAAAAATTGAACGATTCAGTACGTATGTTAGCTGACATACAAAATTACCAGAGTAATCTTAGAAGAACTTTATTAAAACCAAATATTAAAGAAAAATTAAGAGGTACATTAGATGCCGCAAATATTGATGAATATCTATTTGGGAAAGATTTCGACGAAAATGTTAAAAACGCAAAAATTTTAGAAAAGGTTTCCAAGGATCTTGCCTTCGAGCAGAAAAAGAAAAATTCCTTATCTAAACAAAAACCAAAAAACTTCAAGACCCCGTCTACATATCGACAGAAATATCGAAGACAATATGTAGGCGGGCAGACTCACCGTCCACCAGTGAAACACAATCAAAAATTTGCCAACAGAAATCCTATCCCTTACAATCACGCCAATCCCCAATCACACAGACGACACTAATGCAAGTAAGTCGAATAGCTGGCAGATTAAGTAATTTTGTAAATAAATGGGAAAAAATTACCTCCGATCCTTTCATCATTTCTTGCTTAAAAGGTTATAAAATTCCAATTATTGGAAATATTTATCAAAAATATATACCACGTGAAAGAACATGGTCTCCTTCAGAAATAAAAAATTGCTCAGAACATGTACAAAATCTAATTTATATGGGAGCCATTGTTCCTTGTAAACACGAACAAGGTGAATTTATATCTAATATATTTTTAGTACCTAAACCAGACGGTACTCATAGATTCATTCTAAATTTAAAAAATTTTAATCAATGGGTTAAAAAAGTTCATTTTAAAATGGAAGACTGGAGGTCTGCAGTAAATTTAATGGGAAGAGATTCATATATGGGTTCAATTGACCTCCAAGATGCTTATTATTTTGTACCTATTCACAAATCGTCTAGGAAATATTTACGTTTCCTATTCCAGAATAAACTTTTTGAATTCACTTGCTTGCCCTTTGGATTAAGTACAGCACCGTACATATTCACCAAATTATTAAAACCCGTTTTTTGTTATTTGCGACAAAAAGGGTTTATTTCCATCACGTACTTAGATGATTTCTTATTATTTGGACATAATTTTCATACTTGCAAAATCAATATAGATGCAACTAGAAATATTTTAGAAAATTTAGGTTTTATAATAAATAAAAAGAAAAGTGTTATGTCACCTTCAAAAGAATGTAAATTTTTAGGATTTATGTTCAATTCCGAAAAATTGCATTTAGGAATCCCAAATGATAAAAAGCAAAAAATTCTGTCATTTATTAATTCTTTTGAAATAGGAAAACGTATTAAAATAAGAGAATTTGCTTGTTTAACGGGTAAAATTGTAGCATGCTGTCCAGCTGTACGTTTTGGTTGGATTCATTTAAGGCCATTTGAAACATTAAAATATAGAGAATTAAAACTTAATGGGGGAAATTTTGATAGTTACATGTTTATCCCACACAGTCTTAACAATGAATTAATATGGTGGAAACACAATTTAGAAATTCCCAACCCGATTAGGACATTCGCTTATAAAATGGTAATTTTTTCGGATGCCTCAAGGTCGGGTTGGGGAGCTCATTGCAATGGTGAATATGTACACGGTTTTTGGAACAAGGACGAGCAAAAGTATCACATTAATAGTCTGGAATTATTAGCAGCATTTTTCGGATTGAAATGCTTTGCAAAATCAATTCAAAATTGTGAAATATTGTTAAGAATAGACAACACTACAGCAATAGCTTACATTAATAAATTTGGGGGCACACGTTTTGAAGAATTAAATAAACTCTCTAAAGATATTTGGGAATGGTGTGAAAATAAACAAATATTTATTTTTGCATCTTTCATATCTTCTGAAGACAATAACGAAGCGGATTTTGAATCAAGAAAAGTGGAAGGAGAAACCGAATATGAGCTATCAGATTTTGCATTTAGCGAAATTGTTAGTAAGTTTAGCCTTCCCCAAATCGACTTATTTGCCAGTAGATCTAATACTAAATGTCCAAAATATGTCTCGTGGCAAAAAGATCCAGACGCTTTTGCAGTGGATTCTTTTACTATTGAATGGACAGACCTGTTCTTTTATGCTTTCCCACCTTTTTCTATTATTTTGCGAGTCTTAAGGAAAATAATTGATGAAAAATCGGAGGGAATTCTTGTGGTTCCAAATTGGCCCACTCAACCCTGGTGGCCCTTATTTACATCATTATGGGTGGACGATCCAATTATTTTTCAATCAAATAAAAATTTATTAACCTCTTCTAGGAGAGATCCACACCCATTATGGATGAACATTTCCCTGGTTTCCGCCAGGTTATCAGGGAAGCCTTTATCTTAAAAAGCGTTCCAGATGAGTCGATTGAAATATCTACTGACTCCTTAACACAATCTTCACAAAGACAATACACCAGTGCATTAAAAAAATGGTGGACATACTGCTACAAAAATAAACTTTATTTTTACAAATCCTCTATTACTTCTATTCTAAGTTTTTTGACTGCAGAATATAATGCAGGAGCTTCATATAGTAATCTAAACTGTATGAGATCTGCAATTGCCCTACTAATAGGGCCAGAAGTGGGAGAAGACTTCAGAATGAAACGCTTCTTTCGAGGAGTAGCAAAATGTCGTCCGCCAATGCCAAGATACGAAACCACTTGGGACCCACATTTAGTTCTACAATTTTTATCATCCATGTCTAATACAGAAATCTCATTAAAAGACTTGTCACAAAAGTTGATTACCCTCATTGCCTTAACTACAGCACACAGATTACAAACATTAAGTTTAATTAAAATTTCAAATATTAAAAATTACGAAGATAGAATAGAAATAAAAATTTCGGACTCTATCAAGACTTCTGGTATAAATAAAGTACAACCTACGCTGGTATTACCTTTTTTTAACGATAATTCGGTATGTCCAGCTTACACAATGGAATGTTATTTAAGGAGAACCGCACATCTTAGGAACGACACAGATTTATTATTTCTATCTTCTAAAAAACCATTTGAACCTGTAGGTTCTCAAACTTTAGGTAGATGGATAAAGTTAATTTTAAAAAAGAGTGGTATAGATACAAACATTTTTAAAGCTCACAGCACCAGGCACGCTAGTACATCTGCAGCAAATCGCGCAGGTGTAAATGTGGAGACAATCCGCAATACTGCAGGATGGTCTAAGAACTCTGAGACATTTTCAAAATTTTATAACCTGCAATTAGTGAATAAAGATACTTTTGCAAAAGCAATTATTAAAATATAATAAAAATTTTTTTTTTTTTTTTGTAAATTAATATCTAACATTAAGTATAATAATATGTTCTTTTCTTGAACAAGAAAACTTGACTTCTTTTAAACTTGAAGTTTAAATGTTTATATATTTACACAATAATATAATACTTTATATCTTTTATTAGCATTTTCATGTTAAATAAACAGATTTTTAACCGTAATCTACTTTAAACATCTACAAATTTGAAATAGAGGAAGAAGGATAGAAATACAATTATTAGATTAAACGAACTTACCTTAAGTGAAGTTCTAATCATAATTGTATGAGATCCTTCTTCCGAATATTTCAATCCCACCCTACCCATACTTACATACATATATTATGTGTGTATATACCCTTAATGGATTACGGTTAAGCTTCAAACAAGAATGAAGACCTTCAGCCACTATGACAAGGATAGGGTGACCTACTCAGATTTTCCTTATTTAACTTTAAAGTGTGGTCAACGACGACTGAAATCCAGAAACTACAAATTTGAAATAGAGGAAGAAGGATAGAAATACAATTATGATTAGAACTTCACTTAAGGTAAGTTCGTTTAATCTAATAAATTTATTAGTGTATTCATTATGACGTACATATGTATATTAGCTGAGTTTTTAGTGTGTAAATACAGTACAATTTTATGTGTTAGTAATTATAGTTAAAATAAAATAATTGACTAATAAGTACAGAAAGAGTATGAGTATTGGTTGCAAAATTAAACTGTACCTAGTTGGATTTGGATCAAAAGCTAGATTTTTTAATGATAAGATTATTTTGTGAATTTTAACGGCGACTCAAAAATAAACAAACTGCGTAAGAATACAATAAATTTTACTAAAATTAACAGGCACGTAACTACGGGGGGGGGGGGGGCAGGGGGGCCATGGCCCACCTAAAAGTTGTGCTGGCCCACCCTTGTGCCCACCCCGGCAAATGAAGATTTTCGTTCCAATAATTTCGTGATTTATTTCTGACTAATTAAGTTTAAAATGTTTTACATACGCATTTTTAAGATAATCGCATTATTGCATTATTTTAGTTATTGGTCAAGTACATTACCTATTTTTTCTTGGCCCCCTTAAAAATAACTGGGCCCGGCTTCGGCCCACTTAGTCTAACAGGGCTAGTTCCGTGCCTGTTAATTAACCTAATTTAAAATGCAAATTTTTTCTAAAATTATGTAAAAATGAAGGTAAAAAGATGTATACGTATGTACCCATCCTTTATTTTTTTAAAGATTTTTAAAGTTATCTTTTAGTAAAATGTTACCATCTTTGGCCCAGGTCGTTTTTGACAAACATTCAAATTGGTTTGTGTAAATTTCAAGAAATTACGTTCTAGCATTTTGTTGTAAGATACCTAATCGTGTGTTATTATAAATGTAATCAACACGCCAGTAACTCAATACCATGTTTACTTTTTCCAACTGGTCTGAACGATGTGCATTTGAAATAAAACTTGCTTTACCCCTACAATATATGCAATTGTATGGAGAAAAATTGTAAAACAGTACATTTCGTCGTGCAATTTACTGCTCGATTAATGACCAAAAAATTTTAATTTTTTTTATAGCCACAGGTAAAGGTTTATTCTATTTCGATAAGTAATTTTTTTGTTGATAACTTATATTAATTATAATACATAAGCGCTGAATGTTGTACATATTTAAAGACGTTATTGCATAAAAAGCTGTTGTATTTTTAAAATTTTAATCTTTTATCGAAACAGTTTAATGATTTACCTAATTAATATTTTTTGAATCATTTAAAAATATTTATTATTAACGGAATAAATGGAACTTTTCCAAAACACTGTGTTAAATGCTGCAATAGTGGCGCCTTCAGATATTACATAAAAAAAGAAAAGGAATGAATTCTGCTTTCAGAAGATTTGTTCGATTTTTGCCAGATATATTCCGTCACTGTTCAGCAAGAGAACGAAGGTTTTTGAATTTATAAAAGAAACATTTTAAGTAATAAACTTATAATGTTTAATTTTTTTAGTGTGACCAAACAATATTACTTGTTCTGTAGATACAATTTATAAAAACCGATTAATTATTTTAGTTTGCAATAAAAGAATTTAAAAGATTTTTATTTTTCATTTGTTAATCAGTTCTTCTCTAATAAATCTTGAAAATATTACCTAAAAATGTTTTATTATCAATCTTTTCTTCATAATATTTTACCTACGCGTCCGCCGTTCTACTACATTTGCAAGCATGCGGTCATTTGATTCTAATCGGCATACTTCAACTAAATCTAAACGTCCTCATCACCCTTTCTCAAAATGATCATTTTAAATTTTTTGTATCCAACAACACTAAAACATTATTTTACTATTGTTTCCCCCAATTTTCCTTGCTGTTAAAGAGAAGGTATATTCAGGGCCGGATCTAGGAAGTTTTCGATGGGGGGCACAGAATTAAATTGCCGCCCCCTCAATTGGTTTTTTTAAATACGTATATATTAAAAATCGCATCTTAAATTTGACAATCGGTTTATGTATTTAGGAATTTTACGAGCTCAACAGAAATTTTACAAAATGAAAGAACCTTTAGTAATAAAGGTGGTAAAAAAATGCTCGACCTCCCCTCATATACGGTCTCCCTAAGGTACATAAAGTGGGAATGCCTCTTCGTCCTGTTGTGAGCTGTATTCAGTCACCCTCTATCATGCTGGCCAGATACATCAATACTATACTTGACAACGTGACACCTTACTTTCCCTTTGGTGTACTGAACTCGATTGATGCTGTAAAGATTGTTTCCAGTAGCACTCTACCAAATGACTATGTGTTAATATCGTTTGATGTCACATCACTATACACCAATATATCTAAGGAATCAGTTCTGGCTTCAATGTCCAACAATTGGGATCTAATATCCAAGTTCACTGATATTCAGAAAGACACATTTATGAAGATGGTTGCTTTAATATTCGATAACAGTTATTTTCAATATAAAGGAGAATTTTACTCCCAGAACGTTGTTAGTGCTATGGGAGATCCGTCCAGTCCAGTTTTTTCTAGGTTTGTTTTGCATGATCTCCTCATGAACTTTATGGGGACCATTGACTTCGAAGTTCCATTTTTTATGCTCTATGTTGATGATATGCTGACAGCTATTCCCTCTGGCCAAGTCCACAAATGCTTAGACATCTTAAATAACTATGATGATCTTCTGAGATTCACCCATGAACTTGAGGTTTCTGGAAGTATACCTTTTTTGGACCTTATGGTCGTTAGAGAGGAAGATGGATCCATGCATACTGATCTCTACAGGAAGCCTTCCTCCAGCTATAGGCTCCTAAACTATAATTCGGCACATCCATACAACCAAAAATTAAGCGTCATTAACACGCTGAAAACTAGAATTCTCAATTGCGTAACCCCTAACATGAGAGAAAAACGCATGATGGAATTAAAGGAGCAGCTTGCCCTCAACGACTATCCCCAAAGGATGGTGCACAATTTGCTTTTAAATCATGATTGTGTACATGCTGAGCACAACGCCTCACCGACAGTTCCAAATCCCCGTCATTTTAAGATTTCCTATCATCCAATACTGGCCGCAAAAATGAAAATTGCTCTCAAGGACTACATCCGAAACAATCAATTACGTTTGGCCTTCTACAATGACCACAAGTTAGCTAATTTAATATATTCGAGAACCAAAGATGTAGTCCCTCTTCAATACAAAAGCAACTTGGTCTATAAAATAAAGTGCAATTGCAACAGTATTTACATCGGTCAAACTAAGCAACTTTTGTCCAAACGTATAAAACAGCACAGAAATGATGCGGCCAGAGGATCCGATAAGACTGGGTTATCGGAACACTTGCACAAGAATAACCATCAATTTGAAAACGAAAACGTAAGAGTTCTTGCCAGTGAACATAATTTTCCTAAGCGCGCCTTCCTGGAATCTGCTCACATCTTCTCTAGTGAAAATAACATGAACAAAATTACCGACTTTGAACAAATCGATTCTACGTACAAGGCGATAATTAATATCTGGAAAAAGAAAATTAATAAGAACAATACTTGACAATTATTCCCCTAGTGTTTTTTGCTATTTGGCAGCGGCTTAATATCTCTTGTCGACCGCAAGATAGCAGCTCTAAAGTTCAACCGCGATTTTGAGATTGTGTTTTAGTGTGTTGTCTGTTCCCCCCCCCCCTAACATCGGTTTTTTGGTTGTGTAGTGGAGATCCTTCGTCGTAATTTTTACTGAGTCCAACCCTGGACTTTCTACACCACTGTCGAGTCTGGGTATTTATTACTGTCATGTTGGATACTACATCATTTATATTGTGATAATGAAAATATTTTCCAATCGTGTTTATGAAATTTTAATATTTTAATGTGTCACAATTCTGTAAATTTTTCTACTTTTGAGCTTGCTCTTGTTAAATATTTGTATATATTAATTGACGATATTGAATGTCTCCACTCCTTTATCTTGTACTGCCAAATTGGGGTTGTAACGACATACACCATCCTATCGCGAGGTAATATTGTTTTATAATTGTTAGTTAATTGATTGCATTCGGCTATGTTTTAATTACAGTCCAGAAGATGACCTCATATAGAGGTCGAAACTAGTCGACCGATAAAAGTTGTTTTATTTCATCCCTTCCCTTACACCCGAGAATTCAATCACATAAGTTTCAAGGGAAAGAAATTTCGATATTCTTTAGTAATAAGTAGAAGTAGGTATGAAAACCAATCAAAAACTGTCGTTTAAAGCCCGTTTTAGACGATCAATAATTATGGTCGTAATTTTGTAGAGCAATATGATATGATATAACAATTGTTTATCATGAATGTTGCCACGATGCCCGGATTTGGGCGTACCGAACAAGAAGAAGAAGAATTTTGTATGAGAAATTGTGGATCGTGTAATACAGACATTTTTGTAAATGTCACTTTTCTATCCATAAAAATTTGATCTGTTCTAATTTTACGAACAGAAATATGTAGAGGGTAGCTGCCCGCAAGCATGTCAACTCGTATGCAGGTCATTTTGTAACCAATTTGTAGGTATAAAAACAATAGACAACATTGTAATTTATTATAGTTTACCGCTCATTCAAATAATATTTTCGAGTTTTTAATCTATATCTTGTTAATTGACATTACTTCTTGAATAAAATATATAATATTGTGAATTAAAAAAAATTTCTTGGTTGTTCGTGATGAAATCGATTAATTGAAAAAATAAACGTATGTCACTTTTCTGTGTCCATAAAAATAGAACCTGTTCTAATTTTTCGGACAAAAAATGCGTAGTGCATGTGTGTGTTGTGATTTTTGGGTGCAAAATTTTAAAACAAGCCAAGTTGTAAAGAGCAGGTCATACATACATCTGTCCCAAATGTATTAGGCCATCCTACGTTTTCTTTCTTCTTTTTTTTTCTTCAATACTTATCAGTCAAACTGAGAAGAATTCAAAATAATGGCATTTTGAACGAAACCGAAAATTCTAAAAAAATGCAAAAAAAAACTGCCTATGTCTCGACGGAATATTGTCCACACAGTTGAAAATTTGTGCGTGAGGGAGACCATGCTTGAAACAGCTGGACGTCAAAGTCATGAATGATGAAAGAGATGATTGCTTGCAACTGATGCTAGGTACCACAAATCAGTGCCGCATCAAACTGTACAAATCTAAACCGACCACTGGACTCAAGAAAGGGCATCTTCAGCCAAAAAAACATCACTGAGAGTATGGAGTGTATATATTCCTTTCTAGCCGAAAACAGAGAGGAATGTCAGTTCTCTTGAAAGGAACTCATCGACCACATCAAAGGCGATTTCAGGCCTGGCGTCAGATCCATCAAAAGTTACCTTGAAAAACGCTTTAGCGACAAGATAACGTTTTGTGAGATTGGCCGCGACCGCAACCACCAAGCAATTCTTTGTTTTCGCGACTTTGGAAATAAAATTCTGTACGACAACTGATACAGATACAGACAACTGATAGAGTAAGGCGCTATGGTTCTCTGCGGTGTAACGAAGTCATCCTTAAAGAGTCAACCATAATAAAAATAGCTCAGGGGAAGTTATTGGCCAACGATAGCAACAAACGACGATTGATTGCTCTGATATGCTCCCCTTCCAAAACCAGGGAATTGAGACAAAGCAGGCAGTCGAGGATGCTGACTGCGACATCTTTATTTCCTGAAAAGTGGCAGAAGTGACTCTGGCCCCTTACAATATTCCTCAACCCTTTTCAATCGTAGAGATTTTACTCCACGCCTTCACTGGGTGCGACACCACCTCTGTCCTTTTCTGACATGGAAAGAACAATCTGTGAAGCGCCATTCAGAAACACGTTAAACTCATCGCCGCAGCTGAAGTGTTCCTCCAACTCAATTCAGCCTACCAAGCCATCGCTGATGCCAGGATCAAATGCCTAGTAGCTCTATATGTAGGAGACTACATTGAAGATACCCTCCCAGCCTGTGCTACAAAAAGTTGTAAAAACAGTCGCTTTTGCTAAGGTTGATCTCACCTGTTTGCCTCCAACGGAAGATAGTGTAACATTGCACGTTTTACCACTAAATTCAGAAGTGGTTGGGGGCGGAGGCGGCTGTACCTGTGTAAAAGCAGGCCTTGAATGTTCGGTTCTCTACAAATTTTGCTCCGGTGTCTTTTACCATAACATCGCCGAGCTTCAAATTTCCGAAGAAGGAGAGGACGACGTCGACAATCATGTGCCGATTTTTCAGGACGAATTAGACAATTTTGGAACACCCACAAAGTGTTCAAAATGAACAATTCTATTGTTATTATTTTTTTTTATTATTATTTTATATTATTTTTTTGAAAATAATTTTCAACCATAAATATTCTCCAAATTTTGAACAAAATTACGACCATAATTATTGATCGTCTAAGACGGGCTTAAAACACGATATTATTTTTTTGAAAATAATTTTCAACCATAAATATTCTCCAAATTTTGAACAAAATTACGACCATAATTATTGATCGTCTAAAACGGGCTTTATAGAAGGTTCATCATATAGACAAGTGTGTCGGAGTAAATTTATGCTAGAAAATATTAATGAAACGAGACAGAAAAACCTGCCAAGTAACGCCATTAACGGTGGAATATTTAAGTTTTGCAATTTATTTCAATTCTTGAATTGCATGCTTTTATCAAAGAAAGCGATGTTGCCATTTCATGAATACACTTGTCAGTGTCTGTTGTTTATATTTATAATATCGAATAACAACAGAATGTCGTTCAAAGAAAATAATGTGTAGTACTCCACCCCTATTTTTTTTTCATCCCTAAATATATAATTTCTTTTACACTAAATTTAATTACATTTAAACTAAAAACCAATTATATTATTGCAAGTATCTTTTCCTTTTGACAAATTGCAACATTCTTTTATTGATAAATTCGCGATATCATATTCATTTTAATTGTTAGTATATTTTTAATTCTAAAGCCAATTTTATAATTTTGTTTTAACTAAACTTTATAAATTCAAAAGATGAATATTGCAATTTGGTCACACATAAATTTTAAGTAAATTGTTTATATTTTTATTAATTTAGAAACCAAGGGGTTGATAAGTTGGTTATCATTTTTAAGAGCGCTTAGATACTAAAAGTTACACTTGACGAAAAATCGGACGTCTAAATTAGCTTTACAAGAGCGTTAAGTGGGAATACTTAGGTATCTAAGGGCTCAAGCCACTCAAAACTGTTTGGAATAGTAAAATTATGAGTTCACTCTCACAAGATCTTCCAATAATTCGAGCAACGATTACATCGAAATGCAATTAGCAGAGCTAAGAGGGAAAATAAATTAATTTTGGTTTAACGCACTTTATGAGAACCTAAAGACAAAGACGTAAAAATGTTATAAATTCGGTGGAGGATTTTGGACAAGTCAGTTAACGGTTTTGAGACGAAGCGATAACGTCGCCGTCACTCGAAGTTTTGATTTTCATTTTTGCTTTTATAATTTCAATCGCAAAGTGATATTTTTTTTTAATTCAATTAATTAAATTAAATTAAATTAAAGTGCCAATTTCTACAACAACCAGCCAAAGCCGTTTCTCGAATTATAGGAAAAAGGTTAGTAATAAAACATTTTATTTCACTCTGTATATTCGCGATCGATTTTATTATTATTTTTTTTCCCATGTTCATGTGTCTTAATCTTTAGTACTGCATTATTTTGTTATATTATTTTTCTTTTGTATCTCCCCAATATTTTTGATTTTAATAAATTTAATTGTAATTTCAAACTGTTTAATTTTGGTGTTGCAAAAGTATTGTTTATCTCATCCTTATTATGTACGTCTCCTAAAAGTTCACGCTACTACAACCCAATCAAAACGAACTGATCTATCTCGTTACATCTTTAAACAAGATCTGGTGGCAGCGATTAAAGAAAGTGATCTGGAACAAAAGGGGAGAAGAAAGGTAGGTTAAAGCTATTTTTCAGCAACACCGTCAGGTCCGCCTTTCCAACCACGAAGTCCAGGTTACCACAAATGCACGAACGATTCCTTGTATAACTTTACTACTTTTTATAAATTATTGTAAACGTTTATGGGAAAAAAAAATATCGTCACTCTCTGCCGCAATACCTCCAATCACCAGCACACCAAATTTTGTCCGGAGATACGATGACATAATATTCATTTTTGTTTTCTATTGTGGTAGAGCCTTAACAAAGATATCGGTTGCCCTGGCAAAGATATCTATATGTATCACCCCCTACCCTAAATCTATCTATAAAAGTTTTTTTAACAAAATCCAAAATGAAAAAAATTTTTTATTTTTGTACGCCACTGAATTTTTTCCAAAATTTTTATATACGTCACATAATACCGTAAGATCTCAAAAATAAAATTTCTCCAAGATTGGTACAACAAATTTTTTCGGTCATCTAGCGGATTTTTCGAAAATAAATTTTTGTAAATTACTGACTATCGATTTACTGATTCTGAAAACATTTTCGAAAAAATTTAACAAACAGCCTAAACTTGGTCGCTACCTAGTGGCAGAACCTTTTACTTATAAAGTAACGTTCCGTCAGTCCGTACGACGATATTATAAAATATTTCCCACCGAACCACCTATTTTTGTATTCTAAAATAAATTGTTACAAGCCCTAAACTCAATTCTTGTGCTGCACTCGGTATACAAATCACCATTAACCTAATTTTGACACATATGTCACAAAATTATGACGTTTATTAAAATTTTGAATATATTGTTTTATTTTTGCAAGCCATCTGACAAATTCTAACAAAAAATATATAAATTAAGATTTCAGTTAATATTTTCTGTAATTTTTCTGACCTGCCCGCCGCGCTGTTACAATTGGCTCGGTTTGTTTTTGTTAGATTTATATCAGATCACAGTATTTAAATCTTGGCGCCGTGTATTATGTAACCGTGCGCCACCTATATTGTAAACTTATATATTTGTTGTTAATAAAACTTTAGTCACTGCTAAAAACTCATTGAAGACGTATCACTTTAATAGGTTATGGGGCCAGCCCAGTACACGTGTTTGTGTTTGTTTTATTTTATTATGTGAAAGTGTTGAGTGCAAGATGTCCACAAGTTACATGGCGAATGTCCCGAGATTGAGGGGACGGGAAAATTTTGACGATTGGTTATTTGCGGCTGAAAATTTCCTGATTATCGATGGCCTAGCAGGTTGCATCGATGGAACCGAAAGAGACGCAAATAAGGATGCCAAAGCTAAAGCGAAATTAATCCTCACGATTGATCCTTCGTTGTATGTTCATATAAAACAGGTGGCAACAACGAAAGAATTATGGGTGAAATTAAAATCGATGTTCGATGATACAGGGTTTGTAAGAAAAATCAGCTTACTACGAACATTAACATCAACGCGATTGGAAAATAGTGAGTCCATGATAGCTTACGTGAACAAAATCGTTGAAACTGCTACAAAATTAAGAGCAACTGGTTTCGGGATAAATGAAGAATGGATCGGATCATTGCTATTGGCGGGATTAACCGAAAAATTTTCACCGATGATTATGGCAATAGAACATTCTGGTATTCCGATAACCACAGATTCTATCAAAACGAAATTGATGGACATGGAAGCGGATGTCGATAATGCAGGGAGCGCGTTTGCAAGCAAAGCGAAGTGGCGTGCTAACAAAGTTGGCAGCAAGATTGGCAACCCTGCTAGTTACCAACATTCTAGTAAGACTGTCAAATGCTATAAATGTAAACAAGTTGGGCATTTTAAAAGCAATTGTCCAAACGTTTCAAATTCGGATAATCAAGATGTGAAACAGAAGAATACGCATCACGCGTTCAACGTGGTGTTTCTTAGTGGCGTTTTCAGTAAAGATGATTGGTACGTAGATTCCGGTGCAAGCATTCACTTAACCGCAAACGAAAATCATTTAGAAAATGTTACAACAAATCATCAGTTTCAAGATATTATGGTTGCAAATAAAACAAGGATTCCTGTAGTATGCGAAGGTGATATAAACATTACAACTATTGTAAAAAATAAACAGTTAGACATTAAAATAAAGAATGTATTATGTGCTCCAGAATTAAGCACAAATTTGTTATCGGTAAGCAGATTAATTGAAATGGGAAACAAAGTTAGTTTTAATGAAGATGGATGTCGAATTTACAGCAGCAAAAACGAATTACTGGCAGAAGCAGATTTGGTGGGTAACGTTTACAAGTTAAGAATCAAAAAATATGTGCAGTGTTTTTTAGCATCTTCGACAAACATTTCAAGTGAAACTTGGCACCGAAGGTTAGGTCATATAAACAGTAACGATTTATTAAAAATGAGAAATGGTGTAGTGGAAGGACTTATTTATCGAGATGGACAAGAATTAGGAAAACAAAATTGTGTTGTGTGTTGTGAAGGAAAGCAAACAAGTGCTGCGTTCTATTTACCAAAAAACTAACTTTAACTTAGATTAAAATCTAAGTAGAGGGGGAAAAAATCTAAGTTCGAACTTAGCATTTTCGTGATTATAACCTTACATTTAATTACAAAATAATTTAATTCATAAACCACATAAAATAGATAACTCAAATAAACAATGACATAACCACATAACACCGCCAAGTTAGACAAACTTAGGAACTAAGGTTGATTTTTAGTTACCTTACGAAACAAGTAAAAAAAACTAACTTCCCCTCAAATGCTAAGTTGGTAAATAGAACGCCATTTTACCTAACTTTAACTTAGATGAACTTAGATTATCTTAGATGAACTTAGTTTTTTGGTAAATAGAACGCACCAAAGATTACCATTCGCGAACAAAGGTACAAGAGCGACTAAATTGTTGGAAGTAATTCACTCGGACGTATGTGGCCCAATGCAAAATGTATCGTTAGGTGGATCAAAATATTTTCTGTTATTCCAAGACGATTTTAGTAAAATGGCTTTCGTTTATTTCCTGAAAACAAAGGATGAAGTTTTTGATCGTTTCAAAGAATTCAAGTGCATGGTGGAAAAGCAAACCGAAAGAAGCATAAAAACACTAAGGAAAGATAACGGCGGTGAGTTTGTAAATAAACAATTCAGATTATTTTGTAGCAAAAATGGAATCGTTCATCAGAAAACAAACGCATACACCCCAGAGCAAAATGGTTTATCGGAACGATTAAATCGTACAATAGTAGAAAAAGCGAGATGTTTATTATTTGATGCAGATTTAGACAAGAAATTCTGGGCCGAGGCAGTCAACACTGCAGTGTACGTGAGGAATAGGTCGATAGTATCAAGTTTAAATAATAAAACTCCTTTCGAAGCCTGGACTGGTAAGAAGCCAAACGTCAGCAACCTGCGAATTTTTGGTAGTCAAGCGATGACACACGTACCAAAGGAGAGACGTTTAAAATGGGATAAAAAATCCAAGAAAATGATCTTCGTGGGTTATGGAGAAAACGTTAAAGGCTATAGGGTGTATAATCCGGAGAAAAATATAATAACCACAAGTCGGGACGTTATTATAATGGAAGAATCAGATAATGCAGTCAACGATGCCATCTACTCTGAAATGAATGGTGCCGAAACCAGGGATGTTGTCGATATGGAGGTAACGGATACAGTGGGGGATAAAAACCAAATTCAAATACTTGAAGGAGAGCTTTTAGATTGTCAAGACGATGACGTCATCTCAGAAGCAAAAGAGGTTACATGTATTCGAAAATCGGAAAGAACTCCGAAGCCCAAAATTTACGAAGACTTTATAACTTATATGTGCACCGATAATGTTGATTTGGAAGAAGATCCGACTACGGTTTCAGAAGCTTTATCAAGAAGAGATAAAGAGCAATGGAGACAAGCAATGACCGAAGAACTTTGCTCCTTCGAAGAAAATGAAGCGTGGGAACTAGTGGATGTGCCAAGAAATGAAAACGTAGTGCAATGTAAGTGGGTGTTTAAAAAGAAACGTGATGGTGAAAACAAAGTGAGGTATAGAGCACGATTGGTTGCAAAGGGTTTTACGCAAAGACATGGTGTTGATTATGATGAAACTTTTTCGCCTGTTGTTAGGCATTCTACTTTAAGATTGTTAATCGCATTAGCTGTAGAGTTAGATTTAGATATAACACATTTAGATGTAGCAACCGCATTTTTAAACGGGGATTTAAACGAAAATGTTTACATGGTTCAACCTGAAGGTTATCAAAAGGTGTACGATCGAAGTAAGGTGCTTAGACTAGAGAAAGCTGTCTATGGCTTGAAACAGTCCTCGAGGGCTTGGAATGAAAAGGTAAACGATGTTCTTATCAATTTAGGCTACAAGAAATCTAATTTTGAACCTTGCTTGTACATTAAAAGCAAAGATAAATTTTTAACGATTATTGCTCTATATGTAGATGATTTTTTTGTATTTTCTAACGATAAAGTCGAGACCGAATTTTTAAAGTCAGAATTAAGTTTAAGATTCAAAATAAAAGATTTAGGGGAAGCAAGACAATGTTTGGGCATGCGAATAAACATTGATAAGAACAAGGGGACGATAACCATCGATCAGGAACAGTATATCGATCAATTGCTCCAGAAATTCAAAATGAACGAGTGCAAAAGTGCTAATACGCCTATGGAAGCGAATCTTAGTTTCGATTTAGTTGAGAACAATGATTGTAACGATAATTATCCTTATCAACAGTTAATCGGAAGTCTTATGTATTTAGCCATTTTAACAAGGCCAGATATATCTTTTAGCGTTAGTTTTTTAAGTCAATTTAATAATAGTTTCAATGGAACTCACTGGAAATATGCAAAGAGGATTTTAAGGTATTTGCAAGGAACTAAAAATTACTGTTTAAAATTTCAAAAAACAGATGCCAAGTTAGAGGGTTTCGTAGATGCAGATTGGGCAAGCAACGCATATGACAGAAAGTCGTATACCGGGTTTTGTTTCAAGTTATCAGGGTCAGCAATATCTTGGGAAAGCAAAAAGCAACAAACCGTTGCATTGTCAAGCACCGAATCAGAATATATGGGGATTTCGGAAGCATCAAAGGAAGCTATATACCTGAAAAACTTATTAATAGCTATTTACAGTCGTGTTGCAGAAAGTTGAAGATTGCGGTTGAGTAAGCAATATATCAGAACGAGCGTTTAGCGAGTTCTGATAGCTTACGAAACCGCAATGGAACTTTCTGCACGAGTCACTGTATTTAGCTTTACGTTCAAGACAGGTCCTTTCCAAAAAAAACATAAATTATGCTTTAAAAAGTAACGTTTATATATAAAGGTTAATAGAAATGAGACGCGACATAACGGAAGTAAATAATACTCTTATCTATTAGCTTGTCATGCAAAATGCACGTGCACTTCAGTAGACAGTGAAAACGCAGACAGAGTAGTAATGCATTTTAAAGTGTTAGACTATAAAAACAATAAAAAACGTAAACAAGAAACAACCTCCGTCTTTTACTATTTATAATCTTGCAGGTGTGCCTTATCGCTTATCAACATCCGCCGTAGCCAGGAATTCACGATTCGAGTTAATTATAAGGGTATTGCATTTCTTTATTGTATGAGTGCGGAAAGTTAATAAGCGTGCGGAAAGTTAATAAGCGTGCGGAAAGTTAATAAGCGTGCGGAAAGTGCAAAAATTATGCTTATGTGCAAAAATTTTCCGAACACCGCTGCAAAGTATCATTTTCGAGAGATAAAAACTACCTGATATGCTATCCTTTCTATAGTCGTGTACGTAAAAGAATTAACGGGAAGTTCAAATTGTATTACATTGTACAACGATAATCAAAGTGCTCAGAAACTCGCAGTGAATCCGGTATTTCATAAACGATCGAAGCACATTGATGTTCGTTATCATTTTATAAGAGAATGTGTTGCTAATGATATGATTAAAATTAAATATTTAAAGACTGATGAAATGCCTGCTGACATTTTGACGAAGGGTTTAGGTAATGTTAAACATTATAAATTTTTACACTGTTTGGGAGTTGTACCAAATGATTAATTTATATTTGTAAGTGTCCTGATATAGTGGGGGTGTTAGATTTATATCAGATCACAGTATTTAAATCTTGGCGCCGTGTATTATGTAACCGTGCGCCACCTATATTGTAAACTTATATATTTGTTGTTAATAAAACTTTAGTCACTGCTAAAAACTCATTGAAGACGTATCACTTTAATAGTTTTCTCACCAATACTTATACCTTCAAAGCTCCATCGACACACCAAATTTTAGCTGAATCGGTTAAACATTTCCGGAGATACGACGACATTTTCATTTTTTTTTTATTGTGGTGGCCCTGGCAGGGCCGATTTATCCATTAGGCAAGAAAGGCAGCTGCCTAGGGCGGCAGTCTTTTAGGGGCGGCAAAAATACGAATTAATTCTAATAAAAAATGTAACATAAATAGAAACTTGATTGTAAATTGTACTTATTTAAAAATCATGTTACAATATGTAGAATACATACAATTTTTAGGTGCCGCATAGTAATGCAAGAAAAATTTGGTCGTAATTGGTTGGATGGTTCGGAAGCAAATCGATCGACAAAATCCAACGACAGACAGACAGACCGACCGACACAGAAATTTTTATTTTACTTTTTGCAGATCTTTACTTTAAGTTGTTTAAAAAAATTGTGAGTTATGATGCAATTTCACTTACAATAAAATTAGTTCTAGGCAAGTGGCAAGCTGCATAATATATCAAATTATGGTATATAGTCTATAATATCAAATATAGATTTCATGAGACGAAAATTATTCTGATGTTATAAAATAAAACGCTGTGTAAGCACAACTAGCAAATAAACCACATTTTATTTTGATTTTATAAATACAGGGTGTCTCAAAGGTAAGAGTCGGAATCTTGTTTTGACGCCATTCTATCAGTAGATACGTAATAATCGCAGAGAGAAATTAAATACAGCTCTAAATTTTCTTATTTATAATAAATAGAATCGATGGGGAGGGGTCTACTTTTAATTAGGTTGCCAACTTTTAATTGGTAATACAATTACAACATCTAATTATTATATAAGGAAAACATCAATGAATAATTATTATAGAAATACAAAAGAAGCACGAGAAATTAACCATCGAAAGTAATACAAATTGCAAGAGATTACTTATTATTATCGAATACTATGGAAACACTTTCAGAAATATTGGGCGTTCGTTACACTAACATTGTTAGTGTACAAAGGATTCACATTTTATAAACAATCCCTGTTATCAAATAAAACTATTAAGTGGCGTTTGTAGCAATAACAAGTGTTCAGCAAATCTATACACCAAAGGAGAGAGAGAACTACGTGAGATTTCTAAAAAAAAAGATATACATAATCACACTGGAAATCAAGAAAAAATTGAACGTCAAGCGGTAAGTGGGGTTGTTAAGAAAAAAGCGATTGAAGATATATCGGGAAAACCTTCTAAGATATTCCATGATGCTTTAAAAAGTCTTCCGCCTGTTAATATTACAGAACCTGATGTTGCGCGGATTAAAAGAAATGCATATAATGCAAGGCGACAAATACAACCGCCTTTGCCAACGTTAATGCTAGATGTGCATTCCGCTTTAGATGCCATCAATATTGTGACATGGTCTGGCGAAGAATTTTTAATGTTGAATGATAGCCCCAGCAACCTCATTATTTTTTCATGTTTAACTAATTTACGTTTTTTGTGTTCCATTGAAAATGTATTTATGGATGGCACTTTCAATTACTGCATAAAATTTTTTACTCAGTTATTTACCATCCATGGGTACAGTAATGGTTATTATATACCTTTGGTGTTTTGTCTTTTGAAAAACAAGACACAAAATACATATCGTGACTGTTTCCAAAAATTAGTTGAAATTTGTCATCAACACGATTTGCAGTTTCAACCAAAGTTTGCCACTGTGGATTTTGAACTTGCAATACACGCTAGCTTAAAATACGTTTGGGAAAATATTGTATTAATTGGCTGTAGATTCCATTTAGGCCAGTCTTGGTATAGGAATATTAAGAAGTTTGGATTAGCCAGAGAATATAAAGATGCTTCCTCGCAGATTGGTAATTGGCTGCGTTATAGTTTTGGTTTGCAATATTTAAGTCCAAATGAAGTCGATGCAGTCTACAGCGAAGACTTATATCCATTATACCGGACGATCCACGGTTGCTAAAATATTCGGATTATTTATTTCGTACGTATGTCGATGCAACTTCAGCATATCCTCCTGAGCTTTGGGCTGCAAATTCAGCTAGTATGTGTCGGACCACTAACGCCTGTGAGTCTTTTCACAATATGTTTAATTCGCAGTTTTATACTGCCCACCCACCATTATATACGTTTTTGGAGAAACTGAAAGAAATCCAAGCAGAAACATATATCAAACTTAACAGCGTTCACATAACTAAACATAGTAATTGTGATACTGCAAGGAAACGCAAACGGTTGGAGCATTTACTTCAATTATATTCCACCAAAGAAATTAACAGATTTCAATTTGTACAACATATTTCTAATCGCTTCTGTGAGATAAATGTGAATGAAAAGGGGGGAGGGGTGACTAAAATATCTTTTATTTCATTTTAGATTAATATGTTACCTATATACTTTTCTTTTTAATAAAAATACATAATAAAACAATCACAGTTGAAATTTCTTAAAAAATTATATTTTTTAACCTATTTTGAAGAATCAATTTTTGCAGTTTGAATTATCAATGCAATATTGCCATAATTACTATCACCGGCTTTGCGGGTCTTAATCCAGTAATACTTTAAGTTTCCACCGGTGGAACTTACATGTTACCTTTTTTACCAGCGGTGGAACTTACATGTTGACATCGGTAGCTTAGCAAAAAAAGCGGATTAAAAACTGACCATCGGTGGAACTTACCACCGTCCTTCTGAACACGGTGATCTCGAAAATGCAAAAAAAAGTTGAAATTTTTTTTCGATTACCATACCTCCAATTTTTTTTAGGATATTGTGAAGGAACAAAAGCATATCGTCTTATTGATAAAAAATCTGGAAAAATAACGAAGACTAGGGATGTTGTATTTATGGAAAGTTCAAAAATAAATTGTAATCCAAGAAAGACTGAATATTCCGATTTTGACGAAGTGGAAAACAAACCGTCCACAGTTATCGCATCAAAAGAAGACGAAACTGAAATTGTTCATAACAAAGAATAAGTTCGAATCAAAAATTACATTGAAGATCAAAATTCAGTGGGGGTTTCTATCCCAGAAACCATACAAGAAATACATGAAAATCAAAATGAATTGGATATTGTAAATCTTTTTTTTGATTTCCATTCACGTCCATAATTACTTGATTTTTTAAAGTCAACTATAATGGGGATTTTGGACACTGCAAATAAAACTACTAATTATATCGACGTTTCGAAGATCTTTATTGTCTTCTTCTTCAGGATCTAAAATGACAAAATTATGATAGCATGGCAAACACAACATATGATGTAGTCTACTAGCTCAATTAGTTGCATGCAGTAAATAACTATAGTGTGATCGAGATCAATCATTCGAAACTCCAAAAATATATACTCTTATCGTCAAATCAATTAAAAATCAAAAATTAAAACTTTAGCAAATATAGCAATTTAAAATTTACATCTACACACTTTGACATTTGATACTATTATATAATCTGACCTCAACACTTGCAACAATTGATAACCCTTTAAAACATATATAAATTACAACCCTTCATCTGTTCCAACCCAAATCACATAAACCAACTTTCTCCGATCCAAAAGACTCCAGGTATCCAGCACGGCATCTCTCACAGCATCCCAACATATTAATGAATCAACCCGCTATAAATTTGGCTGAGCTTCATCGACTCCTCCTTAAAATTCACGCAGTCTCGCGTTTTGATGAAGAACATGCTGTTGAAACTTGGACTTTAGTTGATTTGCCGCCCAACAAAAAGGTTTTAAAGACGAAATGGGTGTTTAAATCAAAGTGCGATGAAAACGGCAACATAGCCAGATACAAGGCTCGGTTGGTCGCAAAAGGATACGCACAAATACCAGGTCTCGATTATTTTGACACTTATTCGCCAGTAATAAGATATGGATCTATCCGATACCTAATTGCTGTAGCTGCAAAACTTGGTTTCAAAATCGACCAAATGGACGCAGTAACTGCCTTTTTACAAGAAGATCTAAATGAAGAAATTTACATAGATCAACCCGAAGGATTCAGTAACGAAAGTTCACAGGTATGCAGACCGAAAAAGGCCATGTATGGATTAAAACAGAGCGGAAGACAATGGAATTTAAAACTTGATCAAACTTTAAAAGGTTTTGGTTTTAAAAGGTCAAAAGCTGATCCATGTGTATACGTCCAACTAGAGAAGGAAGAAATAGTTATGATCATCGCTGTTTACGTAGATGATTTTTTAATATTTTGGTTGGACGAAACTAAGAGAAATATTATTAAAAGCTCATTATCAAGGGAATTCAAGATGAAGGACCTCGGAGAAGCAAAATGTTGTGTTGGAATAAGAATTTTACGAGATGGTGAAGGTAATTTTTATCTCGATCAAGAAAATTACATAAATCAAATTCTGGAAAAATTCAATATGAAAGATTGTAATGCTTTATCAACGCCATCTGATCCTAACCAAAAATTATCGAAACAGATGTTGCAAGAATCTGAAAAGGACGACGAAGAACTAAAAAGGATACCGTATCAACAGGCAGTTGGAGCGTTGCTGTATTTGGTTCAAGGATCTCGCCCTGATATTGCGTTTGCTGTAGGAGATGAAAGTCGTTACAATAATTGTTTTAGTCGAGCCCACTGGATAGCTGTAAAACGTATAATGAGATACTTAAAAGGAACATCAAGTTTTAAGTTAAAATATAGCAAAATTGGTTCCTTGAATATCGAAGGACATTCGGATTCAGCTTGGGCCTCCGATTTGGATAAAAGAAGATCATGTACGGGGTACGTATTCAAATTATAGGATGGAGCTATCTCATGGGGCAGCCGTCCACAACCAACAGTAGCTCTGTCATCCACCGAGGCTGAATATATGGCCCTATCAGTAGCCATTCAAGAAGCCATTTGGTTAATACAATTTGGACAGGAACTTGGACTAAGATCGTCCAACAAGGTAATACAAATTTGCTGCGATAACAAGGGAGCAGTATATTTATCCAAGAATGATGCCTTCAAATCAAGATCGAAACACATTGACATACGGTTTCATTTTATTCGTGATGTTCTTGAAAAAGGGCTCGTCAATGTGACATACACGCCAACTGAAGAGATGGTGGCAGACGCACCAACGAAAGCGGTCCCTAGTCCAAAACAAGTGTTTTGTGCCTCGAATATGGGTTTGATCAAAGGTTTGACTGATATTAAAGATTGAAGTAATGTAAATAAGTATTTATGTCAATTTTAATATAGTGGGGGTGTGGTAATAATGTAAACCCACCTTTATATTCTTTCGTTCATGTATACACTCCTTTTTACTTTAGTTGTAGTTCAAAACAACAACGCTAAATAACAAGGTTAAGTTAGTATAAAATTATACATCATGTAGTAGTCAAGTTATTATTAATTATTAATAAATGTTAAGTTCAAGATAGTGTGGATTTATTTTGTTCGCTGCAATATTAATAACAACAATATTCTATCTTTTTTTTTCGTAAGCATTTTAAAGAATCTTTAATTTGAGGTGTGAAAATTTATAAAATCTAAAAATTTTATTAAAATTACAGCTTCAAACGAATTACAAATTACTAATGATTTTATAAACAGTGAAGTCGAGTGAAACATAAATGTATTTTTCTATTTTGCGTATAAAATAAAGTCATTTCCACACCCAATCTAGTATCACAATGGACCATATTTCCACCCAGCCCCTATTAAATACAATTAATTATTTTCTAAGATTTACTATCAAGCCGGAAACATGAGTTTTTCTAGCCAAAAGAAGAACAAGAATAATTTCTTTGATAAAATAATACTGTCGATTTAAAAAATTATTCCTTGTTACCCAGAAAATCATTATTGAATTGGACTTGACAAAATTAATTAAGGACAATACAAATGCAAAATTGACTTCAAAAATTGTTTTGGCGTTTTTGAAATGGCATTGAATTCAAATTGTCTTGAAATATTGTGTTTTTGCTTGCATTAGAGTTTTTATACTTCTTCTGTTACCCCACTGTAAAGAGCTAATATTTTACATGCAAAACCGTTTCTCTTAAATTTTTAACTTTAAAAATAGTTGAATTGTATTAATAATTTTAAATTAAATTTTTACAAAATTTTGTGCTATTAAAAGTTGACCTTCGTATTAAAATTTATAGATAATAACTCATATGGCACAAGTATTTTACGATAGAAAATATTTTGTTCATTTATATCGTTTCCGTCGACTTTAAGCGCATCGTGCAGTAGTTTAGTTTCCTTCCTTCATACGTGAATAAGACATAATTTTAGCAAGCATATAGTTTGATCTTTTAATTGTAAATATTGTAAACACTAAAAAAAATGACCGGGGTAAGTTACTTTTGCATTTTTAATTAATTTGACAAAATATTTACGATTCTTTTTAACGTCTTTAGATAAGACCTGAAGATGGGTTAAGGTGCCGTGTATGCGACAAAGAACATTATGACGACAAACATCTTCGTCAACACATACGTTCGTGCCACGGCGGAGAAGAAATTGCATGTATCACACTTAATCAATTTCATCGCTATTGCTGTATAGAGTGCTATATATGGTACATTTAACAAAATTTCAGCATTTTATTTATATCATATCAGCATTAATATTTAACAGATATTACATAAAAAAAGAAAAGGAATGAATTCTGCTTTCAGAAGATTTGTTCGATTTTTGCCAGATATATTCCGTCACTGTTCAGCAAGAGAACGAAGGTTTTTGAATTTATAAAAGAAAAATTTTAAGTAATAAACTTATAATGTTTAATTTTTTAGTGTGACCAAACAATATTACTTGTTCTGTACATACAATTTATATAAAACCGATTAATTATTTTAGTTTGCAATAAAAGAATTTAAAAGATTTTTATTTTTCATTTGTTAATCAGTTCTTCTCTAATAAATCTTGAAAATATTACCTAAAAATGTTTTATTATCAATCTTTTCTTCATAATATTTTACCTACGCGTCCGCCGTTCTACTACATTTGCAAGCATGCGGTCATTTGATTCTAATCGGCATACTTCAACTGAATCTAAACGTCCTCATCCTCACCCTTTCTCAAAATGATCATTTTAAATTTTTTGTATCCAACAACACCAAAAATTATTTTACTATTGTTTCCCCCAATTTTCCTTGCTGTTAAAGAGAAGGTATATTCAGGGCCGGATCTAGGAAGTTTTCGATGGGGGGCACAGAATTAAATTGCCGCCCCCCTCAATTGGTTTTTTTAAATACGTATATATTAAAAATCGCATCTTAAATTTGACAATCGGTTTATGTATTTAGGAATTTTACGAGCTCAACAGAAATTTTACAAAATGAAAGAACCTTTAGTAATAAGTAGAAGTAGGTATGAAAACCAATCAAAAACTGTCGTTTAAAGCCCGTTTTAGACGATCAATAATCATGGTCGTAAGTTTGTATGAGAAATTGTGGATCGTGTAATACAGACATTTTTGTAAATGTCACTTTTATATCCATAAAAATTTGATCTGTTCTAATTTTACGAACAGAAATATGTAGAGGGTAGCTGCCCGCAAGCATGTCAAATCGTATGCAGGTCATTTTGTAACCAATTTGTAGGTATAAAACAATAGACAACATTGTAATTTATTATAGTTTACCGCTCATTCAAATAATATTTTGTTCATTTATATCGTTTCCGTCCACTTTAAGCGCATCGTGCAGTAGTTTCGTTTCCTTCCTTCATACGTGAATAAGACATAATTTTAGCAAGCTTATAGTTTGATCTTTTAATTGTAAATATTGTAAACACTAAAAAAAATGGCCGGGGTGAGTTACTTTTGCATTTTTAATTAATTTGACAAAATATTTACGATTCTTTTTAACGTCTTTAGATAAGACCTGAAGATGGGTTAATGTGCCGTGTATGCGACAAAGAACATTATGACGACAAACATCTTCGTCAACACATACATACGTTCGTGCCACGGCGGAGAAGAAATTGCATGTATCACACTTAATCAATTTCATCGCTATTGCTGTATAGAGTGCGATATACATTTAACAAAATTTCAGCATGTAATGCATCACTCGAACAAAATTAACCACGAAGAACCTAGAAAGTCGTTTATATGCAGGTAATCCCAAACTAATAAACAATTCTAGGTGCTAAATATGGCTCAATATAGAAAATGTGTTTACTATGGATGCCAAAACAATAGATCCAATTATGGAGGAACATTTTTCAAATTTCCGAAAAACGAGCAGCGACAGACAGAATGGTTGAAAAGATGCGGAAATTCCTCTTTAATATTTAAATACGCTGAAACATCGTCGTTAGTAAATAAGTTGATATGTGACATCCACTTTGATAATAATTATTTTGTCAACTACACGAGAGGCAGGTTGTGTCCTAAGGCAATTCCAAAAATGTATGAATCCGTCGAATCTTCCGAGCTGCCGACTACGTCTACCACTCCAACTGAAACAGAACGAAATATTTTATTACAAGCACCACCGAAACGTCGTTCCTCGCCTAGGGAAATTTATCCACCTAGTAAACGACAACGTTTGTTAGATCGTTCACCAGATATTTTTAATAGTAGCGATTCTTTGGAAAAAGCTGTTGTAGATATGCCAATTCCACGGAATCAAAGACAGCATTAGAAAGGAATTTAACCTCTAAGTTACCGTTTTACAAAGAGAAGTTGAGAAACTTCAAGCTTCAACGAGATCGTTTAAGAAAAAAAGTTTTTCTGTTGAAGAATTCAAAAGCCAACATTTTTGAAGGTAGTGCTGATTGTATCAGCATCTTGTCGTATCAAATAGATACCGTTGGTTTAAAGAAATGCTTACTCTTCAAGATACCTATATCCTACATCATACGCCGAGTCACACTCATTCATTTATATACACGATTTATAGAGTTGCAAATTACGTAACATAAAATAAAATATTATTTTAGAGAAGTGTATAACTTTATTAAAAATTTAATATTGGAATTATAATTTCAAAAAGAAGCTTTAATTTTATTTCAAAAGAAGAATATACAACTACGTTTTAATCTACCTAGTATTGGAAGCATCCGCCATTGGTTGAATCGCAACAATTTAATGCCAGGATTAGACGAAACATTAGAAGATAGACTAAAATTTATTGTCAATGGAATATTAAAAATTGCGTTTTACTCTTTGATGAAATGAGTTTAAAGAAAGGCTTACAATATAATCTCAAAAATGATTTCATTGAAGGATTTCAAGACTTAGGGAAGGGAAAAAGAACAGAAGGTATTGCCAATCATGGTATCGTTTTTATGCAAAGAGGGCTTTTGACAAAGTGTAAACACGTTATTTCTTATTTGGTTACTTTCGGCCCCATAACTACCAACGATCTATTTGATCATTTAGTAATTTTAATGAAATCCCTTCAGAAACTAAATTTTAATGTTAGAGCCTTTGTTTGCGACCAAGGTGGTAATAACAGGAGTCTCTTTAATAAATTGCATAAGACATCAGTATTTTCAAAAAAAATTTTAATTCACGATGTTCCACATTTAGTTAAAAGTATACGTAATAACTTAATAAGTGATAAACACGTGTTACGGTTCGATTTCGTGGTAAGGGTGTTTAGATTGTTTTCCAATAATTTTCAAAAGGTGGCATCCTAATTCACTTTTGAATTCGAATTTAATGGAAATTATTATCATATCGATAATTTGCACATTTTTAATTTTAATTTTAACTTGGCGATTTTGGAGAAAAGTTATAATTTGTAAGTCAAGTAATTATATTTGGACGACGTAGCTAATCAATTTTTTTTGTGAAAATTGCGTTATTTTCGCATCCAGATTTATTTGGGATTAGTATTGGTTGCTGCGATTTTGTTTTGGATTTCTTCTCCTATATTTTTTTACGTTTACTTTGGGAAGTTATCCGATCTTCATTTGAAGGATTAAATTCGTTCATGGACTATTGCGTCGCTTATTTTATTAATAAACCCTCACACAACATCTAGAGGGTGTTAATAGCGGTTCACCAGCTATTATTTCTTTATTTTGGATTACCGATATCAACCGTTACTTAATATCGATCGTGACGTTACTCTTTTTTTTTACTCCTTGGTTATCTGTATAACAACACAACAGCTTTGGATAATTCAGTAGAACCTTGGTATCGCTATCGCTATCCTGATCTAACCATTAAGAGAGAAGACAACGGAAAGCTAAGATTTTGTTTGTTCGTGCCATCATTTATTATTGTTAATAATTATCTTTTTTTTGCGCGAAGAATTTTATTGGGCCGTTCTTTTGATTATAATTTTATATTTAAAAACATCTTATCAACTCGAATAAAGCTGTATAAATTATTACAGCACATTGTACGCCAAAGTATACGTATACGCGGTAACTATAACGCGAGTTTTTATTTTTATATAATATCACTTTTATCGAAGTTTTCGATGGGGGGCAAAGAATTAAATTGCCATAAAAAAATAAAAATTATTTTTTTCCATCATAATATTATCACACAATAATTAATAAATAATAAATAAAATAATATCTTTTAACGCAATTTTGCCCAAAAACTATTTTAAGTGAGAAACCAGAGATATTAAATATGATTAACGATTTTTAAAATAAGGTCAGGATTTTAGTATTATTCGGGGAAAATTCCGTGGTATTTTGCGATACAAGAAACATTATTGAAAAAATTTAAATTTATAGATTTTCGATGATAGGACAGTCCGATTTCTAGTGCAAGGCAGAATACCTACTCAGTCGGTCTTGTTTCTCCTTTCTAATCTACAGCCGTGGCCAAAAGTATTAGGTCACCCCGGTTTTTGGCTAAAAGTATTAGTTCCAGTGGGAATTTTTTTAATTTTTTTGCTTTATGTTATACGGTTATACCTACGACATACATAATACATAATTTGTTGTTATAAGGAAACAATTGTCATAAAAAATAAAAATTAAAAATTTTAAAAACCCCTGACTGTAAAAAAATTCTAAAATAATTAATAATAAAAGCACCTTACTTTAAAAACTACTGTTCCCTTTAAAAAGAAAAAAATAATATTTTCTTCTTCATTCAACAACAAATTCTCAGACACTTTACTCGAAAAATTAACTTATCATCATCCCCCCCCTCCGCTACAAAATTTAAACATTAATTTTGAAGTCAGGGGAAACGGAGAATTTTTAATATGGAATGTATAAACAGGTTTCGTAAGTGGAACAAATCTCCGTTTCCCCTGACTTCAAAATTAATGTTTAAATTTTGTAGCGGAGGGGGGGGGGATGATGATAAGTTAATTTTTCGAGTAAAGTGTCTGAGAATTTGTTGTTGAATGAAGAAGAAAAAATTATTTTTTTCTTTTTAAAGGGAACAGTAGTTTTTAAAGTAAGGTGCTTTTATTTTATTAATTATTTTAGAATTTTTTTACAGTCAGGGGTTTTTAAAATTTTTAATTTTATTTTATTTCACTATTTTTGGAGTATATTTTGTCAAAATGTATAGAGAAAGTAATATATGTTTTAAACCGCTTCGTGATCCAGTTAGCCGATGTGGAACACACAATCAGTGGAACACGGGTTCTGATCAACGGCATTGCATTTTCCAAGCGTGCCTCGGTCAGTTGTCTGTAAACTGTCGCTTTTCCTTTCTCTATTCCTAGAGAAAAATCACTATGAAGTGTTCGCCCGTTAACTAATCGGGCTGCGACACCCGTGAAGGCAGTCACCTCAACGAATGAAGCTCTCATCAACGGATCCACTGTCGGAGCATAACATATCTTGATTTGGTGTACAATAGTTTTAAGCAAAAAGGTCTTGCCGCAACCAGCACCGCCAGTAATGAAGAGCTTCAAAGCGTCAACGCCTTGATCGTTGGCATACACTTCTTGACGAATACGTGCAGTGATTGTGTCGAATAAACGCTTCTGTTCCATATTCATACTGCTGACAATCTGAAGAAAGTCTTCTTCTGAGATATTATGCTCCTTCTCATCCTCAAAACCGGTATCTTGGACATCAATGTCCACTAAGTCGGGATCGCAGCCGTCGATCATTGCACCGACAAGATCATCGGGTGGTGGGGCAAGCATCTGTCATTACCCAAATCTTCGACATTTCATATCGCTAAAACTTGAGCTATGACTCGTTGCAACTCTGGTTCAACGTGTTGGAACTGTTCTACATTTCCTCCTTATTGCAGAGGTCGCAGACGTTTTCGTTGAGCAAGAAAAGCTGCTTCAGCACTGTCCTAATCTTCGATCAAATCTTGCTCATTCCTGAAGGGTAAGTGTGCAACCAGGTAACTATAGAAGTAACTTTCTCTATCAGCCGTTTGTGAATAATACTTAGTTCTCAACACGGCTTTTCGGGATCGCAGTTTCATTTTGGTGCCGTTTAGTAGTGTTATATATGATTCGCGACGGACCGGAGGTTCATCCACATCATAAGCTTCGGCATCTCCTTTTTCTTCATCATCATTCTGAAGCCGTGTAGTGTGGTCGTAGCTAACAGCAAATTCGGCTAAGCTAAGGTTTTCCAAATTCAATTGTTTTACCAGAACGATTGGCGGGATTTGCTAGAGTCTTTTTAATACAGAGGATTGTGCAGGGGCGAGTGCATAAATTTTGGGGTTTGGGGGGGGGGGGGTGAAGAGATAGTTTTCTGAGATAGAATTTCTTCTCATGAGTGAAAATTGTATTTGACCAGCCAGGAACACTCCCCTGGTCTTTACAAACATGCTGTCAAAAATTTACGTCGCTACCTGTAACCGTTCGGGAGATATGGTGACACAAATATATTGCAGTGTTCATAAAGGTGGGCAATAAAGCTCACAGTAGTTTTAATTTCATTCTCAAAAAAATGTAAGAAAGTTCAAAGAAAGTTAATATTTGATACTCAACAATTTAAGTTCAAATTGAAATAATTTATTATTTAAGTAAACAATTGAAAATTGAACAACGTTGAGTGTAACGACCGATGTGCATCAGTGCGGGTATACGCAAATGAATAATATTTAAATCACATTATCAAAAATAAAATTTGAATGAAGAAAAAAATTGAATTGTCTTGGAAACGGATTGATCAGGAAAAAAGGATAAATAAAGTCAGTTGATGAAAAACGGTGGACCAGTAAGGTCGAGTGGAAATATTCTCTAAGAGAGGAGTGATCCACAAATAAAATTTAATCAACAAAAATCACTTTCGAAACAATAAAAACAAATTCAATTTGGACAAATTTAAACAATTAATAGGAAGAATTATTTGGTAAAAGATTTTGGCTTGTGGGATAGAAAATTCTGGAACGAGAGAAAAAGCTGTTCCATTTAACGTGAAAAAGGAGAAGAATAATTCACAACCATTTAAGGACCGAGGATTGCGGGTCGAGTTTATTGAAGAAAGAGACAGGTTTGAACAACCCAGATTATTTTGTGATTACGGGATATTTGCGGAACACCAATTATTATAAAACTAATGCGGTGAAATTTGCGATTCAACAAAGGTTAATTAATTGTAATAAATGTAATTCAATTGTTTATTCAAAAAGAAAATAAATTTTCATATTCAACTAGAATTTTCTAGATTAATTTTAGAACCATTCAAAAGATCGTTTTAACTTTGCTTTGATATTTTTACATGGAACCGGAGGTTGGATAAGTTTGTATTCAATACATAAAACTCAAAGTAAGTATGCATTATTAAAAGATTCTTTCAATTAACAGTGCAATATATATATATATATATATATATGTGTATATATAAACACAGATTGTACATAGTAACTTCATATACCCTGTGTTTTTGAAAAAAACAGTCAGAGGTAAAAATATTATTTTCTAGTTTATTACCTGACCGTAACGGTATTTTTAAAATCCTTTAAAATAATTCCAAATGAATGAATTGTTATGTATTTTGTTTCCAGTTATCATTTTTTGTTAGTGTAAGAAGCACATCATGCCAAAAAAACGCGAATTAAGTATTGCTGAACGTAGTCAAATAGTGCTATTGCACTCGCAATGGATGTCACAACGAAAAATTGTAAAACAGTTAAAGTGTTCGCTTTGTGGGGTTACTTTGTTAAAGTAAACTACTTTAAATAAAAAAGAAGAAACAAATTTTGCCAGAATATCGACCAAAAACTGGTCGAAAACGTATTTTAAACGTGAAAAAATGTGTTTTTTGAAATTCAAAATTTCAAAAAATCTACGCAACGACCTACTGGAGCAGTTTGGAGTAGATTTATGGGTGAGGACAGTTAGACCTAGGTTACAGGCGGCTTACAGGCACGGTCATAAATCCCGAAAAAAGGCTTTATTACCAAAGGCCCAGATTAAAAAACGGTTAATTTTTTCGCAAAAATAAAAAATTTGGACAATTGACGATTGGTCAAAAGTGATTTCGTCCGACGAAAGTAATGTAGAGGTATGCATTTTATATTCACTTTTACATAAGATTTTACATAATTAAACCAAAACTTTGTTTATTTCTTCCTACCAAATAAAAAAATTAAATTACAAAATTTCAATCATAACTTCTTCAGACTTTCGGACAACCTGGGGCTCGATATGTAAGGAGAAGAGTTGGGGAACAGTACAGACCTAAATGTATAACACCCACCGTAAAATTTGGTAGTGATATTGTTATGATTTGGAGGGCCATGTCAGCTTGGGGCGTGGGAGACATTAAAACTTGCGAGGGAAGATTGTATTCCACGTCCTATAACTAGACGTTAGAAGAACATTTTAAAGTTTCTATGGTGAAACTTTTCGAGGATGATGACCGCAATTACATTTTTCAACAAGAAAAATCAAAAAAAAGTCATCGGTCAAAGGTCGTCATGAAATGGTTTGAAAAAAACAAAATTCCTCTTTTGGATTGGCCGCCACAAAGTCCGGACTTGTCCCCTATCGAAAATTTGTGGCAAATATTAAAAAATAGATAGCGCTTCATAACACCACATCAAAAGACCTATTAAAGCAGTAATTTTTGAAGAATGGGGCAAAATTACACAAGATGTGTGCTACAATAATTTAGTCGCTACTATGCCTAAACGCATTGCTAGCGTAATTAAGGCACTTGGCGGGCCTACAAAATATGATTAAAACAAAAATAAAACATATTTAAAAACCATACTTATAATTTGTTTCATTAAAAAAGTTTCAAAATTTAGAGCAAAACCTTAAAACTTAAAATTTTAAAAGTGTCCTAATACATTTGGCCAAGACTTAGATATTTGTTGTAGTTCGTAAGAAATTTATGCTAAATCGTTTTCAAATCTACACTCTGTATTAGAGTAATAGAAACCTAAAAACACCCTTTTGGAGATTAAAAAAATTTCTGGATTTTCCAAAATTGCAATAAGTTTATAATATTTACCTGACTTGATTGAAGACGTGATTAGGCGTTTTCGGAAGTTTGGATTTCAATTCTTTGAAATGCAAAATGTGGTTTTGTGTTAACATTTAAAATACAATAACGTATTTTTTTTATTTTAAGGTCATCATTTAAAATTCGAATTTGAAAAAACACAAAATATTTTTAAATTCTCAAAATTATTTTAGAAACTTTTAACAAATCAGAATATTTTTGGTCTAATAATTAATATTTTTTGAATTATGAAGTGAGGCTTAATTGCTTTCATCGCATCGCCCTCTCTGGATCCGTCACTGGAAAAGGGCTCTGGTTTTCAAGTAAATTTTTAAATTTAAACTTTGTAATTAATAAATAATTTTAGTATTTTTATAATATGACAATAGAAATAACACAAAAATAATAATAGACCAGGTACTTTTTAATGTTAAATGTTCAAAGAATTTAAATCTTTAATATTGTTCCTGATGATATTTTTCGTATTAAAACTTACTTTTATTCCTGGTATTCTTTATTTAAATTATAAATTCTAAAGACTATGTTAGGTAAATACACACTTTTACGAAAAATTTAGGAACCATTTCTAAAAATTTGTTCCATTTATTTATTTTCAAAACTATGAAGTATCAGATTATGCTATTATATAACTTAAGTCTATCATCGAACTTTTGATTGAAAATTGAAGGCAAGTCTTTATATATAATATACCGAATATTGCGGCAATGTAGAATTATTATTATCAATAATGCTCAGTTAAAAATAAAAAAATTTTAGCAAGATTTCTTGTTCTTGCATATTTCTTGTCTTGTCTCGCTGACCACCGCACAATCTTTTTCGAACTAACCACCACTTTTTCAGGATCTTCAATCATAAAAATTAGAAACCCGGACACGATATCTGTCGAGAAACTGGAAGAGTTCCTGAAGCCATGGGCAGACAAAGCCGAACAGGACACGGCCACCCTGCACACGGCGGAGGACATCGACCGGATGATCGACAGACTTCATACTAAAATTGAGGAAATCATCAATACGCATGCGCATCTGAAAAAGAACTACATTGGCAGACCAGACTGGTGGAATGACAATGTAGAACGATCAAGACTGGCATATCATAAACACAAAAACCGACTATACAAAAACAAAAACGAAACACAACGGCAACAACTGTACGTCAAAATGATAACAGCCAGAGAGAGCTTCAAGGATAAGCTCAAAAAGACAAGGGATCTGAGTTGGAAAAATTTCGTAAATAATGACCTCACAAATAACCCATGGGGAATCACTTCAAAATTAGCTTCAGGAAAACTTCGTAGAAACAACATTCTCACAACCTTCAAAGACCCTTCAGGTATAGACACTCTCACTCCGGAAACACTCTCAACTTCATAATCAATGGCCTCCTACCGGACGACGACAAAAGTACCGACGCAATGGTGGATCACCAAACCATGCGGTCGGACTTTGAAGAACTCCGGTGGGTAGACAACTCCGACCCCATCACACCGATCACGATAGAGGAGCTAAACGAGGTGGTCAAAAATACCCAGGCCCGCAAGGCCCCTGGTTTTGACAACCTCCAAGGCTCCTTTTTCAAGAAACTATACATCTTTCTCGACCAAACAATCCTTGGAATTTTTAATGCCTGTTTGAGGATTGCCCATTTCCCTCAGAAATGGCAGAAAGGGGTACTTCGAGTACTCCCAAAAGCCATGGATGGGGATATGGGTAACCTTAAAAACTATAGACCAATCACACTTCTTTCAGTCTTCGGAAAAATTCTCGAAAGACTCATCAAAACTAGACTCCTCCAAACTCAGACCCCTTATCACTCCCCGAGGCAGTACGGCTTCACCGAAGGCAGATCCACCGTCACGGCCCTGCAAAGCTACCTCAGGGATGTGAACCAAGAGCACAACATTCGCACCAAGCCCAAACACCATTTTGTCGCCGTCATTTTTTATGACATATCTGGCGCTTTCGACCATCTGTGGTGGCCCGCCCTCTTCCGTGCCTTGGCAAAAAAGGGCGTTCCACATAGACTGAAACTCCTCATCAAAAGCTACCTCAGTAACCGTTTAGTCACCCTTAATGCCGGACCCATCCATGTCAGTAAGCGTTGTTCTAAGGGCTGTCCCCAAGGATCCGTCCTTGGGCCAACCCTTTGGAACACGCTACTTGACTATTACCTAAACAGTGAAGACCTACAGGAGGAAGAAGGAACCCTAGTTGATGCATACGCAGATGATATTAGGTCAACAGTGACGGCTTCCTCCAGGCTGGAACTAAGGGCTAAGATGCAAAAAAATGTTGACAATCTCCAAAAATGGTGTAATACCATGAAGCTCTCTCTGTCTGAATCCAAAACTAAAATCATGTGCCACTACCCAACACGGGTACACAACTACGACCTTCAAATAAAGTTAAATGGGAAGAACATTCAGGTTATCAAGGAGTTCAAATACCTTGGCATCCTGATTGACAACCAATTAACTTTCCAAAAGCATATCAACTACGCATGTGACAAGGCTCAAAAACTCATAGTCAACCTGCAAAGGATGGCTAAGAGCAGCTGGGACCTTGACACCAACAAAAATATGAAAACAATATACAGGGGTGCTGTGGTCCCCATCATCGCCTACGGCCATGAGATTTGGGGCCATAAGATTGAAAACAAGTACATTCGTGCCAGGCTGCTATCAACCTACGGCCTTAGCTGTAGGATGATAGGCCGAACATACAGGACCGTCTCCGCCCTCGCAGCCGGGGTAATCGCTGGAATACATCCAATTGACCTCGAAATTAAAAGACTCGACGCATGGAAGAGGGTGAAAAGAGGAGAAAGTCCCGTCTTCTTAAATCAACCAATTGTACCAGCAAACTTTAAATTTAAGACAGAAATAAGGGCACACATGATGAGACTAATCATGGACACATGGCAGAAACGTTGAGAAGAAACGGAAAATGGCAGGATCACTTTCCGTTTCATTCCCAACGTTGAAGAACATTTAAATAAGACCACAACCTTTCAGATGAGCCAATTCTTGACCAGCCATGGCGAGATGGGGCGGCATCTGAAAAGAATCGGAAAGTCAGACGATGGCCACTGCCCAAGATGCGATGTATTGGATGAAACCATACATCGCGTCACGGAATGTGAGCTATACGCGACAGAACGAACAGAAATTGAACTTTATCACAATGGTACCTACCCGAACCTAAAAACCCTGTATGAAATGACCCCCCCTGAATTGCTATTAGCCTTCCTATTGGACAAAAACCTTAACTCCGAACAATCCGACACTTCCTCACAAGAATCTGGCACACCTAACTCTGAAAACTGAAATTCACTACACCAAAATAGAAATCACAAACGACAATAGAAACAATGAAATTAAATCTCCGAACCCCATATTTATGACCTGAATCTTCTCACCACCAATTGAAATAGTAAAAAACCATGAAAAAACCAGTTAAAATAAACTCGCCTACATATCCCGATCTGAACCACAAAGAACCGACCATCAACCGAATTGGTTTCAAAAAGAACAAAAACTGAACCCCTAAATTTTATGAACCCATATCTGTATTTTGAATTTTTTACCCGACAATTTTCGGGTACCCTGTATTTTTGTATATTTCAGTTGGTAAATTTGTAATTTTTTAAAATTAACTAATAAACTAACTTCCTCTGTCTTGTCTCGCAAGACTTCTTGCTAAAAATATCTTGTCTTGTCATTGAATTACCAAGTCTTGTCTTGGTCTTGTCTTGCTTAGTAAGGTAAGACAAGACAAGAACAAGAAAAAGCAAGACAAGAATGCCAACACTATTTACGACTTTAATATAAACAATTATAGTTTTGAAAAAACCAAAAAAACACACTTTTATGACGCACGGCGGCGTGGCAAAGAGTTTTGGCGCCCGGAGCGGTCTCTAAATTTGGCGCCACCCCATGGGAACAATTTTTTAGTTTGCAACTTGCAAGTTGTCAAACAAGCTAAAAAAGGTCAACGGTATGTTTTTATGTTATGCTTATGATCTTTTTTGAAAAATTTTTTGTCGTTTGGCGCCGCCCTTTGACAAATGGCGCCCTGGAGCAGTCGCTCCTTTGATCCGTGCCACGCCACGGCCCTGATGACACACTAAAAATGTTAATAGTAGTAGATGTACTAGGTCACTCCGGCGATCAAGAATTTTTAAAAAATTTTCTAAGTCCACAACACTGAGAACTGCGCATGCACCAATTCCGCGCAATAAAAAGTATCATATATTTTAATTATGAGGGTTATTAATTATCCACTAATTATATAAAATACATAAGATTATATTTTAACTGAGATGGTTATTAATTTATAATTATTTAATTACATTACGTATTATTTAAAATAAGTTATTATCCGTCTTATATAAAATATACTGTTTTTAAAATTAAAATTTCATTATAATTATTTTGATCGCCTACGGGTGTAGACATTAGTGACATTCCATTATTGTAAAATTGCAGTCAAAATCAATTAGTATCGTTTCTACTTTCTATTATATGTATCATAAGGTATACCTCATTATGTAAATACCGTTTCTAAAATTGTTTTTAATATTTAAATCAATTAAAAATCATTCACAAAAACTATCCCGCACTAATTAGGTATCTAGTATTCATATATAATGTATTGAAATTTGGATAATTTACATCACTTCATTTTACTAGTACCAACGGTAACTTGTTTTTTACAATTTAATTGCAAGAAAAATTAAAATGGAGAATAAAGCGGGTTTGAAAACTTTGAAGCGTGCTGCTGAAGCAATTGAACCAAGTAAGTTTTACTTATAATAAATTACTTTTTAAATAAACGGGTTAGGGTTAGGTTATCGTCCATAGAAACTAACCTATGGACGATAACCTAACCCTCAACAGTATAAAAAAAATTTTGTAATATTATGATTTACATTAATTTTACATTATTTTTAGATTGTACTTCAAATAAAAAAACCATGAAAACGATGCGATCACTGAAGATCATTTACGAGACTAAGTACGCATTAAACAAATCCGAGTCCAAATTTATATCTGTTGGGATTGATGTAGAAAATTGGATACCAATTCTTAGAATCATTGGATCAAATGGAGTCGGTATCCATATATCTGGTGAGGACTGGGAAATCCTTACGAATGATATAAATACAACCAAGATTGACCACTTTTTTAAAAATGGTCATATGGAGTCTATAGAAATGAATGGTAGCGGATTGACAGTAACGGGCCGACAATTTAATAAGATAAACATACTTACATTTAAAAATATTGAAAATTTTTATATATCCATGGCAGAAATTTCGGTAAGAAGATTGTTCGAAATTTCATCATTAGTCAACTTAAGGAAGGCTGAAATTGAAGAGCTTGAGATAAGAGATCACTATACGGACGTACTATTTGCTTGTATTCAATTAGGAGGAGATGCTTTCCAGAATTTCAAGGATGTTGCAAGATCTCTAGGACAATATCGTGGTATAAATTTATATTGTATGACAGAACTATTTTATATGTATCCCGAAACAATCATAGAAAATTTATCTGAGTTAGTTGTTGATAAATTATAGTATTATGTAATATAATAATAATAATAAATATTTTAAGAACGATGTTAGTTTAATTCAAAATTCCATCAATCTTCACTACACCCACTTTAAGATATAAATTAGTAAGTTTATATCTACTTTATCATTACTATTTTGGAAAGCAGCTGATGCATACATCAAAATGCATTCGACTATAATAATTTTTTCATTAGTTCTAATTTTAAATAATACTTTATACGTATCACCATCTACAAGCACGGAAAATATTGAGATGAATAGTTTGGATAATCTTAATGGAACACTATGCTTTAAGTGCCCTCCGATGGAATATATAAAAAATATAAATGAGTCAACCTTCTTCTACCGCTTAACTGAAACGCAAATATTTTTATTTTGCATGTTACGATTTATTAACAGCAACTCAACCGGAGAATCCATATGTAAATTAATACTGGCGAACGAAAATTTATTTACTGAAGAGTTTTTACACAACGATAATTGGACGTCTACAAGCATGGCTCAAGTTTTACCGCCCTCTATTTTATCATTATTGATAATTATATATTACTTGCATTATTATTATTATAGAAAAAATAAAACAGAATTATTATTATAGATAGAAATAAAAAAAATTTTTAAATCTTGATTTGTTTATTTATTTCGATTACAAAAAAAAGTTACAAAATAAAAAAATCTTTTATACAAAGGTAACCAATCCGGAAATTGGATCATACTCATAAACAGAATCATGTAAAATTAATACATATGCAGAGGTGTCAGCAGGAAAATTCACATTGCTTTCTATTTCCAATTTTAAACTTAATACAGGTTCGTGAACCATTTCGTTTTGCTTTGAAACATCTAAAACAAAAATCGGTCCTTGACCGAACTGCTGAAAATCTAATAATGGTTCACAAAACTGCTTATTTAAAAACTTCTTTTGAAATGATACATAATCATTATAGGCCAACACGTATCTACATTTAGAAAAATCATTATTTCTTTTCTCGTATGGACTCCGATTCTGATTAATGAAAGCTGTAACGTCTGATATTCCACACTGTGAGAAAGTACTTGCATCAGAAGCTTGATTGTTTCGTTTACCCGTTTGAAATGCAATAAAAATCCATCGAGGTCTTCGGGACCCTACAGAATTTTGAACAGCCCAAATTGCTAAGTTAGATGTGGTAGGTAGAGAAGGATACTGATATAGACTTCTTCCATGAAAACCAATTTTTACTATTTTTTGTTGTTTTAAGCGATTATATATTTCCAATTTTGCAGAATCGCTAGGGGTAATATGTGGTACACGCCAGTTAATTTTTGAAATTTTTATTGTTACAGCGGTTTCACCATTATAACAATCGGTATCAGAATTCGAACGAATTAAAATCAGTTCTTGACGCATGTTTATAATATCACGTGTATAATCACATGCAAACCCTAATATATGATTTAATGGTATTACGGCACTAAAGGTCCTCTCAGTTGTGTTGAATATTTGAGATTCTTCATCTAAAACGTACCATCCGGCAGAGCCCAAACCTTTTGATTCTATAGGAGTGTAGCGACATTGACCATAAATTGATGTCGCTATACCGGGTGTTCTACAACTATCAATCACAACATCACCAAGTTGATAACGTATTTCCTCAAATAAAAATAGCGGATCGTTGAGTTTAAAAGTCTGTGTAGGATCTGTAGGTGTAACTATTCCTTCAATATAAATCTTACTATCATAAGTGGCAGTGATCAAATCCCCCTTCTCAATAATAAGTCTGACCTCATCAGAGTTAGCGAATGCGTTCACAGTATAAGGATGGTATGTATGAGTGGAATTATCTATTACTAAGTCTGAATAAGATACGTCAGCGAATATATTTCGAAGGGCATGCTCGTCCTGCATTATTATAATATTTATTTATTACGCGATATCCCAAACTTTCCAAAAATCTTATCTGAATAGATGTGAGTACTTTAACATTCGAAGGTGTAATGTCCATTAAAGTATTACCAGCATTATTTATACTGTTATTGAGGTTTAACCCCATCCTGTTTTAACTCTAAGCGTATAGTTAAAGATTCGTTACCAAAATCTACTGCTTCACCGAACTGATCCAATAACCTTAGGGTGATGTTATGAACAGTATTTACGGTAACAGGTAAATATATAATGTTTGTAGGTTCTCTGCATAATCTATATCCGGGTTCCACCGATAGGTCAAATTCAAATATTGTATGCGCTAGATTATTATTACGAAATGCTCCTGCAGTTATATTACAATCCACGTGGATGTTTGTGGCCTTCATAATTTGAACATTTAAATCAGATTCATGCTTAACACCTGATTTTAATTTCTTTTTAGAAAAACCTAGCATACGACCTATATTATCTGGCTTTGTAAAATCAATTTCGAAATGTGAAAATATTTCACATTTTAATGTATTATTATTAGCCCATAAGTTGAATCCGTCACTCAAGATAGATTTCAGATAACCATTTAATTCGTTTATTTCGTAAGCACCCGATGGTATGGTGATGACTTTTTCATTATAATAAAACTTGTTATTTCCATCATAGATATTTCTTATGGAATTACAACCGTAGAAACCTATTAACCCTAAGACGTGGCCAATTTTAGGATTTAATTGAATTGGGGGAAAGTAATCCACACTAAGTGAATTACCCACACCCGTCAGAGTAAACGTCTGGCTCATTATTAAAGATTTTTATTGATGACCAAGTATTTATTCATTTTTATACAAAAATTTTAAGCATAAATGACCACATATAATGGTATTAAATTTTTGTTCACGTACATAATTATATTTTATTTTACAATTGTTAAAGTATTTAATAACTTCTTGAGGAGGTCTCAGATTACCAAAACTATCATAATATATAACATTATTATATTTCTTCTTATATGCAACCCAATGAGTGCCATGCCCACTCATAACATCCAAGTTTATTACACCACATTCGAAAAGTTTTGGAGTAGAGGGTAAGGTATCTCTCATGAAGATGCCTCGGAAATTAGGAATATTGATGGTATATTTTCTTAAATCCACATCGGTTAGAGCTCTCCGAGGCAACCCATTTAGTTTTTTGAATACGGTTTTAAAAATAACGCACTACCGTTTTTGTATGGCTTCAAATATAAAGCTTCACCTTTTTTACCCATTGCGATCGCCTCCATCATTTTGTTATGCCGACCGCTTTCTTCAAGTTGTTGTTTTGCCTCCTTAGCATTATTAATAGCTTTAGCTATTCCACTAGCGCCACCTGCTAATGCTCCAGCTGCACTAAGACCGGCAAAGAGTGGTATCAAAAATGGTAGAATTCCACCCTGTTTAGGTACGGGGATTATTCGAGGTATTTTAATATTACGTTTACCCCCTATTTTTTTAACTGTACGTTTAGCCGCCATTAAAGCGTTTTTAATAATATTATTATTACATTTAGATTTTTCAAGTTCTTGAGATATATTTTTTAAAAGTCCTTTTCCAAGTATTATTTTACGCTTGTTTCCATATCCCATACCAAGCTTTCTTTTAGCTTTCATCGTATTTAGCACCGTCCACGCTGCAGCTTTCTCTCCCAGCTTGGCGTCCTTAGACTTAACTCGTCCCCACGCCCTCTCTTCTAATTCACGATCGGCTTGATGTCTATCTTGTAAGTCTTTACGTTGTGAATATGCGATATCATGCTTTTTACAAGCCGAATCTAAAGGATTGATTCCCGGATCACCTCTAGCTAAACGTTTTTGTAATTTAGTTCCTGGACCGCAATATTGATAACCAGGTATATGAAGCTCTACTGGTAATTTATTTATTATGGTGTTAACCAAACCTTCACCTCGGTGGGTAAGCATTTAATGAGATAGTTGTTGACTATTTTGTAGGTATTTATATAAGCTTGAACGTATATTTAATTTATTATATTCCGAGATGAGGTTTATTAAACAACGTGAAACTCTTCCAGTTAACAATCATGACCTTAAAAAAAGTTATTCAAGAAAACATGGTGCTTTATTACCTGATTCAATTAGATGTATTATAGCAGGCAGTTCAGGATGTGGTAAAACAAATACGCTCATCAGCCTTATAGAAGAACCTAATGGTTTGAAATTTAAAAACGTATATATCTTTTCAAAATCTCTACATCAGCCCAAATATGAATACTTAAAAAAAGTTCTCGAACCTATAAAGGGATTAGGATACTTTACTTTTTCACAACATGAAGATGTTATACCTGTAAGTGAGGCAAAACCTCATTCAATTATGGTGTTTGATGACGTCGTTACTGATAAGAGTGCTAGTGTTCGAGATTATTTCTGTATGGGTAGGCATAATTTAATCGATTCCTTCTATCTCAGTCAAACTTATTCAAAAATACCTAAACAGTTAATACGTGATAATTCAAACTTAATTATACTATTTAAACAAGATGTTTTGAATTTAAAGCATGTGCATGATGACCACATCGGAACCGATTTATCATTTAATCAATTTAAAACGATGTGTGCCGAATGTTGGAAGGAACCTCACGGTTTTATCGTGATAGATACTGAGTCTGATATAAATAATGGTAGATATAGGAAAGGATTTGATTCGTATATAAGTCTTGAGTGAATAGTACGTGTCTTACATAACTTGTAACCGCTTCGTGACGTATACATATATCTTAATAAGTTGCATAATTATTATTATTATAATGGACACCGATGAGATTGAATTAACTAAAAAAATTATTAGAGCGCGTAAATCTGTAAAACGTAAATACCTTGAATTACAACGTGGTCAAGTAGCTATTCAAAGAATTTCGGAAGAGAAATATAAACCTATTATGGATCCTATTAAAGAACTAACAGCCTTAAAGAAAAAATCCAAACATTTAAAAGTTGAGGAAAATCCTCACATACCAAAATTTGCAATTAATTCTTCACATATACCTATTATAAAAAAGACTATCAAAGGTTCTAAAAGCGAGCAGGAGGACACCATAAGTAGCTCAAGTGATCAAGATGAAGAAGATGATGACGAATCTGTTATGAATAAAAATATCAAACGTCCTAAAAGTGAGCAGAAAGATGTCACGAGTAAAACATATGATCAGGATGATGATGATGCTAGTGATGAATATAATGAAGCTGCTAGCACAAGCATTATTGAACGATTACATACTCGATATACTGATATGGCTATACATGATACCAAAAATTTGATGGATCATCTGTATGGAGTTTATTTTGATCCTGATACAGCGGTTTGGAAGATTGGAAACGCTGAAATTAACTTTGATCAAAATTCGGATAATTTTAATATTAATAATAAAGTATATGACGGTACTGAGGGATTATACGAATTAATATTTAAAAAATCTCCTAAAAATTATACTAATAATGATTTACAACAATATAAGCAAATTTTAATACAGACCAATGCTTATAAAAGGGGGTATTATCATAAAAATCCAATACTTGGTACTCGCGATGCCAAGTATACGAAAATAATAAAGGGTTTATTTAGCAAGAGTGGTGGGGATTTAGTGCTTAAGCATAAGTTGTTAAATGATAATAAAATTGACTACACTTATTGGGATAACCCTTCGGAACTCGTGGACCGGCTCATGCTACTACATGCATCTCAACAGGCTGGAAATAATAGTCATGATAATGAAATTATCAGTATCTTGGAAGAGCTAGTAGAGGCAAAAATTATAATATAAATATAAAGTTTTTCTAGTTTTAGTACCCAGTTTAAAAATGAATATTGATGTATTCGGTCGCAGTAAAATACATCCAAAAGAGGGTCCCAAGGGTGAAAAGGGTATCGGATTTAAACTTACTAAAAATCGTGACTATGACATGCAAAGTAAAAGAATAACAAATTTAGCAAGCGGGGTTGAAGAATTCGATGCTGTTAATAAACAATATGTGGATACAATAGTACTGTATATTCAGTCTCTAAAACAACGTATTGATACTATCGAGAGAAAATCTGAAAATACTTCTGAGGATGTAAAAAAATTTGATCAATGGGTGTTGGAGCATAATACTACCGAAGCTGCAAGAGAAGATGTTTTTGATAAATATCAACAGTCTATTGAGAGAGATTTAAAAGAATTTAAAAATGCTTGCAATACTAGACTGAATGGTTTTAAGAAGACAATTGATCAAACAATTGGTTTTAGGAGTATAGTTGATAGTTATATCGGGCAATAACGCATGAAATACATAACATTTCTCTAAATAATGTCGAAACGTGCAATTGTAGACGAAATTCATAGAAGTGCTAGAAAAAACTTTCCCCGTAGAAGTGTAATAATTAGAGGTTTTGACGATCTCTGGCAGGCAGATTTAGCCGAATTTATACCTTATTCCAAATATAATAGTGGTTATAAATATATTCTATTAGTTATCGATTGTTATTCTAAATTTTTATGGACATACCCCCTAAAATCAAAAACTGGTATAGAAGTCACGAATGCAATGACTTCAATTCTTACGAATGGAAGAAAACCCAAAAATTTACAAACCGATGAAGGAAAAGAGTTTTATAATAAAAATTTTGCCGAGGTTATGAAAAGTAATAAGATAAATCATTACTCCACATTTAGTATTAAAAAAGCTTCAATTGTTGAGCGCGTCATACGAACATTAAAAAATATGTTATACAAAGAGTTTAGTTATCGAGCTGAATATAAATGGGTTGATATATTAGCTTCAGTTACTGCTGATTATAATCATCATAAACATAGAACGATTAAGATGCGTCCTTGTGATGTTAAAGTCTCCACGAAGTTAGAAGTCTACAATATAAATAAAAAAATTGGAAAAATAAAATTTAAAAATGGTGATTTTGTGCGAATATCGAAGTATAAATCTGTCTTCGATAAAGGTTACAACGCAAATTGGACTGCAGAATTGTTTAAAATTGTTCGGGTTAATTTAGGAAGTCCTACGACTTACAACATTGAAGATCTTAATGGAAATCCTATTAAAGGCATGTTTTATACGGAGGAGCTTCAAACTACTGCTTACCCAGATACTTTTCTAATTGAAAAAGTGTTACGTAAACGAGGTGATCAGCTATATGTTAAGTGGATGGGTTATCAAAAACCTACATGGATATCTAAATACTCAATTATTCAATAATTATATGAGATTTTGAATAAAATATAATAATTATAATAAAAATAATAATAATAAAACTTGTACTAAATTTTTGTATTTATTTTTTTAATTTATAATGACCCCATGCTAAGGTATCCATAGTATGAGGGAGTACACATCTCTTATCATCGTTTGAACTTAAAGCTATTTTGGTTTGACTAATACTATATACAGTATGGTTCACAGATCTAATACTATTTTGATTCCTTAAAAATTAAGGGTCCATATGTTTTATATTAATAATTACACCTGTTCTGATACGACTCTTAAAGGCTGACTGGACATCTTCCCATTTAATTCGATCACATCGACACTTCCCGTTATTTACTATAGAGCCTCCACCCTTACGTAAATTCTTCATATGTGTAATATAGCCTTCAATAAAATAAAAATTATTTTAAAAAAATGTAGGGGAATGTTGTCAGGGTTGGCCAGTCGTCTAGGTAGGCCCACTGCGATTTTTCAGTGTAGATCGCTAGATGCACCTACG